>CP099441.1:0-1200000 GCA_030168465.1 Pichia terricola | reverse complement strand
AATCTCATAAAGTACTCCTCGGGGTATTAATCTTTGGTAGGTTCCGAGCAACAACCGTTATTGTTGCTGGAAATCACCCTAAATATCACTTTATTATCGTATAGTGACCAAAACTTTGCGTTTGAGCTCAAAATATTGCTGAAAGAGAAGAAAGCACATCTATTCCCATACGTTTCAGTGGTGTTCAAGGTCAATTATAGTGCGTTTGTGACTAGGTTTTATCAGGTATTCTTCATGAGGACAATGACAGTAAAAAAAAAGTTGAAATGATTTACAGTCCTTAATGGCATTTGGGCGGATGGGGATGATGTTTCAACTTTTGTTGAAGTGTTATAATTGATCTTGGTCTCTCCAAACAATCCAAAACTCTCGAGCTGAAAAGAAACCTCATTATTCCCAAAGAAGCGGTTTGTGGAATTGAATACCATGTTGCTGTATTAAATTCACGCTATTTTTGTGGAAATCGTATTAATGATCAGGAAGACTGTTAAACCAGTGCTATTGATGAAATCGGGGTAGCACTAGATTAATTAGTGCTATGCAGTGTAAACTGTAAGCAAATTGGTAGTGTACACAAAGTATAATTCATTATCAATCCAGTAGCCAAAAGATCTTGCTACCCTTCTTGCTACCCTTCTTACTTGATCCAGAGACATCAATCTCTTCCCTTTTTAAACCTTTCTTTTTAGTCAAAAGATTTTTCTCTGGACAAAATTAGGCTGAAAGTTATTTAATCAGCATTTATATACAAAAGTCTATTAAGTCTATAACTTTTATTATTTTCGGGGAAAATCAACTCATCTCTTGCTGCCGCTTTGCTTCTAATAAACAAAAACTACCTAAATCGCCCCCCAAAGCCAAAAATCCAAAACTATGTATGTACTTTTAACTTCCACATTCCACAACACCTGCTAAGAGACATAAACTTGCTCTTTTGTTTGGAATCAAGCGCCATTTACTTGGATTGATGATTGTTTCGTGATTCGTGTCTAATGCACTCTTTGAGAATGTTGACCTGTTTACCTATTTCTTCAAGTTTCGACAAAACTACACCGTTCCCGTCAACAAACCCGTAGATCGAGTATTTGAGACCATTTTGGCGACAGAACTCAATCACATGAGGTTGGGCCTTACGGAAGTTGTGACGTGGTAGCCTTGGAAACAGATGGTGGATCGCCTGATATTGAAGACCACCATGGAAAAAGTCAAACCATTCAGGACATGATACATCCATTGTGGTTCTTAATTGTCTAGAGACAAACGATTCGCTAACACCGAGGTCACTAGTTGACATACCAAAATGTGATAAAGTAATCTGAACATGGACAATCATCGTAGCTATATGGGAAACCATGATATATTCGAATTTAAGCCATTTGGTTGGAAGACTTCCCACCACCAAATAGAAGAACCAATAATTAAAAAAAGCCAAACCAGCCAATTCGAAGTATCTGAACCACGCAGCTTTACCTTTCTGGGGACCCTGTCCTTTTAAAACGTATTCCCATGAAAGACGATACAGGTTGAATCGGCCAAAACATAATATTGGATAGTACAAGAGATGTTGAATTGGGAGAAGGGCTTTGGCAAAGGCGTCAAACCATAAAAACTTCTCATAATAAGTGGAGAAGACATTGCCAAATAGTCGAGAGCTCACACAAAAAAAGGGTAGATGCTGAATATCAGGATCATGTACTGGATCGTTTGTAACTAAATGATGAACGTTGTGATTACGTTTCCACCAACCCAAACTCAAACCACCAATCCAGTCAGCAATGACAATACCAATAATGTTATCAAGCTGATAGTTGTGAGTAATGGAAATATGACCCGAATCATGAGCAATGAACACAAGCTGCTGCCAAAAGAAGCCCAAAAAGAGTGCACTCAGAAAGTAATGTTCAGTCTTGAAAAAAACCATCGAATACAGTCCCAGTGTCAGGTTGATACAGAACTGATAAAAATATTCAATATAAGGACATTCAAACATCCCCTCGTCAAGAAGTTTAGCAAACAGTTCATTGTATTTGGCAGACAGCTTTCTCTGGGTGTCATAATCTAATGACGGGATGCTTTGAACATCTTGTTTGACCAACCTATTGTCATAGTTATCAATGATGGATCTAGGATCAACAATAACATCATCTACTTTGTATAATTCATCCATACCATCCAGAACAATTTGTTCCTGTGGAATCTTGGGCGTGATCCGGGCTTCCACTTGTCCACAAAGCTTGTCCCCGCTATCATATTGACCGTAATCTCCACCTTGGATAGGAGGCAGCATATTATCCCAGAATTCTCCTTCAACAGTCCCAACACTGTACCTTGTAAACAGATTTATCGTCTCTTCCGAATGATATGAGTTCATCTCGTCCGTCGCATCTCTTCCAATCATATGGTAGATGGACTTGTCACCTCCTGGATGATACTTTATCCAACTATCCAGCTTCAAAACCTGATTCTTGTAAATCACAATCGCATGTCCGTCGGCAATAAGTTGTTTCACCTCGTTTCGAGCCCAAACCCTAGTCTTTCCCACTGTCATTGGCCCCTTACCTAACAACGTCATTTGGTCGGGAACAACGAAAACTGAAAATTCTCGTTAAATATTTCTTCGCCTCACCGAAGCAGACACCATTCTTCGTACAGGGAGCGTTTGATTGTAATCAGGCCACAATAGAAAGGTACGTAGCAATATAATGTCTAAATAGAGGCGTTTCTGTAAGAGTGATTCTTCTGTAATTCAAAGACGAAAGTTAGTCAAGTATGTCTTGCAATCACAACTGTGATTAGTGGAGACGTGTGCTATACGCCAGATAACGCCTAAATGCAACACGGTATCATCCAGTATTATATATCTTGGAAACACGATTTGTCACCTATAAGAAATAAATGCTTTTAAAGAGAATAGTCTAGAGAGAATATATCCCACCTTTTTGCGTCAACAGCACGGTCTCCCTCAAGAAACAACCGCATGCTCTTCCTGTCTTCTTTCGCCCCGTTCCCCCCAGCTGTTGCAAGAAGAGGCTTTTTGTGTTGCTCGCTGGCCGGGACGAAATCGCTGAAAATTCAGCCGAGGACGAAGAAGGACGTAAACGACAGCAACAGCAACAGCAACAGCAAATTACGATATCTATAACACTAAGTAGTGTAGCAGTCAACAGTGGAACAATATGGCCATAACCAAAAGATATCCCAAGGGGAAACAAAGGTTGTTTACTAATGATTTGAAGAGTTTGTTGTATGCATATGGTGATTCGCCAACTCCTAACATCGAGACCATCCATATGCTCGAAGACACCGTTACAACATATTTGATAGATATTCTCAACGACGCCAACAAAATACGTAAGTTGGCGAAAAGGAACAAGTTTTCCGAAACCGATCTGAAGTTTGCTCTCAGAAAAGAACCCGTCAAGCTAGGTAGAGTTGAAGATTTGAGCAATTTAACCAAGGAAATCTCTCGGGCCAACAAGATGTTCGATGTGAACGAAAAGACTCTAGTTGAAAAGAATAAAGGTAAAGTAGTCAAGCCAAAGAAAAGTAAAAAGGCAAGAAATGAGTGAACAGGTGTCAGGGACAATCACATCTTTTGTCATATTTCTAACAAAACCCAAGTCTCAGGATTTGCTGCTGGTGCACCAGTCATATAACTGCTTTATTTATGAAACCAACACGTTAATTGGTACTTTCTGAGATACGTAAACTGCAGCTACGAGGTGCCGCCCAGGTTTTGGCTGTGAAGATTTACAACAAAGCTTGAATCGATCAGAGGTGCCGAATTGGAGACAATTAAATGGATCGTAGTTTTATCTATATTTTCTTTCTTATGATTTTGTTTAACCATTTTTGAATTTCCAATTACCGTAAATATCTACTAAACTGATATGAAACCTTCTCTTTTTGTATCCCGAAGCCCCGAAATTTAATCTACCGACTGAGAATTGTTCAACACCAAATTTATACGAGCAATAAGTTGGGTTCTATAAGGTTGGTTATAAACAGTTTATAAAAGCGTCTGCTCTCCACAGCTACTGATAATCTCTATCTATTTGAGTAAATCTTCTGGGGAACATCTCTTGTTTTTCAGTGTCAGATAAGCCTTAATAAGTGCGTCATCACTTTGGCTGACATCGACGGGATCTAGCCCATCCTTTGTTAGCGGATCTTCTCTTTCAAGAGGTCCTAATTCGTATAGCGGCTGCAACAACTGCTCATTTAACTTGTCAGTAAAGTATCCCTGATACCGTTGTGGAACCTCTGGTGTATCGATTTTCGTCCGCTTGTCATTCCACGCAATCTGCTGTACAATAGAAGGTAGCTTCTTTGCTCCGGAAAATACTCCCGCAATTGCAATTGCGGAATACTCCATTGTATGAAACATCAAACCAATCGTAGGAATGCCGATGGTAGCAAAGGAGTTATCTTTGACCGAAAAGGTGTATTGGTATATATTTCCAATCTTGTTGACTGGGGATTGAGAGTTGTGATCATTATTGTAGATTTTAATCAGTTCGTCCTCTTCCTTCAACATTGGAAAATGATAATGATACCCAGTAGATAGAATGATGTGATCAAACGAATCAACTGTCCCATCGTCAAACTCAACAGATCTAGTCAACGGTAGAAACTTCTTAATTCTTGGTTTGAAATTCAGATCCGGACTCTGGTCAAAACATTCTTTGATCCAAGGATATACAGTTTGGCTTCTTTGCGAAATGGTAACCGATTTGGCAACAGGACTTAGATATTGAGCCAAATCGGCAGAGCTGGTACCAGAACCACACAGCAGAACTTTACCGCTTTGAAAATCTTCTGCTTGTCTGAATGATTTGGAATGTCTGACAATTTCCGGATACTTCTCAACAAATTCCTTTAATCCCTCAATCTTTGGTATAAATGGAACATTACAATGGCCATTTGCCAGAACCACGGCGTCAAATGATTCCGTATACCATTGTTCAATCTTGGAAAATCTTGGTTTATGTCTAATTGTTAAAATCCATTTTTCTGTCGATTTGTCCTTCTCTATTGACTCAACACTGGAACTCACCCTAAAGTATTCTGAGAGTTTGAATTCTGAAATGATTTCGTCCAAGTAGCGTTTGACATCAGTAAGAGAAATGAGTGGTTTCAAAAACCTGTTTTCAGGTATATGTTGGTGCTTTGCATACGAGAATTTCATAAAGCTTTCAGGTATATTTGTGAAAAGATCTTTATAAGCTGCATTTTTGTTCCACTTCAATTCTTCTTCAAATGTTTTATTTGTGATTTTCACAAAAGGCCGTTCAACTGTGGCATTTTCCAAACAGGAAACACCAGGAATTGAGGATTTTTCAAAAATGGCATCTGGTTTGTTAAACTGATTGTTCCTCAGCACATCCAACGGAGGCAGTTTTGGATCTGGGATTTTGAAGAAGTTCCAAACACCTCCAACTTTGTCGTTTTGTTCAAAACATACGATTTTGTCAAACGCCGGAGTCAATGGCTTGATCCTTTTGTCGATTGACGATACACCAGTCTTAGAAACATGAACTAGTTCGTTTAAGCAAGCAATTCCTGCCGGCCCGCCACCGACAATAGCAATGGATTTGATAACTTTGTTCAAACTCATCTTTGTTTGGAAAAGGCTTCATTTGAGAAGAAATATACGCCATGGATCAAAAGCAACTTGAAGCACAGTTCTCTTTTGATCATATTACCAATTTGGAAACAAGCGCCTGAACCGGCGTTAGAGAACAATAGGTGAATGAAAAATAACGGGAAACAACAGGAAACACAGTCTCAGCATTCAGCGGCCACAGCCACAGCCACATACCATAATATAAGACTGTATAATGTTCTTGCGTATCGACTCTTTGTGATGTAAAACTGCCTGACTAGGGTCACTATGGCAATAGAACCACCAGTCTATACCAGATTTCTCTTGTATCACTGAATTTTTAACTTCTCGTTGCCCTCAATCCAGACGTCGAGAGAATTTGGATGTCATGCCTGAAGATGACGTCTTTTTTCAAGAAAACATCGGCTGCAGAGGAGACGAAAACGTAACTGTATTTTTAATTAGTACCGTCGGGTTTTATTAGCTGATATGAACGTAGATGTGTGATACGCAAAAAGCTAGATATCTGGTTGATAATCGTAGCTGTTTTTCACGTTATGCCCGAGACCCTGTTTAGAGAGTAGTTACAGAGTTACAGAGATGATTTGTTTTGAGGAAGACGGATTGAGCGTGAGATTCAAGCAAAACTTTGTTTCCGTACACGTATTACGCCAATTGCCGTCGTTGTATTTTGATGTAGTATCGTAAAAATCTGGTTTGACTGGTTTCTCAGTAAAAAGATTCATGGTATGAGATCTTAATATTGCAGTTTGGAAGGTAGCAAAGCATCTTTATCTTTACATAGATAGATTCTTTACTATTTTGTAGCTACATGATCTAATCGATGGTTGTAAGGTTAAATACTCGTAGCAGATGAGGTCCTATCACAGGAAATTACTGCTTCTGGTCAATTCTTATTCAAAAATAAAAGATAACAACAGTAGCGGAAATAGCATTGCAAATAAATACTCACGATAACCTTCACCCTTAGAGCGCTAGTAAGCTCCTGCTCCTCACATAGTAGTACAATGATATATGCGTGTGGTGAAAAATCGTTTAACCAAACACCCCAGTAAACTCATTCTAGAAAGCAGAGTAAAACGGAGATAAGAACCCGAACGGTGGATGATCCTCTCAGCCTGATGTTATTAAACCCGGAGGGAATAACAAGGCCGGCCGACCGACGCTAATGTAGATGGTGAACAAATTCGCTATTCTAACCGTTTTCGTCACTTATGAGTTTGACTACGAATATAAAACAATGCGGTAATTTACGACATGCTGAAAATCAACGCTCATTAGATATATTCCCGTTTTCAAAGGTGTATCAATGCGCCTTTCAAAATAATAAATGTCTTTGAGAATCTAGAAATACTCATTTGCTTATAAAGAAATCGCTGATTAGTAAATTCGGAATGTTATCATGACTAAACAATAGAACGGAAAAGAAAAAAAAAATAGCGAACCGATGAAGTATTTGTATTTACCCATCTATATAAAGTGCCAGGGCCCTTTTGAACACCTTATGTGTTTGAATTATGCCGATTCGTGTCATTAGTTTATGCCAAGCATAGGAAACATGTCGGAAAATGAAGATAATGTTGCATCGTATCGTGGCGACGAAGAACCCAATGATCTTTGTCATAAAGATGGTTCTCAGTCACAGATTTTAAACAGCGAAAACGAACATTTTGAAAGTGCTTTTTCCATCCATAGTCGTTCAGTATATGAAGGATCCTTCGATGAAGACAATAATGATGAAGAAGGGGAAGAAGATAAAGTTGAGTATCTCAAACCCGAACCAGATTTTGAAGATATAAACAAGGTTCGAAAAATTGCTTTTGTTATATTGATGGCTTCAACACAGTTGATCACTCAATCGATGTTAGCGGAGTCAATTATACCATCAAATTATATCGCTAAGACATTCGGAGTGGGTAATAATGGTGGACAAGTCTCATGGATGACATCAGCATTTTCCCTAACTTTAGGGACTTTCATCTTGATTGCAGGTAGATTTGGTGACTTGTTAGGTTACAAGAGAATGTACCTTTTATCATTTTTAAATCTATCAATATGGTCAATATTAGCAGGCGTCTCAAGATACTCAAAAAATATCATTTTTTTTGATTTTTGCAGAGGAATGCAAGGTCTATCACTTGCTGTTGCTCTCCCAAATTCTTTGGCATTACTAGGAGCTTATTTCCCGCCTGGAAAGCAACGTATATTGGCATTTTCTACATTTGGAGCTGTTGCTCCGGCTGGGTTTGTAATAGGGGCTTTATGGAGTGCATTGTTTACCGAAGAATCAACTTGGGAATGGATATATTATACTACTGGTATAGTTGTCTTGGGTATTTACATATTGGGTTATTTTATCATTCCTAATAAAATTGGAACAAAAATTCCTAATCTTTCTTGGGAGATGTTTGATCCTATTGGCTCGGTGCTAGGAATGTCTGGATTAATATTGATCAATTTTTCGTTTAATCAAGGCCCAACGGTGGGATGGGACGTTGTTTATGTCTATGTTCTACTAATAGTTGGAATTTTATTGACTGTTGCATTTTTTTACTCACAACGAAAGGTAAAATACCCTCTAATCCCCAAATTGAACTTTACAATAACCATGACATTAATCTGTATGATTGGAGGATGGTCAAGTTTTGGAGTGTGGTTATTCTATCAAGCCAAATTTTCAATGGTGATACTTAATCAAAGTTCTATTGTTATTGCTCTACAGTTTCTTCCTGCTATTTTCAGTGGAATTATTGCGGCTATGACAGTTGGATATCTCATTAATCATAATATTGTTCCAATATGTGTCATTTTATTGTTTGCGATGTGCTTTTTTGAAATTGGTATAATTTTGAATGGGTTAAGGCCTGTTTCACAAATCTATTGGATTCAAAAATTTTTGAGTTTGATTCTTACTCCCTTTGCAATGGATTCGAGTTTTCCAGCTGGTACAATCTTGCTATCGATGTCGCTACCTAAAAAGCATCAAGGTATAGCAGGATCTTTGATTTCCACAGTGGTCAATTACTCCGTTGCCATTGGGTTAGGTCTTGCAGGGACTGCAGAATATTATACGGTTGGAAGAGACGGAATGTCGGAGTTAGACGGTATAAGAAGAGCATTTTATACAGGTATGGGTCTCGCAGGCATGGGTATTGTAGTTGCATCGCTCTATTGTTTGAATGTTTATTTTAGGTGGAGGCGTCAGAAATCTGATAATGAAAAGGTATAGGAGGGCCATGTTTGTTGCATGTAAAAGCTGAAAATCCGATGGTGAGAGCAAAAGCAAAAGTAAAAGCAAAAGCAATCGCAGGAGCAATAGCAGGGGCCAGAACTCTACATAATTACCACATCTACCTTCCAAAATAGGGGGCTCTACTTTTTATCAAAACAAAAACATGGGGATTCTATGACATATAAATAGTCTTTTTGGTAAGTTAATATAAGTAATATCCCGGCATTGTGATGTCATATGTGGAACTCACGACATAGGACTGGTGACCGGTTGAGACCTGATCAGTTCAATTTTCCTTTTCCCAGTAATCAATTTCTAGTACGTAATCACGAGCAATCAATAAGTTGCTGAAAACGGCAACGCATCGAGTGGAAAAGTTTCCCTAAAAAGCGATATTTTCTTGCAAAATTTCTTAATTAAAAATGGAAAGAAATGGCGAAAGAAGAAGAGCCAGGACAGATCGATAAGAGCATGGAGAGCAACGGGGACTCTGCAAATGATAGTCAGAACCAACAAGGACCTGAACGACGCCAGGAGATAATTGCATCTGAAGAGTCCAACTGTGAAGAGGGGTTGCGCAACAAAACTCATAATCCTCAAAATAATAATAACGATGAAGATGATGAAGGAGAGGAGAGAATTATTGACGATCAAGCATTGTCAAATAAGACTGCGAAGAAACGTGTCACAATATCAGACAATTCCGAAGACGGTGTGAGCAAATCAGCCACCAAACAGAAAAGATCGAAGTCATTCACGGGTTGTTACACCTGTCGAAGACGTAAAATTGCCTGTGATTTGGGAAGACCGTCCTGTCAAAAATGCCGGAACTCCGGGTTTGTGTGTGAAGGATATGACGTCAAACTACGTTGGAGTCAGCCTTTGGAATTCGATAAGTATGGATATCAATTACCTTCTAAACCCAACCAAGAAACAGAGTACTGTCAAAGACGAGCAATAGCGTATGTGAAATATTCCGACGAGACCGTCTACAAGTTGTATGATGAAATGGATGCAGATCTGGCGAAACTACACAAGTGGCCGCTCAGTAGCACTTCGGATGATACTGTTATCGAAGGTCATTTCGGCGTGTTTAGAGGCACTAAGGTGGTTCCGAAAAAGAACAAAAGAAAGTTACAGAACAAGGAGAAGACTGAACGAGCAAAGAGAATAAAGCCAATTAAGGAAAACGACTCTCCGAAAAAGTCCCCTTCAACTTTGAATCACCCAGTCTACAAGACAATGACGAAGAATCAAAACTTTTTGTATCCAACCAACGTTTCAAATTCAATAGTGGCGCCAAATAATTTCGATTTCAACAAAGGTAACTCGGTGGGAAACGAGTGGTTAAGTACTGAATTATTAGATGCGGCATTACTAACAGCCTCTGCTATCAACGGTGATACGCACTTCCTAGACATGTTTGATCTTGAAAATACACAGAATAACAATCCTAGTCAAGGCTCTCATACCATAACACAAAAGAGCGTACAAAACGGTTCATTGAACAATAATCATCCACAACCCACTGCCACGATGAGTTCCAGTAACGCAAACATAAAATCGGCTAATGCTCCATCCAATATCATCAGTAATGAACTTACTTCTGCGAATTCGAATTCCAACTCAAACATCGTTCTGAATGGTTCCAATGTCAATAATCTGGCCAACCATGTCGATAGCAGCAGAACAGAAATATTCAATGATAACCTGACTGATCAAATGTTGCACTTACTGTTTCAAGGTAGAAATGCAATGCTACCACCATCCAATCTCTCGCCATTGCCATCGAATATTGGTACCGGCCAACCTAGACATCAACTGCAACATCAACATCAACAGCAGCATTCGATCCAACAAAGACAGGGTCTTCCAGAGAGTGGTTCCATCACCAATAAACAGCAAACGTATCATCAACAGTCTCCAAAGGCATTGAGATTCCAACCAACATCAAGAAGACAGTCTATAGAGTCATCACATACAGCTTCCAGCATGTCAATGACTACAAGAATATACCCCAATGCAAACCATAACACAGCAACAAGTCAAATGTCTCCGGAAGAGATTGCATCTTCTATTCAGTCGATTGATGACGTAACTTCGTCAAGCGTCGAAAATACAGGCATTGTACCTACGACCAATCAAAACAATAGGTTCAAAATTAACAACCAGTCGATCACTGATAACGAGATCAATATTCATGCATCGAATAACATCAAAATGCCTAAAAATATTATGGAGATTTTAGCCACCACTCCGTTACCCAAATCGTTGTCAATTGACAAATTTGGAATACCCACCACTTCGCTTAACGTTCACCCCATGGCGAGATACTTACTAAATTATTACATTGAAGATGTTGCCGATATGATGACTGTTATTCCATTGGCCAAAAATCCCTGGAAATTCATTTATTTCCCAAGGGCCTTGATGGCCGTTGGCGAATTGGCTTCATTGGGCAAGACTTCTAATGCAAGAAACGGATTATTGAATGCGTTATTGGCAGTCAGTGCCTTTAATTTACAGAGCAAATTTGTTAGAGGAAGTGATGAAATGAAATATTATGTTGATTTAGGTATTCAATTAAGAAAGCAAGCAAACGAGTTCGTTAACAAGTGTATGGAAGAGGATATTTTAAAACAGAAATATAAAGATGTTTTGGTTGCAGTCTTATCGATGGTAACAATTGACGTCGTATGGGGTACCATGTCGTCATGTAAGATTCATCTAGATCACTGTGAAAAGATTATCGAGAAGAAAATGATGCACAAGAAAAAGTTGAGTTCTAAGGCGATTATCTTGCATAGAATTTTCAGTTCATTGAAATTAATTCAGGACTCTACAAGCTTGGAAAACATTTCCAAAAGTGAAATTTTCCTTAATGAAAAGAACTATAAGAATTTCCTGACTGGGTCGAAGCCAACCCAAGAGCAACTAGACAACTTAAATAATGATCACTTAAGAGGTATATTTCGAGGAAATGCTCGATCAAAGAAAAACGCAGCTAACAAGGATGGTGGTTCAAACATAAAGGATTTAAATGTTGAGTCAGACGAAGAATCAAATTTTAGAAGCCATTCGAACACAACGAGCACTCGGTTAGATATGGAAAGTCCTGCAGTTAATATGGACTCACCTTCATCGGTTTATCAGTCCAGATCTAATACTAATAATAGTTTGGTTAAACGGGGTAAGTATAACGAAAAGATCACAGACAACGGAAAGATTAGAATTGAGTTCATTGTTAATAACGATGAAGAAAATGAAGACAACGAAGAGATAGATTTAAATGCTGATATTCCTGCATTTGTCGATATTACCAGAACCAGTTTCAAGCCATCGAAAAATAAACTGGATGACAAAGTGGTGTCTTCAGACGCAATTTATGGATTACCAAATTCATTGATTTTGATGTTTGGTGAAGTTGTTCCATTGACGAGATTTAAGAAATATCACGAAGATCATAAAATGCCACTTCCAAGTTTTTTTGATGAATTGGCAAGACAATTAGAATTCAAATTGTTGTCGTGGAAATTGGAATGGACACTGATTGTCGAAGATGAGGGATTAACAGGTATCAACAACGAACCAAACATTGGAGTCACAACCGGGAATGTTTTTAATTCGCTTGATGACAATAAAAAGAATTTTATATCGCCCAGACACGAAGGTATTTACCATCATGTTATGTCTTTTTATCATGCCTTGATTATCTACTTTTACCGATTTATTGAAGACGTGAATCCGATGTATTTACTGGAAAGAATCGAAAAGGTTTTGTACCATTTGAACAAGATTCAGGAGATTTTAGAAAATAATAAGGAAACTTCTTATATTATTCCTTTATTTTGGCAAGGTTTCATTGCAGGAAGTGAAGCAATGACCTTGTATCTACAAAATGGTTTTAATAAGTGGGGACAAGACATAGCTCAAACGGGTATTGGAACGTATTGGAATGCCAGACAAATCATGTTAGAAATCTGGAGGCGAAAGAACCACAATGTGAAGAACAACAGCTGGGTAGATGTTCTAAGAGACTGGAAGACAAATGTCATGCTTACTTAATGAGATTACTGGCGGCCATACTGGGCTCAAGATTACTGTGCAAGCGTTTTATAAATAATTACAACACCTTTTCTAAAAAACTGTTTTTATTATTGTGTATATCAATACATTGCTACCGAATACAGAAAGAAACGGTTATAATCAACGATGGCAGAAAACTGATCCGAGTATCATTGGTCGACGTGACCACAAAGAAAACCAGATCACCGAAAAGCACAGATCACGAAGAAGCACAAGGTTGTCGGGAAAACAGCAAAAAAAACAAAAAAAAAAAAGAAACAAAACGTTGCTTTTTTTCAAGCTCCAACACCATTTGAATACCGTTCCATCATCTCACGGACGGTCGGAAGATAACACGTATATCACATATACAACAAGTTTATTAAAATTCAGGCGCAAGTAAATACGCTATATAGCTTCCCGCGGCGTAATTAGACAACTACATAGCATGTCTTTGGTCGTGCGATTTAAGGGTTCTGCAACAAGACTCGACTCGGTCATAAGTTCTGAGCCGCGTCAGCTGACAGCTCTCTTTTACACACGACACAACGCAGATATAGTACAGTTTTTGCTATGAGCAGGCTCACACAAAACATTACACAAGGAAATATGCAGAGAGTTCTAAAATCATAAGCAACCAAAAGACCCCCCACTCACCACTCTGCTCCCCTTATTTGCCTGCAACATGCCGTCACAGTGAACACGTATGCTCGGAGTTTGTGGAGTGACATAATTTTTCTTTCGCCTTTCGCCTCTCGCTTTTGGCTTTAAATCTGGCTTTCGCTGTCGTTTTTCTCTTGTATGGTTTTTCCGATGTTGATTTAGTTAGATATTCTTTGATTCTTAGTGGCAAGAATGAAACTGATAAGATTGGGTAGTGTGATACTGACGATATTGTCATTAGTCTATTGTGCACTTTCCTTGGGAATAGGAGAGATTTTGGAGGAAGATATTATAATCAAATATGAGAAAAGGCCACCTCAACCGATAGAATTCAAAAATTTTCACGAGTTTCGGAAGTCGCCTTTCAATAGTGAGAATTTCGGAGCTTTTGAGAAAAGCCAAATTGACGAATCCACCAATGTGACCTTTGAGGAGATCAATACTTTGAATGAAAAGATCAGACCTGTTGTGAAAAACATCGTTGAAGCCAATTTTTTCCGAATTTTCAAGCTCAACTTGTTCAAAGAGTGTCCATTTTGGCAAAATAATGGGTTTTGTATGCACAGATCATGTGCTGTTGATACGATTGACGATTGGGAAAAATTGCCATTAGTTTGGCAACCAGATGCTCTTGGAACCATTGAAAACTCATCTTTAGTGAATAATTTGAACAAGGAAGAAGCAGATTCTGCCTGTGACGATAAGGATTATTGTGATTTAGACGGTTTTAAACATGACACAGTTTATGTTGATTTGGTTGCTAATCCAGAAAGATTTACCGGTTACGGCGGAGATCAAAGCTGGCAGATCTGGAAGAGTATTTACAATGAAAACTGCTTTAATTTAGGTCACGATCAATGTATTGAAAAGAATTTCTTCTATAAAATTGTTAGTGGTATGCATGCTTCCATTTCTACCCATCTTTCAAATGAATACTTGAACACCGATATCATGGAATACGGTCCAAATTTAGAACAATTCATGATGAGAGTGGGTAATTTTCCCGACAGAATAGCAAATTTATACCTGAATTATATTGTTGTTTTGAAATCGCTAATCAAATTAGAGACCTTTGGTGTTTTTGACGAATTAAGCTTTTGTGAAGACTTGAATTTTGTTGAGAAAGAGAATGAATTCAAGGATGAATATAAAATGTTATTAGATCCTGCTTTAGAAATGATTGATAATCATGATATTGGATGTTTATTTGATGAAAATATTCTTTTCAAGGAAAAGGACTCGATGATTGTGAAGGAAGAAATTAGACAAAACTTCAAAAACATCACTAGAATCATGGATTGTGTTCATTGTGATAGATGTAGATTATGGGGTAAACTGCAAACCACTGGATATGGAACGGCCTTGAAAGTTTTGTTTGAGTTGAAGGACAAGGAACACTTTGAGATTGATATAATGAAAATTGAGTTGATTGCACTATTGAATACTTTTGACAGGTTGTCAAAGAGTGTCGAAAGCATCAATAAGTTTAAAGTTATGTTTGACGAAGCTCTCAAGAGAGAAGAAGAAGGTATTGATAATCAACCTCAAAGCCTCAACTCGATCATCTCATTGGAAAATTCAAAGCCACCAAAACTTCAACCTCCGAAAGCTCTTTCGAAGCAGAAGGAATCCAAATCAGATAATCAATATGAAACTCCACAGCTGTTCAACAAAGGAGGAGAAGTCAAGTTTGACGAAATTCTATATCCTGATTCAAGCGAAGACGATGAATCTTTCAAGGAAATGTTTATAAGTGAGTTGAACCATGTTTGGGAAGCGGTAAAATTTGTTGTCCGATCTTACTACCTTTTCCCAAAAGTGATATACAACTGGTGTCTTGTAAGGATCGTTGATTATTGGAACAGATTTGTTGGTCAAAATAATGCTAATTTGGATCCAGCTATGCTCTACCGTGTTGAGATATAGTTGGTAAGATGTTTATATTTATTTAGTTATCTTTGTAATAAGTTATATAGAAAAATAAAATACCTGAAAGTGTATTCAATTCTGCTGCTTCTTGAATGTCCTTTTGAAGGAATTGTTTTTGATAGCATCTATTCTGACAATACGTTTTTAAGGCTGCAATTTTTTTGTGTAAACTGCATTACTATTTGAATATGGAAATATATGTCGTCATCTCGGATCAGGCGTAACCTTTGTTGAAGCTTTACATATTCTATCTAGACATCCAGGTAACAGAGGTGTACTAACTTTTAGAAAAAAAAAGCCGCTTTATGAGCCGCTTTTGATTTAAATATTTTTTCAGTCCGCATGACGCGTCCAGCTAGCTAACACATAAGACACGTGAAGAACACTAAGGGAGGTAAGGATATAGAGTAACGTTGTTGCAAAGGGAGCTGCTGAGATGACAAGATTAGTTACCTCCACCGGATTGTACGATGAAGAGGTTTCGCTTTTAAAGGAAAAGATATGCGCAAAATTTGAAGATTTAGAGTACTCTCCTAATTTGACGTCCGATGTCACCTATTTGGTGATTGACACGGACAATAAGGACAAGACATGGCTGAAATCAAAAAAGTTCCAATATGTTACGATGTTTCGACCTGATGTCGATGTTATTTCCTTGCATGACTTTCTGAAAAGCGACGACTACAAATTCACGAGGCCCATTAAACCATTCACAAATTTGAAAATTTCACTATGTCGATTGGACGAAGATCTGATGGAGAAGATTGAGCCTAGAATCATCGAAAATGGAGGATTGGTGGCGTATCACTTGTCAAATGAGACAGATATATTAGTAAGTATGATAGCGGAGGGAAGACGATATGAAGCGGCTTTGGAATGGGGTATTCCGATTGTCAGTCCTGATTGGTGCTTCGATTCAATAGATAGGGGTTTACCATTGAGCACAAAATGCTATTTTTTATCGAAAAATGTGAAAAATGTCGTTGAAAAGCTTAGGTATATTGGAGAAGAAGACCGAGTTGGCCATCGAACAAAAGTCCAAGCTTTCAATATGGGTAAGCGGGATGAAGCGTGCGATTGGAATAAACTGAAGGAATGGAGGGAAAACGAGCGCAAGAGAAACCTTGAAGATTATATAAAGACGAAGCTAACTGACGAGGAACTGCAAAAGACTCATAAATTCAATCCTTCTGTGATTGAATATGATGAGTTCACTACGGAAGAGAGCACGGTTTTGACCGACGACAAAAAGGCGGACAACATGGAGGTGAAACTTCGCAGAAAACGTAAAAGACTGGACGAAAACACATCTATTCATCCGATCAAGAAGCTCACTTTGTCTAATGATACGTTGTGGAATTCTGTCATGAATAGAAATAGAGAATCAACATCGGAAACCAGCGCTATTACGCCAATACCCACGCTTTTTGCAACCCAAAAGCCAATCTCAAGTGATAAAATAACACCAACTGCCAAGCGGCCCGTTTTGGACGAACTTAAGTTTAAAATTGTAGGATTCAGCCACGTTGAGGCCCAGAAACTGGTCAAGGTTATTACTAAATTTGGAGGTGAAGTTGTCTCTGAGAATGAAACATTTACAGTAGTTAGTTTCAAGTATGACAAGCCGGTCGAAGGTAGCAATCTTATCACCGAGCTATCGATCGAGAGATTCATATTCAATGAAAAAGTCGATAGCGGTGATTACTTATGGTGTAAGCCTTTTGCTCTAGATGCTGCTATGTCTGCTCAGAGGTTCAGGTCGCATATCTTACGATCCAGTACTGTACCATCTGCGGAACCGGAAATGAAACTCAGGGTTTCCATAACAGGCTTTGTAGGCACAGATTTGTCTCAGATCGAAAGGTTGTTGCAGCAGAAGCTTTCCAAATGGATAAAGTTTGAACCTGTTTTCACTAAAGATACTGAACTTCTAGTGACGGGCCCAAGACCTGGCAGCAGTACAAGCCGTAAACAGGAACTGGCGTCCAAGTGGGATGTACAGGAACAGACCGCAGAAGTGTTCTTTGAAAGGGTATATGGTTTGAGCCTTACGTAATGATGTTTGTGGTGGTGGTTCAAAGAGATGCCTGGAATGAGTTTTGTTTTGGCTTTGCGGTTTTCAATGATGCAATTATCACGTGGGGCGTTAGATGAACCTATTTGAGAGACCGAAAACAGTACAGGAGGCACCATCTATTTAAACACGTTTATTCAGTGACGTTTTAGTGCAGATGGTGTCGAAGTCTTGGGGTACAGCTTCCGTTTACATAGAGGTGACCTGAAAGTGTAGCAAATGTACTTATGGCAGCAAAGATATTCATCCCGGCATGGCTCTTTGTTGTTTTCAAGACGGTTGCTTTCTATGTAGTAATTATTATAGACATATAATCAAAAGCAAAATAGGCCAGTATTTCCTTGAATTCCATGGTTCTGGATAATAGTATGGAAATGAATGGTAGCATGTTTTTTTTTTTTCATTCAAAAGAATAGCACAGTGGATTGGTTAAGTTTCCAATGAATGATCTGATTGAGCCATAGTACGCGAGTACCTCTGTTACAGCCGGGAAGTAATATGTAGCCAAAACGAGGCAGGTACTGTGTAGGTATTTCTTAGAACTTCTATGGATGCCCATTTTTTTTTGAATTTGATCTAAACAATATGCTTTTTGCTATCCGGCGTCCTGCTTCGATATATCTGATAAGTTTTCGAACTAATCTTTCTACTTGTTCAGTGAAGTTAATCACTTAATTGTTGTGCTGGTTTTATACTCATGCCTAAGGTTCAGTTAGAATAGATGATGTCGGATTCTCCTCTCCAGCTTTTAGAATATGGCTGCTTCAAAGAAAATTCTTATTTTTGTGGAAGCAAGCTTTTTTTATATCATGAAACAATAACTGCGATTAATATTGTCATAGCTATAAATATTGGCTGTGTATTTGGTGAAAACAGTTAAAATTGCCTATGTTGTTGAGGGGTGTGGATAGGAAGGCATGTCATATCTTGTTGCCTAAACAGTCTCCTTGGTCCAATTTTATTTTTGCTGGGGAAGGGGGAGGGAAACAAGAATCCTGGGCGAGAACTTTATGAAATTTTAGGCCAATCACAGAAATTTGTGTGAACGAATTCCTGGAAATCCTACCGCGCCCCTTTCTTTCCCCCACCCCAATGCAGACAATTCAATCCGGTCGCAAAAAGCAAGAGACTCTTATAGAAGATCAAGGGTACCATGTAGGTAGACCATTATTGAATGACATAAAAATTAAAGTATATTCACACAAAGCAACCTTATAACTTTAACAGTGTTTGATTTGTGCAGCAGCAACGTTAAGGTAGGAATAAAATCCCAAGCGCAGCAGGCATAGCTTATACTTTTCACAGACAGGAATTGATTTGATTGACTTTCTTCGGCTCAGAATTTTAAACTGTACTTCTACTTGATCTCGGAGGAGGCGCCTTTGGCTTCCTTCTTGTGACTAATCTTTTGAACGAATCATACTCTGAATACATTCAACAAGCTAACTTAACTTTTTTATAAATAAATATATTATACAAACATCATCTGTACTGCAATATGAGTGTCCACCACGACATCCAGCTCAGTATGCATCCCACTCAATAGCCGCCCCCCTCCCCAGGAAGACCAAACTTTTTGCTTCACACGCGGTTTTTTGTCAAGAAAAATAATTTTCTGCACTTCAGCTGACAAGTGGACCGAAGGGAGGAAGGAAGAACGCAAAGAACAAGCACGTACACACGAGAGCCGGTGTACACTTGGAATTACGTCAGTTTACAAATACATCAACCTTTGCCATGCCATCCATTTTTGAGAAATCTATCCAGCAACATGCGCAGCACTTCAGTTCTGTTGATGACTACCTCACATTGACGAGGAAGTCAGGATCTGAGATTTTGACCTTTTCCAAGGGCAAAATCACCGTCACGAACCTCAATTCCTCAACAATCAACCCTGAAGAAAAATCATGCCATAAACTCGATGTCGAAGTTACTTTTGAGCCGCTAGGTATGGTCATGAACCAATCAGAGACCCTGTTGTGTGTTTATAATGCGTCTGAATGTTGGATTCTTTCCCTTGGGAATGAAGGTAGTAAGATCAGCTTTACCGTCACATACAAGCTCGCTGTGGATTTAGTTTCAAACTTTATCATTCAAGTGGTGTTCAATAATGTCAGTAAATATCAGTCTGAAATCGTCATGCTAACAAACAACGATATTAGAGCGTATAGTGTCGAATCGTCACTGTCGATTCCTGTTCAGTTATACAATTTCAAACAGGAATACGAGACTAACGTATCTGTTTCTTCGGGAAAAACGTTTGACGAATCAATTGTTGATCCCGTCTCGATTGCATTTGCAAGTCACTCCGACAACGTCATGCACGACCCACAAAACGACATGACATTGCTGCTTTTAACTTCCGATTCCTCAATTTACAAAATCTACCCATTCTTTCCACAAAAGTTGTCCGTGGAAAAAGAATGGATTTCAAATCTTTTTGATTTTGCGTCATTCCATTTGAAGTCTGCCGACGATGAGCTGGAAAAGGCGAAGTTATTCTCAACGGTCAAGGTTGCGGTTACCTTATTAGACGAAAAAGACTCCCATTCGATCGACGTGAAAAAAGCATTGGGCACTTACTACAATAGCGGTAAAATTTCTGGCCCATTGGTGATCGACACGTTCCCAGATGAACTATATGGATTCGACGCATTAAAGCTGATTCCGTTCCCCAATAACATCATTTCCATTGTTTTCAATCATGCCGTTGCAGTTTATTCCATGGATTTGGACGCCAAGATGATTTTCCAAAAGCAAAAAGTGGAACTGAAGGATCATCTGATGCTACTGGATACCGTGATATTCAATTTGGATTCCGGTAAGATTTTAACTGCTGATATTCATCCTGTGACAAAAGACTCGTTGATTTTAGTATCTTCGAATTCAGCAGTCACCCAGGTTGATTTCTCCCAGTGGATGGATGAGTTGTCCAACGGGTTGAAAACAGGAGATTTGTCTACTTTTTCAGAGCTATGTCAAAAAGATAAGTTACCTACTGAGATTATTGCTTTGGGAAAGATGAACTTGAGAAATTACAAACAACAGGAACGTCAGTATCCTCTACGAGAGTTTGAGCACAAAATTTGGTACGCGTGGAACTCCAGGGAGGTATTTTCAATGTTCATCAAGCAAAATACCGAAGACGTTCTCTCTTTGGCTTTGATATCGGCCGATAATCAGGAAATTGCAGCATCAGAAGCAGAAAACCAAGGGGTTGAAGATCATGCGAAATCGACTGCCCGCAAATACTCATCGTTATTGGTCGGGGATTTCAAGACCGATGTGCTGCCTGAGATCAAAGTGTCTCTGGGGAAGATTTCAGAAATCAACACACACATGGCGAAAACTCCGTCAAGGATTCTGAACGAAGTCAATATCAGCGCCAAAGACTTGGAAGCAGTTCATCAATTATCGGAATTGGCAACAACCGGTCAATTGATTCTGTTCAAGGTTCTAGCCATGCTCACCAGTAGACTAAAAATGATGAGACTGGAATACCACAATCAATTGGATTCCTACCATCAAGCAACCTTGAAACTGGAGACAATTATTAGCAAATATTTCAGGATGAAAACCATATTTGCAGAAATTTCCGATAGACAAGAAAAACTCAAGCTAAGATTGGTTAAAAGCATGACTGATACTGAGGTCTTAGAGGCCAACAAGCAATTAGAAGGCTTAAGCATATCTAAACAAGAAAGTTCCTACTTCAAAGAGTTGGAAAGAATGAGAGATTTTATTTTGAAAAAGGAGAAGGAGATTGAAGATTTGAACAAACTGTTAACTGATGTTCAAAATGCGGAAATGGAGACTTTGCTGAACAACAAGCACGAAGTTTTGCAAAATTTCGATAATAAGAGGTCTCTGGAAAATATGAAGCAGAACCTGGAAGAACAGCAGGTTTTCATTCAGTATTTGACTCAACGTTTATCTGAAGTGGAGCTCGGAAGTTAGGACATTTAATCAAGGGAGAAAAGAAAGGTCAAATAAATCTAGTAAGATAAAATAAAAAAAGAGATGGACAGTATTGTATTTCCATTTACTCGTATTCTTTATTCATCATCAGTCTGAACTTGAAATGTCCTTTCATTTCTTGGAACACCTTTTATTGATCTATTTCTTTGTAGAAACGGTATTTTTTTTTATGGAACTTTCAAAGATTTCGTTTGCTGAAAAATTAGGTAAATCTACTATAACAGGTCTATATCTTATACAATTGACCTGATATGTTGGTATCGATTGATATAGCGTTGAAACACACGCTTTGATAAGCGGAAACATTACTTATCTTCATTAATTACTTGAAAAATCCATTAAAGTATATATAAATTGTCATAAAAAGCATTACATTAAAAGAAGAAAGTTTATCACTTTTTTTTTAAAAATCCGTCACCCTTCCATTGAAGCTCCAATCGCCATGTCTAATTGGATCTTGTTTAGGTCCATTCACCTCCCCTGTTTTTGGATTGACATCGCCTTCGAATTCAGGAATTGTTCTCATGGCATTACCAAAATTTCCCACATCAGAGGTGGATGAATCGAGCTTTGGAGGAGTGGAATCATCAGGCTGAAATCCACGATCTTCATTGTATTGTTCGATGGCAATTTGAGTATTAGCCGCTTGTTGTAATTTTTCAAACTCCTTTTGTTCTTCAGAATCTAATTCTGGTGGGGATGGGCCTCTAGACGCAAATGGAGACTTGGAGGAGTAATTTCTGATTGATAAAGATGATTTTTTAAATGAGTTGATACCAAGTCTTATATGATTTATATATGTTTTCATCATCCTTGCCTTGCCTTGCCTTGCCTTGACGTTTCTATCTGATAGTGGTCTTTAGTCACTTGCTAGTTCATTCTTTTCTGGACATGATAACACCGCTAAAACTGACTCAAAACTGAAAACTATTCTGGAAGATCGCGTGAATTTTCCGAATCTGATTTACCTGGAATGGGACTGTTCTAGAATATATTTTGTTCTGCTGGAAGAGATGTATGAAGGAGTATGACACAAGGAGTATGACAATAGCATAAATCGTGTAAATCTTGAATTTGCAACTATCAACTTGAGATAAACTTTAATCAAGCATATGTATATTGAATATAAAGCTTGATTCTACAAGTGAACTACAACAAGAACAAGAAACAACTCAAGCACAGAGTTTTTATATAGTTTGTACATAATTGCATATGAGAGCTTTCATTTGGATAATGATTAAGTTATATATAAAGCTTCAAAGCGATCATCAAACTGCAAAATAAAAACCAAACGAAGCAGAAGGCAAAGGAAGAAGGCAATTCTTCAAACGGACAAAAACCTCACTATTTATGGAAACGCGAACTGGGATTTCTCGCTGAGCCTTTTTTGCTCAGCGTGAAAAGCTTATCGAAGAGAGATCCTGCGGCCACCCCCACCCTAGATGAGTAGTAAAGTAACTCCCGCATCGAGGCTGTTCAAAATTTAATGGTGTAAACATCAAAAACATTTAAAGTTTTGATTCAATAAAAGATATCTTTCTACTTTCGAGTTTAATTATTGGTGAAACTACATTAAATAAACTTAATATTGCTGGAATGCGACATTTTCGCCTTAAAAAAACAAAACGTCACCAAATTTTATTTTGTAGCAAATTTCACTCATCTGATACAGCAATAAGCAAATTTCACTCATTTAATATATGAGTAAGCAAATTTCACTCATTTGAGTGTGTGTGTTAATAAGCAAATTTCACTCATTTGAGTGTTTGTGTGAATAAGCAAATTTCACTCAGATTGTATAAAAATAACTTATTTGCTATTTTTCCTATTACACCATTTTATCTCTTAAAATCATATATATATTACTCACAAATCAAAACAATCAATAATAATAACTATGTCTTGCTGTTGTCCAAAGAAAGAACAAATTAAAATCGAAACTCCTTCTTGCGTTTGCGCAAAGAAATGTCAATGTGGTGATTCTTGCCCATCAAAATCATCATGCTCGTCTTCCAATGAATCATGTGTTTGTCCAACTACCAAATGCACATGTGAAGATTGTAAATGTGGACATTGTGAAAAAACTAATGAATGTCCATGCCCAGCTCCTGAAGCTGAATCTGCGCCAAAAACAGGTTGTCCTTGCAAGTGATTTATCACAAGTGAGAGTTAACGGGGTCTATGAATTATAGTTTTGCTTTGTGGGTATTGTTTACAAAAGCTATATAATATTCTGTGTAAGTTTATATTACTATCATTCAAACTTTTTTTTTTCTAACTTATATTCTCCCATCTGGGAAGGTGCCAACTAGGTTTCAAAGTTTATAGAAAAGTGTATATATTTATAGTGAAGAAAACTATTATCTGGTTTGAGTGTAGAAGAACAGTTCTAATTATTGGATTAAAAAATTATTTCCACGCTGTGAAAAACAAGAACAACGAATCTTGTAAGCTTTTATAATTGAAATTATGATTATTAAAAGGCTAAAGAGCTTAAAGTCAAATGATTAATGTTTTATTTTGAAGAAAAAAAGATAAAAAAGCAGTAAAGGTCTCACCCCAGATAAAGTTATGCTATTCAAATCAGTCAATTAGATTCCAAAAAAAATTGGGTAAAAACCTCAGTTAAAACTTTCAATCAACTGTGAGAAGCAAGCACATAAATTGTTGCAATTGCATTCAAGTGATTCGTACTTCAAAAAATGCATATTTTCCACATTTTGCTCTAGTATTTTTGCATAGCAATTGTAATTTTTTTTACCAATAAATTATATAAAACTCTAAATAAAAGAGAAGCTTGAAAAACTCCAATAATGAGTAACTCATCCGTTTCATGGAAGTTACAGACAAAAAATATCTATACGAATTGGTATTGATGAAATGCTGCTCAAATTCCCGCTGAAAGGTACAGTTAACATATCAGTTTGTTTTTTTCTTTCCTTTTTTTTTTTGATGACTCTTCATCCGTCCCATTAACAACCGGCTCTACCATCCTCTCAAACCACTAACACGCCTCGGTAATCCTGTCTTCTTTCTTGGGAGCAAAAATGACTTGACTGAAAAGGTCGATCGGCTCCAAAAATAAAACGTATCGAGCGTCTTCTCTATACAATTGATGTACGCTTGTATTATATGACGGGCTAAATAAGTACTTTGCCAAAAACTACAATTCACTGTGTACACAACTTTCATAATGCTGCTTTGCTCGCCATTATTCAAGTAATGTAACTACCCACTAATAGTTGTCTCTACTATCAGCACCTCTGCTTCAGTGCCCATTTCGACTTAGCATGACATGCTTTTTTCATGTTCGGAGTCGCGTTGAAGTGACGCCTGAGTTTGGTGCGCGTCTCTTTGACGTGTTGTTTTGCTCTTGCTCTTGCTCTTGCTCTTGCTGTACTCTGCTCTGCTCCGGATGGTTTTGTTTAATTGTTTTGTGTCAATCAAGGGCGTGCAATTGTGAAGCCATAGGAAGTACCGGAATATGAGATATCCGATTCTGTTCATTGGACTGGTTGCCCAAATTGGTGCCTTTTTACTATTTTGTAAAGGGTTTTTCCCCACAAAGGTACTGCTAACTCCAGACCAATTAGAGCAGTTTTCGACGCCTTTTCCGAAAGACTATGTGGAACCACACAGAAAGTTCGATAAAGTGGTGGTGATGGTTGTGGATGCTATGCGTGCAGACTTCATGTTTTCAGACCAATCAAATATGGGATTTGTCCATAGTTTGTTAAATAATAAGTACGGTATTGGTTTTACAGCATTTTCCAACCCTCCGACCGTTACATTGCCAAGATTAAAGGGTATCACCACAGGTTCGACGCCCAACTTCATTGATGCTGTTTTAAATATTGCCGAAGACGATACCTCTAGTTCTCTTGGAGATCAAGATTCATGGATAAAACAGATGTTTGTCAATGATTGGAAAATCAATATGTTTGGTGACGATACCTGGTTAAAATTGTTCCCAGAATATTTTAACAAGGTCGACGGAACCGCTAGTTTTTACGTCAGTGATTTCACCATTGTGGATAACAATGTCACGAGACATTTGGACTACGAATTGAGTCCGGAGGGTCAATCCAAGTGGGACTGTATGATACTGCATTATCTAGGGCTGGATCACATTGGCCATAAAGGTGGGCCCATGAGCTCAAATATGCCTATCAAACAAAAGGAAATGGACGAGGTGATTCAGAGAATCTTTACAGAGGTTACAATGAAAGATCCAAATTCTTTGTTCATTGTTTTAGGTGACCATGGTATGAACGATGTAGGTAATCACGGAGGGTCTTCGACTCCCGAAACTTCGGCAGCTTTGCTTTTGATTTCCCAAAAATTCCAGGCATTGTCAAGGGAACATGATGAAAAGGCTCCAATTGCTTGGAACCCACAGTACAACTACTACAATAGGATCGATCAGATTGATTTGGTACCAACATTGGCAGAACTTGTTGGTTTGGACGTTCCCATCAACAATCTTGGGGCGTTTGTGCCGGATTTTTTGGGTCTTTATGATTCTGAATTTGAGAAGAGAAACGTTCTATTGAAAAATGCCCTGCAATTGAAAGTTCTGCTTGATAAAGCGAATGGTCAAGTTGATTCAGACGGCTCTGGCTTACAGAAGATGGACGTTTCAGAGCTGCTTACATATATTTCTAACGCAAAGGAAGAATTATCCAGGACCTCATCTGATTATAATTACACTGATATCTACACGGGGCTATTTATCTACGCCATTCTCACACTCATTTCGTTTGCCGCATTTGCATCATATTTTAGAGATAACTTCCATGTTGCGTTTTTCACAGTGGTATTCTTTTTTGTTTATTCCATCAACTTCATTGCGTCATCAATGGTTGAAGAGGAACACCACTTATGGTGGTTTTTCACGACAGTGTTTATTGTGTACATTGTTTTCAACAGATTGCAATCAAATAAGGTAAACTGGCCGGGATTGGCCCTTTTGTTTGCTGGTCTGAGACTACTCAAAGGGTGGAACAATAGTGGCCAAAAATATAATTTGAAGTCTAACCTGAAAATATCCACCTATTTGAACCAAATGTCATCTGTTTATGGACCAAACATTTATGCACTGATTCTCGGCATTAGCTTTTTGCCAATTGTCATCTCTCTCAACTCCCAAACAGATGATGATTTTGTTTTCAAATTGTCACAGTTACTAACCTCAATGCTCGTTTGTCTCATCGGATCTTCGAAGATGCTGTCCTTTTTGACTGAATCTTACGATCTCAACAGTACGGAGTTGCAACTTCCAAACTGGTGCCATCTATTTATTCAATTTTTTAAAGAAAACCTGCATTTGGACGATTATAACAAAATCAACAACATCCTGTTCAATTTACTACAAAAAATTTGGATCGTTGCATTATTGATTCAGTTACTAAATCCTTTGTGTCAGAAAGTCATATTCAAGAGGAAACAACCAAACTCAGAAAACTATTTGTTGAATATCTTGGCCGTCACCACGTTCATCCTGATTTCACAGACGAATTACTTAAATGTCCCAATTTTTACCTTGCTTTATATGATTCTATTAGGATTCAAGCTGAATAGTGCAGACTATTCTGTCAATTCAATTTTGTTCAATGTATTCACGCTTCTTTTACAAAACTTGACTTTTTTCCAATTCGGTTCCACTAATTCGTTATCCTCAGTTGATCTTACAAACTCTTTCAATGGATTGAACAGTTATAACGTGTTTCTTTCTGGTCTTTTGACATATACATGCAACTGGGCAGGCCCAATTTTTTGGACAATTGCTCATCTATATTTGGTATTTTCCAAGGTTCCAAAAGACGAAATTCAAAAGAGAAAATGGAAGATTTTGTATGACAGGTTGATTTTCAACTTTGTTTTTTATTCCACAAGCGGATTGCTTCTAACAGGTTGTTGCTACCATTTGCGGTTTCATTTATTCATATGGACCGTTTTCAGCCCAAAAATCCTATATTTCCTAAGCTGGTTGGTATGTAACATTGTTTTTGACTTCTTAGTCAGTGCTGTAATTATCTTCTTTTATTTATAATACTTGTACATTTATTAGACTACTTTTAAAAGCTAGTACTTTTTGTAAGAACCACAGAAATATGGTGGCACTAAATTCTATTATTTAACTTAACTTAAACTTTTACATTTCCGACCTATCGTGCAGTGCATACTCTGGAAAAATAGTTTGTGTTACTTTATTTCTTTTGTTCCATGCTGCATGTCAGTGTGAACCAATTACAATATCTTATAGATGCTTTTTGGCCAAGATCATGGTAAGCAGCGTTATAACTAGTCTGCTCTACATAACCTAAATAAGGAAATTGGCTAACCTAAACTAGCGATTGATAATAAACATATGTAAATCGCTTAGTCTAAACGAATAAAGCATTTTGGTTAAGACTTACTAGCATGAAATTGGCTTTGTTCTGTAATATATGGATGCTCTGCTATATATGCTTTACATAAGCGTGCAACTACTGCGGCTACTCCGTACCGTGATGTGGTGGGTTCTTCTTTTGAGCCACAATTTTTTGCGTGTTTTTCCTTATTCGAATAAAAATGCAGAAAAGTTGTTAAAATTTAAAAAAGATAAATGACAAATTAAAACATAGAATAAAAGAGTTAAGATCGAAATAAATAAAAAATTGAAATAGCTTGTAATGTAAAATCAGCGGTATAAAGATAGCGAGTTTGTAAATACTTTGATAATTTAAGAGTCTATTCTTCTTCGTCGTCGGTATTCACTGGCTTTGGTGTACCCTTAGGAGAACTCAACCATTCGATATATCTTAATCTTCTTCTTTCCTCTTGCGCTTTCTTTTCATTTCTGGTCATCTTCTTCTTTCTTTGCTTGACCTTAATGTTTGCTGGTGAAGAATCGTCATCTTTAGACTTTGATGCTGCTTTCTTGGCTAACTCGGTAGCTAATTTGGTTTGTTCCTCGTTACCACCGTCTTCAAATCTGGATTGATCAATTTCGGCAACACCCTTGGTGACCAGTTCACCATTTTCAACAATCCATTGTTCAGGACATAAAGCACCGACGAATTCGTTGTTATGGGAAATCATGACGACCGCACCCTTCCATTCTCTGATGGCCATTGCTAATGCACCCAAAGAGTCTCTATCCAAATAATTGGTAGGTTCATCTAAAACCAAAACGTGTGGATTGTTCCACATAGCACCTGCAATGACGACTTTGACTAATTGACCACCAGAAAGAGATCCCAGAGCGGTATGATCTGCAATTTCACCATCAAGACCAATACCTTCGAAATGTTCTCTGATAACCTTAGGGGTTAACTCTCTGTAACCAAGACCTTCACGTGAAGCTTCGTGGTCATCAAATTTTTGGATAAGACTTTCGAAACCGTGTTCAACAAGAACGTCTCTTGGAACCCAAGAGTTACATTTTGGTAACCAGTTCTTCCATTTGATTTCATACTGGAAAGACTTCTTCAACTTTTGTCTACCGACAACAGCCTCAATGAATCTTGGACCACGTCCATCATCCACATCGATTTGAACTTCCATCATCTTTTGTTCGTGTTCAGAACCAATCTTACGTGATTCTTTCAGTAAAACTTCTCTGTCGTCACCAAATCTGTATCTCCATTGCAAGTATTGGTTTGGGGTCTTTTCCTTATGTTCGTTAACATGCTGAAGTGCGTGTTGCGCAATGTAACCAATACGTAAATTTGGATGCTTTTCGACAGAACCTTCTTGTGGAACAAGTTCACCTGTAAGTAACTTAATTAAAGTCGATTTACCAGCACCATTTGGACCCAAAACGGCGACTCTTGAGGAAAGTGAGATGTTACATGACACATCCTTCAAGGAAGGCTTTGGAGCGCCTGGGTAAGTGAATGTGACATTAGACATTCTTGCGACGGATCTGGTGTTGGATTTGACACCGGTCAAGATTCCTGGTGGTGGAAAATGCATTTTGACATTAGAATCGGTCAAAGTGTAATAAGCCTTGGCTTCCGGTTTGATGGAGACAAAATCTGATAGATTACCCTTGTAGTAAACCAATTTCTTGTTTTCATAGTGGATGATATCGGTACAGACGGTATCCAAGAATCCGGAATCGTGGGAAACAATCAAAGAAGTGATATCGGTATGTTCAACCAAATAGTCCTGTAACCACTTAACGTTGGAGACATCCAAATGATTGGTAGGTTCGTCCAACAACAAGATGTCTGCTTTCAACAACATGGCACGGGCCAATTCCAACTTCATCTTCCAACCACCAGATAAAGATCCGACGTTTTGAGCTCTTCTTTCTTCATTGAAACCGACAGATTCCAATGCATCTGCAATTTCTTGCTTGGTTGCAGCGCTCAATTCGGGATCTGAAGCAATGAAATCAACTAAGTTCAAGCTTCCTTCTTCTCCCTGTAACTTGTGTTCCACAAAACACGTCTTCAAATCAGACTGGTCTGGGAACCCTTCTAGCTGTCCGTTGTTGATGGCTCTCATCAAGGTGGATTTACCCACACCGTTTCTACCACAAAGACCGTATCTGTGACCTTTCACTAATCTTAGGTTGGTCTTGTTCAATAACATTCTGGCACCATATGCAAGCGAGAACGGAGCATTAACAATAACAACACCTTCGGAGTCATCATCGTCGACAGCGTCTGGGGTGAACAAAGTCTTCAATGAAAGGACCATTTCATCCACCTTTTGTTTCTTTTCGTCTTCGTTGTCCTTGTAGCAGAAGTCTAAAGACATGGTGAAGTAGTCAGCCAAGGAAGTCCAGTCATTGACATTCGCATCTGAGACGACAATACCAACCAAATAGTTGAACAAAACGTCACTGTCGATCTTCGCTCTGAATTGTTCGACATATTTAATAGCAGAATCTCTGTTCAGTCTACCGTGGAACTTACCATCGGATTGTTCCTTTTCTGCTTCAATGATGACGGCCAAGGCGTCGTTGGCCATATCTCTGACCTCTGGTAAAGAAGCGGTTTCATTGACCTGCTTAAGACCCGGTAATAAGACAGGAATGTATTTTTCGATTTCACGCTTGTTGTTGACTAATCTGGTCAAGTTCTCAGTAATTTTCACAGTCTGTCTCAATTGTTCTTGGGAAGACGATGCCATCTTCAAAGATTTGTCAATAATTGGAACAACCAACGCAAGTGCCGGTTCGGTGACTTCCGCAACAAAAGTAACAGACGCTAGAGTTTTGATACAGGATGGAATCTTCTTTGGGTCTGCCAAAGTTTCCACAATCAAATCATATCTTGGAGATAAATCTAAATTGTCCAAAATATTGACAAATTGCTTCAAAACCTTCATACCTTCCTTAGCTAACTCTGGTTTGAAGTCGGTTGCCATATCAGTTAAAGTTGGAATTGAGTCGTAGAATTCCATTTCAAGTAAATCTGCAGGACATTCTTCAATCAACTTTTCAATTAGTTTCAAACAAGCAACTTTGGATTCCCATCTTGCACTTGAAGCTAGGTATTTGATTAAAGTACTGAACAAGATTGACGCTTTGGCTTCAGTTGGAAACATACCGTATAAGGAGTCGACAGCAGTTTGAGCAGATCTTTTGACGGTATTTTCCTTATCAGTAAATAAAGCCAATGCATGCTCAAAGAATGGAACAAAATAAGCTTCCATTGGAGTGACACCAGCAAACTTACGGCTCAAACATTGGATCAAAACTGATGCAGCTTCTCTCAAGAGTGGAGATTTCTTGGATTTGATGAAAGTTTTGATAATTTCTTCAACATTCCAATCGACAATAGCAGACGCACCTTGTTCAAAGACCAAGTCGGTTATCTTGTTACATTGCTCACGAACTTCAGAGATTTTCGAAGCAGTCTTCATTTCTGACAAGCAGTCAGATAATGGGGTAATTTCAAGCTTGTCGAGAGCAGAAGCCATTGAAGCCAATGAAGCGTTAGAAGGATTCGAAGACATTGGAACAGCAGCAGCGGTATTGGTGTTGGTGTTGGTGTTGGAATTAGAACGGGATGAAACTTCAGAGACAGGGGTCGATCTTGTATTCAAACTTGAATTTTGCTGAGCAAGGAAATCTTCGTAAGACATGGTTTGTGGTTGTCTCTTTTGGAAGTTGTTGTTATAGTTTCTGTTGCTGTTATAGCCTTTATTATATCCATTGTTGTTATAACCGTTATTATTATAGTTCTTGTTATAGCCGTTATTATAGCCGTTGTTGTTGTAATTGTTGTTGAAATTGTTGTTGTAATTGTTGTTGTAATTGTTGTTGTAATTGTTGTTGTATTGCTGGTTGTTTTGGAAACCAGTTGCTCCAGAGCCATTGTAGCCTTGATATGGAGCTGCTTGGTCGCCCCAACCGGCACCAGCAACAAAATTAGGAGCATTCGGATCAAACTTAGGAGGCATTGTAGCTGATTGTTGGGATGGCAGAAACAAAACCAAAAGCAAGAAACATCAAGCAACAGAGAAAAGGAAACGCAGATCCACAAAATTCTTTAATTTTTCAAAGAAAAAAATTTTCACATGAAAATACCCTCCGGCTAAATTGCCGTATTGGGTGCTCCTTTATGTGCTCTGATAACATGAGGCGCATGCAACTGATGGGAGTGCAGCCAAAGGTTGTGCTTTGAAGGGATGTATGTTGTTTTAGTGGGTGAAACTGTTGTTCGTATGGTTGTTTGCAGTTATGCAATAACTTGGGAAAAGTAGTTTTAGTTCTTGGATTATCCGTCATGCAGACGGTGTCTGTAGCATGAATAACTAGCTAGTAATAGAGGTCTGATTTGCGGCGGTGCAGGCAACATCTGAACTTATGTTGGTTTACATATCCATGTATGTATCCATGATGAGTGCCCGTGGATACCTACGACCGATGTATGTTTCTTGAGTGGGCTGTATACACTCTCACAAGTTTTAGTAGTCTTCTTCAGTGTTTGCAACAGCTGCACTGATGCCGACTCGCCGCATGGTCTACAATTGCTGTTCAGTTGCGTTCCTCTGTTATCGCAGTGCTGTGCTATGCCTTTTGCATGCCCTTTGACGGCAATGCTCCTGTATTGTATATAATGTTCATTGGCATTAGCCGGCAGTTTGATTACGCTTAAAAGATGTTTTGAACATCAATGAGCTGTTTGTAGGCTGCTCATTCTGAACCCGCCCTCCTCGCTGAGAAGAAGCCTGAAGCACCGAGCGGAAATACATGGAACATTAGCAGCATGTTACAACATGATAAAAAGCCATTGTATTCCATTTCCCTCCCTCTTCAGATGTTCACGGCTACAATTCTTTCCTGCTATTTACACGCTATTTAAAATGATATCTACCTATCTAGTCTATGTACCTATATACCTCTTCATTTAACTTCCCAATGGCCCAATCCATACCTAGTCTCAAGATCGTATAAACCAAGAATGAACTCGTTCTTGTTCTTAAATCTCTCCATGTCAGAGATGACCACAGAAAATGGATCTTCGATCCGGTAAAAAGAACTAAACCCAAATACCTCGGCATATTTGTAAACGTCCGTGGCAACCTCTTGCCATGGGATTCCTGTATCGCTATTTACATGTTGCTTCATTGATTGGATTCCAAACAATTTTCTGTACTCTTGGACTCTGGCGGTGTATGAATGATTTTGGTTATTAGTTTTGGACAGTTTATTACCTGCTTTTATAATTGAAGATTCGAGCTTGGACTTGAGAGCATAAACAAAATCAAAATCCAACGTTTGATCTTCACTTTTTTGGCCATACCATTGCAGCATGCAAAGAGTACCTTGATAATCACCGTAAGCAATTAGAGAGCCAACTGCTTGCTGTATCGTATAGCTGTCATTCACCTTTTCGGTCATTAAACATTCTATGAGTCGTCTCAAAGATTCCAACTTGGCTTGGTATAATTCCGGGGGGATCAACCCGTGGATCAAGGGCTTATAATAAGCCATCAACGAGGAAACCCATAAATTTTCAAATTCTGATCTTTTACCCTTCAATGAGATATGACGAACTGCTATGGGATGATCGGTAAACAAATACTTTTCGACAAAGTTCATGGATTCAGAATAAAGCTTTCTGGAAGTATATGATGAGATTATTAAATTGGCCAATTTTTGATTCATTTCAATGTTTAGTTCTGTCATCATTGAAAGAAAGGAATTGATCTCGTTGATTCTAGGGTTCTTTTGTGATAATAATTTTCTAAAAAACTCATAGTATGTGTCGGAGTCAGAAATAGGTAAAATACTTTCTGTAACTTCGTTGAGTTTATGATCGTTCATTTGAGTCACGATTTTCAAAGCAAGTTCAAAAGACGTCGTGGAATTACGATTAAGTAAAATCGAGAGGATGGTCCTGATATCGAAAGGAGTTATTTTTTCTCCAGATTGGATCAATTCCTTCATGTCTCTGGTTTTCAAAGATTTTTCATTCAACAGTGATAATCTTTCAAAGAAAATATTCATTTCCTCAATGATTTTAGCCTCTTCATATGATGAACACCTAGTAGGTTGAAGTGGTTTGATTTCTTCAATTAGATAATCTCGAATTTCGGGTTCATATATGGCTTCGTTATCTTTCTTTCGGGCATCATCTTCCAAGTTAATCAAAAGAAGCTCTCTACCTGAATACTTGAACTGATTTTTCAACTCTTCCAAAAACTCATACATGAAATCAGTGTCGACTTCAACAATCCGATTGAGAACCAACAATCCCTTTTCAAACTGTAGTTTACTAATAAACGCAAAAACTATCTCTGTTAATCCCAGATGAGAAATCGGCTCGATCCGATTATAGTATTGGAAGACTTTGGATTTCTCCGATTCGTCTAGGAGCTCGGTTTTTGGAACAACGATTTCTTCAACTATTCCTCCATAGTTCTCGATATTGTACTCGACCTGCTCCCAGAACCACCAGGCATTGGTATAGTCTCCACTGAGACAACATCTCTTGACGCCATCAATTAACAATAAGTTACTTACAAAGCCCCATTTGTTTCTGATGAATTCAATCATAGCCTTTGCATCTACCAAATTCTGGTGGTTTCCATCAATCTCAGTTAAAACAATATCTTTAGAGTATTTACTCAAGTGGATTGTGGCTCCTAGTTCAAACCAGAATCTTTCATCCTTGACATCTTTATCTTTTCTGGAATTGAAAAGCGCCAGTGCATGATCCAAATCATCAAATTTGACGCAACTCTCAATGAAGAACTTTTCATTTATTGGATCTGGACGAGCTCTCGGACCTAGCTCTCGGAATAATGCATTGTATAGCATTTTGCCGCATCTATAAATACACAAATCTCTTTTGTTTGTGTCTAGTATCTGAGTTGAGAGCTCAAACAGTGCAGCAAACTTATCCAGAAGGACCAGGTTCTGTAAATCGGAATTATTCATTTTGCTCAAATGCTTCAAAAAATGTGGCAATTGATCCAAGGATGATGCTGACTTAATAAATGCCAATTCTTGAGCATTGCTGAAAGCATCTTTCAACTCGTTCGGGTCCGGACCCGCTAGTTCTAACTCATCTTCAATAGAGACCTCATCTTTTTGAGCCACAAACTTATTGATCTTGTTCCGCAAGTCCATTTTCTTTTTATATTCATCTTGTTTTTGATACCTGATTCTTTCATTGCCGTCTTCAATCAGCCAATCGATAAACTTATTAATCTCTTCGATATCTAACTCGTTAGTTTTTTTATCTGGGTTGTCAATATAGTCTTTCAGGATTTTCTTTTCCTTTTGAGATTCCTCGATCATCTTTGAGACAAACGAATCATCCATTTCCATCCCGTCTTGCTTGAATTTAGTCATCAATTCATTTTTGATGACGTCTTCGTCTTTGAATTTCAGATCGGCAAGCAATTTATTCGTAGAGGAATCATTGCTAAACTTCATATTTCCAGGTGCAAATTTCGATCGGCTGCTTATTTTTCCGGATGTTCTCTCATTTGGTTTGGTATCCGGAACGACATTGACTTGTTTGGTGTTAACGGATTCAGTTTTCAAAAGTTCAACTTTGGTTGGCGGTCTTGTACGGACATTTCGTTGAAACTGTATTATATTTATTAATTTTCTCGTGCTGCTGTTTCGATTATATCGTCTAAGCATCAGGCACCTAATCACTACTATATAAAAGGCCCTTAAACTACCTGACTGTACAACATTGGAAAAAAATTCTCAACATGAATCTGCGTGTGGAAATTTTTCAGGCGAAGCTTAGTTGCCTAATCGGGAAAGTCAAATTGGAGCAGTAAAAGTTGCCAGGAGAGAGAGCTGGAATGGAGGGAAATGACGTCTAGGCTTGTAAAAATGATAAATGGGGTTGATAAAATAAAAGGATTTTTTTTATATGGAGGAATATAAAGATGATGGCTAATATATAAATAGATGGATATATATATGATAGAAAAACAAGACCTTTATTGGAAAAGTAATCGCTTTAAGGAGAAGTGAAGTAGGCATAAACACAAACAAAAACAAATATCATACAATGATTATTTGAAGATCAGATTACTTGAATTGACTTTCGGTGACACCAGCACCCATAGCAGCGGTAGAAGAAACACCGCCTGTAACCAGTTTGACAATAGAGTCAACATATTCGGCACCAGACCATTTTTGATGTTTGACAACTTCCACGCCGGATTCGATTTCTTTTGCTTGAACATCTTGACCATATGCTTTCATTCCATGAATTGCAAAGTCTCTCGCAAAATTGTCGACTGCCAGGGCTGTTGTGTGTAGACCCGCCAAGGTGATGAATTGCCAGACAAAACCTAGCTTCGATAATCTTGGAATGTAAGTTTCTTGTTCTTCTGGAGTCATGGCAGAGTTCCAGTTGAAAGATGGCGACAAGTTGTAAGAGAGCCATTTGTTTGGGTAAACAGCTTTAACACCTTCAGCAAACTCCTTGGCTTGTTCGTAAATTGGAAGTTTGGTTTCCATCCAAACCATATCACAGTATGGGGCAAAGGCTCTTGCTCTGTTAACAGCACATTGAGTACCACCTTGGTATCTGTAGTAACCTTCTCTGACTCTTGGTTTGTCCCAGTTAAAGTAGATTTCGTAGCCTAATATATCCTTGGCAATTTTTTGTGCTTCGGTGATAGAATGACAAGAGAGAGGGGTGACAATGGAGTTGAATTTCTTGATTGCACTTTCTTTGTCCTTGATCTTGTCTTCTTTTTGAATGGCTTGAGCAACTGCTTCGTGGAATAAGCAAATTCCAGCGTCTTTGGTCCATTGAGCTTCAATTTGTTCCAATTCTGCACCATATGCGCCCTTTAACTCTGCCTTGTTCATGACATCGACTAAGGATTCAATGTCTTTGTTGACTGTACCTTGAATAAAATAATGATCTCTGTTGTCAATAGTAGAGGTAATTAAAGTTGCAGCTTCAGAGTCGGTTCTTGCAACAGAAATTAGGGAAGATCCAAAGACATCTGCAGATGATCTGATACAGATCAATCTGTTAATGTGTTCCTGGATTGGAACCAAAACTTTACCACCCATGTGACCACATTTTTTAGTACCTGCAGCTTGATCTTCAATATGGATACCAGCAGCACCATTTTCAATGAACATTTTGGTTAATTTGAAAATAGCAGTGGTACCACCATGACCAGTGTCACCATCAGCAATAATCGGTCTCAAGAAATCAATGTAATTCATTTTAGCTCTTTCTTCTTTGGTAGCAGACATTCTTTCATGTCTTTGTTTTCTGTCATGAAATAGTTGAGCGTAAAACAAGTGTTGAACCTTATTTGGAACAGTGTCCATAGGATAATCTGCTAAATCTGGGGATGGTTCATTTGATGTTGAAGCAGTAGATGAACATTGCCAACCTGAGACATAAACGGTGTCTAAGTATTTTGCCATTTGAGCAACATGGATAGGATCTAATGCACCAAAGGTAATTGAGGAGGTACCGTTTTTGGCGTGTTCTGACAATAATTTGTAGGCCTTTCTTGCCATATCATCAGAAGCATTTGGGTTTTTAAGTGTAGATCTTCTTTTGACAATTTCTTCAGCGGTATAAGGTCTTTTGATGCCTTCCCATCTTGGCTCGGACCACCATTTGTTGACGGCGTCAACTTCAGCTTGAAATGCTCTTTCTTCTTCGTCGAGATTTATTTTGGTGTAAACCATTTTGTACTTTGTTATGTGATTGTTTAGTGGAAAAAGAACAAAAAAGGAATGAAGAAATACATCTGAAGATTGGGGCAAAGCTGGTATTTATACTATTTGCATCATATTATTCAAGTTACTAACGATATGCGTCTTTGAAATGCGTCACCATATAATGTGACTAAATTATTATTATATTTCATATACGAGACGTGAATCATAGGTTATCACGGGGCAGCGGCAAAACAAGATGATTCTGGGGATTCGGACTTGTGTGTGATTTTGTGGGGGAACGGAAACGGCTAAATGCTCATAGGCTTTTTCTGGCGTTTGACGGGCAGGGTCGCGGCGCATTAAAAACGCACCCTATCTGCGCCCGCTCATCACACCCCGGTTATTGTTCCGATCTCCCGATCAATTCTGGTTTCGGTATTCGGAGTTTTTGTAACACAAAATATAGTGCATGAGCTAGTTTTCTCTTTTGACTTTGTGAGAAGCTCAAAAAGGTATCTTAATATAGCTGCTGGTCACTGTCAGAACCGAGAACTGCAGCCAGCTTATCGCTTCAAAGTTGATGTCGGCATTTAGGTTGCAAGGAGAATAATACGAAAATCCGGCCTATTCATCCGATTATCTGATTTCTTTCAACAGAAGAGTTCAGTGAAGTCTATTTTCACTGAATAGGTCACAATTCCGATATCGGTCATTGGCCCTTTTCGTTGTAATATCCCACTTCTGGACTACAGCTAACTGAAATTTCAGTAATTATGCGATTGTACAAGTGTTGGTAATAAAAATGATGAATATGCTACAACACCAAATGTACCTGATCATACCGCCAATATAATATCTTACTGCCTTTACTTTATAAGCTGTCAGTGCATTGCTGTATAAGCCAAACAATATAAATACTAATAATATTCAGCATAAGTCACGTGATATTGTGATGAGCCCCGTGCTATCAAAGAAATTTTTTCCTGGTTTTGGTGCTGGAAACACATGTTAATAAGGAAGGGTTAACATTTTGGGTTGAAACCAACATATCAATCAAAAAGAATGGATGTCGACGAAGACATAAAAGGATTATCTAGTGATATACCATTTGGACAGCCCAATTGGAAAGACGATCAAGAAAGTTTTCCCGAAACTCTCGACGACGAGGAAATGAAAGATCAAGAAGATGAAAAGGAGAAAGGGGACGAGGATGAAGAAGACGAAGACGAAGACGAAGAAGACGAAGACGAAGAAGATTTCTACACTCCCGGCCCGGAAGTCTTGTACGATGTGCGAGTATCTATTGCTAACTACTCACTTGAGTCATCAAAACAGAGATTGGAACGACAATATGAATTTTACAAAACATTCGACGAGACCGCCAACCTCATAAACCGTAGAAATTACTACGCAAATATCACAAGTAAAATGACATTGCAAGGTACTCAGATAATATCTAACCGATTTACGTCTGCGTTATCGTATTCTCAGACTAGTAAGTGTCTAGCGGTGGGATCTTGGAATGGAAACTGTTATCTTGTGAACCCATCCAACCTAAGGATCACTAAATCTTTAGATAATCTTCATAATGAAAAAATCTCCGGCCTCAAATGGTCGGGCGGCAATTTAGCTACAGGTGGTGGCGACGGGTTAATCAATATCATTGCGAACCCTTTTGAGGATGGATATCAAGTCACAAAGCTTGGTGGGCATTTAGGGCGTATCAATGACATGAGTTTTCATCCGGTGAATAATCTCCTCCTGTCTGCCTCCTCCGATTTGACGTGGAGATTATGGGATATTAGCAGATCTCAAGAGCTATACTATCAAGAAGGCCATACTGATGCTGTGAATGCGATTTCAGTCCAACCAGACGGCTCCTTGCTTGCATCGGCCGGCAATGATGCGATCATCAAACTATGGGATTTAAGATCGGGAAAATCCATTTTAGATTTACAGACCGACGGTCACATCAGGTCTGTTCATGCGTTGGATTGGCGCTCAAATGGTTACCAACTGGCCTCGGGTGGCGCCGATTCTCAATTGATTATATGGGATATTAGAAAGGGAAAGAAGCTTTCTTCGGTATTGGCGCATTCGAAGCTTGTTTCAAAGGTTAAGTTTTCAAAGAATGGAATGGCCTTGGCTTCAGTTGGATATGATGGCAATTTATGCTTGACTTCCTGTGATAATTGGCTTGTTTTCAAGAAATTCAGCTCCTTAGATAAAATAATGGCATTGGAGTTGTTTGGCGAGGAAAACGACGACACTGTCAACATTGTTACCGGAGGATGGGATAGAAGTATCAAGCTGTACAATATGGATATGTGAATCATGGATGAATGAATAATGGGTGTGCTATTGGGACAAAGAACATGTCTATGAATTCATATTTCAAGCTTTGGTATTCGAACAAGATAGAACGAGGTGCAAGAGTAAAGGCCGTTTTGCATTTGAGAACTAAAACACTAGATCTGTATGGTTTTGTATCACGGATCATGTAATATGCTTTCAAACGGTGGCACTATACCAAGCTTTAAAGACATATCCTAAACGGCCGTAAACCCCTCTGAACTACGCTTTCACACGCTGCTTGTACTCTACCATAAGGATGTTCTTATCCATTGTAATAACGGTGATCATACCAGCATTGATTTTAACAAGGACATTACAACGTCGACTCGACTCGACTCGACTCTCCATATATACCTACATAATGGCACTTTTAGACTTACATGTGTTTTATAAATAGTAAACAGGCATATCTGCATTGAACCCATCCAACACGCACACGTTATTGATTGGCAATTCCTTACGGACTAATGTATTAATGATATCTTGTGAGACAACTCCTCCAATAATTGAATTGGTAGGCTGAAATTCACAGTAAGCATGCCTTATAAACAAATCCAAACTTTCTTGGTCCATTTTCAGAGTTTCGGGTAGGTCAAACTTAGACAGTGTTTGATTGACCTTGCTCAATAGCTCGTCCTTATTGATTGTCACCTCCTCGATGGGTTTATTAATCTGAGTTTCAGGCAATGATAGCAAACCCAACATTGCAATCAAGACTTTGCTGATTTTCTTGTTTTTCTTTTTATCAGTTGGATACTGCTGGTTCAGATATTGACCACTCAGATCATCCCATTTTCTATATGTATTTTCAACCAGAATCTTTTGCAGATCGACATCGTTTTCGTTCACTTCTTCCAATGCTACGATCTTACTGACGAGACTTAAAGAATCGCCAACTTTCCGTGTATCGTTCTTTTCTAGCTTGATCCAACTCTGGCATTGAATCAAGTCATTGAAAATAAAACCAAACATTCCATGACAACTACAAACAATCAGCGGTATTTCCAAGTTTCTGGTGATTGAATTCAATTTGGAGATCTGAGCACTATTCAATCCAGTAGCCACAATGATTCTGAATTTCTGGAAAAAGCTCGCATCATTAATGTCTCTCTCCCAGTTTCTAGAATCAACGCTTAGCTTAACTCTTGGGTTCATATCTTGCATCCTATCTCTGGCAGCTTCAACTTTCAGTTCTCCGATTTGGTTTTCCTGAATGAAAAAATTACTATTGAGATCCTGGTCCAATATTTTACTGTCATCCATTACTGTCAAGCTCCCGACTCCACCCAAAGTTAAATTTTTAACGATTTCAACTGCAACACCGGTCAGGTTTATCACCAAAATATCGGCATTTCTCAGGTTAGTTTGAGCCTCCACCCCCCAGAGACGGATTTGTCTATCATACAAACTAATTTCATCAGCTGTTAGCTTGGTTTCTTCCATTTTGAAACACTGGTTGTTAGCAGTATTTGACGTTAACTGTGCGTTTCGTCAACAGCATCTCGGAACTTCAACTTGGATTTCCACGCCAAAAGAAATCCTCGGTATTACGTAAGCGCCAAAGGAATAGGAATTGTTGTTGTTGCTTCGTGCAGAGCTCAAAAAGGACTAAACTGCAAGTCCAGCAAAATAACAATGCTCAACAACAAACTTATATGTACGGTGATAGACAAATATAGGTCTTTTGTCAGCTTTCACTCTGAAAAGCGTGTAATTTGCTCCTAACATTATGGAGATATGTTGCCAATGGTGTAGCCAATAGTCTTGAAACCAAAAACTGTGTTTGAATGGATGCTGACACAGCTATCTAGATCAGGGCGGCTAATCCGTATAAAACTGTACTTTTGCATTCCAGTCTCAGACGTGTCTGCATGTTAAACACAATCAATCAAGGACAAGTAGTGTCTAGCTCCATAATCAACACATTCTTTTTTTTAAAAGACAACTGACAATCCCCACATTACAATATATCTCTACCTACACTTTCTTTAATCCAAACCCTCCCAATATCAGCAAATCCTGCAATTCCACAACCCTTACAAAGTAACAAATAACATCATCGTTGAACATCCATTTCCTTTGAGCCTCCACGACACTCATTTTGTCGCACTTTTGTTTAAACCCTCCCTGGCTCAAAAATATGGTTGTGTGATTTTTGAATCACTGCTCTTTGTTTTTTCTTTCTTGTTTGACAAGCAGGGAGCTGTAGAGAAGATATTATACACCGAGAGTTCTGTTGAGAGTCGATCATGGACTTGCTGAGAATCTTAGATGCCAAACCTGAGCCATGTATTGTTGAATCGGATCATTTCAAGATTGATCCTGAGTATCAAAGCTCAGCTATTTATAAAATTGCAACTCCTATGAGCGATTTCCAAAAGGAATTGATTGATCAAATTGTCTCTTTGCATTATAGTGATATTTTGAGATTTTTCGAGAAGTTGGAGTCAGGATCCTGGAATGATGACGACCACCGCAAAGAGATTATCACTTCCTCTTTGCAAACATTACTGAAAAATACCCAACTCGTTTGCTTACATCCTTATTTGTTGATTGATCATTTTTTCCCTAAAAGTTTGACTACTAGAGATTTACCCCAGAGGCTAGCGGAAACAAGTGGAAAATTTCAAATTTTGAATGATATATTAATTCAACTGGATAAGATTTACAACCCTGTTGACAAAAACGATAAATCGAAAAAGGAAAAAATTGATATTGCTATCGTTGTTAGACCAGGAAAAGCTCTAGATTTGATTGATGCAATGTGTATCGGTAATAGATGTAGTTTGAAGAGATATTCCGGTATCAAATTGAGAGACTCTAGTGCCAACCAAAAGAAGAACCTGAATCTGAACATTAACATCCACCTCTTTCCTTCGGATTTTGACAATTTGAATAAAAAGGAAGTTGAAGCAAATCTGAAGAATTTTAAAACCAAAATGAAATTTGTCATTTTTTTCGATTTAACAGTCGATCTGAATAACCCATATCTCTCTAAACTTATTGATCCGGCCATTACCAAATGTATTAGATTAGTTCCAATCTATTCTGTGGAACATATCGAACTTTATTTTGAGCAACAATCATTATCAAAAGTTACAGAAGAATCTTTGAGGCCCATAACAGCAGCAATAGTTGTCCTAAGAGATAGAGTCGGTCAGTTACCTTCGATATTGAAACCAGCGTATACGAAAAATCTCCAGTTTCTCAGAAATTATCTCCGAGACCCTGTTAACGTTAAATGGCCATTACCTGATATACCTGCGATTGGCACGTATACATTAAAGGATGTTGAAAGAAGTCTCTTGACTGAAGTGAAGTTCAATTTCGATAATGAGGAAATTTTGAGAGAGCAGGAGGGTAATGGATCCAGTATTGAAGAGAATTTGAATACCAATTTTGGAGGTAAAACTCAAATGATTGGACATATAATTCAACCCAGATTTGCCAAGAAAAACTATAAATTCAAAAACTATTACGATACCAAAAGGTTGGAAAAGAAGTATTTGATGAATCCGCTCAATAAGGATTATGAGAATCTAACCGGGATTTCGAAAGAAATCGAGCACCATGAAGTACTTACACATACTTTGATGTATCATTTTGACTCGACAATCAAAAAGATCATCAATATTAATGAAGAAATTAAAGGCTTTAATGATTACTCGTCAGTACGCTTGAAAAATTTCCAAGTAATGGTCAATGCGTATGCAAAGCTAGAAAGCGATGTAAAATTGAAAGAGTCCGATTTGTCTGCTATTAATAAAGACATTGATGAACAGTCTGCTCATGCAGAACATTTGAAAACTGAAATCAAAGAATTGAACTCAGATATTGAAAAGCTGAGTAGTTCAGAAGGTTTGACCGATTCAAAAAAGGAGCACATTTTAAAAGACATTGAAGTGTATAGACTCTTGGAAGAAATCTCCAAGCTAGAGCAAAAGGTTGAAAGTGAGGAAAATGAGAAAAGGTACATGAAGGAAGAAATTGAGCGTGCCAAGAAATCAATTGTTGAATCTGAAGATATAATTGAAAAGCAATCTTCCAAGAACGAAGAATTGTTGATTCAAATCGAAGCCATCAAAGGGAATGATTCTGTGTTTATTGAAGAGTCAAGAATCCTTGAGCAGAAAACAAAGGAATTGGAAGTGTTGACAGAGAGAAATAACATGATTAAGAAAGATATTGAGACATCACTTATTAATTTGAGCGAAATCGGACATCGTTCAAGACATATCAACCGAAATGGTCTTTCCAAGAAAGGTTTGTAAAGCGGCGCTTGAAGCAGTTTGGAATGGTTGCTCTAACACGACATCAGTTTGTAATCAGGAGGATGAAAGCCATTTGAGTTCAATTATCACAAAGCAAAACCAGTGTACAGCTGTTTACGGATGCTTACGGATGTTTCCGCACTATGGGGATTAGCCAAAGGTACATGTATAGAAACCCTTGGTACGGATGTGAAGATGGTTAACCATGCTTTTGTTGAACCATAGCCTGGCGACCCACAGTTGACTGGTGCTAGTCTAAATAGCAACCAGTACGGCCGCCCGTCGCCATGAATACGCATCTCATCCTACTTACCCTGATGTAAAGCCCTTTATACAGTTTCTTTAGAGATGCTCGATCTGACCCCCAGAGTTGCAGGTGACACGCTCTTTCTGGGCCAGCACCCGTCTTTATAGACCATAACCAATAGACCTGGTTCATGTCTGTGTTTCATGAACGTGTTACAATTACAACTCTCACACCAAGTTCTCATCCGTTCAGGCACTGAGAGAATCGGTTCCGTTGGCCTTTCTCAGTCAGATCCGACTCGTCCAAACTGTGTTTATCCCAACGCCAATTGTGCACCCGCCCGAGGTTTCAGTTCAAATCAGATTAAATATGTTACAATTCTATAGTCTACGTTATACTATATACCAATAAATAGTGCCTGTGCCGTCTTTTGAGGCCAGTCACAACTGCGTCAATTTTGGGCGGGCTTCTCCAAGTGCAGTTTCATGTTCAGCATAATATTCTGTTTGCAGAAAAGACCATACGAAGTCGCTCAGAATGATGATCTGAACAACCGATAACGCCAAACCGAGAGCGTAGAAGAAGTTGGCATTTCCCGAGTTGAGAGTCATCCAGATAATGTAAAATGTCGGAGATTGTAATAAGACCACAAACAAAGCAGAATAGCTGCCGATCGGAGTGAACTTCAGGTTCTCATAGAACGGCTTAAATATGAACATCGATGAATAGAATAGACTGTAGTCTGTCAATACCGGGTATGCTTTTGTCAAGTTTATGATTCCGATAATTATCCAGATGGCAAATAATGAATTGAGGTTGTTGTTTGGAATAATGAATCTCATTGAGATCGGCAAGACATAGATGAAACTGTACAAGTTGAAGAGTGACAAGTAAAAATCGTTGAAAAACTCAAATATTTCTGTGAAAAAGTACCACCATAAGCCGAGATTTGGAGTGATTTTCTTGAATTTGATAATGGTGAGATAACATAAATCCATGAATTTGAACGAATGGTTAGCCAAAAGATAGCTGCTTGCTAACAGAATGGCCGAGAAGGAGACAAAAACTAGAAAATTCTTGAACATCTGCAAAAAACTCTTGTTCACGTAGATGTGATAGCAAATGGGTATTAAAAGAAACCAGGATTGATATGTTAGATATGATGATAATGACAGGAGTGTCATGACCACCGGGAACTGTTCCTGGAGTAATGCGCTGAACATTGACACGAGGACCAAATTGTTGATAAGATACGTGGATTTAGCAAACGTGGTCAAAAGAGTGAATGGATTGAACATATAAAAACAAGCAATTTTAAAGGAGGAAAATGCATCTTTATAATTTAGCTGTTTATTGATTTTTATGAGTTGCAAACAGATGAAAACATCCAGTAAGGCAAAGAACACGTTTGTATTGAGATTATCATCAATTTTGGACTCTTTCAATATCTTGAAGAAATGGAGAAGCAGGGGTGGATGATGGAGAATCTCACCTTGTACATAAGGGTTCATGTCGTTTGATGAGAGGAATATACCTTCATTTAACGACCTGTATGAATTGATTGGTGTCGAAAAAAGCACAAACTGATCTAAAACCAATGTCAATTGAGGAATCCAATTAAAAACAAACAATCGCAGAGCTCCGCCAAGAGCCAATACCGCAAAAACGCCCAGATCCATCTCGTTTCTATGTGTATACACTAGTTCCCTACGCTTACTCCTCTTACTGCCAAACATGACCCTCTTTAATTCACGACGTGTTCAGCGAAATTTGTTGCGTTTGGTGAAAATCACAACCAAAACTGTGTCGTTTGAAAATCCCCTTGAGGCCGTAAAAATTCGGCTTTTGCCCAGGACTTTTATGGTTATTTCCATAATTCCTCATGATAATAGATACAGCAGTGCCGCAATTATCAGTATGCTACGTGGCAATTATTGTACATTATAACTGCGGCTTTTTTTTTCCAAAATTATAAACGGTATACACCATAAATTCAACATGAGCTACGTCATTAGTAAAATAAATAACCGGTATCACAATCATGGGCTTACGTAATTGTTCCGAATTTCAGTTCTCACTGGCTTTTCGTGCTAGCGGATTTTTCAGTGAAGGGTGCTGGCCACAACCTCAAGTACGTCTTGTTGCCAATAGAGAGTGTTAGAAGCATCACAGCTGTACACTGGGTATGGGTAAAGGCAAAAATAAGAACAAAGGATCCAAAAAACAACAAGCGGAAAATTCTACGACAGTTTCTACCGGAAATTCCCCAGTTGAACTGAGTGGAAGTGCGGCCAACGGAAAGATGGATCCCTCATTGAATGGTACTTCAGATGCCGGTTCGGAGAAAGTAGAAAAAGAAGAAAAGATAATTTCGAAAGAGCAGGGAGAGGCTGAGCAAACGAAAGGCAGTGGCGTGAAAGGCAATGAGATTCACGACCCACAGCAGGACGATCTTAGCGAAGAAACAACAAATAATACAGTTAATGACATCACAGAATCTGATACGAATGACAACGTTTTGAAATCCAATGAAGAGGTTACTGAATTACAAAAGGAAATCCGAGATTTAAAGCAACAATTGGATTCACAAAACACCAAATTTAACGAGGCCACAGAACGAAAAGATACAGAATTGGCTGCTCTGAAAAAACAATTAGAAGATTCTGAATGCAAAGTCGCAGAATTGGAATCTTCAAAATGTTCAGCATCTGCAGATGACTCTGAAGACTCCGCAGTGGCTGATTTACAAAAGCAGTTGGAACTGAAAACATTAGAAAGTAAAGAATACAAAGAAAACTACGATTCATTGCTGCGTAGATTGTCCCAGATGAAAGCTGTTTTCAGCAAAATGAAAGAAGCAGAGGGGAGATTGAATGATGTGGAATCGGAAAACGCAGAATTGAAAGCACAGTTGGAAGAGAGTACGGCGAAATGTTTATCTTTAGAAGCGTCCGTAACTGAACTGAAAAACGAAGTTATCAATCTCAATTCTGAATGCGATAGATTGACCGATTCGAATTCCGAATTGAAAGCCAAGCTGGAGTCCCAGGACTTCGAACTTGAGAACGAATCTAAAAAACTGGAAGACGAAAACAAAAGTTTGAAGAAAGAGCTGAGAGAAGCTAAATCCAACTTAGAAGAATATCTGATTTTGATTCAGGAAGAAAAGATGTCCAAAACCACACTGAATCAAGAGATTTCAGATTTAAAGGTCAAGTTTGATGAAGTCAGCAAAATCAAAAGCAGAAGTGAGGAAAATAACACTGAGCTGAAAAAGGAGATATCGTTGCTGATGGATAAAGTCTCCTCCGCAGAAAAGGCCAAGGAAGAATTGGTTTCAAAGCACCAGACGGTTATGGAGAACGTAGCATCCCAATTAAACCAGCTCAAAAGCGAATTAGATGAATGTAAGCAGACAATAGAGAACAAGGATTCTAAGATAAGCACTTTTTCCACTCTGGAAGCGGAACTCAAGGAGAAGCAGCTTTTAGTAGGTAAGCTCAGACATGAAACTATTACACTGAATGAGCATTTAACTAAAGCTATGAAACTAATCAAGAAAGAGTCGAGCAAGGAAACTGTGGATAGAGAGTTGGTTTCCAACCTTTTCATCAGCTTTTTACAAATCCCACGTGGAGATCCAAAGAAATTCGAAGTTCTTAGACTGTTATCCAACTTCCTAGATTGGGACGACGACAAAAAGAGACATGCCGGTCTCATCTCTGCGGGTAGCTACAAATCTCATTCCAATAGTGTTGTGGAAATACCTACTCTTGACAGATCGTTATCACAGTCTAACGCACAGTCTTTTGTGTCGCTCTGGACAGAGTTCCTTGAAAAGGAGTCCACTCCTCGTGATAAGCCTATTTAAGTTTGCAGTAATAGAGGTTATTACGTTGTGTATTTGTAAATAATAAATTTAAGGACTGATAGAATCTTTGATCTGTATTAAGGCGATACACACGCCCTTTGACGTTGTCAACTTAAAGAGGTTGAATTAACCAAAAGAATCATTTGCAAATACCAACAAAGAAAATTGTGTAGGTATCTAATCAAACGATATTCTATGAGCAAATAATGTAGTTGAAAAAAGCAGCTCTAGTTGGCGCTTATTTGGAGCTTTTAACAACTCTGTAAAGAATGAGTTATTGTTGTTTTTGGACAATTTTTATAGTACGTAATATTAATTTGGTAACAGGTGCAAGTGGATCCATAAATAAGCTAGGAATTGTTGGTCTGTCTTAAAATTATTGTTTTTGAAAGTTTGACTGAAAAAAGTTATTTGAACTGTTGGTAGGTGTTCGTTTAGTTTAGCATTCAACTTTGAAGTGGATCGTTGCTCCCTTACCTTTATATTTACGATTTACTTAAAAAATGTTTCGTTGGGGCTAAAATGCCATTATAATCGTTTAAAGCCTGTTTGTATGAGTAAAAAAAAGGATAGATGCTTATACGAGAAGGTGTGCATGATAGAGCCTACAATGGCATGTTGTTAAGAGAAAGTTACATCATTAAATCAAGCGCTGAAGTAATACCAAAAACTGTACTGCTGCTTTATTATGCTTTTTCTTTGATATAACGTTGTATACCTAAAAGAAGACATACTTCGCTTTTTTTTAGATGTGCCCACTCATTTTGGTAATGATATTGTGATAATTGTTGGATATAAACCAAAACTTTGTTTTTGTATCTGAAATTAAACTCCCCATAGACCAAGTATGAATGCGGCTACAGGTCCTGAGAATTTGCAAGCAAAAAATCATTTGTAGCGTTTTTTGACGGAAGCGGTGAAGATTATTGCATTACATTGATACTACCATATGCGCTAGCTATAACGCAGTATGTTTTCTTTGATATGTCTAAACCCTTGTTTTTTTTCCAAAAATCGCCTTGTTTTTATCACTTTTTTTATTGCTCTATCTTTGGCAGCTAGTTATAACTTGCAAACTTTGCTCTCTCTCCTTCTCGCAGAAACATACCCAAATGGGCTGAATCGACCCTGTAGCGCATGCGCCACAAAAAAAAAATCTTTCGGTTATCTCCGAACGATTACGGTTTCTCACGAGAGATTGCGCTGATAAAGAAAGTTTGCGACGAAGATGTTTAATGAGTAACAGGTGCTTTGCTGTGCAGTAAAGGAATCGTATATCCCTCTGTATATCTATCATGGTAGATGGGCCAGTGCTAATTGTGGGATGTGGAGTATTTGGATTATCGACTGCTCTGGAACTTGTCAGACAGGGAAAATTCGTACATTTGATTGATAGATATGAACCCCCTTCTCCTTGGTCTGCTGCCAATGATTTTAACAAAATTATTCGGTGTGAGTACAATGACCCAATGTACATGAATATGGCAATTGAAGCACTAAAATTATGGCAAAATGACCCGCTTTTCCAAAAATCGTATAACGAGTGTGGCCGAGTTCTTGTTACACCTGCCGCCCACAAAGAAAGAAAGGAATTCGAACTAAAAGGAATTCGGAACATGCAAGCTGTTGGTGAAGGTTTGAAGTTTGAATTTTCCAACGGGGGTGAAGTGATTGCAGACAAGTTTGAATGCTTGAGAAACAACAAAATTTCGAATAATCAGGAAGTCAAGTTCAACCCGGAGTGTGGCCTCGGCCGTTCTGCTGAAACCGTTCAGGACATCTATAAGTATCTGGCCAAACATCCAAATGTCAGATGTACTTTTGGTGTCGATGGTGCTGCAGTGGCAGTCAAAAGGTACTCGAATGGTGATGTAGGTGTTGTGGCTGAATCAGGCAATGTACACAGTGCAAGCACTGTTTTGCTGGCTATGGGTTCGAATACGGGCTCTGTAATTGATTTGCAGAACCAGCAAGCAGCTACGGGTTTGTTTGTCACACACATTCAACTCTCCGAAGCAGAATTTGAGATTTATAAAGACATGCCCATTCTTTTTGATGCGGAAATGGGGTACTTTTTCCCCCCAGATCCTAAAACGAGAATTCTAAAGATATGCACTTCTGGGGGCGGAATCAAAAGAGTTGTAGAAGACCCTTTCAATCATGGCTCAAAAGTTTCGCTGCCTAGATTTCATGATTTAAATCCAAAAGACACCATTCCGAAAAACAGGGTACCAGAAATCAGGAAACTGCTGAAAAAGTATGTTCCTGCACTGAAAAGCCATAAGTTATTTGGTTCAAGGGTGTGCTGGATCGGAGATAAAGAGAATTCGCATTTTCTCATTGATAAAGTTCCAAACTTTACCAATTTGTATGTCTCAACGGGCGATTCAGGTCACGGGTATAAATTTTTCCCTAATATTGGGAAATATATTGTTCAAATGATAAATTCGGAGCTAGATTCCGAGATTAAGGATGTTTGGAAATGGCGAAACAAGTCCAACGAAGAGTTGTACGACCCTGCAAACGCATCATGGAGAATTTCCAGACATCGGACACGTGATATAACGGAGATTAAATTTGTTGCAGAGAAGGAATCTTGGAAATTGTGATTATCATGTAGACGCTACATAGCTGTGACTTTAGCTTTCTTATAAAAGGTGTTCAGTGATGATAGTTTACAATGAAGGAGAGGTAGTTTTTTGCGTAGAGTGAATTATCTAGACTTTTGGAATACGAGCTTGGCTTCATTAATGAAATTACAGTGTCGCCAACATAATTATTAGAATGTTATTTTACGTCGTCAGCGAAAACAGGCGTTTTTTGTCCATTGTCACATGACTTGGATTACTTTATATCAATTCGACTTAATATATATTGCAACAAAAGCTTTGGTACTTAATAGGTAGGTTATTGGGCCCAGTATTGACGGGCTATAAGGGTTATAGAGTGTAATATAAAGTGGGAGTAGTACAGTGTTTATAGATCTTTTGGAAACTCTCCAAATACTGTATATCAAGCGTGTACTGGTTACATATGTGGCGTGTCACTTATGTAGTATAATAATGGAGCTGAGCCTCGCTATTTTACTCTAGCATAGTGATTACAGCTTACTTTTGTTAGTCTGCATAGCAGCTCCTACAGCGCGCTACTATGAATACTCATCTGTTCCTACTTACCCTGATGTAGGTAGAATCCCTTATATAGTTTCTTTTGGGGCGCTCGAGTGGTACCCCAAAGGTACGGCTACACCAGTATATACAAGACAACGCACATTTCTCATGGACTGATGGCCAAATAAGCACTAACCGTATCTATGTTTCATCTATTATATTATGTCATATAACTAATTTTAAGCAATCAGTCTAACTTCTGTCTAATACTAAAAATATATTTATTAGCAATAACAGTACGTTTTGTTGACCCATTTTTTGGGTATATAGGCATGCCGAATAGTACAGAAGACACTAAAAAAGCTCAGTGTTGACGTACAACTGGTACTATAAAAATATATCACGTGATTACAAAGATGTAAATAGCATGAAATGATTGACCGTCATTACCATGTTGAACTAGCGGCTGTTCATATTACAGTTAGTTGATTCCAAAACTGGTATTGCCATGTTTCACTCGCATATAGAAATGGCATGTTTGAAAATGGGTTTGATTGAAACAGAGACAGTTTTACATAACATACAGATAGACACATGGGTAGTAGTAACTGACCTAACTTAAACGGTTTCCTTCTCTTTGATCTGCTCTGCGTCTTTTTGGGCTTGAAGCTCTTTGAGTCTTCTCTTTTCTTCCTTTTGCTTACGAACTTCGTCTCTCCGTGCCATTCCTTCTCTGATTTTTCTGGCCTTTCTATCCTCTTTCGATTCAAAAGTCGTTTCCTTTTCAACAAACTGAACCACCTCCTTATCAATTCTCTCATAAAGCTGCTCCATTTTTCTTTCATTCTCTAAAAATCGATCATATGCAAGTTTGGTGATCATTTCCAAATATTGCTCATTCACAACGTTTATAACCTCGCCATCCTTACCGATAAAACCGATAGGAATATCTAACTTGATAGAAATTCTAATGGCAACGTTATTATTGGCTCCAATACCGGATTCTCGAAATCCACATCCCATAGCAGTACTATACAGCCTTGAAGCGGATTTGAAGTCTCTGCATTTCACGTGCAAAATTAAGGGCTCGTATTTGAACAAGACATATCTCGTACTGGAATCATAGTCTTTATCGCTTATCGTAGAGGAAAATCGGATTTTAATATAATCCTTCTTCCACCATTCTATTATTTCGTCTTTATCATGACTAACAAAGATCCAGTGTCCACCATCTCCTTTTGCTCCAATTTTGAACTGTTCCATTTCATTTTCACCAGACTGACCCTGTTTTTCTTTGTTTCCCTCTAAAAACACAGAAAGACGACCAGAACACGAAGAAGTGGTCACCATATCGGTGTGAGAGTTAATCAAGGTGATTAGAGGTATACACAAATCATCAATCGTTCCCTTTGGCGAAGCATCGGGATTCTCTTCACTGTTCAATCCAATCTCTTGTAGAATGTGCTGCTTTTTTTGATCAAACTCACTCATTGTTTCTTATACGAAGAAATTATATCGTTTCTTGTGGTTGAAAAAAATTGTCCTTGACAGAAAAAAATTGGAAAAAATGTCAAAAATAAATTTCCTTTTTGAGCGAAGCACAGGATTCATGTAGACCATCAGAGGAAAGGAAAGACGAATGTGGAAGAATCAGTCATGGGAGGGATGCAATGTGAAAGTAAGAGTCGGGCGTTTTTCATCTTGATGGAAAAGCGGATTTCTAATTGTACACGGTTTATTTGTACTGATGGCTTCTGAAACGACCTCTGATCGTAAAACACTGAGTAATTGCGCTTCATGTAAGAAGGAACCACTGACGAGTAATAGGAAAGCCTTCAAATGAGTTCTAGAGATGCTCTTCTCTAAGGGAAAGTTTGTTAGCACAATCAATCAGTTTCGTCATTCAACTACATTTTCAAAAAAGAACCATGCCACATGTTATTTGGGTATACAGCTTTAGATATTCAATTTGTTAAAAGAAAAAGGAGAGACGTAAGCACAAAGAAGTAACTTCAGTTATAAAACAAAAAAAACACTTTTTCCAGGCTCATATAAATCCGATTTTTCTTAATACGATAAAAATGGATCTCACGTTGTATCCTCTTCTGAAAAAAAACAAAAATGCACCATATAATTTGATCTTGATCCACCATCTGAATTGGGATCTGAAATCACTGGAAACATCATTTGTCTCTCTCACAACATCAACTGGCTTGTCAGTTATAATACCCTCTAAAAGAGATTCGCCGCTATCTATCTGGCAAATTTTCAAAATCTTGTTATACTCCTCATTGGCGTTAACGGTCCAAAACCAAACTTTCAAATTTTCCTCCTTTACCCATTTCATCAACTCGTTCAGGTCTGTTTCTCTGTAAAGTATAAAATTGATCATTGAAACTGCCGATAATTTCGATCCATTACCCATACTCTTGATTGCCGCATTGATTTTTTGAGCAACTGTGTAATCAAATGTTATTGCAATCACGCTGAAATCATTTAGCTTTTCCGGGATGTAAAAGTCGGGTCTCCATAATCCAAAGATGATCTTTTCTTTCCAATAATCTATGCCTGCAACCTTTTCAAAAGCTTTCCAGATCAGTTCATATAAATGACCGGGATCATTATCGGTTTTGATATCGAGCATTAGTTTGACAGATCTATTTTGGGAAGAAACTCGTTTGTTAACATCAACACACCATTCCAGAAGTTCTTCAAACAACGGCATTTTGGATCGTGGCTCTTCCAATGTCAATAAATTTTCAAGAGTTCCAACGTAATCGGTTTTAGTAATGTCATACTTCTCGCCGAAGACACGTACCGTATCGATATCATGAGCAATCACAATATAACCGTCGTTGGAAATATGTAAATCCGTCTCAACAACGTCACATCCTGCCTCAACGGCTTCTTCAAACGCACGGATCGTGTTTTCTGGATATGATGATTTATACCTGAGAAAGAGGGTTATTTCAATGACTTAAAGTTAGTATTTGATTCATTTAACTGCTATTGATCAGTTCCCGTATTATCACGTCACATTTTCTGTTAGAGCACGCCTTCGGCATACAGATAAATGCATACCACTATTAAAGGACTAATGTACTTACCCTCTATGTCCAGCAATTACAGTCATTTTAATTCCTTGATTATATTCAGCACCAAAAAGTAGTAGAGAAAATGCGGTAGGATGACATAGGAAACAGTCCTAGCATTGATGAAAGAAACATAACCGGTGAGTACTCGGATTTTTCTTCCAATCTCCGGGATAATTCGTCCTTATTTTCAGCCACTAACTTATTTCCGGTCTCATCAAATAAAATTAATATTATGATTATTCTCTCATGACGTAATGTGTTGAGACTGTAGTCTGCTGATGTGAATAAGTCTATTGATGAACTCATTTTTGAATTAGATGGGGAAAGTGATGGGCAGGTTCCCTACCAGAGACAGCAAAACTATCTTTTGTTGATCTATGTGTGTAGACAGTAAGATGGACATTGTAAAAGTTACGTCCTTTTAAAATAGTTGGGCTTTTAGACCAGAAAAAATTAATACTTTAAGATCGTGTCTACTCAAATACTCACAAAGATATGGTTTTCTGATTAGTATGTTGTGACTTCCATTTACCAATTGGAGTCAGATTATGTGCCAGTTAACTTTTCAAAAGCATGCCGGATAATAGCAGTTTTTTACATTTCCCTTCTGTTGCCTCCTGATACGGTATAAGAATCACCACGTCCGTAATTGACACGGTTTTCACAGTCAGAGGTGCAGAACACATAATTTGAGCCAAAACTATAAAATATTGAATAAAGCAAACAAAAATGGTGTTTACTGAATCAATGCTCAGCGTGGTTCACTGGTCTTGAAATGCTCAGCACGGTTCGCTGATCGTGAAGTGCTCAGCTGCTACCACCGTCTCTTATAAATCCTATAAATAGATGCCCTTTTTCATTTTTTTCAGTGCTTGCGCTGGCCTTCTTTTGAATAGAGCATTGAAAAACCCCTGTAGTTTGTCAGCTATTGCTTTTCTTGTTGCTGGATGTAAATATTTAAAATTAAGTGAAACATTGTGGTATATTGAGGTATCAGTGACCCATAATCGTTTGCTTACGTAATATGATGACATTCAATGCACCTTCAATTTCTTTGTCATTAAAGCAACCTTTCATACGTTGTGTTTTTACCACTGACTTTACAGAGAGCCATGATCTCCATGGAACGTTCTTCACCATATTTTACCTCGTTAGGTATGTTCATCATTGATGAGATTGAATTTCCATCTTTTAAACTTGCAGGAATTCTAGGAGGTGGGGGGACCTTTGCCATTTTCGGCTCAAGGATGGTGCTAGGCTCAGAACAGTCGGATAAATGTGCATGGATTGTGGACGTTGGTAAGGATTGTCCACAAGAAATCCTGACTGAGTTGAAATCATGGCAAACGGGTGCCATATTTAGATACGATGATTCAAGGTATTGTACACGAGGTTTAAATATTTATGGGGAAAATGATTTCAGAGATTTTAGGTATCTTACACCAAAAAAAAGAATAACAATGGAGGATTTGCATCAGTATCCTTGGATGCTGAAGAGTCGATCTTTCCATTTTGTATGCTCCCCGAAGAGGTGTACTGAGCTGTTGAAAGAATTGGATATGTATTCATCTAAAGTAAACCTTGATATCAGTCACGGCGTTATTGCATGGGAACCAATACCGGATTGTTGCACACCCGAATTTCTGGATGAGACCTTGAGGATATTAAGTAAAATTGACATTTTGACCCCCAATGCTGCAGAATGTGCGGCCTTTTTTGGTGAATCTGAACCACTAGATAAACAAAACTGTGAAAGGGTAGGATTGAAGTTTTCCAAATTTATGACGAAAACAAATAGCGGAATTGTTTTGAGGTGTGGTGGTATGGGCAGTCTGATTATTTTTTCTCAAGGTGAAAGGCTCGAGTGGTTTCCTGCATATCATCAAAAGTCAATTGATGACAAATCTAACAAGGTCATTGATCCGACGGGATGCGGTAATACGTTTGTGGGAGCTTTTGCAACAGCGTTTGTCAAAAGTGGTGGAGATTTTAGGTATTCTTCCATTTGCGCAACTGTTGCAAGTGGCGCATGCATTGAGCAGCATGGCTTACCTAAAATAAGTTATGTTAATGGCAAAGAGTTGTGGAATGGGGGAAGCTTCGAAGAAAGAATGCAAATCTATGAGGCGAAACTTGAAACTCTATGAAGGTTCTTAGTACTGAAAACTCACTGACTTTGTTTTTGGTTCAGCTCTTCAAAGAAAGCAAGTATTTCTCGACTATTCGTCAAAAGCAAAATAAATAATACACAATAATCGGAATATTAATGTCTGGTTTTTGGCAAAAAATTCAAAAAGATGTAGATGATTTAAAATAATTACTGCGGAGCATGTTTCCAGAATTTTGAATAAAATATGATCATGTAAAAATAGACCACTCCAATCTACTATCGAATCTAAGATTTCACGATTTTGTGTTGCAAAATCAGCCATTAGTTAAGCATTGATAATATATGCTACAGAAAACACAAATATAAAATATATAAATCTCAAGCAGGGAAGATAGCTTATATCAAATAAATTAACTATAAGTATAATTTTTCAGCGTCATAGAAAGCTTCAACAACGGCCTTGATGATGATATCAGCAATCTCTTTAGTACATGTGAAAGCTGGGCCAACAGTGACATGATCACCGTAACAAGTAACGTCGGTTAATCCGTTGTACTTGTAACCGGTTGTACCAGTAGCACCCATAACAACAACACCATTGTCGAAAATCATCTTGTGGAGCTTAGGACCAAGTGCCAACTCTGGTGGGAAAGATTCTTTAGTGGCTTTATCTTTGACTGCTTCAACGGAAATGAAGTTACCAGCACCTCTAACATCACCTGCAATCTTACAGTCTTTCAATTGTTCCTTCAATTGTTCCTTCATATAACCACCAACAACTCTAACATTTTCAACTAGGTTGTCCCTGACGATCTTTTGCTGAACAGCCAAACCAACTTTACAGGTGAATTCGTGAGAGTGATATGTTTGACCACCCATAATGTAACCACTACCTTCATTGAAAACCTTACAAACCTTTGGAGAGAAGAAGAGACCAGCTAAAGTAACGAAACCGGAACCAATGGTCTTACCAACAGATAAAAGATCTGGACCACCTTCAGTTAAACCAAATTCTGGGTGCATGTATGTGAAATCGTAACCGCATCTACCTAAACCACACATAACTTCGTCTAACATCAATAAAGCACCATATTTGTGAGTCAATGCTCTTAGACCATCCAGGTAACCTTTTGGTGGGGTTGGGGTACCAATAGTAGAACCACCGACGGTTTCAATGACAACAGCTGCAATAGTTTCTGGATCATTTGCAAGAATGACTTTTTCAGCTTCCTCTAATAAGAAATTGGTGTAGTCTTCTTCAGTCATACCATCCTTCCAGTCTCTGTATGGATGAACTTGTGGCATCTTTGGACATTGTTCATCAGTCAATAAGATTGGTTGGAATGGTGGCTTTCTAGTACCATCACCAATAGATAAAGCACCTAAAGTGAAACCGTGATATGATTGTTGTCTGGAGATGATTTTAAATCTCTTTTGGTCACCCTTTTCAAGGTGGTATTGTCTGATGATCTTGATGGCATTTTCAGTGGCTTCAGAACCAGATTGGGTCCATAAACAAGACTCAAATGCACCCTTTGATTTTTCACACATGAACTTACCTAATTCTTCGGCGGCATTGTTACCGTAGTAAGCACCAAAAGTGTAAACGGAATCTTCTGCAAACTTGGTAAATTGGGAGGTGATTTCGGGATCCTTGTGTCCTAAGGAACAAACTGCAGCACCAGAAATACCATCCAATACAACTTTTTGTTCACCAGTTGCTGGATCTTCTAATACTAGGTACATACCATCGTTTTTGGCACCGACACAAACAAGACCTTTGTCTGAAATTTTCTTTTGGAACACGTGGGATTTGGTTTTGGATTCAACAGTCATCTATGTTAATTATAAAAGTTTTCAACTTGTTATAAGAAAAAATAATGAGCTGAACATTTGGGAACAGAGAGACAGGAGATTGCCCCTTTTATAATAAATCGTTGCGTTCCTTTTCACTATTGAAGCGTTTTCGTTATCGGTAATCGCCAACTGCCTTATCGGGTAATATCCGCAATCTTGACACATTTCTGGGAGAGCAGTTTTGCGGAATGAAAAAAATGGGCAAACCCGCACGCGGGTGAATCGCTCAGAAATCTAATATTTCCTTTTTACTCAGCGGGAATTTATTGCTTGAAACTCTTAAGTGCTATCCCTTAAAAAGATTTGAATAACTTGATGAAGCCAAAAGTTTTGAATTCTACCTGAAGAAAAAACAAATGTTTTCACAACAAATGTACCTAAAAAATAAATTTCCGATACCGGGAGTCGAACCCGGGTTTGCCCGGTGAAAGCGGACCGTGATAGCCGTTACACTATATCGGATTTTCTTATAAAAAATTCTTTGCAAATTTACACACGCGACCTAATTTGTTCTGAACAAGAAGAAAAACTTTGGTTGTAATTACAATAATAACATTTTTACAATTATTATCTTTCCCATAAGTTTAAAAAATTTATTTTATTTTTGGGTAACGTTCAGTTTAGTTTGCAACTCAGCAACATCTTCAGGAACATGCATTTGAAATGTATTATCATTTCCAACAAAACTAAAAAAATTGTACCAGGAAAAATGGCATCTAAAGATATTGCACCGTTTCCAGGAAAAAAAAGGTTATGGAGTAAAAAAACACGCCAGCTCCAAACTATCTCTCATAGGCCTCATATAATAACTGCTGCAATACAGAAGCTAAAAATTTTCAGTATCACCGCAATTCTTTTCAAATGAAACCGTTGGACAATGGCACTACTAATGATTTAGCTCTTACTGGTACCGCAAAGTCATCAAGCTTTTCGTTGAAGCAAAACAATAGTTCATGATTTAAAGTACTCGTAATTAAAATACTATTGATTTTGGAAAGGACGAACCACGCTTTCAATTCCTGTTGCCACAACTGGTCATTTAAAAAAGTTACCCAAAGAACAATATAAATACAAATCCGGTCACTGATATTATGTAACAAGTTCTTTTTTTTAAAACTTGATACGATTGCCAGGTATTTTTTTTGACGTTTATAAAAAATGATTTACAAGCGATTAGCCAACTGCTTTAAGAAACTATCGCCTGAATGAAGACAGACAATATATCACACTCAGCGCCTATTGGAGACTGTACTTGATGATGAATTAGAATATCTTCGCCCTCTACGATACGAGTTGTAAATGCTGAAAGTACCGCTATTTCTTCTTTCTCTATGAATGGGAGGCAATGGAAATGGCGTTTGCAACCTTTGATTTTGTCGTTGCTGATATTGTTCGTATTGAGCTTGATATTGATCCATTTGTCTTTGTTGCTGCTGCTGTCTACGATGCGTGAGTGAGTCACCACCTGTTTGTGAAAACTGTGGTCTATTGATAACCTTTTTCATTTTCTCTGATACAGGAGTGTATACTGGAGGATCCTCGACAGGATGACTATCATTGATTGTCATTATATCGATGGCTTTCCCATTAGGAATCGAAAGTTCTGTATCATCAGCACATGACTTGTACTTCGGAATTGGAGGTAAAAGATTAATGAATTCTTCTTCAGTTAGGTCACCGTTAACGAAAATATCCACTGAAATGGTCGAAACGCTAGCTGTATCCGATTCAACAGAAGTATTACTGTTGACATTAGACAAACTGTTTGGAATCGCTAATTGTGAAATATCACTGTGTACATTTCCTAGATCCGCTGTACTAGAGTTTAAATCTGATATATCAGAAGATATCGATGTATTGTTTAAATGATTGTAGTAATCATTCAAAGATTGTTGATCCCGAAGATTTTCCTGCTTAATCCTCTCTTCAATGTCTTGTTGCTCTTTAATCATCTCTTTAGTGATACCCATATCTCTCAACATTGCTTCATCCAGTTCATCATCTCCGCCCATGCTCCCAATAATTTCAGAACCCACTGAATAAGTGTGGAGTTGACCAGGAGTTGTTTTTGAAGGCCTGAGTCGGTGGCTTTTTAACAATTCATGAGCAGTTGGCGTTTCAGTCATAAATACCGATGTTGAATTTTTCGGAACACTTGGCTTTCTAGGTAATGGTGGGGGGTTATTTGATTCAATTTTTGTGATGGTGATATTCGGTAATGGCGTAGTGGGTGACATCAGAGCTCCATCAGGGCGTTCTGGTAACTTTGGCGAGATGACCTGTTTTTTTAAAAATCCATTTTCATCATCATGTGGCCCTGATCTAGTGAAAACCGAGTAAGATGCAACCGTGGAGCTGGATCCAGGATCTAAACTACTCGTTCTTCGTTTTGGTATCAGAGGAGGTCTCTTCGGGGTGGGAGGTGACATAGAATGGACTGAATTGGCTTTTAAAAAATCCAGAGTCCAATCCTTCTGAATTCCTGATTGTGCCCCAAAATGTGGTCCGCCACCCTTTAATGGACTTTCAGATACAGCCAAATCAGTCGAAGACTCTGAAGAGACTGAAAGTGAGGCCGAGGTACTTTTGGGCAGTTGATGTGATCCAAATGGTGATGTCAAACTAGGGATAACTAATGGAGTGAGGTATTTTTTCTTGCCAGTTGATAATTGTTGCAGTTTTACAGTGGGTGATGTCTCTTGTTGCATCTGTTGATTTGTTGGCTTGTTGGATGCGTCACTTCCATGCAGATATTCATCTTTAATTTCAGTATTTTTATTTAGAAAGGTAAAAGTTTTTTGGTTTTGAGATTCAGAGGTTTTGGCCTTGATAAATTTCTCCTTTTGATCAATCAATCCCGGTGTTGTATCAATCAAGGATACTTCGGGATACCTCTCAGCAAAATCGTCTTCCGTGGCTATTTGATGCGTTTGATCTGAAGATTCAGTTCGTATGGGTGACTTTAACTGGTGGTCATTCTCCAATATGGATGCAGGAATTTTATTGGGTGCCAACTGGTCATTAAAATTAGCATTACCAGACGTTATATCACACCTTTCATGAATTGGAATGGGAATCAGTTCTTCTTGATCGTCATCGGAAGATGAAGACATCACAAATCCGGAATCAGGTATATTCTGTGTATTATCAGCATGTGCTTCAGTGTAACAATCTAAAAGATCATCATATTCAGTTCCAGAATTGAGGAGTGGTTTATCATCTCGACTGCTTATTGAAGTATTCGGAATATTCAGTTCAATCGTGTTTCTTGATAAGCGCCGGTTTCTACTCTCTTCATTATCACTTAAGCAATTCCCCGCTTTTTCCTCCAATTTAAATCTTTCACTTTCTGCCAGTCTATGAAAAGGATTTCTGTCAACATAACCATCTTGACCCTGCATCTGGGCACTTTTGTCAATCAGATTCGAAAGCAAGTTGCACCCGTTTAAAACACCACTATTAAAAATATAGAGGCTTGGAAGAGCGCACGCTATCTTATAGTATCTTAGATACTAGCCAGAATAAAGACGATAGTCGAAATGGCTGCCTCGATATTTTCTATTATGAAAATAATGTAAATTAACATTTTATTGTTTCTATAACATTAGTTCTTTATTAGAACAATCTACTTTTACTATTTCTACAACCTATTATAATTGTTATCATCAAGATTACATTATCAATTAATTATAACCAGTTTACAAGTATACTCAGTTACGAGCACTAGTATATTAAAGAGTATAATTTGTGTACGACACGCACCTGATATTCTTTAGCGTATTTCCGGAGACAAGAAATTATAATCTTGTATTACGTAATCATCGTAAAAAGTTTTTTGCTCAGCGATAGCCAAGAATTTCCCAATAAGGGGTAGTATGCCACTACTTAGTTAGTGTGATCGCATTAATGCTCAACCCAGTAATAACTGCCAGCAAGAAAACAGCAAAGAAAGAAACTTGATAGTGATACCGATTTGTGATTGTGATTTGTAGAAATACTGTATTTCAATTGATGGTGGAGACCAAGGCTGAAATTAGAGTCGTTTTGTAAGAGCATAAAAAGAAGTCTGAGTGTAAACGCCAATGATCAAATAAAAATTCCATGCTAAAGGGCGATCGATACCAGGCACAGAGAGCGAATTAGCAGCAGTTACTGAAATAGCGATTATAGTTTAAATTAGGTTTGGGGTCGAGGTACAGACTCGACGTTTATTGGAAATATCATAGCAGTGAAGAGGCGTGTAGATGATATTGATAGCTCACAATCTTTGTGCACTTTTCATTTGGGACAACGCATAAATACTTCCTAGATTGTGATTTGGAACAAGGGATTAAAATAAATAACGAACTAAAAAGATTTTTTTTGCCTTGCAGGCATTTTCAAATAAACGCAATAAAAAATAGTAAGAAACTTTAGAATTTACAAGTGCATTTCAGCATGACCAATGTCATCCAGCGTTTTTATTTTCGTCTAATTGTCAAAAGTATAACCGTACATAATCGCATCAACTAAATCGTCTGATCCCTTCAATCTTGCAGCCTTGGGAATAACACCGATTTTATAAAAGCCTAAATTTTCCCAGATTTTACAACTTGCAACATTGGACGCAAAAACAAGGTTAAAAACACTTGATTTGAATCCTAACATTGGAGCCCACTTGAGGTAATGACGACCCATTACAGAACCAATTCCGGTGCCTCTGGTTCCATAGTTCACTAAAAATCCACCATTGCATATATGATTACATCTTCCGACATAATTTGGTTTAATGTAGAAACATCCCAACAGTTCTGTGTTGTTATCAAATCTATCCGTAATTCGGCCTTTGACCAAAATTCCAACAAAGTGTGGGAAGTAGTATTCTTTGAATTGTTCAAGAGTAACAGGCTCTTCCTGTGGATACGTGGTTCCTTCTTCAACAATTTGATTGAATAACCGGAACATTGCCTGAACTAAATGTCCAGGTGTTTCTTCAAAACTATTGAACGGTAGCAGCGTAACTTCGGTTCCATCACGCAACGTATCGTATATTGGTGTGGTTATATGTCTCTCCTGAGGTACTCCCATTGTCGCTTTCTTCTTCAGCAAGTGATAATCAATTATGAAAAAGTAACAATTCACACTTGTGAAGTATTTGAGTTAAACGATAAGGTATACGAACACAATCTCAAGATGTGGGGATACAAAGAGCGGTTCCAGTTCTATTTAAACCTGCCTTGAGGATACGTGTTTGTTACACGTGACTCATCTGACAGTACCACATCATTCGCTAGTCTTAGACATAGCACCGTTCCTTTTCATATTGATTTAGTAATCATCCCTTCTAGTACATTCTGTGCGTGTCAGTGAGTTTCACAGATTGATAACTTTCTTTCAAGAAATTCGGCTTATGAATGCGATAAAAGCACAATAATAAAATAAAGTTTTTTGTAACAGAAAGTGGGTAGCAAGCCTTTGAAAACGTGGTATTTAAAGGTATTGAATTGATGCAATTTTTCCGCAATGATGTATGCTGATCGGAATGGAATTTTGATATCATGATAGATCCCTGTCAAATAACTGCACAAATGCTGATTTAACCATTCACATCAAAGCTATCTGTAAAAAGTGGTGTAATATTGTTTGGCGAAAGCCTTTATCTGAGTTTCTAAGTGCGTGACACAACTCCTCTTTAGTATGAGTTGACATTGTAAATCCTCTCCTCCTCTTTTGATCAATAACAATCAAAAACTGTTGCATATCATTGATTACTCAGAATATTTGACCACATATTTTTTTATATCCTATCTAGTTGTGTAAAAATACCCACTATTCGATTGACTTCTGATGATACATATACATTACTTTTTACTGGTTGTTTTACCAATGACAGGACCATTTATTTATTGCCCAAACTATATATTCCAAACCACTTCTTTTAAAGGAAGGGGGGAGGGACAATGGCTCCTCCCACCAGTGTCTAGAACAAAGTTACAACGTTTCATTACTCAGAGGACAACCACACGAGTCTATGATATGCTTCCGTTTAAGTCCTTGTTAGGTTTTCAGCGAAGTGACAAAACAGCCTAGAACCTTCAGACGTCCATACAACCTACACGTCTCATTTACAACACCATTTTGTCAGTAATTGCCAAATTCTACTAAATATATGTGCCTTGCCATTTGCTTCCAATGCCGTTGTTTATTTTTCCTCAGATTTATCAGATTTGATGAGTTCATATGAGAGGAATACCTATATTTGAGGAAAGCCATGGGAAAAGGTAACTTTAAATAGGAAGTTTCATCTGAATTTTGCCAAAAACATTTCTAACTGACACTAACAGTAACCTTTTCCCTTTCAAGGCCCCACATCGTCATCCAACTTCAGCTTTGGGACTTAATGGGCATCTAAGTACGATAACTCCAGCGATAAGAAAAAAATTTCCTATTTAAGCAAAAAAAAGAGACAATTTTTTTTAGAGAAAATCGAAGACGACGAAACTGTGGATTATGCTTTCATTGACAAGCGATGGTTCAGATATGATGGATTAGAGAGCGTTTTTTGTATCTTTCCCTTCAACCGTACCATTTTTTTCTCAGTCCTTTGCTTTTTTTGCTGGCAGATATGGAAAATCCGGCGATACTAACTGACGTATACCCAAAGTTTTCACCATCAAAGCATTTGTCACACCAAGACGAGCAGAGTAAATGTGATTTCAAAATCTTCAAGAAATCAGATACACTGTATATTGAGCAGTTTAGTGACATCACTTATCCCGTATTTTCCAGCCAGTGCGTTAAAATAATCAACTGGGAGATTGCAAAATGGATTGATGAAGAAAAGGCAGCAAGGTCATGTGCAGATGCCAGTAAAACTAAAGATAAGGAAATTTTTGAATCTCCTGAGTTATCTGAATGTTCAAAAAAATTACCCTTTTTACATGCTGCGCTGACCAGTACTGATACTATGAAGTTCTTAGGTGCTCAGCTTGGATTCGAAATCCTACCCATTTTAAACTATGAAATTATTCATGTCTCCGCTAAGACGAAAGCCAAGTATTACGAAGACGAGAACTTCATTATACGTACAAATTCCGTCGCATATCCACTGATATTTCTAATCAAGTTAACTCCAAACGATTTAAACAGCAGCGTCCCTTTAGGTCATGGAGTATTGTTGAAAGGTCGAGTCATTAAAAACCTATGTTACAAATTCAACTACTGCATAAAAGAGTTTAGTTCTCAGTATCTTTTGTGTCCTTCATATAAGCCCCAAAATTTTACAAATTTTGAAAAGATCAATAAAGCCGCCAAGTTTAATATGCAAGATAGCGCATTATTCAGCAAGTTCAAATCTATTGAAATAAATAATCGAGTAGCGATCTCGGACAGTTCCGAAGAGTATGATCAGGACTTGCAAAAAATTGAAAAGTATAAAACTTGGTTGAATAGCTATTATAATGCTAAATAAAGTAAGAGTCTTATTTGACGAAGATTTTAATACACGAAAAAAGGTCGAATAGCCATTATAGTGTGCTTGTGTAATATAATAGGTCATAATTAATATCGATAATTCCACTTGAAAGCGTAATGCCACCGTTTTGTGTAAAATAAAGGCTTGCTTATTTTAGTTATACTGACCAACTCAGGTAAAGTTCCGTCATCACTACCTTTCATATCTAGAAAATTTCGGTTCTTTCTTATAGATACTTATTGTATTGTCCCTTCGTCTTGGGTGTGTCGTCTTTCGTTTTCCTGTGTATTCCACAGTATATAGAATCGGAAAATATCACTAATAAATTATAAACCTAACTCACGTCAATAACAATATTTGATATACATCTTGCGAGCAAGGAGTTATATGGCAAATAAGTGTTCTAGACATAATTTACTTGAAAAAAGGCTCACAAACCATCTAAATAAACCGTACACAACACAACACAACACAACTAATTTTGAAAAACCAGTTCTCCATTAAATGAATCAGCTTCGTTCATTAAGGAAAACTTGTCATAGCGCAACCTAAACAAGAACCTCTACGTAATTGTGCTCACAACCAGAAGTCCAAATCTTTCAAATCCCTTCAATCATAGTATGAACTGTTTAACGGTGCTTGTCAACACAAACTAACAACTTATTTTATTCAACATTAAAGACATAATAAAAACGACGTTGTTTCTAATTATACACTTACCAAATCGTTGATTTTTTCATCAAACTGCTTCAATCTGATTGGCATATCAATTGTGTAGAATGGGTTTTTCATGACATAATCAACGTATATGCTGAAAATCTGAGTTTGAATTTTGAAAACTTGACTCTCTTTAATATTGCGGTCTTTATTGGTCAAAAATATAATCTTCAAGCCGGAGACTGACTGGTAAACAAATAAATTAAACAGTTCTGTTTCCAAGAACCTTAAACCTGACAAATTGCTCGACTGATTCACACTGTCAATTGGATTCCCTTGAATTTGTTTTGGTGTCAATTTTGACGAAATTGTGTGGATTCCATGGAGATTACTGGCAATGACCAAGTAGTTGTTTTCATCCTGCTTAGAGATCGGGGAACCACTGACGTTGAAATCCTTTTGATAAATCAAACTACCGGATTTACTGATAATGTACAACGACTGAATAATCATGATTAATTCAGCGATTCAAAAAAGGTCTCCTAGCCACTCAAAGATCGACCAAAATTCAGGAAACAAGAACGCTTGGCTCTCAGAGGACATTCAAAACTTCTTCTTCGTCATGACGACAAAATACAGCTCGTGAAAATCCCAATGTTACGTAATCATCATATATAAATTGTCGAAGGCAGGCTTGAGGCTGATCAGCAACCAACAAGTACATGTTGCCTAAGGTCGACTACTGATGATGCATAAGGTGCCGATAAGTCTCAGTTGATGAGGACTTGGAATAAGAAAATAGTAATTACAGCCCTATAATTTATGTAAATAGATTATTTAGCTTATAGTACGATGAATGAAGCGAGGCACGCATGACGAGGGGGATTTAGTGAGTATAGCTCATAATGATCTGAACAGTCCCTCGCTATTGAAATGGATTCATTTGAACCCCAATAGAGAAACCATATAGTGTAGTCTACTCCAAGCAAGGCAGGACGAGTCAAATATTTACAGGAGTACGCTATACCAGCTGCTTTTGAGTTTAGCATTATTGAGCAGGAGTCACCAGGGTATATAGCAAAGACCCCCAGCTGATCGGTTGACAACAGAATACAAAATTACCAACTGCCATATTGAAAAAAAAATTGCTTGGGTTACTTTTTGGTTGCATCAATCGATAGTTAATGGTGTGATTGCTGCAGATATCAATCGAGTGAGATAAATTAGCGCATTTGGAATGAAAGATAAGGAAATAATTTTTTTTGATTTGTTTATAGTAAGCTGCACAATCACTAATACAGTTGAAAGTTTATCTGGATATTCAAAGGAGACGTATGCTCGATTGTCATAAATAGGGCCAAGTTTGCTACTCAGTATCAACAGATTTTATACGCTTTTAGAAGTTTCATTTTATACTGACCGAAAATATAAACCTGAACCAAATCATGAGAACCTTAGCAATTCTCTTAACCTTATTTACATTCTCTACCTTTGTCAAGTCTCTGGACGTTGACGAGCACATATTAAAACTGGGTCCTTACGCTTCGCTGGTCAGTCAGGTCTATACGCATAATACAAAAGGGTGGTATCCTCGGCTAGAGGAGTGTGCGGGCATGAACTTCAGATGTTTTGTCGAATTGAATACTATGTATTTAGCTTCGGAGAACGGAAGTAACCCATATGATACGTTGGCCCGTGTACAACCCAACGGGTCAGTGGTGGATTTGGCTGCTTTTGATGGGTCTGATACGATCATCAACGAGGCTAACTACACGTGCGATGATTATATTACATGGATAACGGATCAAATCGAACCAGACTATCGCTCCAACGTTGATTACTGCGCCGCCAAAGGTGATATTCGCCCGGTCTGGCAACAATTGGGCATCAACCGCAAGGACGCGCTTAGCCAGACGACTTCAGGCGACATTGAGCTCAAGGCCAGGTATGCCAGCAGCGATGAAAAAGACTGCCTCGATGAGTGGTCTTACAGCGAAGAGCAGCACTGTCACATTGTATAATCGGATAACGGAGATTTGTCATCACATATTAAATAAAGGCGTTAAAGAAATGTTGTCTTGTACGAGGTAGGTGTCAGGTATTGGCCAAGAACGCCTAAAGAATCAGTATACTCAGTCGATACAGATACGCCTCAAGTAGTAACACGAAATAAAAGGTATAAAAATATATAAAAAAGAATAAGATATGGTATTTCCGATATCAACGCGAGGGTTCTAGGAGATATCGGTTTTTAAGAAAATTTCATATATATTTAAATAATAGATCATTTCCTCTAAGGCTAGCCTTTTAAAATACCACAGAACCAAGGACCGAATCGTACCAGGATGAATGCCGTGGCAGTTGCGCCAAAAATTGTACCAACAACTAAGAAAAATGCTAGGACCAATATGGGTGGGGGCATAATGATGTCGAAAGAATGGATTTTACCATCAAGACCTAAGCCTGGGCGGAAGCCAGCAGCTGATATACCCAACTGTAAAAGGAAAGCACAAAACCGGGCTGCTCAAAGGGCCTTCAGAGAAAGACGAGCGAATATTGTGAATGAGTTAGAAGATAAGATACTTAACATTGAACGTGATCGGGTAATTAATGAGGGTATGTTACAAGATTTAGTGTTTAAACTGCGCAAGGAAAATGAACAGTTGAAGCAAGAGAATGCAAAGCTCATAAGGGAAAACAAAAACTTGAAAAGACAGGTCAAATCGGATTTTGGATCTGACACAGAAGTAGGTTTTGCCAGTCAAAACCTTCAGAAAACTGCGAAAATCTCCGATGAGTTATTGAATATTAAATTTGATGTTGTTCCACTAAAAAGAAAGAGGTCTACCATCATGGACATGAAAAACCATGAAATCGACTTTACTGCTGAATTTGCAATCAAAAAACAGCGCAAAATGCCAATTTTGAAGGTTGAGAAAACGGAGGAAAAGGTAAAAGCTGCTAAACAAACTTCCACAACTGAAACAGATCTACTTTCTTCCAAAGTAGAGTTTGAAAGCTGTGGATTTTGTTCTGATGATACCCCTTGCGTTTGCAGGGATATAGCCAATGAAGAAGAAAGATTACGGAAGGAAGAACACGAGAAAGAAAACAATGAGAAGTTAAGGAGGGAAATCGAAGTTAAAGAAAGAGAGTTGATTATGGTACTTACAAAAGATGCTAAACCAGAAGAACTGGAAGAAATTTCTAAATGTACAGGGAATCCGGGAAGTTGTTTGCAATGTCAGAATGATCCAATGTCAAAGTTGTTTTGTAAGACAGTCGCAGAGAAGAGAAATACTGTTTTCCAGACGGATGATATGAACAGGGTGCGGTTACCTAGTATTGATAACAACAAAGGCTCTGTTGCTTTACCACCTATCAAATCTCTCGAGCTGCATTCTACACAGAATAGCAGCATGTCATACGTTGCTGTGGGTGAAGCCTTCAGGCGAAACCGCTCAATGATAGAGTCGATCGGCGTACAGCAGGTTGCTGAAGGGGTGAGGTCTATCGGCGCGTTTGTCGAAGTGAAAACCTTACCCAGATAATTGGCTAAAAACTAATATTTTATGTCTTTTTATAGCTTTAAACTTGGGAACTAAAAAAATGTACGTTAGCTGAATAAGCTTGGTAAAAATACAGTCTTCCGCATTGGTTGTGGCACCGAATGATCAGATCATTTTAATATTAGCTTTCAGTAAAATGTTCCAATAATTTCGATGTTTTATTTATGGTAACTTATGTTGTTATCGACAAAACATATGGCGAAGTTTTGAAGAAAGGCGAGATAACTCCGAAAAATTGCCCCGAGCCTGATTTGCTGCGAGTTTTTAATTAGGAAAGAATTACAAAATTTCGGTGGAAAAAGTATTTTTTTCCCGCATGATGTGTAATTTGTTTTCGCAATTTAGGGCGTTTAATAGAGTTTACTGTTCAGTACGTTCAGGTGAGGTAATTAAATTTGCCGAATAGCGGAGTTAAAGGCGCGTATGGCTACATACACACCCCACGCACCTCCTCTTGTCAAAAATGTGGAGTTCTTAATGCCGTCACCAATATTTTTTTAGTAAGCATCCCAATCTGGCCATCAATTTGCATGCCTAAGTCCCTCGATCTAAGATACGAGTTTGCTAAAGGGGGTGGGAATTAAATTGAGATTGAAAAAATGTACTTTCTAGAACCAACTCAAAAAAAAAAAGCTTGAAGCTGATCTGTGGATCCGTAATAAAGTACTCAAATACAAAGAAGGCGCTACTAAAGCTGAAACTTTATACTTATTACGCACATGCAGTAAGAGTATTAATAACTTCTATGAAAGTTGAACAATCCATGAACTATAGTGGGTTTTTCAGGAACATTCCTACATTAAAGGTGTAGGTAATGGTATCCGATCCATCCAATCAAATCAGTAGTGAAATAATATCCGTACCGAGATGTTAGGGCCTTCGGAAATGTTTTCAACTGTAACATGCAGTTCCAGATGCAAATCCTGCTCGTAAGATAATTTGAAACATGCGTGTTATCCAATAAACTCGAACATTCAAAACATTCTTTATTGACCAGTACACAAGAGCTTGTTTATACTCCATTAATTATCTTCTTTAGCATTTATCTTGTAAACTTGTTAAGCCCTTGCGATAGCTAACCAAATATTTGCCATGTATACAAGCTGCAAAGTGCAACATTTGTAGGCTTAATTGCGAGCAGGCGGCTAATTGTCGCGTTTATCCGAAGATAGCTTCACAGTACTCATCCACATCCTGCTGAAAAACCGAAAAATTATCTCGCTCTAAAACCATATCGGGGAAAAAACACCGAGTTGTCGCTTTAGTCTGCTCTTCTGCATTTGGAAACTTGAGGCAAATCACTGATTTTGCAATCAAATTTAAACACAATCTGCATCACAATATAAACGAGATGTTTAAATGTGACATTTGTAAATTATTTCGCAACATCTGGATCATGGATCGAATTGTTTTGCCAAATAATTTGGTTAAACAAAAATGTTGGAAAACTCGTGTGTAACTTTAAATTGGATTAAACTTGGCCATCGGTGCGGTTTTTTCCTTAAACAATTACGTTTCTATAAATATTTAACTTGTTCCTGTAATACCCTTTTTTCTTGTCTTTTCTTGACCTAATTTCTATTTAACTTTGAATCGATTCCCCATTGAAATTTTTTTTAATTACAATATACTTTTGGATCTAGCTTCATTAGATTATATAAATATATGGTTTGAACACCACTTCGTTTCAATATATTTATTCCTTTTATTATCTTAACGCAATCAGCGTCTGTTAAACAACTACAATAGTCAAGAAGACAGAAGCGTTATTTCCATCATGAAACCAAAATCTGAAGAAATTAAGCCAACGTACTCAAACGGGTATATTTCAAATTCAAACGATGCACTGATCATATTGCAGGCTGTCATTAACGGGTACTTACCACTTGTGAAAAGACGGCCAATGGAAAATGAGAGATCCAATCTGATTAGATCTGGTAATGTGTTTGTTTTCATTGAAGAAAATTCCAATATCAAAAGATGGACTGACGGCACAAATTGGTCTCCTTCAAGAATCCTTGGACGTTTTTTGATCTATAGGGAACAGAATAAGAACAAGGATAAAAAAGCTAAAACTGAGTCCACTAAATCAAAAGATACTACTGCTCCAACAGAAAATAATACCCCCTCTACAGTTTTCAAACAAGAACCAACTTCAGAATCCCAAACAGATGCAAAGACCTTGTTTTATAATGCTCAACCAATCACAGCTTGCGAAATGGCAGGTGGAGAAGCAGTTCTGAGAACAAATAAAAGAAAGAGAAGCGAAAGCGATCTTACAATAGAAGCAGATACCGACGGTAGAGTATCGAATCACACTTTCAAATCTTTCAAGTCTGATGGTCTAATCAAGAAATCTATGTCTTTGACTTTATATTCCAATACTGCACATCGTAAAACCATTCATTTGATCTCCTATTATCAATCGAATGATGTTATAGAGAAGAAGCTTCAACTACCATCAACGGATCCTCAACTTCAGAAAATCAAAATTAACTTTGAGTTGTTGGATGCGTTGAGAAATAATAATTTAGGTCACCAAATCATGAATAAACAAAAGGCTGAAATGTCAATCGAGTGTCATGGATTCATGGATAATGATGGGTTTGATAATGAGTTCATTTTGGAGTTTGCTAAGGAATATCAAAGAAGATACAGTGATTACAACAACAGGAGGAAGATCAGCGATTCTTCAGTAACGAACGCTGGCATCGTACCGTCACCTTTGCAACAGCAACAGCAACAACAACAACAACAGCAACAACAACAACAACAACAACAACAACAACAACAGTCCTATCTGTCCCAACAACCACCATATAGGTTTGAATATAACAATTCCATTCCATCACAACAAGCGCCAATATATTACCCTCTCCAAGATTACATACCAACCACATCCACGTCTCCATATTCAGCCAATTATCAAAGACATAGCACCGCAAGTGAACCCTCAGCTACCACCGGTATCAATGCCAATCAAGGTTTAGCAAATATAACTGGTAACGATTCCAACTACAGGTACGGCTATTTAACAAACAATAGTGGTTCAATTTCGGGAACTACATCTACGGAACAATACCTCAAAATGGCATCATCTAAATCCTCAAGTTTAGACCAAATTCATAGCGTAAAGCAACAATCTCTGGGCCACTTACCGACACAACCATCTTTTTTGTATCAGTCCCAATCATATCCTGGAATCAGTATTTCAAGAACTGCAACACCAAACGAATATTTGCAGTCACATCAACCTCAACACCGCTTACAACCAACTCCACAACAATCAACAAATATTCCCTCAATTCAACAAATGCTACAAAATAGTACGAATACTAGCTCAAATTTCAACAACGGAACTAAGTCGAGCCTCTCAAGTATTGCGTTCGGAAGCATGAATACAGTTCCAAATAATACCACTGCTACTACTACCAACAACAATAACAACCATACGAGCGGTAGTGCCAATACCGCCAATCCTTCTACTACTGCTAATACCAATGTCATAAATGCTACAGGTAGCACTAACACCAACAGTAGTAACAGTAATATTACTGGCGCGTACGTTAAGCAAAGAGATTCATTGACCAATGAAAACCCTGATTATCTAAACAATAATGTGAGTAATACAGGATACATGATTGGTATGAATAATTACATGAATATACCACCAACAATAAGCATGAATCAACAAAACGGAATGAACCTGATGAATTATAACAACCTGAATATGATGAACTATAACATGAATTACAACACGATGAACCATATGGTGCTACCACCTAATGGATCTAATCCGAATTCAAAACAACTTGGTGGATATACCACCGGCGTTGCAGCAAATGCAAACGTTGGATCCAATACAAGTACATTACCAGCAACGGGGCCACCAACCGCGGTGGCTGCAGCATCTACCAATACTGCCAATACAGGCAATTACATACCTACTGTATAGTAACAGTGTTAGACCTATATAAACTGATAAATAGAAAAGGCAATGGCGAATAATTAGGTGATGTCGCATAGCGGTAATCATCAAAGTATAGAAATACGTAACAACGCCTATTAGAATAAAGCTCAATCATTTTAAACTTGCTACCAGAGTCAGATTAATAAAACCCCTCAACAGTAACAACACACTGGAAGGAGATTCCTCAGATTGCAGGAATGCCAAAATTCGTTAAATTTTTTTCGGGGAATAGGTTTTTGCCGCTTTTTTTTTGCTAAAAAAGCGTTTTTACCTATTCGAGGGATGGTAAAACCGAATGATGATCTAATAAGCTTTAAAAAGTTACCGAGCTGCGTCTAGATAATTATGGTAAAAAAAAAAAGTGATCCAATAATTAATTTGTAGCGTTTTCGAATTTACGGCCGTATAGGCCGCAAGTATTTTTTATAATCTTTGTCAGTCGATTCAATTAGGTATTCAATCTGAGTATTTTTTTGAACAAGTAAATTGTTTCTCCGAATGCATAGCTGAAGAGAAGTTCGTCATCTGTATCGCCGTGAGATCTCAAATATATATCTCCGGTATTTGTTTTTCCTAAAATACCGCAACAGTTATAGACGGCACGCAAAAAAAAACAACAGAAAAACCTCAAAGAACCTTTTCAGGATTAGACGCGTCGAAAGCAGCTAAAAAACTTTGACTAGTAGCGAACCCAAAGCCGCTCGGCCGCCAGTTAGACGATCGACGGCGGGGGTATTTCTACAAATTACGTAAGCTGTGAAAGATTTGACTGTCGGAAAGTTGATTATTTTTTTACGGGGTATACAAGAACCATACAAGACGGGGTTTTTCCTTCTACACATCTTGAAATAACAGCAGCAGGGGATTAAATGGTGGGAATAGGGAGTAGCGGACCGCAGGGAGGACCGCCAAGTAACATAATTACTGAGCTAAGCAATCAGCAATTCCGAGAAAACTCATTTGAAGATGATACCGAAGATCCTACTGAACTTCCAATCCTGCCGCATCAGCTTTCCAACGAGATTTCTATCCAGTCACCGACTCATGATCATATAGTTGGCAAAGTCTCAGCACCGCTAGCGCTTGACACGCCAAATCATGCCATTGATCTGTTATCATTTAGATTGAGGCTTTCTAACAATGAAATCACTTCTGCGTCCGGTGCCCTTGCAGGGTTTCTGTCAGGACTCGTGGTATGTCCATTAGATGTTGCTAAGACGAGATTTCAGGCACAAGGAGCATTTGTGAAAAATGAATCCATAAATGCTAAGGCAAACCATATACCCGACTTGAAATATAAATCAGCATTTCAATCAATCAGTTTAATTTGGAAAGAAGAAGGAATTAGAGGTCTATATCGTGGTGTAGTTCCGATCACACTGGGTTATTTTCCAACATGGATGATATATTTCAGTTGCTACGAACATTTCAAAAAATTCTACAAAGATCATTTAACCGATGATGAGAATCTTACCTACTTTGCAAGTGCCATTTCTTCAGGAGCAATTTCTTCTACACTGACCAATCCAATATGGGTGGTGAAAACTCGTTTGATGCTTCAGATGGATAACGGAAAGACAATATATGATTCTTTTTCAAAAAGTGGGAGCTCCGGAAGTTCTGTTAATCCAAAATTCTGGTACAACGGTACTTTTGATGCGTTCCGTAAAATGTACCTGAATGAAGGTATCAAGGTATTTTATAAGGGGTTATTACCTTCGTATTTTGGTCTCTTTCATGTGGCGATCCAATTCCCACTGTATGAAAATTTCAAAAAGGTTTTCAAAATTGATGACAATGCCAACACTGGTCACACGACCAAATCCAAAACTATTAATTTCATGAAGTTTATATTTGCCTCATCGCTATCAAAAATGATTGCCAGTGGTGTAACGTATCCTCACGAAGTGGTGAGAACGAGATTGCAACTGTATTCCTCCAAGACGCTTGTAAATGAATCACAGACCAGGGCTCTTGTGAGGACAGTCAAAGAAGTGATTAAAAATGAAGGTTTTAGAGGGTTTTACTCTGGGTTTATAATCAACTTGGCACGAACTGTGCCGGCCAGTGCCGTTACTTTGGTTTCATTTGAGTATTTTAGGGAATATTTGAAGAGATTTAGCTACTGATCGACACCTGCTTTCTTATTGGGGTTTATATTATTTATTCATATAGTTATTTATTTATTTATTTATTTATATACATATACAGTTACCTAAGGACCGGTACATAGCTCTGTTAACATTTTGACTATTGCAGGAATTTTTTGGATATTTGCACAGATCTACCCTTTTCCTACGAAATAGAAACGGAGCAGGGGAAGAGGGGACGGGGTTGGTTTTGGGGTTGGGGAGCAAGGTGTAATTACGTTCGCCCATCGAGCCGAGGGGATGGACGAAAGATTGTGCTTCTTGAGCGGGGGAAGGGGGAGAGGGGGAGGAAAAATGGCGCGAGAAGCTTTTTTGACTGAATCTTGAACGAGTAATTGTCAGAAATTTGGCACTCAGACCAGTTTCCATGACGGTCAATTGCTGAACCACCGTACGCACTACGAATGTCACATTACAAACTGCAATCGGGTTGGAGTTATTTAAATTTTAATTTTATTTAATTGACTTTTAATAATAGAAGGATTTTTCTGTCAAAATATAAGAAATGTAGCTGTCCTGCCCATTTTGCTCTATATCTCTTTTTAGCTTTTTTGGTAATGACGAAGTTTATCCAGTTTGCGGTTTTGAAATAATTTACAGGATCTATATTCAAATGGTTTGCCAATTTCTCTATTATCTGAAATAATTATACAAATGCAAATTTATAACTCAATCTTTTGGTCCATTTTGGAATCCTGTAAATGGCTAAACGAACTTTGTCAAGTTGAAATTGTCACATTTTCCCGGCAAACTAGAAGCAATACCTCTTATCTTTGATTTTTTTTTATAAATATCATAAAATTCAGTGTACAGTAAACCTTCGGACGCATTTGGGAATGTGCTATGATGAAATCGTAAAAGCACAATCACAATAGTTTATTTCTAGCTTATGTGAAATAAGAGTTTTCTCAGAGGAGCACAAATAAAAGTATTTCTCATGATATGTATCCTAAATAATGCCATGTATGGTTTTATGTGAAGTATGGGTACTACTATAATCTTTGTCCTAGACTTGACCTATACAGTAGATACATTATAAGAAGAGTTACATGAAAACAAGCATTTAGCTAAAGTACTGTACCAACCGCCATTTAGGTAGACATTAGCAAGCGTATTGTATCATGTGAGGTGACATCAACGCAACTTGCAATGAAAGCAGCTGAATGAAATCGTCAAAATCTACCGGGCTCCAATGTTCAGAAGTAATTTATCTCTTACTTTTTAACTTATTATCGATTTGATGTATTCATGCGAAGGTACGTAGCAAGAATAGCACAGAATATGCATACCTGCACAGGGTTTTCAGTTAAAAAGGGGTTTTTGATCACACGGATCCCAAAGCAGTCAATTCTCAGTAACAGCTTAGTGACGGGGATGTCCAACTTTGAGTTTTTAAGCATATTAATCTAATGCAAAATGCCTATTTCATTACAGATTATAAACTTGTACAAAATGCCTCTCATTACCCTAGTAGTAAAGCCTATTCATGCTATGTGGAAAATCTTGCAAGGATATCACACCACGGTTAAAGAATTCTCCACAGAAATACCCGAATCCATGTCATATCAGTTACATGACATAGCTTTCTCTGATTTTCTCAGAGTCACATTCCCGGACCGGGTCCTTTACGCCACACTCCTTTGCAGCTTACTAATTTCAAAGAGCAGATCTTTTTCTTCTTCTTCTTCTTCTTCTTCTAGGAGGAGAGATTGGAGGCTCGGAACAAAACAACTACGGTATTTTGCTTTCTTGCCTTTCTTTCTTGCTATTCCTTTTTGCCCTTCATGGTAATCACTCTTGTCTTTTATGTCTTCTTCTGTTGACCCTCGTGTGATGGTTTACAGACGTGCAATACAAGGCCCCTTCCTCTTTATTCGTGGCTTACGTAACATATGTGTTTTTACAGAAAAGGTGAATCGAACCGTTTACGTCGCCGTTTTGTTAATGATGTAGGTTTCCCTCACGACATCGTGACCAGTGCATCTCAGGTATGTCGATGATGCAGATAGTACAGCTAGTAATACTAGGACTACATTCATTTTTGTCGCTTGTATCAGCCGCTGAAGATATTGATTACAAGAGCCTTTCCGTGGATGAACTGCACGATCTGATCCCGGCGCCACTAACATTGGCACAATTCGACAAAGCGTTAGAGAAAGGATATCACGTAGTAGAATTTTACTCTCCTTACTGTCCACACTGTCAACATCTTCTTCCACATTGGGTAGAGTTTTATCACCAAAGCAAAGAAAATCATCCTGATGCTTTTACTATCCATCAAGTCGACTGTGTGGTGAGTGGTGACTTGTGTGATCGAGAGAGTATAAAATACTATCCCAACATCAGATTTTATGGCCCAAATTCCAAGTTGCTAGGCTCAATGACGACAGCTAACCGAAATGCCGAAACATTGAGTGAATTTGCTCACGACCAATTGCTGGCGTGGACTGAAGAAGAAACCGAAATTCAACTAGCAACCAATAATGCCAATAATGCCAATTTGGAATTATCAAACCATATGTTGGAATTTACTGAATTATTATCTTTAATGAACGGTGAAAATGATACCCCAACTGTTGTTTCATTTTGGTCTACATTAGATGATCAATTGAATGATCTTAATTTTCAAGCTGAATACAAAGAAAATGCAATTTTCAAACATTTTGATCATCTTTATTATTTTAGAAATTTATGGAATTTGGTTGTCAAAAGATCACAAATCCGTAATGGTTCAAAGATCGATTTCAAATATTTTAATTGTAGATCAAACAAAGAAATTTGCTCAAATTTAGGTTTTGATAATTTAAATAAATTATCCTCCTCAATTGAAAATTATCCTAAGATCATTCTGTATCTACCAAATTCAACACAGGGTTTGAAATCAATTAATTATAACTTTGAAATCACGGAAGAGAATAGTATAAATTTCAATGTCAAGTCGATAATGGATTGGATTCAAAAAAATATGGTAAATTCCGATACCCAGCCTAAACCTTTTGACGATATTAGAAATTTCATTAATGCCAAAACGAATCTGAATAATATTCATTCATTGAGTGAATATTCCGATTATTCTAAAATTGCGTTTATACAAGTAAATGCTCCAGGGTCTCGTTATCCTGAAGATGATTTATTATTGCAGCATTTGACTCAAAAAGTAGCTGATATCCCGTCAAATATTTACTTATTTCAAACCAATGATGATGAAAAGGTAATGAGTTTTCTCAAAGAACAAGAGAAAAATATGATTGAGAAATATTTACTTGAAGGAAGAGATCCAAAAGAAGAGTTAGAAGACGAGGACTATTACCGTTTTAATGAAACAATTTTTGCAAACAGAATTGATAGTTTGTATCCCATGTTTATATGTATAAAAGAGGGTTCCATATATTCACATGTCTTACCGAACTTTTTGTCAAAAGAAATGCGGGATTTTACAAGGGTTTCCAATTTTATTAAACAGAATTCTCTTCCAATAGTGAATCATTTAACGAGTGAAAACGTTGATATAATTATACCAGACACATTTAACGATATACTTCATGATAAATCCGAGAAAGTTCTAATTTCCATCACTGATTTTCAAGCTAAAAATCTATTTCAGACCGATTATTTTTCATCCTACATCTATCATAGAAATCAACACACTTTAAATAGAAACGAATTCAAAAGGATCGAATATTTGAGATCCCTTCCGTATGAAGAATTGAGTGAAAGAGACAAAATTGAGCATTTCTACAATTCACCGGCCAACAGAATTTATCCTGTTTATACAGATACGAAGGAGTTGTCCAAAATTATTGGATTGAAAAACTGGAATAATCTAAATGCTAATTTGAAGCCGGGAGATAGTATTTTAGTATCTCGATTCAAGAATGAATTCTGGGTCCAAGATTTACACCATAAGCCATTAACTACCGACAAAACTACGCCAGTATTAGAATTATTAGAAAAGATCAGCAATTCTAATAAATGGTACTACTTTTGGAATAACAACCATAGCCAGAAGCTCACGAACCCGAACTTTTTCCTGCAATTATTGACATATCTAGCAGCATTACTGCTGATTTTAAGATGTTTCAAATTGTTCAGATCCTGGTATTCCACTAGAAAAGCCACCCACGATCGTCTGAGGGGGTTGGGTATATTGGGCATTTCTTCATCTGGTACGTCCGAGCCTTCAGGCAGCAAGTACGACTAGCTGGCCTCATGTCCATATGTAATCTTGCTTCATCTGTAGTCTCTGTTGTTTTTAAGTTTACAAGATCCGAAAGTAATAAAGAAAAAAGAACTCTCAATCTGCTGCAATGTCCTCTTGATACCAACAATCCGCAGTGCAGTAAACATCGCATACTACATCCAGAACCCATTTCAATCCTAACTCATTATTTTGCATATCTACATTGCACTCCACTAGCTACTAGCCCAGTCGTCTTCTGCCCCGCCAGTCAGTCAACCAGTCAATCAGCCGTTGCATGATTCTCAAAGCGATAACTTAATTTTTTTTTTTCAGTTGTGGATTTGATTTTTTTGACATTTCTATTCCCATTTATCCCCCTTTCTTCTAGCCAACGGGCTTCCTCTTCTTCTACAGCTCAATACACATGTTTGGGTGTCGTTTTGCAGGTGCAGGACCATCGCTGCTGGCCATCAAAGTGGCCGGTTTCCGTCGCATGGCCACGGCAGTGCAGCCGTCTAAGACGGTCTATAATACAGAAATCAAAGAGTTGATCAAGAAATCGTTTGCGAACTTCAAATCAAAATTGAAGGCTTCGAATGTGGCCCTTTTCCATAACGAGCTGATACGTCAGAAGTACGATGCATCGTTTTTGAAGCAAAACTCTACCGTGTTGCTAAGAAATGCGCAGGACATTGAGAATAGAATTCTAGGGCTTTCAAACGAACATCTATCCAGCAGTGAGCTCAACAGCCAACTGCCGACGTTGATGAGCTCCTTCATCACGCCCAATTCTCAAAACATATACAACATTGCTGGATATCTATTATTGAACGACGTTGAACAACTCGCAGTGCCTTTGCATGTTCCTAAAAGTGCCAGATTCGACAGTTACGACGAAAAACTGCAATATATGATGGATGTAATCGTTGAAAAATACATGTACATGAAATTTAAACCATTCCATTTGCAGCATATCTTCAGTGATAAGAACAACAACCAGAACTACAATCAGAACCTCACGCTGAATATCATGGACGTAGATAATCCATACGAATGGTTCCCAGAAGCGAGAAAGTTGAAACGTAAGTTTGTCATGCACGTTGGACCAACCAACAGCGGGAAGACATACAATGCTCTCAAAAGATTGGAATCTTGTTCGAAGGGGTATTTTGCAGGACCGTTGAGATTGCTAGCGAGAGAAGTCTACGACAAGTTTCAAGAACGGGGCATTAAATGTAACCTAGTCACCGGTGAAGAAGTCATTGTGGACATTGATGAAAACGGAAATAGGGCCGGCTTGACGTCCGGGACAATCGAGATGCTGTCGCTGAGTGACACGTACGACGTGGTCGTTGTTGATGAGATCCAGATGATTGGTGATACCTTCCGAGGATCGGCGTGGACCAATGCGATTCTCGGGGCCAAGGCCAAGGAGATCCATCTGTGTGGAGAGAAATCCGCCGTTCCGTTGATTCAGGAGTTGATCAAGATGACGGGCGACGATTTGGAGATCAACGAATACAACAGGTTGGGTAAACTGGTTGTCGATGACAAGCCGGTGACTATCCATGATTTGCAAAAGGGTGACTGTATTGTCTGTTTCAGCAAGCCGGTGATTCTCGATATGAAAGCGCACGTTGAGAAGCAGACGGGATTGAAGTGTGCTGTCATTTACGGCGCTCTCCCACCGGAAACCAGAGCCCAAGAAGCACAGAGATTCAATAACGGTGAATACGATGTCGTTGTTGCTTCGGATGCCATTGGAATGGGACTCAATTTGAAGATCAACAGAGTCATCTTCACCACAACGCAAAAATATAATGGTAAGAAGAATGTGACGCTATCGGACTCGAATATTAAGCAGATTGGGGGCAGAGCTGGAAGATTTGGAGTTGGTGGTGGTGAGGGCCATATCACGGCGATTGCACCGGATGAATTAGAAGTGGTGAAAAAAGCCATTGATGCACCTATCACATATCTCAAGCATGCTATTCTATGGCCTCCTGATGGGTTATGGGTGAGATACTACTCGATGTTCTCACAGGACACCGATTTGAATACCATGTACAGAAAATTTGAGACCGATCTTTCTAAACATTATAGAAAGACGAAAGATATGAAACGAAACTTCATTTTACAATCTCTAGATGAAAGGAAACTGGTTGGTAAGTTTTTCGAAAAGGAAAAGCTTTATTCCAACTTTTATATTCAGGATCAGCTCAAATGTATTGCTTGTCCCTCCACTATTACCGGTGCTCCAACGAGAGCGTTGAAACTGATCACTGATAATCTGTTCAAGCAATTTATGGAAAACATCATTTCCAGAAATAGGAAATCGATTTTTGACTTCAAATCGGTACCTTTCTATGTGACTTCAGATAGTGAGAATATTATGAATAAACCCGTTTTGAAAAATGTCCAAGTTCACACTCACGGGGGTGACATTGAAAGAGAACCCGTGCCTTTGGATATGAAGGAAGAAATAGTCAAATCGATTGAAAAATCAGAACTGAAAGAATTCACCACGTTGAGATCCCCTATTAACAAGCATTTCCCCGTCGAAGAAAGATTGATGAAGCTAGAACAATTCCATAGATGTATGGGTACGTACATGTGGTTGGCCTATAGATTTCCTCAAAGTTTCACTGACTTACAAGCGGCCGTAAGATTGAGAGAATTGATCGAATATAGAATTTCGGAAATGTTGAGTAATTTGAGAGCAACCAATAAGTTGAATAAGAGTAAATTCAAAACCTTTTAAGGTGGCAGATTTGAATTCTTTCTGTTATTTTACACTGTATAATATCCATATTTTTTTTTACACCCCTGTACATACTTATACATATATTGTAGTAAACAAACACTACACTATCAAATCAAATACTCCAAGATTCCAATTCTTTATCGCCAGATTTGATTAATGGATCATCAATTTCATTGATTTTCATATCAGAACATAAATAACATGATTTCGTCAATAATCGGTCAATCTCCAATTTCAATTCATTTATAGCATCGGCGTTTTTGCTATTGAGTTGAATCTTCTTCTGCAGCTTGTAAATAGCGTTTTTCAGTTTATAATCATTGGAATTCAGAATCTGTCGCACCAAACAGTCCTGGTGGAATGCATGTTGACATGGAAAAACAATGAACTTCCTAACAGCAAGAATCTTGTTGCAAATCTTACAAGATTCAAATGGTTCAATTATCTGAAACTTTGTTTCTTTGAAGGTGCTGATATCGTTATTGATTTTCTCCGACTCTTTCAAAGTCAGATCCATTTCAGCTGCGGATTTCTTCATATCTAAGGACAATTTCTCTAGTGACTCCACGAGCGCTTCTTTGAAATTGTCAATCACCACGAAATCTGGAAACAACGGTAATAAATCTTTGATCGATAACTCATGGCATTTATTCGTCAAAAATTTCAGCAACAGATAAATTTGATTGTCGTTTGTTTTCTCTGAATCTTCTGGCTGTTGATCATTTCCTTCGGTTCCCAGAAACGCACCGTTTGTGAAAATTTGGTGGTTCTGTCTAATAAATTCCTTGTTGGTAATCACCTTATTGATCAGTCGTTCACTGATTTTTAGCCATAGCTTTTTCCTGTTGAGTTCATCATTGGATTGTGCTGGTTTGTCTGCAACGAGAATGGCCACCTCTATCAAATCGTTGTCCAAGGCGAGCTTAACGGCTTCGTCGTATCTGTTCAAAATCGAATACAGGTAAATTGCAGATTCAATCTTATGAAACTTGAAACAGAGTCGAAGAATGAAGTCGTAATCAAAATAGGTCTCGCCTTTGGAGTATTTGTTACTGGAAGCTGCCAAATGTTTCAAGATGTTCCTCTCATCGCTAATGTTTGGATAAGTGATTAAAATGGAAAAGAATGTATTGTGAACTATCTTATTCTTAGACCTCTTCTCGTATATCAAATGACCTAAGAATCGCAACGCCTGATTGAAATCAGGTTTAATGTTGGATGCAAATGCAACATTTGTATTGTAGGTTAGAAGAGCAGGTATCAATTTGGATGTATTTAAATCATCAAGCAACCTTATCCAGATATCGACCGTTTTAGAAGGATGGTTGATCATTAAAACTGTGGCTGATTTATACACTAATTCTGGATCTTGTCTCATCACCAAAATGTTGAGTGAATCATCCCATTTCTGTAGGTTGATATAGTATTTCAAAACAAATTCAAAATCTTTCATCAAGTTTGCAAAGTAGATCAAATCATCGTTCCTGTTATGAGAAATCATTATCTGATAAACTGTTTCTTTATCGAATGTTTTCAAATGGGACGACAAGAATTTCCGGAAAACCGTTGTCAATTGCTGCAATTGGTCAGTAATCAGTTGGTTTGCGCTGTCAACTTCATCTATTTCGCCATCCTCCTGGTTCTCCATTTTCAATTTTTCGACAGTAGTGGAGCTCTTGCTTGGTTTCTGGCTTGAAACTATCGAAGTGTCTAGCAAATTCAATTCCTCAATAAACGACTCTACAATCCAACTGCTTATCACGTTATTCTGCGCTTGCATGCTTGTAGGGAGTTTTTCCAGCTTAAGAGTAAGATAATGTCTCAAAACATTTCTGTCTTTCAAATCAAATAGGCTCAAAGCCACTTTTTCAAAAGATTCGTCAGATTTGGAAAGTGCTTCTACGGCTTCTAGATAATCTCCTTTTTCTAGCAGGTGGTGTCCTTTTCTTCTCATGATCATATTGTACTTCATCTCATCTTTCTCAGTGAGAGGCTTGGATAGTAACTTGAGAGACTCGTCAAATAGCTGGTGGTCAAGCATAATGTCCAAAATCCTAGTTTTGTCGTTATCAATAAGAATTTCAAAGATATTCTTGTCTGAGTAAATCCAGTACGTTCCAGACAATGCATCATATGACAGACCCCTCATTGCTGTTTTTTCAAGAGGCACAGTAGAGATCTCATTGTATGCAAACTGATCATAAACTTGCAAAGTATTGTCACTAGTCAGTATTATGACATAGTATTTGGAGACGAGATACGATTTTATTTGGCAGCTGTTAAGCTCAATCGTATGTGAGGATTTTTGGGTACTTGAGTTTTGGCCCTGTGTTATGGTTAATTTTGACTTGTATTGGTCAGATTCTACATATATGAGATTCCCCCCGTGGGTGGAAACATCTTTAAGATTGTTTAACTTTACAGTTGTTGCATCAAATTTGGACAAACTGGTGAACACTGATATCCCCTTAGCCGGTTCCATTGGAATTTTAATCTGACAGGTTTGAATCTGTTGTTCTTTGGAAACAAAATGCACCAAATAGGTTAAAACGCCGTTTTTGTTCGACAGCAAACCGTTGACAATTTTGACAAAACAAGCCTTTTTCTTGATGATTGTCTTTAAAAACCCCTCTTTACCGGAATCAATGGCATATTCTAAGACTAAGCTGTTATTCGTAGACAAAAGAAGTGGTCCTGTGTAAGAAGATGTTACACATTCTTCAAAAAATGCAACACAATTCAATGGCAAATGTTTCAATTTGCTCAGATATTTGGCGGTTTTCTGACGTTGATTGACATAGTAGTACTCCAAATTGGATGTTTGAAGAATCAAATGATAGCTGTAGATATCTATCCATGCATTTACTAACTTGCAGTCTCTAGAAAGTGGAATATTGATAACTGTGACGACTTCTGGTTCATCCAAGTCTATTCGATGGATGGTACCATTTGATAATATTAAATAGACATGATTATTCCTGACCAGGAGTTTATTGATATTCGATTGCAATTGAAATTGTAGCTGCACTTCTTCTATTGCAAACGCCTCTGCAAGATCCATGTGGTCCATCTGCTTGTTAATTGGTTTGTGTGTTCCCTCTCTACTTCTTTAATATGAACATCTCAGAACATGAATTTCAATGTTGACTGCCACAAGTGCGACAAGAAATTTATGTCATGACTTCAAAATCAAAGAGTCACGTGCCTCTTATTTGGCAGTCGAAACCACACCCAAGCTGCTGAGTGTAAGGGTCGACTGATGTTGTTTACGCTGATTTAAAAGCATTTAAGGGTAATAAAGATAGGAAAGGGCTTTATTTGTTGATTGTCGGATAACTTTTTCCAAACTTCATGATTTTTTAGTAAACTTCATCGTATATTGCATGTAGGTGCAAAAACAATAGGAACAATAATACCACCAGTATGGTACTACGTTCTACAGAACCCTTGTCAACTTTTTTTCTGTGTTAAGATGTGCTCTTGATTGTGCTGGACGCATTCCTAAAGTCTCTTTTTGAAGATTAGTAGGACTCCAATAAATGTTGATGGTTACGTAATCACTGTATAATTTTGAGTTTTGATTTTCTTAATTATTTTCACCAAGTTTAAAGGCTATCGAAAAGAATTCATTAACACAACGAACAACAATGCAGATAACTGTTCCTGTCAAATTGCTACATGAAGCGAGAGGTCATTTAGTGAGTGTGGAACTTACTAATGGAATTTCTTACAGAGGGAAATTGTTTGATGCTGAAGATAACATGAATTTACAGTTGAAGGATGTGGTAGTGATAGGTAAGGATGGGGATACAAAACACTCGTCTCAAGTATACATAAGGGGCTCTCAGATACAATTCATTTCTTTACCTGATATACTTTCTCATGCTCCTATGTTTGAGAAAAACTAGAGGAAGGAAAGTTATATGTATAGTAGTCTAAGTACGAGTGTATATTTGATGTATCGATTAAAATATTGGCATTCCATAAGGAGACACCGACCATTGTAGTTTTTGAATTGAGGTAATTTGGCATTTTTTGATATCACGTAAGGAGCCACTCAACTTTTGACATAACATTTGTTCACGAGATCTGCAATCGTTTAATTAAAGCAAAATTAGTGGAACTATTGATTTTACAGAGGTAAAACACATCATACGTACTGCCTGTCAAGCATAAAAATCGTTCAAACTGAAAATTTCAGCGCATTTAATGACTTTTTGTTGAAGAGCGGTTTCAAGCTTAAAAGCTGAACATACCAGAGAATGAAGGTGAATAATTGCGTCACCTTTCACTTTTCTTCAATTACTTGATAGAGTAGAATTTGCACAACCAATGGGGCTATAAGTACTTGATGTACAAAATGTATAGAGAACATACGATCTAAAAAACGCTCTTGTGATATACATGTGGAATGAAATGTACTGTACTCTATGGTAAGGGCCCTTAAATTCCGTAAAAGAATCATCGGTTACCTGTCTCGACTATGACTGTTTGCTAAGCAAATATAAAGCCAAGTTTCTGATGCCACGTTATTATTGAATATCCCAAGTTAAAGCAGGTACTGGTAGCTTTTATATTTGTTAATAGTGATTATGTAATGATGGGGTCATCATTAACTACAGGTATTCCATCAAGTGACAAATTCCAATATCAGTGTTTACAGCTGAGCCAACCTATTGCGGGGCAAATTTAGTTTAGGTCAGTTCAGCTCAGCTCAGCTCAGCTCATCTCATCTCATCTCATCTCATTTCCGCTCCACTATTCACCATAAATAATTGCTATAAATAATTGCCCTTCTATCAAAGTCCTCTTATTCTAGTTTTTTCAAATGATATTTCTTAACTTCAGAGGTGTGTATTTATCGACTGTAGCAACTATGAAACCTCTGTTGTACACATACTCGTTCATTCCATTTAATGAAAAACCTTTTTGCTCCTACTCAATTGTTGTTATCTTATGATTTTTGGGGCTCAGTATATTTGACTTATCAATTTTCATTCTCGGTAAATGTAGAGCATTGACTGAATTACTGAAATTTCAAAAAAAATAAGGTTAAAGCTTTATAAATAGATGGGAAAAATAGATAATATACAAAGAGGTAAGTGAAAAAAATGGTGATGATTAGCAAATTATGAGTTTATGTGGTCTGCACGTTCAGTCAAAACCTTCAAGAACGTTCAAAACATGTTCCAATCTGGCGCAACTTTGATCGTATCTGGCAGGATTTAACATCATGTTTGCCGTCAGTCGACTAATAGAATCAACAATTCTTTCAATGAGGAATTTTTCTTCAGCGGGAATGTTCAAAGTAGCAAACTCTTGACCAATAAGGATACCGTCAGTAGCATTCAGTAATTTAGCCAAGGTATCATAAGAAAACGGCTTGATTTTGTTCTTTGATGTTGTGGAGACGGTGGATTTTCTTTTGGATTTACCGGAACTGGTTTTAGATTTGTGAGACTTGGTAGAGTTTGAATTTTTGCTTTGATGATTGTGATGGTGTTTGGTAGAAGATTTAGGTTGCAGAGTTTTCTTCTCGTGTGATTTTAGGCTTTCTGATATCACCAGATCTGGAGGTGATAAAGATTCACTCATTTTTGATTCTCGGCTGGAGCCTTGAGTGGCCGTGAAGTTCTTGAGAGTTGAAATTGAAGGATCCACACTATGAAAATGGTATTCAGATGCTTCATCGTCTCTTTCTTTTTCGTCTTCATTTGCAGTGTGATAAGAGTTAGATGTGTGGATGGAATTTGTTGTGGAGCTAAGTGTGCTGTGGGGAGCTTTAGACGTCTGCGGTTTAATGGATCCAGTTTTATCAAACTTACTTCCGTCATCATATTCCTCGTCGTCACTTTCAATTTTCAAACTTTCCACTTCTTTCATAATGTCATCCAATTTACCGTGGAGTACCAAACTAGCATCACTGTCGCTCGAATTGCGCCTGTAGTGCTTCTTCTTCAGAGGAGATGACTGAAGAGAGTGGCTAGATGTTAGTTTTGGTAGTGGAGATCTTGGTGGAGTGCCGACTCCTCTTATAGACTTTGTTGGACTGTTTCTGATGATTTTGGACATACTACTTGTATCTAATTGATGATGCATCTGATTTATGGCACTATCTCTCTTACTGGATCGGGTTGGAATAGCCAAATTAGGGGAGTGCCTCGTGTCTCCTTCATCTGCAATATTCAAGCTCATGTCTAGAGATTCTTCACTGGATGAGGCAAGACCAGAAAGCTGTAAACTTTCTTTGTTTCCTACATACTTGACAGTATCGATGTCGACGTGATGGACAATACCAGAATAGTCACTAAGCATTGACGCTCTGGTGCCTGGTTTGCTCATTTGGCTCATGTTGAAATTGATGCTACTGAATGAAGCTCTGTTGTGAACAGGAGTAGTCATCGCTCCTGGTCGGAGGTTTGCAGGGGAAACGTTGAGAGGCGACTCGGTAGTTTCTAGCTTAGGTGGTGGGGTCAGAGAATGTACTGACTTTGTACTTTTGATACTGGTTGACATTGTAAAACTGTGGGCAGTTAGCTGAAGATTGCAAGGTAATATTTGCTAATTTCCGTTTTTATTTCAGAAGCAAACACTCTTCCTTATAAACATCCAATTGATTCCTGAGTACGCTTCAATGTCCAAAACTTGTCTTCATGCAACTATTCCTGAACATGGCTGGTTATTACTTTTCCATTTTGGGAAATGAGGGTTGGCGCTCAAACAATGCCGCTGGCCTATTTTATTTTTTTGCGCCGAGATGCAGGGGCTTCGGCAAAATGCTTGAAGCGAAGAAAAATAAAACTGTTTTTCCTGTTTAGGTCCTGCATACAGATCAGATAGTTAAAGTAGAAGTTTCCATTAACGCATATCACAAAATTTGAAAGAGTTTCCGTCATTAGAAAGGCAAACGGTTTCACTCATATACGTAACTGTGCATACAAAATTAATAGGGAAGAAAATGTGCAACCCTTATTGCTTTCAGAGAATACCGGATCTGCAAACAGGATCAAATCAAATATTTTCGGCAGTACAATTTTTTCTCTCAATAACAAAATGCTATTATTGGTAGTCAAAAAATAAGCTTTTTCTCTTCAGCCAGAAATTTGATCTCCCATTTTCGGCTTGATTACTCCTTGACTACGGGTTTATTTTTAAAATATCGAAGCTTAAAGAAAGGTGCAAAGCTTCTCGGAAAAATTTCGGTTCTTCTTTGACAATCGGGATATTCTATTAAGAGGATCAAATTTTCATTTCAAACTTATCGATTACACATAAATGACAGACACAATTGTACATACTTTTTTTGCTCGCATCTGAGTGGCAGTATAACATTTCGAGCTAATAAATGGATTACAGACTAAATCTAATGGTTTTTCACAAATCCATTTTTTGTATCTCCTCTGAACGTTACATGTTGAAAATTGCAGGGGGTTCAAAGGACACATCATACTCTGATGGGAATAACCTCTGCAAGCTAATCTGGATCATCAAGCAGGTAATCTAGGGTAATGTGTTTTGATAATCTGGATAACAACTGGGTGACATAATAGATATTTTTTAAAAAGTCCTCAGGCAGTTTGAGTTAGTCAAACTGACCGTGCTTTGTTAATGTTCAGCATTGATGAAGTATAAGTTGGGCCTGGATTTATCTAGGTGTAATGTTTATTACAAGAACTCACGCATTTAAGGCGTGTCAAAAGTTTTGAAAGGACTTTAAATTTTCAAATAATAAACGATATGATTGAAGTATATGATGAATTCGACTTAGATTTTCATACATATACTCCAGATCTTACCAACTTTAAACGCATTGTAAAACATTTTTACAGTGACGTTGAATGCCATGAAAGCACGTGGGTCAGAAGAATTCCTTATGACTCATTTGAAAGTTTCATGATCATTAGTCTTCGATTGTATGCGACAAGAAATCTTTATGATTACCGTCGTTATACTGGACAAGCCGCCTTAAGGCTTGATTTGTTAAACCAAGACTGTGAAGCTGTCACAGTTCCTAGATACTTTAGGGGTTTATTTAGAGAAATCGCGAGACCAATGATTTTAGATAAGGGAATTTTATCGGAAATACGATAATTTTTCCCATGTTCAGCAAGCATAAAATTGCCGTTTGTTCCAATCTTTATGCCAGTACACCGCTGAACGGCTCGTACACTATAGGCTGAGTTTAATGTACGCACCAAATGTATATCTGTAGTATACTAATATGTACTTAGTCCGGTTATGTTCATGTCTTCAGCGTATGCATTAAATACTAGATCATCCATTCACAAATATGATACTTACTTAAATAAGTTGATTGATTGAATAATTTTGATATGCTTAAGTGATAAAGCAATGATATAAACAATAATTTGTTTAAGTGAAGTAATAAGTATCAATTAAGGAATTTTTCTTCTTCATACTGAATGTAATTGGACTTGTAGATGATTAGGTAATCGTTATCTAAAGTCAGAGAGTTTTTCGTAGATTTAGAGTTTGATCATTAAACGGTCGGTACAAAATGAACTTATAATAGAATATATAATAGTTTGCTATTAGGTAGCAAACTTGGCCCTATTTATAATAATTTAGCCATGAGTCTCCTTTGGTAATCTAGATAAGCTTTTAATTGCATTAATACTCGTGTAATTTGATATAAACGAATCAGAATCTGTTATTTCCTTATCTTTCATTCTAAAGGGGCTTATCTATTTCACTTAATTAATATTCACAGCAATGATCCCTTCATCAAGTAGTTGATAAAACCAAATGAACCCTATTTACCCAATATGGCAGTTGGTAATTTTGTATTCGGTTGTCAACCGATCAGTTGGGGGTTTTTGCTATATCCTGTTTTTTCAGAAATTGAATATTTCGCTTTGATGGCAATTTCCTTGAAAATTGCGACCGAAACCTCTGTTGTTCCGACAAATTTATATTCCTTTATTTGAATATGAGGCTTTAACCGCTTTTCATGACCAGTCTGACCTAGTGTTAGGTGCGCATCTATCCGTTGGACAGATGGTTCACGCCTTGCGTGAAATATCTGACAAGAACGTGATGGTTGCAATTCATCGTATACTTCAATCATATCGTTTATTATTTGAAAATTTAAAGTCCTTTCAAAACTTTTAACACGCCTTCTTAAATGCGTGAGTTCTTGTAACAAGGACACATCATACTCTGATGGGAATAACCTCTGCAAGCTAATCTGGATCATCAAGCTGGTAATCTAGAGTAATGTGTTTTGATAATCTGGATAACAACTGGGTGACATAATAGACATTTTTTTGAAAATATACAGAGAATGTTAATTAATTAGCATAATACACAGCACATGGTGCTTTTTTTTTGATATATAGAATGTAGCACGCTACAGTAAAATGCCGTAAAAAGCTAAGGATTCGGTCATCTCATTGAAATGATAGGAAACTATTCAGATAATTCTGTAATATCTTCCTCGGTTGCAACTAGACCCATCACATTGAGGAACAAGTTTAGGTTGTCCAAATATCTAGCTCCAGTCTCGACTTCTCCTTTGGCTTTACATTCCTTGGCCAGGGCCATAACACCGAAAATCTCGTTTCTCACCTCATCGACCATCACTCTTTGGTGAGTCAACATACCAGCCAATGAAACTGATGCCAAAAACTGCCAAATGTATGAATCGTCCTCCGAATCTGACAAACGATTTCCCATCGCCTTGGATTCATCGTTCGAGAGGTATGGTGGGAAACAAGTGACAAGTCTACCTTCTAGAAGTTGGAACAGTTCATTGTAGACAAATTGCCATTGTGAAAGCTCTTGGGCATTCAAGGAAGCGGAGAATTCTTGTTTGATCAACTCAAGTCTAGAGATCAACACGGTAACTAATGATAAACCAATTTTAGTGGTGATTAAAAACACAAGACTTTTGTTGACAACAATAAGGTTCAACCAGTTCAACACATGGTTAAAATCTGCCTCACTGAGATAAATCACTAGACATTTCAAGATTGTCAATTGGAATAGATCAATTTTCTTCTTGATTTCTGTTGGAATCTTAAAATTATCACTTCCGTAGTTGATGTAAGAACTCTTCATGATGATATCAATTTTAGATAAGTTGTTGAATAGCTGTGAAATCAATTCGATTTTTTGATCTTCCTTAAAGAAATGGAACATTCTTCCAAACAACTTCATCATTTTATCAAAAGATAAGATTGAAATGAAAGGGTTAACTGAGTCGTTTGATGATGTCTTAATAATATCATTTATATGAAGAGATTTCCATAAATCAACCGTTTCAAAAGGTAAATTTTCTCTTTCTAAAGATTCCAACTTCAAAACTTCATTGTAGATCTTTTCAATAATTGAAAGTTGGAAATTTCTAGCAGATTTGGTAAATGAATATTCTTTTGGTAAGGAAAGTTCTTCTTTAACTTTTTGATTTTTTTCTACGCTATCGGTGTTACCATCAATAGAGGTTGTTTCATTTTCGGTATGAATCATTAGTTGCTTTCTTGGTTGCTTTCCTGAACCAAATGAAACTTTACCTAATGCACCTTCTTTTGAAAGGATACCAGTTCTCTCACCTCTTTCCTTAGCAACAGAAACAGCTTTGGAAACTTGCTGTTGCATTCTTTGTAATGCAATATCTGCTCTTTTGGATCTACCACCAAGCCTATGACCAGATTGTTCCAAATATTTTTGTGCTAATGAATTCATATTGTTTTCATTAGTATTTGAGTTTAAAACTTTATAAACTTGCGCATAGAAATCTTCATTGTATGGATCATCGGTGACGATTTGTGACAATTGAAATCTGGTAACAAAATCCTTATCCTTTGGCGTCATAAATCCTGAACATTTGGTAATTTTGGTAACTTTCTTTTGTCTAATCAACAGTCTTTCACGTTCTTCTGGAGCTAAATTCATGAGTTGTTGTTGAGAATATTTGCCATTGAAGTTATGGTGATTATTATGGTGATGGTACTGGTTATTATTGTGTTGATTATAGTTGTTATTGGATCTATTGTTTTGGAATTGGCGGCGTTGTTGGTGTTGCTCTTGTGGAATTTGTGGTTGTTGTTGAGGTGAAAGTTTATCAGCATTGTTGTTGATATCTCTATGATGAACGTTCATTGGTTGCGCATCAACCGGTAATTCCATATGTTGATGATTCTTAGCTTGACGAAGCGCTTCTTCAATGGAAGGAGAGTTTTCTTCCAAACTGATTTTTTGCTTCTGTGACATTTCTTCACCCGATTGACCCCGAATGAAATCTTGTGGCTGAGATTGAGCTTGAGATTGCTGAGTACCTGCAGCAGGTTGCTGATTTGGAATTGTTTGCTGCATTGGTGGTTGCATTGGTGGTTGTTGAAATTGTTGTGGTTGTTGCATTTGAGGAAATTGTGATTGTTGCATTTGAGGTGGCATATTCATTCCTTGCAAACCATGTGGAGAAGGAGGCATATTCATACCAGGTGGAAGCATGTTCATACCAGGTGGTGGAATATTCATATTATTCATTCCACCAATATTCAAATTCATCATTTGACTCATCAATCCTTGCAACATTGCTTGAGTGGCAATTTCAGGGTTTGGGAATCTACCTGATGCAACAGCATTCAAAATTTGTTGCTGAATTTGAGGTTGGTACATGATTTGAGCAATTTGTGGTGGGATTTGTGGGAAACCGGGATTTGGTAGTGATGGCTGCTGTTGCTGTGCTGGTGCTGGCGGTAATTGCTGTTGTTGATGCATTTCTGAGCTTAAATTCTGATTATTCAATCTTGATTCAATTTCTTCAGTAGATAAGAAGGTTTGATGTTGTTCAGCTGGCTTGGGAGTAACCTTGTCGGAATCGTCAGCCCATAATGACGCCATTGGTTGTAAGCCGTCATTATCTAATGAAGCCTGAGCGACTTGAGCATAAGAAAATTGTGATGGCTGTGGAGCAGCAGCTGGTTTCAAACCTAGGTTGCTACTATTATGTTGGCCACTGAAATCAAAATCGTCACCCAAATTCTTAACGGCTTCAACACCAAATGTGTCATCATTAAAAACGTCTTCTTCTTCTAAATCATTGAAATCGAGATGTTTGACAGCTCCACTGCCTCCTGATGGAGGACCCGTAGGATCAAAACCAAAGAATGACATTGTTTCAATGAACTCAGATGCTTTCAAGATAACTAAACCCAATCCCTTACCGGCATTCAATTGATAAAATTGTAACAATTGCGAAAGTCGTCGAGGGCGAATTGGCGAAAACCGCAACTGGAGATTTTTTAGGCCGGGTAAGCGATTTTTGGATCTGTGGAAGAGAATATGAACAGGATGAATTGCATGTGATGGGGCTACGTGATGATTCGGTGTTGCCAAATTTGATAAAGAAGAGGCCGAATTTAATTTATGATGGATAAATAAGATTTTTTTACCGGGGCTTTAATTGGTTTTGACTCGAAGTAAATAAAGAACAACAGAGCTCTGATCCGCTTCGTGTCCACATTGGGACACAGGCAAAATTAAACTCGGCTAAAATACTCATTTTGGGTGTAACGTTGCTGCAATATTGCCAAATATGTATTATCAGCCGAGATTTACGTATTATAAATGTCCAAAAAGTATATGTAGAATTATCCGACCTTAACAAACATGATGTGCTTTACATGATACTGAAGAGCTTTTAGACACTGGTTTATTTTTCTTGGGGTGTGCTATGTATTTGATATTTTAAGCAATGACGCTCTGTCACGAGTTTAGAGTAATTTACCCCATAAAAGCTATCTTCTAACAGTCTTACATCGTCTGATATTCCCCGGCATCGACACAATTTGCTCTAAGGTTCTAGAAATGCCTCTATGACAAAGCAGATGTAACAATTCGAAGGGAATTGGTATATAAATGTGTGGCATTGGGGGCATCTCAAAAAGTGTCCCAATCATGTTTGTACAAATGGGTATACCGAATGTACTCCCTCCTGATCCTAACACGGGATTACTGTTGACAAAAATTATACGAAAATAAAGCGGTGGTATAAGCGGCCATATACAATTATCTGATTTCAAATCTTCTGCCTGAAGCAGTCTTTCTCTCAGCTCTTAATTCATCTTCACTTTCTTCCCTTCTGGCTCTGTTCAAAACCTTAGTGAAGTTATTGACCCTGAATCTCATTCTTTGGTGAAGATAACATTTGACAATCTTGATGTGGTAATGGAAGAAAGATCTGAATAGTTGGATCTGTGTAATAGAGTTCCATTTGTTGTCATCGGAGTTCAAATGTCTAGGGAAAAGCACAAAAGTGATGTAATTCAAATCGGCATCCTTTCTAGCATAATCTTTGATTTCTAATGGCACCTCTTTGTGATGATTAATAACTTGTGGGGCTTTTTGAATTGATCTCTTTCTAGCATCACTGAATTCCTGAAGGAAAACTTTGCTGAAAATTTTATCTGTTTCATCGTTAAAAATTGTTGAGAAAATCACAGTCACTCTGTCATTAGAAGGTTTGATAAAAATACTTTCCTTGTCCCTATAATCAAGCTTAAGAACTTGTTCGTTTTTGAAAGTATTGTTCAACTCCTCATTATACAATTGGTTTGGGTCAATTGGTTCAATCTTGCTCAATTCCTCATATCTTCTGAAAGCTTTCAAAAATGGGGCTGCAAAACAATTTCTCTTCAAAAGACTCAATTCATTGATTAATTCATTCTTTTCTTCCATACTTAAGGTGCAATCGTTTATGTTGATGTACATAGAAAAGTTGTATCCTGGCTCGCAATTGCCGCTGTTAAGAATTTGAATAAATGAATAACCCCCGTATTTTTTGTACAAAAGCTCTAGAGCACCGTAGTTCTCCAAATCGCTCCAGCATTTAATAGAGATGGATAATAAGATCTTGAACTTATCTTCAGGTGTGGAAATATGATACGTTGTAAAATCAAAATCCGTTAAAATTCTGTCTAAACTTACCCCCTCGTATCCTTCTGTCAAGGCGTCCGAGAATGCCTCTCTGATCAGTAGATTTTGTGGTTCCAATTGTAACATGATGGTCTGCTCTAGAAAGAGCTCCCTTTCATTAGTCCTCTCCAATAAATGCCACTTGCATCAAATTAAACATCTGCTGAATTACCGCAGTCGCGACGGGGCGGGACCGACGGGAAGAGAGAGGAAGCACTTGTTTCACCGAGGAGCAGATGGTTAGTAAGAAAAATGGAAACAGTTTTTTGCAATTAGACAATCAGTTTAGGCTCATTTGGCTTTCTGTCCAATTATGATGTTCGGCTGAGTTTAGTAGGTAATGTGCAGGTACACTCAAAGAAAGCGGGCTTCTTTCAGCGGAAGATAACTGGTATGCTGTAAAATCTGTGAAGAAATCTTAGTCGGGCAGGCCCTGCTTCGCGTAAAGGAGCAGACCATGCTGAGGGGATAGAAATGAACACCCGCTCATGAACGCGCACCACTTTTCGTCTAGAGCTGGTGTGTAAGTTTGAACAATTTAGTTCTAGACGATGGCCGTAGATTTCAAAAAGACGGCGGCTTTTGTGCTGGGTATTCCTTCTAATTTTGTAGGTGTTATGTCCAGTAGTTATAGTGTAAAGACAGGGTAAAATAAAGATATGGGCAAGCAATCCCACTTAGATAACTAAAACAAGCTCCGGCGGAGCAACATAAGGAGATGCGTATACCCTTAGCGCTTGCAATGACTGCGATAGGTTCCTTCAACCGCATTTTATTCAACCAATTGAGTGATAAGGTTGGTTGCTTATTTGCTGAACATTTCCTTGCTGTGGTTAATCTGTTGCCGTTTACATTTTTTTCTACAGACTACTCGGATCCTGCTACGAACAGACTGCAGAGTCCGGGCAAGATGGACTTCAATAAGCACTCCCCCCCCCCTCGCAACTTATTTGCGCCGGCCTCACTTCTCGCGCTGGGCCAGTTGTGAACCAGTCGCTATTCCGAGACGACCAATCAATTTTCCCTATATTCGGTAGCAAGTCCTGTATAAGTTAGTGATAATACCTAGATTCTGACCTATGTCGCTCAAAACACCTTTTGGTTTGCTTGAATCTCTCGATTTTTTGTGGTAGCTTTTAATCCAAAACTTCAGCCTCCCCCCCCCTTTCCTGCCGTAGAATAAGCAGTCTTCTTTTGGCTTTTTCTTTAGTCCAAGTATCTATAACAAGAATGCCGTCCTTTGCATTGTTCTAAGATTACAGATAATTAAAAAGCACTGTAAAAAAACTAGTTAAAAAATAACAATAATATACATAACGAGGCAAAAATCATTCAATCTCTTTAACCATATCGCACAAGATTTCATCGTAAATCTTGGATATTTTGTCCGGTTCTTCATCAACGGCTAGATCTTCATCGGCTCCTTCAAAACTATCGATCGAAATATCATCATCATCAACGTCATGTGCAGCTGAATTTTTGGATTTTGCATCTGCTAAAGTTGCCAATTTTCTTCCCATGCTTCTTGCAAATAAATCGTCCATGGAAATCTTCTTTTTCTTACAAAGCTTTAGCATTGAAAGCAAATCATAGGGATCGCTAGTTGACAAAATTCGTTGTTTGATTGATTCTGCTTCATTCAGATGAACCGGGGTTTCATTCGAATTTGCAACTGTTTTGGAGCTATCGGGCTCGTCACGCTCAAAAGACTTATCAAAAAGTTTATGATAATCCTTCAAATTCACTTTAGAATTTTTTAGATCTGCCAGTTTTTCATTGTTAATTAGTTCCAGTCCCCGATCAATGGAATGGCTCATGGATATCAACCTGATCAACATTTCTTTGCCTTCAATTGATAGTTCGTTCTTCAGCTTTTTGTTAACCAGTTCACTAATCAAACTAAATAGTTGAAATATCATAAATTTCAGAAGTTTGATAAACTTCTTTATCCTTTCGTCATCCAAATCATCGTCATTTTGAATCAACTTGTACATGGTATCTGTGAAACTTTCATTTTCGCTCAATCCCAGCTCTTTTTTAAAATCAGCTTTGCTATCTTTCAAAAGCATATCAATAAACGATGTTTTGGTACCGTTGACATCACCTTCAGTTTTGTATAATTGACTTTCGACATTCTTTATTGTCAGTAATCCAATCATTTCTTTATGTTTTGAATCAATAAGGGTATCGTCAAATTTCACTGAGTAAATTGTTTTGGAATTTTTGATGGTTTTACATAAAGCATCTGCAATCAAATTATTGAAAGAGTTTCCCAAAATTGACAAATAATTCAAGTTTCCCAGGAAAGAAATATCCCCCAGTATCTTAATCAAGAGAGTTTCACTGAAATCGTTGTTATCAAGATTTAACCTAGAAAGTCTGCTGAAAAATGTTATATTACTTGAAATCTTATTACTTGATTTCAAAGTGAACAACTTCTTATTTGCTGAAAGATCTAGATATAATAAATTGGGTAACTTTGATAGCAGATTGAAAAACAGTTCAGTTTCAGCACAATCTATTAAATTACAGGAATTTAAACTCAGCATCATCAAAGGCGAATTCAGGTGACTTTTGAAGTAATCATTTAATGGTTTCAGATTGGATGATAAATCATTAAAGGCAAGATCAATTCCATTAAGATTTTCATTATTTTTCATCCACTCGCAAATGATCTGGTAGTGATTTAACGTTAAGTTATTATACGCCAAACCAATTTTGTTTGTTTTGACTAGTGCTAGATTCAGCAAGTTGGAGAAAATTCTCAAATCGGGAATCTGGCACCCAGTCAAAATTATCTCCTCTATTCCACCTCTGTAAATAATGGATGCCGTGATCAAAGACCAATTTCTGTCGCTTCTGTTATAAACGTTGCAAACCATTCTATTATCGTTGACCACAGTTTTCTTTTTGATTTTTTGAGTGTTGACATCTAGATTCGGACATTGGGTTAAATCAATTTTCTTTAAGCATTTATTCATAGACAAAAACATAGACAGCATTTTCCATCCTTCTTCATCAATAGGAGTATTTCTTAAGCTCAATTTTTCCAAATACCTTTTGTACAATAGTGAGGACAAGACAATTCTCCACATTTCGTGTGTCAGAGAGACACCGTCAAAAGAGATGCAAATGATAGGAGCAATTCTAATAAAATCTGTGAATGAGAGAATTTCAATCATTGACGGTCTTGGGTTTCTCAGCTGTAAGTAAGGAATTGGGTCTGTGGACCCTTTAGGGATTTGTTTTAAAGCCGCTGGGATCGGTAAGATTTCTCTCAAATGACAGCATCTTGTGTATAACTCATCTAACCTTAGCGTAACCACCGGTTTTTCCATATTATGCCTTTTCCTTCTCACCATTGGTTTATCGATTTTCAAGTTTTCCTTCTGGGAATTGATTGTTTCGTTGTCAAGATGTTGTTCTCTTGCCTTTTTGGCTGCCAAAATTCTATCATCCTTTTTGATAGTTTGATCAAGTGAGCCAATAGATGCTGTCGAGTCCGTTTTCGACATCGATACTGAAGGGTGGACTGGAACGTCGTCAATTTTCAAGTTATGGTCGTTTGACTTTTGGGACTCATCCCTTTCTTCCTGTGGTAATAACTTGAGATGTCCTGAACCCCCAACGACGATTCCTGTAGCACAATTCAGCTTTTCCTGCGGATCAATCTTATGGATAATCAATTCTCCATTTGAGCAGATCTCCACGTTACCTTTTCTCGGGTTCCTAGAAGGAATTTGCTGAGGAGGATCGGTGACAAATGTGGTTGTTGAAAAAGCAACTTTTTTCATTTTTTTCAGTTCACTGAAAGTCTTTAATGGAGGCCTCTTATCCACTTTAACTGGGGGTTTCGGATAGTTTAAAGGCTCAAAAGAAAATGGTGGTGTATCTTCACTTTCATTTAATGTACCTGTATACATCGAATTTTCACGATCCGTAGATGATAATTGGATAGTGTTTGTCCTGGTCTTATGCAGTAAACTACCAAACCTTCCTAAAGATTCCTTTTCCTTTTCTCTTTCCCTTTCTTGCTCTTCCTTTTGTTTCTTGTATTTAAGAAATAGTTCCTTCTCTATCGGATCTTTTCCGTACTTTGGACGCATGGAAATGGCTGAAGGTAAAGAAGGCTTATCTGGATGTGGAGGTATCTCATCATCGGAATATTTAATTGAATCGATGCCCGCCGGAGAGAAAATATGATTGTATATCTTCTCATCTCTTTCGGCTATTTGGTTAGATTGTTCGACATTCGATTGCTCGATTTCGTCCAAATAAATAGATAGTTCAGGGTCCAATTCTTTGTATTGGTCGGCCAAAGAAGGAGTAGAAGGATCTTGCGAAGGATCTTTTTGTGAAACAATTGAGGGCACGGAAGCTTTTACAGAGGGTGAAGATTGGACTTCAATCTCTTCGTTTGAAATAGATGGTGATTTTGAGGGTGCAGGGGAAACAAGAGTAGAGGATGGTATACCTTTTGATACGGGGTTTTTCAGCGAAGAGTCGGATAACGAAGTTGAACGAGATTTGGACGTTAACAAAGGTCTGGATGAAGGTGATAGTGAAGGTGATGGTGAAACAGAAGATTTGGTATGGTCGTCTTTAGAAGAACCAAACAGTTTCTTGAAAAAGCTTTTCTTCTTCTGTGGAGCAGGAATTGGCTGTGGATTGAATATAGCTGCAGAAGAAGGCAAGACCCTTTTATTTCTTGAGACACCGATATCTGAATAGTCAACATTTGTGGCAGTTTTATGTAGGCCATTAGAAGATCCGTTTGTGGATGTTCTTGAAATAGTGTTAGAATTGGAGCTGATCAGCTTTGCATCTGCAGTTTTGGATCTTGATAACGAAACCAGAAAATCTTCAGAAGTTTTGGTGGTTGGTTTTGACTTGGAATTCGGAGAATTGGCCAAGGAAGGGGATTTCAATGGGGTTAGAGGCGGTAGTTTGTTTGATACTGGGGTTGACAGAGTACCATTAGCATTGCTGGAAGAGATTGAAGGGGGGGTATCATCCTTAAAGGACTGACCTCTTAAAAACCAGTCAAAATCATAGTTCTCAGAAGACGACTTGAGAAGGGACAACTCTTCTTCCAAACGTTTTCTCAACTTCTCGTATTGAGAATTATTAGATTTGGACATGACCTGATAATATAGATATACTTAATTAGTGCAATTTTCTTTAAGAGACGGGAACAAGCTAATGAAAGCGCTCTACAAATTCATGCAAGACTAGACTAACCCCTGCGAACTTGAAGCCGAGCACAATAGGAACTGTCCTCAGGCAAGACAAAAAAATGATGGAACAATTTTTGGCACCCCGGAATAAAGAAACAAAATAATGCGAAACAAAACAAAACAAAAGAAAACAAAAAAAATTGAAATTAAACCATAGAATAGAATCTTAGACGCTTTGAAGTGGCGCATGAAAGTTTTTACCTAATTATAGATGGCATGTGGGAATTTGCGGTAATTAATTTTTTTCTTCGAAATGCCGCTAGAATTGAGCCACCTCGATATCGTTTAAAAATCTAACTAGTTTTATCTCAGCTGAGAACCTAAATTTTACCGGCATAATTTTAGTATAAAAACATATTGTATTTCCAACTCCTTTGGATAACCTGTTTTTTTCTTTTTAGTTGTCGCAAAGATTAGGATGACCAAGGCAGCACTTATAATCAATACCGAATCTGAAATCGGGCTATCTGTTATTAGAAAAATTGCAAACTTAGGTTACCATGTGTATTCACTCGTTCTTGATGATAACTCATACAGCACGGAAAATTTACAGTTTCAAAATCCAGAACTTAAAGAATTGCTAAACATTATCAAAGTTGATCCAAGCATTATCGAATCACCATTAAAGGTTTACGAACAACACTTGGAGGACCTCTCGTTTGACTTGGTAATTTCGCTCAATCCTACTGAAAAGACGGTGGTTAAATGGGATTTGGAGTTAATCAAATATTTGACCTCAATCAACTACATTGGGTTAAATACTACAGTTATTTTGGCGAGAAATTCTTACGAACAGCTTTCCACATATAACAAGTCTTTAGAGAATATATGTGAAAGTATTGACAAGACATTGAATAAAAATAACATATTATGTATCAATCTCATTCAGCTAGGTTGTCTAGAAGGTGACGAAAGTTTTATAGCGGAAACTATCTCCACCGAAGTTTCAAGATTGAATTTCAAAACTGATAAACCGCTACAGTCAGTTGAGGATTATCTATCATATTTGATTTTCTACTATTTACCAGGGTTTTTACTCTTTTTGGCAATTTTTCTTCAAGAATACTATCATAAAAAGGTTACCAAAATCAAGAGTGAGTGATTTTATCTTTTCTACAGATTTAAAACAATTATATCAACTATATTCTATACCAAAACCAAGCCTTTCTGTCTATTTTTTTCTTTTTTGAGATATTTTTTTACTAACTCTTTATAATAAAGATCATCACCTGTCAATGCTTTCTCACTTGCAACCTTTGCATGACGCTTTTCAACCTTTTCAGTGTGCAAAAGCTTTCCTTTAAAATGTTCAGGAGCAAGAAACTTTTCTAAATGAGTCTCTGGGTGCTGTAATTTGAAGCTTCTGGTTGCGTCCTTGCCTGCAAATCTCAGCAACTTATCGACTCCTCCGGGGTGCATTTCCAAAAAATTGGTCAAATCATAAACGTTTCCGTGAATACTGACCCAGCAATCATCAGTTCTGTTGTGTTTGGACAATTCATCAAAATGTATTATTGACGAGGTGACCATTTTGGTTTCATTTTGAATTGTTTGTGCAGAATCTTGTTTCAAGCACAGGTATGAGACTGACGAGATTAGAAATATACCTGCAAATTTTAATTGGTGTGGTTTACTCAGTGCTGATTTCAACATACAGATTGAAAGTTAGGAACATAAAAGAGGAAATACAACCATTTCACATTGTCCTAATCTAGGGAATATATATACTCGGGCCTAAAAAAACAGGTATCGTAAATCTTACCGAATAAAGGGATAATTCCGTGCATACCTCGTAGTATCAGTTACCCGATACGGAAAAGAAGATATTACGTAATACTAATAATTTGAAAAAATGCAGAGCTTATTGTCCGATGAGTCTGTGCCGACTACAACAGGGAAAAGGATGCGAAAAGAAGCGCTTATCAGGTGAACTGCTTGCAGGCCTAAACCAATAATTTGCTTTTAGATTATCGTAGGTGATTGTTTGAGGCATTATCTTATCTTATCTTATCTATAAGCTGTTTTTTTTCTGAGCGCACACAACAAACACCGTAATTAAATGTTTTTAAAAACATCAAAAAATTGCTTTCACTCGGAGTCGAACCGAGGATCGCTACATTACTAGTGTAGCGCCTTACCAACTTGGCCATAAAAGCAATTGTTGTAAAAAGATTGTTACGGCGTATCTACTTTTTGCTGCCAAGCTTTAAAGCCTCGAAGTAACCAAGTTTTTTTGGTTATAGGATTTGAAGGAAAGTCAAAGTTGAATTGGGAAACCTCATTTGATTGACTTTTTTCAGACAATTAATTTACTTCATTTACCATAAATTGGTTTACCCTGATATACTGATAGGTGTAATCGAAATGCCGACAAAAATCCAAAAAATAGCTGTCCTTTTTCCAACCTTGCAAATGAAGTATCTCCGAGCAGGGAAGCAAAAGCATGTTTTCTAAACTGTCGCAAAATCTGGTCCAAGTTATGTAACAACTTCCGTAACTCAGCATTACTTAGTAGATAAACTTTTGGTTCCAGCATTAAATGACTATAAATGTTATGAATTCTAGTACAAAGAAGAAAAACATACGCAGCATCAAAAGATTCTCAAAAATTACCGGTTATGTGGATTATGCTATCTCGGTTTAAAAAAGACACTTGCACAATATAATATAAAAGCCGAGATTCATTAATACGAATAAGACAACTGGTTAAGAAATGCAAGAGAATGCAAAGTATTGAATTCCTGCTCAAAATCTTAAAGTTTGGTCGGGTATAGTCTCTTGACGTGATGCGAATATAAATCCTTAGCATTTGCCCACACATATGCAGATTCTTTATTTGGAAGTTGTTTTAACGAAGGTAATAAATTTTTTGCAAAGAATTCCGATGCTTCTCTAGGTAGCAAGGAAGGTAAGTGGTCAATAGAGATAACAGAAAGTTTTGGACCGTTGGTAGTTTTAACTAGCGCGGTTGGATCATCAAGTTGTGTTGCAATTGTGTAAACGGGAACAGGGTTGTATGGATTTGTGGTGTCAGCGGAGACGTCAACAATGGTTCTTAATTTTCTCTCATCTTTGTTCAATAATTCATAAGTGACGAATGGAGGAATTGGCTTTGAGAGATAAATGCAGTTGATAAATATATCAGATTCAATAATTTCTTCAAATGGACCACCCTTTTTGGTTTCATTTATATCCCATTTAAGTAAATTGGATTCTGGAATGCCGACTTTCTTACATAGATCAATGGCACCGGAACCACATCTTCCCAATGCTCCTATCACCAAAACAATTGGATATCTACCCGTTTTTGCATGCGCCTGGGATAACTTTTGCTTAACATCATTAATCAACAAGTCTTCCCTTGGATAAGGGGTAATCCCAGGTAAATTCTTGGAGTCTGGATTTAATTGTTTGAAAGACCAGTCAAGAACACTGACAGCAGCACCAGCAAAACCAGCGTAGTAACCAAATGCAGCGACCCTTCTACCTTGATCATTTTCAAGGAACTCTATGTCGTACAACACACCATTACCGTTAGCAAATCTTGAGAGAACATCTTTCCAGCCGCCTTGGTTCTTAAAACAGTGAGCAAATTGGATGTGATTGTGGATCAAAGGAAAGGTTTCGTGCTCCGGTAGTTCCTTTAAACCTATTATGATTCTTTCCTTAGGTGCACTCTTCCATGATTCAAAAGGAACAATCTTAGCACCAACATTTCTGTACTCATCAGTAGCAAATGCAGATTGTGGTGCTTCCTCAACAAAAATTTCAAAGTCACCGGTATTTAATAGCTGTTTGACAGAATTTGGGGTCAGAGCAGCTCTTGCTTCTCTGGGTTTAGTTTCTGCTCTCAAATGTAGAATTACCTTTGTCATTATTATTTATTTTTTGAGGAAAAAATTGAGAAAAGTTGTGGTTTAAAATTTTGAGGGAATCATCAGAATATAAATGGTTTAAGAAAATTAGTCATCGCTGAATTAATTGGATTTATGATCAGTCATCGCTCAATTAGTATATTGCGGAGCACAAACATTGACTCATCCATTTTCTACAGAAAAAAACAAAATCTCGCTTAATGTATTTATCACATTTATGACATTTACTAGTGTTGTGAACGGAGATAAATTTTGTAGGCTTTTAGTGTGACTTTTTACAAAACTAGTAATTAGCACTAAGTCGATTAACTTGACCAAAAACTTCTCAGATCCCTGTTTTCTTTTTAGTAAAAACAAATTTTTCAAAGTGGCACGTTTGAAAAAGGTTGCCTCAACGAGTTTCACAAAATGAAAGTGCTATTTTAAGCAGAGATTCGATATGTGCCTATGGATAGCAAACCGAAAGAGAAGTACTACCCCTTTTGGAATTTTATCAGCTAATTTAACCAAACATCTTCTACTGAAAAAAAAAACTAATAGACAACTAGAAAACGGTAGAATTTCACCGGAGTGTGAGTGAAAGACATAACACCAAATCAAGTCTGGATAAACTGAGACTTTTTCTATAATAATGGCAGTTAAATAATTCTCAAAAGAGCAAAACTTTTTGGAAATACAAATTCTTCAAGCTGCTATATGGGAAATGACAACATGTGTAAGATTTGACTCCACCATGGTGAAAGTTTAGAGTGAAGCAGTCTAACCAAAGTTTTTAGCGTTTCAAGCTACTTGAAAATAAGGTTTAATTTTATCAGGGATAAATACTGAGTGACAGAGGCAGCATCACAAGCTGTAGCAGGGCTAGAATAATCTTTTCTGCATAAAAAAGATTCTACTCAGCGGGCAATACCTGCAAACTGTTGCGGCTGTAACAATTGCATAATGCTCGATCAAGTCGTCGCTTAAAGCACTTAATTCCAAACTTCTTAACAGTCGTAAATGAATGCACGGGATTTAAATTTAATCGGGCTGGCATGTGACATGAAAATGCTGCATGATTTCCTTTTTAAAAAATAATACTCTTTGGTTAAAAATCGCTGTATGATTTAATTTTTAAAAACTACTACTCCTTGGTTCTGACGCTACCGAAGTGCTTGAGAGCACATTCATACTCATAGGAAGCTCGTAATTTGATACAGAATAAACGAGCAAAAGATATACAATATTTGTGTCAAAGTTATACAAACTGTAACTCTAGAACATATTCCAGAGCAAAGAGGTAATAAAAAAACCATTTGCTTTCTGAATTTACTGAATTTGAACATCATGGCATGGTGGTTCAAAAAACTCGTCACTACTCTATATATGCTATTGACAAGTCTGACTTTACTTCAGAGAATAATTCATAAAGTTTTAACTTATTTTTCATTTCTACTAATTTTTGCAACGTGTGAGTTTGAATGATAAACCAAAACCAAATTCAAAGAGAGGTAGGTGGAGAGTGCAACCAAAAATACTATTGATATATGTCATACCATTTGTAAAGCAAAAAAACAGCTAAAAAAGTATACAAGAAAAAGGAAAAAGCATTAAATTTAACTAATATGTCCAGCAATCCGTATTCAAGCTAATAATACCACCAATAGGTTACACAGCTGCTATTCTCAAGAAAAAAGCAGATAAATGATGATGCAAAAGACCCTTAGATAAGTCTACAGTTGCTAATTTATTTGCTAGCACAAATTTTTTTTGAGCTCAAACATAAATTATCAGTATGCATAGCAAAATTTATCTTTATATTCTTTCCCGTGTTTTGACTTGAAACAAAGAGTGTTATTACTAGTTAGACAGAAGATTTCCCCTGCTTTTTTTAATCATTTGTTTCCCCATATAATGTGTCGTGCACAGATTTTCAAGTTTATATTTTATGCTAATTTGAGAGTTATTATAGGAAAAACGAGAGTTTGTATTTCTTCAATGAAAAAATCCTTAGTTCTTTGCATCCTGATTTTGCATTCCGTGACCGTGAATACTCTGAGAAAAAAAAGAGGTACAGTTTTCACTGTCTGGATCTGATTCTATTTACAGCAGTGCGTAATGAACAATTCATTATTTGGAATTTATGAAGAAGTTTCATTTACTCGTGATAAATGAACGGCCAAACAAAGCAAAACAGAGTAGTGATCTGAGCTCTTCTCTATATTTGAGTGAAAGTTTCACAATAGACAAACTTGGATGCTTTTAAAAACGCAACTTTCTAATTTTATCGAGAAGCTCCTCAGAAATAGATCTATCTATAAATGACCTGTACCTACAACCATGAAAGTATGTACGGATAATTATAAATTGTCTTACAAGGCAATCTTTGGCAAATGGTTCCTGATACATATATGAATGCAGAGAACCGTAATAATTACGATGAATGCTTCATTGTTTTTTCTCCTCACGTACTTGCTTTTAGCAAAGTCAATTGGGGCTAATTACCGAACATCCATATTAGACGAATTTAAAGCTAAAATTTGTTCGAAATTTTTCGCGATTCCACCCTTCGACTACCACAATAAACGCGTTAAATTTAGGTTGTTGCAGTACCTGATGACAGGCTGGGTATGTTTTGACTCAAAACGACACAAAGTTATAAAATAATGCCCTTTTTAATTCAATGTACGAATTTTTGGGTCTACCTTTCACATCGATCTTATGGCATTTGAGAAAAAAGGGTCTTCAGTAATTTCAAAATAGTATGTTTTGATGAGGCCTAGAACCTTCACGCTTATGGTACAAACAAACAAAGAAACAGGTAAAATAACAAAGTATATGTGAATTTCAGTTCAACGCCTTTTACTCTTGCAAAAATCCAAAGGGACGGGGCTGCTGTAGAGTATACACGCTCCATAAATGTGGGAAATTCAGCCTTTGAGGCTATGATAGAAGTAACCATTAAAGTCACAGCTTACATCCGGTAAGCCCATTTCGTGTTTCATTAAACTGCCGTTTTAGGACAAAACAATAACACCTTAAACGCTTTTTGAAACGGCAATTGTACTTTCGGCAGCGATAGCGCATACAGTCACGCGAGGCTTAATATTACTTTTTGTCCTTAATTTCCACGTTAGGAATCCCCATCTTACCACTAAGCTTTTGCGTTAATAGACAGTACTTTGGCATATAATATTTCTTACATGCTTTTTGTTCAAAAACAACTTGGTTGTCGCCTCAAAAGTGTCATAAAGTGGTGCTCAAGCAAATGCTCTTGTGACCTCTAGGGTCACGATTTCAAACAAAAAAAAAAAACGAGGCGTACCTCGCCTAAAGATTGTTTAGAAACCCGAGTGAAACTCTAATTGTCTCCCGAACGACCTAGCGGAATCCACAAATTATCTGACGTAAAAATCGCTTTAGTGTTATCGCCTAATACCTGAAACTACTGCTAGCATCATAGAGATTTTCTTTAATTCTTGATCATCTTTATAAACTTCTTTCTGTCAAGACTACAAAGATGTCACCTTGTGTATGTCGGAGTGGTAATATGTAAAAAGAGAAACGCTTGCAAAAGTAAGGTGGTTGGTTCATCGTGAGATTTTCAGGGAAAATGCATTGTTACCTGGGTGCACACGATACATTGATAAAAAAACAAATCCCTGGTTTTTTCAACGGAAAACAATAAAAACGCAAAAAAAGTAATTTCCCCTTTTTTTTTTTTTTATTTCACTGCGGTTCGCTTGTTCTAGCGGAGAGCCAGCTATTACGCTTCTTGTTTTCTGCTAAATAGGGTCGTGTCACCCACTTTTTTTCACAATGCAATATATCTGGGTTTCATATACCTTTGCTAAGTTTTCATACTTAAATTCTTTTTATTTGTTTCTAACAATTGCATTGGCTTTTTTTTCTGTAGCTATTAGTGTTATTGCTGTTGCTAGTGCTATTATTGTTGCTTCGTTCTAGCTTTCATCGCATTATCCAGCTTTTTAAACTCAAAAATTCAAAAAACACCAAAGCTTGATCTTTATTGACTTTAAATTTGCTAGACACACTGCTTTCATTCATTTTCTTGGCCCCCAAAATCCTTTAGCATCCAGATCATTAGCCTCAACAACCAGCCCATCTCTACTTTCAATAATGCTTTCCATCAGAAAGTTCAGCAAATACCGTGGAATGACAAAATCTTCCGTCTCCATTGCTTTATCATGCTGTCTGGTTTATCTGTTTTATCTTCTTTATTCATTCTATGATTCTAACATTTTTGAAATTCAGCGTTTGAGTCTTGGGTTGAGCTCAAAGACGATGTTGAACCTGTCTCCACTCGAAATTTTCAATGGAACAAATGATTTAGACGCTACTATGAGTTCTATCAACAATAAACTATTTAGCGACGAGCTTATTAACTCTAACTGGAGATTCGTCAACAGTTTTCAAAACTATAAGTTAGAAGCTAGTAACCAATTAGTCCACAATTACCAGAAAAAAAGAGAACAAGAACATTTTTATGATCCTAGAATTACACTTTCAGTGTATTTGAATCAATTAAACATGACTTTAGAAGATAAAAATTACATCCAAGACCATACGCCGATGCCATTTTCCTGGGAAGACTGGGTGGATTTATCTTATTTGAACCAGTTTTTGAAGAACGATGACTCAAAACTCTCTTGTGCAGCCTTCTTTGAAAAGTTCAATTCTAATCTGATAATCGATAACTTTGACGAATCTAGACCTTCTTCAGATTATTACTCAGAAACAAATTGTTTGGATGACAAAGATTATTTGGAAACTTTAGATGAGGCCCACTACAGAGATTCAAAATTATTACCTGGTTTCAACTTCAACGGCAGGATGCCTATGGAGTCAAGTTTCATAGGTAAAATCTTGTCAGCCAAATCTTATGTTCTTTCAAACTTACAGCCACCAAAGTTTCTGTATTTCTTGAATGATGATGGTTCTTATTACAGAGTTCGGACTTATCAATCAAAATCAATGGTGAGAAATGATATGTTTGCAAATTTGGTTGCAAAACAAAACTTTCACGAATTCAACCCAACCAACCAGTTGAACAACTTGAACAAGAACTTTTTGATCAAAAATGAAAATAGCTTTTCAAACCAGCTAAATGAAGAGAATAGTTTTGAAATTGATGTAAGTGCCAAAAAATTCAATTTAGATGCTCGTGTTTTTTATAAGGATTTGTTTGAAAAGCACGACAAAGCAGAGCATGAAAACGATTTCATTGAGGCTTTGACGTATTCCTCCAGTTTGAACTCGGAAGATCTTCCAAAACATTTTGACGAAGTGCATATTATTTGGCCTGAGATATACAGCGGCCACGAAGTTATAGAAAATGGTGCCCACTATGATTTCAGGTTCTTTTCTGGATTTGTGAGTGAAATGCCAGAATCAGAGTATACTGTGCATTCGCCAGAGTATGTTCCCAACAAGGACAGCAAACGCAAACACATTGACACGCCAAACAACAGAAGACCTGCAATTTTGTCTTCAATGATTCACACCTTGTTTACAACCGTGTTCCATCAGGGATTGGTAATGTATCCCGCTCATGGCTCGTTATTGGCTTGGTATTTTACCGGCGCTTCGTTTCCTTGGGATTTCGATGGAGATGTCCAGATGCCAATTGAGGATCTGGCGCAATTCTGTTTGAACTACAACCAATCGATGGTGATCCAGAATCCAAAACTTGGATTTGGCAAATACTACCTAGACTGCACAAGTTCAATTACCCACAGAGCAAAAGGAAACGGAGCAAATAACATTGATGCTCGATTCATCGATATTGATACGGGATACTACGTTGACATCACCGGTTTAGGTGTTTCGGATGATGCTCTCACACAAGGCTACTTGGACAAGTTGGATGGATGGGTCAATGTCAAGTCGAAAGAGAGATATCCCGTCAAAAACAATGACACAGTGGAAAGCGCTTCCTACAAGCAAAAGGTTTTGCGGTTTCACGAGGAAAATCATATTTTTAACTGTAGAAACGATCATTATTATACCTTGAACCAATTATCTCCAGTCAGAGTTACTCTTTTTGAGGGTGCTCCGGCAATGGTTCCGTCTCACGAACACTCATTAAGGGAACTTCTAGCCAGTGAATACACACCCGAAGCTGTAAAGAGAAAGTCATGGGAATACTGGATTTTCTCTCAGCCACTAAAGATGTGGATCCACTCTGTTGACGTTTATCGGATCTGCAAAAACAACAACATCGAGGTGCCAATGGATCATTTCAATGTTGACAAAATCTTAGAAGCCTATTCAAACCACGAGAATTTGATTGTCTCGGAATTGATAAAAGCTTCGTTATACGATATCACAGGAAATAAGATGTTTAATCTTAATCGTAACTTCACAGAAAACAAATATAAAAAGGTAGTGGGGCTTAACACCTACCAAGCCTTATTTGAAGGTAAAATCTTGACAGACATTCATTCTAAAGAAATGAGTCACTTCATTTCTGATTACGAGTGGAATTACCAGTACGACGAGAACCTGTCGAAAGTACCAACAAATTGGAGCAAATTAGCATCTTATATCTTGGAAGATCACAAACCGGCTAAAATGTCCATGTTTGATTTTCTCATCTTTTCGGAGAACGAATACAAAGGTCACAAAGTTACAATCAACTGATACTTCACTTTATTTTGAAAACACAAATTTCAAATAAATCAACTCAATAATCAACTTTGAAACAGATAGCAAATTTAGCTTGCTTTGTTTTAACTTTAAAACTTTCCTCAAAAAAAGACAACTCTCTCTCATTTCAGCTAGCCATTTTCTACTCAAAAATTTGATGTCATACTTTGATGTCATACCCTTCACTTTGTTTTCACTCTCATGATTTTACTTTGCTTATTAACAACAACAGACAAGTAACCGCTTAAAAGCTTTGTGTGTTATCACCTGTCTTCAAAATTTACTATTCCTGACATGGTTTGCCATCACAATAACGACCAAAACCTGTCCTGCTTCCATTTACCTTTATCGAGTCTTTTGCTCCCCTAATTCAATGTCTTTTGACATTAAACAATATATCGACTTGTATTTTACAGATGTTTGCTCCCCTTGCTAGATGGCTATATCTTATTTTTGTACACTTTTTAATGTCCCATCTATATTTGACGAGATTTCTAGTTCAAGCAATTGTCATATACCTGCTAATCATTGTACGATTAGCGATCGCTTTTGGTAATGTTCTTCCAACCGCAAATGGAACAAAGCTTGAAAAAAAACGCTCATTCCTTACATTAACTTTCATACAGGCATTTTGGGCAAAAAGGCAGCGTTTTGGGGTTACCAAGTACATCCCAAAGATGAAAGTAATGTAATTCAGTCAAGTCAAACACATTATCATCAAAAGTAAAAGCATAAACTCAATTATGCGCTCTTGAACGCTTTCATTTGTCCTTTAAAATTGTAGGTAAAACAGCAAGCTGAACTTCTGTTGGGCGGAGAATAGAGCAGAGCGCATAGCAAATCTAGGGACAATGCTTTTTGGCAGCGGCAGTACTGGTCGTCAGGAACGGGACTTCTGATCCACAGAGTAAAGTGACCAGGGATTTAAATTTTTGCGTTTACGGGCTTCAGCGATCAGTATCATTACTAGGCTCTTTCAATTTATGTCATTCTTTTTCCTTTACATATATCTTTAGTTTGATGCTTGAGTGTGACCAACCCAAAAATAACGAGGAACGGTATACTAAGATATATGTAACATAAATATGACTAGTGTTTGCTTTGGGTATATTGTATAATAACATGCGTTGTCTCAAATTCTGTGAAATACTTGTACCTTTGGCCTATTACTCGGGTCGTTTTAAACAAACAGTGTAAAGGATTCTACAGAATGGCCAGTAAGATGAGATGAGTATTCATACTAGCGTTCTGTTCCAGCTGCTATTCAGACTAACATTAATACCTCTAAGTTGCTTAAATTATTAATCCAAACAATGGATAGCTATAAACCGGGTATTTGAAATGTCTTAAAAATTCATATATATTGATTCTTAACCTTGGTAATGTTTCAGTTATAAGTGATGCAATATGACCAAGGGAGCAATCCAAAATATACCCGCGTTCAATATATATAACCTCAGAAGTATTAACTTTCAATTTTTAATGTTAGTCCGCATAGCAGCCATTACAGTACGCAAAAGGAAATACTGAATACTAACTCCATTCTACTGACCTCATGTCGTACCTATTATATAGGTTTTTGAAAGCCGCATAATTCAATCAGCACAACAAAGATACACGAAATTCGCTTCCATTTAACCAGTACACGTCCTACAAGGTACTACCAATAACAATCTTTTATATTTATCTCACCTATAATATAAAAACAATAGAATGTAATATATACGATGAAGCTATTGCAGCTAACGGGTTTCGTAAACGTATAATTTCAACAAAAATCCACCCAACAAAAAGCAGAACCCTAATAGGAAAGCTAAACAATAAATATCAAAATTGACGGAGTTCACGTTAAACCCAAATGTTGACAAAATAACTGCTCCTGGGACTTCAATATTCAAACCAAACTTCTTTTCTTTCAAAATCAACCCATTAACTTCATTGATTGTTAGTGACTCATAAGCATAATGGAAAACAGATAACTTTTCTAAAAATACCAAATACTTCGGAATGGAGTCTTTATTTATGAAGAGGCCAGAAAATAATAATGAAAATAAGAGTACTAAAACCGATAGCATTGTTGCATTTCCAGATTCTTTGATCATAATACCAATAATCAAAACTTCTAATGAAGTTGATAAATTGAACAATATCAAAATCAAATTAGCAATCCAAAATTTATAACCCGTCATATTCAATCCAACAATAGGATAACATATTGCTAGTAAAATGATCGGCGGTAAAATTCTCATTGGTAAAATGTCACACAGAATTTTTGAAAAGTAATAAGCTAAGGGATTATAGTAATTATTTGATCTTTCCCTGACAAATACAGCTCGTTCTTTGGAAAAAGAATCCAATCCGGTTAATGTACTAAATCCAAATAATGTCAAAATGAAGAAAAACAAACCCAATCTATTTTGAAATCCGCTAATATTGTTTTCAAGGTCATAATATAAATATGAGCAGAATATACCCATAATTATGGATAATAAATAATGACTCAAAAGCAACTTTGGATTCCTATAAGAGTTTTTGAAGGTCCTAGATGATAAAATAACAATTTGATTAAACCAATTGGCTCTTGTCATATTTGAATCAATATCGAAGAATAAATTATTGGAGTTCAATTTCTGTTCATTGATCAAAGATTGCAGATTGATCGAAATATATGAATCTTTGAAAAGTTGGCACAAATTCTTATCATTACTGATAACTATTTTGTTAGGATTGAATGTGCTCTGAAACTCGTCTCTATGCGACGCATAATGCTGCCATTCTTGAGTTTCGCTCGTTTCAGCTTCGGGATTCGTAGTATGCGAGTGATGGATACCGACATCTGATATGTTTGTTTCAATCTTTTGATTTGTTATATCAAGTAGGTAATCTGCAATGTTGTAGCCTAGAGGACATTCAAAACCAACACTTTTAAAATATTTAGAGCACTCACTCATTTCACCGGAATAAATAACGTCACCGTTAGATAATAACAACAGTTTATCAAATAATGAAACAATATTACTTCTTGGTTGATGGATCGTAAAAATAATAGTTCTATTGTAAACTTTAGCTAATCTTGTTAGGCATTCAACTACATTATATGCATTGTAACCATCCAATCCTGATGTTGGCTCATCAAGAAATAGTATTGATGGTGATGTGACTAATTCGCATGCAATCGCAACTCTTCTCTTTTCTCCTCCAGAAATACCTCTTTCAAAATCAGATCCAATCAACATATCTTTTAGATGTAAAATTTTCAATTCCGATAAAATTTGTAAAACTTTTGATTGCTTCACTTTAAAAGGCATGGAATTAGGTAATCTTAGTAAGGCACTGTTCAAAACTGTTTCGTAAACAGTTAAAGTAGGAATCATAATATCGTCTTGATTGACAAAACCAATAGAATTTTGAAAGACTTTAAAGTCATGGTTGTCTGATTTTTCATTTTCGTTTCTAAAAGATTTACCGTTGATTAATAGATCACCGGAAACAAATCCGCTCTTGTTTTTACATGCCAATATGTCTAATAAAGTAGATTTACCCGCACCAGAGCTACCCATTATTGCCATACATTCACCTGCTTCGACTGATCCAAACACATTATTCAAAATAGATTTCTCATTTAGAGAATACGAGATGTTCTCAAATGACAGAGTTGCCTTCTTGTAACTCTCCAAAATCAAGTTTGCATTCGCATCTTCAGGATTTTCGTCATCATCATCATCATCATTCAACTTAATGGAAGTAACAAATAAAGGAGATGATTTCACCTTGTCAATTGATAAAACAATGACAACCACACATCCAAAGAAAACACTAACAAGTTTAAACAAATCAACCAAAGTCATTTTCTTTTTGCCAGGGATTTCAAATCCAGGAATTTCAGATTGGTGCAAACACTCTCCAGATTGACAGAATAGATTAATTTGCGGGTCTCCAAAAACCGAAGATATCAAATCATTCATACTTGGCTCACTGAATTTACAATTTTGGGAGTTGATATCACATGAAAAATCTGCAGGACCAGTAATCTCATGAGTCAAGAAATCAGATATATCCACTGAACCATTTTCACCACACAACATTCTATCAGGCAAACAACTACACTGTGCATTAGCGCATTTATAGTGTGTGGTATTTGCGGATAGATCATACTGAAAGTCACACTCGGACAAATCGCAATAGAAACTTTCAATCTCGTCGATCCAAAATTGAAAGTCACAAGCAGCTGATGTTTTGTTGCAACTGAAGGTGACCTGCGGAATCTTCCCATTCAAAATCTTCAGAATCTTATCGTTGGTGACATCACACATCTGGCTGAATTTATTCACAATAATACCGGTTTTGTAGCAAGTTCCTTTTAAACCGAGAGGAACAAAAGAATCACATACAGCATCAGAGTCACACAAGTTACAATTGATACCAGTCCACCCATCTTTACAGTCACATGTTGAGTTATCTGCTCTTTTGGGACGGTTCAAGCCGTCAGAGAGGCCTCCACAGAGCGGCACAGAACAGTCATCGCCACCAAACCCGTCTTTACATTCACATCTCCCCGTGAATGGATTACAGGTGGAGAATTGCGCACAGTTGAAGTTCGGTAGATTGCAGTTAAAGCAGGGCGGGCACTTTTCGTTATCTACGGGTTTCTTGGGTTTGTTAATGATATCCGGTGAAAAGTCAGCTCCGTTGTTATTATATTCCAGTATTGATAACGCATTTTCATCATAGCTATGGGGTAACTTCAGCTCAATTGCACTCACGTACACTACACTAATAAACAGTGTTATAAAGAAGTGGTGCAGCTTCATTGGAGTGTGTTATACCTTTGGCAAAACGGTTCCTTTCCCAGTGCCAGAAAAGAGTAAATAAGGGCTTCCCAGCTACTAATTAATTTTTTAATAGAAAGAAAAATTAGAGCCATGTGATATTTTCGGTAAGATTACTATATCAAGATATCGGGAAAGCTTCCTAATATAGCATGTTGACCGAGAAAAATGTAATACAAAAAATATTAATTGATATTACATGAAAATACAAAAAACAAATACACTCATAACTTACAACTTAGCTAGCTGTTCAGAAGAAATCGTCCAAGTTCTTTTCGTTATCTTTGTGAATCAAATCCACCATTCCTTCTGGGAAAATTGGAATTCCTTCTTCATTAAGAACATATCTGAAAGGCATTTCAGTGGCTTCGTGCTTGTTGAACCTGATTTCTGGGTAGTCTATAAACTTGATGTCCTCAAATGCAGTTTGCTTTTCAAGGATTATCTGTGTAGTTCTTACGGCTGTGTCGGTGGTCATTTGTAATGCACCTAGTCTACGAGTTGGACATAAAAGCTTGTTTTTTAGTTCACCCGTACGATCCCTAGGTGGATGATCTCCCAAAATACCACCAAAGATGAAATATTTGAATTCGGAGGCATCCGAAGGTTGTAGTTCAGTCTCAGCTCTTGGGTCCAAAAGACAAAGTTCTTCTTTGCAAACAGAACCATCCTTCATTAGGTATGGTACAATATCCTCTGTGGTCCATTGAAGGCCAAGGTCAAGTAATTCTTTTGGGATATCATTCTCAGTGGTTTCCTTTGGAAGAGAAACCAAAAAAAGGTTTTCTTTACCGACATCTCTGATAATTTGTGAATACTCTAGGATAACCCATTTGGTGAATCCTTGTTCCATATGTTCAATAACGTATTTCATTGGCATTTTTGCTTAGTCACAGAACCAACTTAGTTGATCAGCTAGTTAATGGAGAAAAAATCTTTGGAAAAAAATCTTTTCATGTCTTCGGGGGGAAAAACTTACGTCATGCTGTGAACAATAGATGGTTTGAGCACTTGGAAAGTGGTCATGCTATGGATAAGAGAAGCCTAGGGATATGACAAATGGAAACAAAATTTTTGAAGCACGATATAAGAATGTGTATATTTGTGGTAATTCAACTGGGTGAAGGGAAGAAAGCATGGAGTCAGTAGTAAAATTGTAAAAACCCCGGTAAGTTTGTAGGACTATAAGGATAGGAAAATATTTACCAGGTTCAACAAGATGAGTTTTGATACATAGTTGAGAAGTCAACGTAAAGGGGATACTGGATGTGCTAGCTTTTGGGTAAAAAGCAAGTTGAAACCGTGGGGAGGTGAATGTATTGAACTGATTAGATAAGAGATAATCTATTCTTCTCAACAGGAAGTAGTCCTTCAAATAGTCCTTCGAATAGCAATAGACATGTCATTGTAAACTGATTTCAATTGCTAACGAGTTGGGATAACGAATCTACTGGATTAACAATTTTTGCATCTGATGCAAGCCCAACTGCAGCGTGCCCTCTGCAAACCAGTGACATTTCCTGCTGACCTTATTCCGATTCTACTAGACTTTTTAAACCATTCATTGCAAAGAAAAGCACCGGCTTCCTCTGTTTTGCCTCGGCGTGTTATTCTGGCACGGTTAGGCAGTGACCCAGAAACATCCTTTACAATGATAACACGATATTTTCATACGCTACACAAAACGCAGTCACCAAGATTACTATCACAATTACACCCCACTAGCCCAGTCATGCTTTGCACACCGTGACCCGCCACGTCAGTCACCCTCCTCTTCCCTTTAGACGTTTTGAGGAGATTACTTATACTCCGAGAGGCTCGGCAACGGAGTGCGTCTGATAAGGAAACGCTGCTTACTTTTTAAAGAGGCAATAATTTGAATGCATTGTTTTCAGGTTGATACTCGAACCGTCTTGTAGATAAGCACAGCTACTGAACCGCAACTAGCAGCTGAATATTGTATTTGAATTACTAAAATGACAACAAAAGCCGTAATTCTCACTGGCGGCCCTTCAAGGGGTACTAGATTTAGACCTTTAGCCTTGGATCAATGCAAGTTCTTGTTTCCGATTGCAGGCAAGGAGTTATTGACACATACAATAGAATATGTATTGAAGATCAAAACTATCAGTGAGATCCTTTTAATAGGATTTTATCAGGAGAGCATTTTTGAAAAGTACATTGAAGAATATAACCTGAAATTGAGCAACCAGGGAAGAAACTGTAAGATTAGATACTTAAAAGAGTTCAAAAATACAGGATTGGGCACAGCGGGTGGATTATATCAGTTCAAAGACGAAATACAACGGAACAACAAATCCGAGAATTTCTTGCTTATCCACGGAGACATAATTTGTGCCTTTCCATTCTTAAACATGATTGATCAGTATCAATCCATTAGAGAGATTAAAGGGTTTGCCCCAGATGCTGTTATTTTTGGTGTCAATTTAGACAATTACAACTACGATTTGATGCTAACTATGAGTGCCAATTATCACACTTCCTTTGGCTTGATTGTTACCGATGCCAAGGACTATAATAAAATTGTGCATTATGTCGAAAAACCGGAATCCAAGGTTTCCAGCGTAATCAATGGAGGAATTTATGTTTTCAATATCAACACGATCTTTAAACTTTTGGCTAAGGCGAAGATTGAAAAAATCAGCCAAGCTAATGACGAGAACAACTTTGAATATATCGATGAAGACAGTCTTTCTATTGAAAATGATATTTTGAAAAAACTACCAGATCTTAGTAAAACCTATGTTTACAATTACAAAGGGTTTTGGAAAACCATCAAAACTCCAGCAGAAGCTATTGTTGCGAACGAACTATACCTTGATTTGATGTACCAATCGAGAGACGATAAAAAAGCTCTAATAGGTGCGTCATCTACAATATTGCCGCCCGTTTTCATCCATCCCACAAGCACTAACAACGATCTCACCACAGGAAGAATCGGTCCTTATGTATCAATTGGTAAAAACTGCTCCATCGGACCAGGCTGTAGAATTATCAATTCAATCATTCTCGACAACGTTGAAATCGGCGCCAATTCAATTGTCAAAAACGCTATCATCTCTAACAATTGTAAAGTAGGTAACTGGTCCAGAATTGAAGGCTCCGGCATGAATTTAGTGAGCATCAATGAAATGATACGCAAGAACGGCACCTCAAAAGTAAAGGCCCTAATTGAAGCCAACGAGAACTTCAAGGTTATCGGTATAAGAGATTCGGGAAACATTACAATTTTGGGCTCAAACGTTACTGTCAGAGATACGGTACTTGTCCTCAACAGCTTTGTGCTTCCTAGCAAGATAATCGTCGAAGACATGAAATACGAAGTGATTATGTAATGTCTGTCCTCCACTTGTAACTGACGCGTCTCACTCCGAAGCATTTCTTCCGATTGCTAATCGTTCGTTACGCGTCGTGTTGCGCAAGAATATTTTTTTTTCTCTTTTTATTGTTATCTTTGATACAGGCATGCCATGCCATGCCATGAAATGACTGGACGTGAAATTAGTTGTTTGTTACATGCTTGTCTTTTTTTTCCGTTTTTGTATTGAATTTATTCATTTGCTTATTTCCTACTAAACGCTTTTCTTAGACACTACAGTGCCCATTTTGATTTCTAACAACAGATATTGAGAACATAACTAATGGCTGTGGAAACCTCGAAAAAGATGAAACAGGCGTCGTTGATGTCTTTTTTCACCAAAAAGACAGCAGTGAAACAGACACTTGCACTGGCGGACATAACTCCAGAGACGGAGAAAACTCCATCTGCATCTTCGATTGAATCAATCACCCCAGATTGCTCATTGAATGATATTGCGCCGGAAGATCGGGTAGAATCTAAAATTCTGACCCCTTCGAGTGACTCCAGAAAGCTGAATTACGACTCGAAAAGCTTAGAAACCCCTAAGTCTATCAAAGCTGAGAAAATCAGAGACGTTTCATTGAATGACAAAGAAAACGATCAATTCGATGAAGGCGATGTTACTACAAGTTCTGAGCCAACTGAGTTGGAAAGTAATATACCATCGTCACCTATTGCCCGGAGATCAAGAAAGGTCAATTATTCTGAACTCTCTGATGATGACGACGAAGAAGACGGAATCAAACCAAACAAAAAGAAGAGAAGAGTCATAGCTTGGGACGACGCAGATGACGATGACTTTCAAGTCGGAAGTGATAACGATGTGGACGATGATATTGCTGATGACATTCCGCCAAGCAAATCACTCATAAAGGAAGAATTGGCTGAACTCGCCGACACAAGCGTCACCGACGACATGGATGTTGATGTTGATGTTGAGGATGGTGATGCGATTGCTTTCAAGACAAAAGCTACTGCTGCCAGAAAAACGACATCCTCAAGTGTATCAAGTCTTTTGTCCGGCAGACCAAGATCTCCGCCTACAAAATCTAAATCTTTTGGTAACACAGCACTGTCAGCACAAAAGAAATTCACCAAGGAAAATGAAGAACGGTACCAATGGCTGATCGATATAAAAGATGCCGATGGAAACTCACAATCAGATCCTAACTACGATTCAAGAACGTTGTATATTCCTCAATCTGCATGGATGAAATTTACCGCTTTTGAAAAGCAGTATTGGTCCATCAAATGTAAGATGTGGGATACTGTTGTTTTTTTTAAAAAGGGAAAATTCTTTGAATTGTATGAAAACGATGCTGATATTGCTCATTCCAAATTCGATTTGAAGCTAGCAGGTACAGGTAGAGCAAACATGAGGCTAGCGGGAGTTCCCGAAATGTCCTTTGATTACTGGGCCAAAAGATTCATTGACGCAGGATATAAGGTTGCCAAAGTTGACCAGAAAGAATCGCTGTTGGCCAAAGAAATCAGAGCCAAAAACGGGTCAAAAGTTGCTAAGGAAGAAAAGGTCATTCAAAGAGAATTATCGTATATCCTAACCTGTGGTACCTTGGTGGATGAAAACTTGTTGAAGGATGAAATGTCTAAATATTGTCTAGCAATCAGTGAGAGCGTGGATACTGAAAATAATACTAAAACTTTTGGTATATGTTTTGTTGATGTCTCAACAGGTAACTTTCAAATTTTACAATTTGAAGATGATTATGAATGCTCTAAGCTGGAAACTTTGTTATCGCAAATCAATCCGATGGAAGTTTTGATTCCAAAAAATGAAGTCGACTCTTTGACTCTCAAAGTTCTGAAGTTCAACTCCAATCCAAATGCAGCATTCAATTTTATCAAGCCCGACTTGGAATTTTGGGACCACGAGAAAACTGTGGATGAATTAACCAAATTCAATGAGGTTCATGATTTGAAAACTCCCGAGATCTTGAATCAGTACTATCAAAATGAAAGATATCTTGCATTCTCCTCATTTGGTGCAGTTTTTTGGTATTTAAGATCACTTAAGTTGGATGAAAGTATTATTTCAATGGGTAATTTCAACGAATACAATCCGTTTAATCAAGCATTACTGAACTCTTCAATGAGGTTGGATGGTATAACGCTACAAAACTTAGAGATATTTAACAATTCGTTTGATCAATCTGATAGAGGTACTTTATTCAAGATTTTGAACAAGGGCTTGACGTCCTTTGGTAAAAGAATGTTTAAAAATTGGGTCATTCATCCATTATTGAATAAAGAATCGATCGATCAAAGATTGGACTCAGTGGAGTTATTACTGAATGATGGTGAAGTAAAACAGCTGATTGAGACAAAATTGAAAAAAATCGTCGATATCGAAAGAATGTTAACTAGAATTCACTCCAAGCTCTTGAAACCGAAAGATTTCGTGAAAGTGATTGATAGTTTTCAAATTATTTCTGAGTTACTCAATAAGTTGAATGACTATGGTATCGACAACTTAAAAGGGTTATTAAAACAATTAGTAATTGATTTTCCGATTCTGGAGTTGGACGAACTATTAGAAAATTGGAATGACAAATTCAACAGACAATTAGCAACTGAAGAAGATTTACTTGTTCCAAATGCTGGTGTGGATGAAGAATTTGATGAAAGTAATAGTAAAATTGCCCAACTAGAACAATCTCTTGATGAATTACTTGGCGAATATAGATCTACTTATAAATCCAATGAAATTTGCTACAAAGATAGCGGTAAAGAGATTTATTTGATTGAAATTCCAATCAAACTTGTTAACAAGATTCCTCGAGACTGGCAGCAAATGGCGTCAACATCAAAATGTAAAAGATACTGGTCGCCAGAAGTCAAAAAGTTGGTCAAAGAGTTGATGGAACTGAAAGAGTTACACAAGGAAATTTGTGTGAATCTGAAGGACAGAATTTACTCAAATTTTGACAAATCTTATGATAAATGTATGAAAATCACTTCGACGGTTGGAAAAATAGATTGCTTATTATCATTATCAAGGGCTTCAGAATCCATGGGTTTCCCATTATGTAGACCTGAAATAGTAGAAAATGACTATTCATTTATTGATTACAAACAGTTGAGACATCCATGTTTTATTCCAGGATCGGGAATTTTGAATTCAAAAGATTTCATTCCAAATGACATATCATTGGGTTTAGAAAACAAAAACAGCATTGGATTATTAACCGGTGCGAATGCCGCTGGTAAATCCACTTTATTGAGAATGACATGTATTGCCACCATAATGGCACAAGTAGGTTGTTTCTTACCTGCTGAGAGTGCCGCAATAACTCCTGTTGATTCGATCATGACAAGATTAGGAGCAAATGATAATATAATGCAGGGTAAATCTACTTTTTACGTTGAATTACTAGAAACCAAGAAGATGTTGGATAGCGCTACGCCTAGATCTTTAATTATTCTAGATGAGTTAGGACGTGGTGGTTCTTCTAGTGATGGATTTGCCATTGCCGAATCAGTGTTACATCATTTTGCAACCCATGTTCAATCAATTGGATTTTTTGCAACTCATTATGCAAATCTAGGTCAATCATTTTTGAACCATCCAAAAATCAAACCATGGAGGATGAAGATCTTGGTTGATTCTGAGTCCAAGAAAATCACATTTTTGTACAAACTAGAAGAAGGTCAATCAAATGGTTCATTTGGTATGAATGTTGCAACTATGTGTGGCATACCGCTACACATCGTTGAAAACGCCGAGGTTGCAGCTAAAAAGTGGGAGCACACAGCAAAATTACATAAACTCAATACTGAAATGATAAACAATATTCCACTAGGTCTAGAAAGTGACTTTAGTTGGTATTCTCAAGGTAAGCCATTACCGTCATTTGGCGAGACCTTTGCCAAGGAATCATTGAGAAGCGTTTTCAAGATGATTGACGGTTTGTAAACACCGATGTAACCATCACATTCCGCTCATGCATTCCGGTCAATATTTAATGAGCGAAGAATGAACGGAAAACGGAAAACGGAAAAAAAGTGATGGCGATGTATTTTGAAATGGGCTTTTTTTTTATTTTTATTATTTATAGATTTTGTACTTTAACTGTTTCTTTGGCATCATCGTGGGGTTATTTCATGTTCATGCTCTTTAATGATAGATATTGATGAGACGAACTCATTGACGGAAGTTAGCAGCGAGAGTTGCGATGAGTCGGGTTTTTTGGATGATAGTATGGAGTTTGTCAATAATAGTAATGAGAGTCCCATCAAAAAATACGTGGAGTCACAAAAAATACACTATAGCCACACCGGAGACGATTCATCGAGTTTGCAATATCTTGACAGGATCACCAGTCGAGCGAAGTATCACGAAGACAACGACACAAAATTGCACAACATACCGTTGACAAAGAGAAGGAAGATTGAACCAGAAACTGACGCGTCAGTTCCTATTCAGAAAGATACATGGGTTAGTGAAAGCACACCCACCAATGTTGATGAATTGTGTATCCATGGGAAAAAAATAAAAGACTTACAGACAATGCTTGAAGATTTGATATATCGACGAACAGATAACAAGTTTGTAGTCGTATGTGGCCCGACAGGATGTGGCAAAAGTACCAGTGTCAAGGTGTTATGTGAAAAAATAATGAAGGAAAAGATGAAATATTGGAACGATTCGATTGTGGGCTCTGAAATCAATGATCAGTTGATATTAAGCAATCAAGAGTTCAATAAACAAGACAAAGATGACGAGCAGAGTAACAATGAGTATTACATTGAATTCAATATTCTTAAATCCTCGAATTACGGTAATTCATCCACCACGTATTTTGGCGAGTTTCTAGAACAGTGCAAACTTCTGACGGGGATTAATGAAAAGTGCGTAATCATTGAAGAGTTACCGAATCTGTTCCACAAAGAAACGCACCAGAATTTCATGGATTCTCTGTTAAAATGGATCAATTCAAGCGACTCAATTCAGTTGCCGCCGCTGGTTCTATGTATAACCGAGTTTGACATCGACAACGATTTAGATTTCAACAACAGTTTGACCTTCACAATTGACAATATTTTCAAAGTCGAAACTGTGTTGGGAAATATCCTCTTGGGTATGGAAAATTGGGGGTGGAATAGAATCAAGTTCAACAGAGTTGCTAGAACGTTTCTCAAGAAGGCGTTGACAAGAGTGTCAAATCTAGAAAAATGTGTGAAGAACAAGCAATTGCATAACAAGATTGAAGAACTCTCGGTTCTAGGCGATTTGAGGAATGCTATCAATACATTTGAATTCTGGTATAAGTTTCAGAGACGTGACGATAAAAGTGATGCGAAGTACCAAATCAGCGGAAAGGAATCCGGAATTGACCTTTTCCACTCCATTGGTAAGGTTTTGTTTGGTACGAGACATGAAGAAGAAGAGTTTGAAGATTTCCAGAAACGACATAATTTCAAGATCAGTCGAGATCGAATCCCCAGTAATATCATAACGGTTGATAACGTCAGTAGCGAGATTTCCTCTCATTTGACCAAGTTCAATCTATGCTGCTTAGAGAACTACTCGATATTGAACCCGAATGTGGACTCTGGGTTGGCTGAATTCAACGATGTTATGAGCTCAGTTGATGTGATGATGACTGGAGTCAGGACGTTCAACCAGCCTTCAATAATCTCCAACTTGTCATTCTGGAACTGTTTGAGTTTGCGAGTGATATCGGAGAAGATCAAAAACAATGCAGGCCATATTCCCGAGAGAAGGATCAAGTACACCCGAGACTCCAAGTTCAACAAAAAGCTTGTAAATATAAACAAAGAAATCAAAGATTTCCAAATGAGGAGACGAAAACGGTTGCTGCAGAGTATGAAGTTCATCAATTTGAACAAGCTTGAAGCTATATTGATTGACGGATTCTATCAAAGCAATATCTTTGCAAGTTTCAAGTTCAGATATCAGAGGTACAAGTTAGGGCTGAAAAACAGTACAAACATCGAACGATTGGGTGGGAATTTCAGGGATTCCATTTTCCCCGACGACGACTTTGTAGTTGAGGAAGAACCAGATGATGATGTTCCATCCAACGGCAAGATCCATACCGATGTGAATGAACTGGAAAATGGATATTTTGGAGTGGTAGTTGGTGATTCTGATGGACCCGAAGGTTCTCTTTCAGGCGAGGAATACGGGGAGATAGAATCGGATCCTATTGAAGATAGCGACGATGAAGCCGCAAAAGGAGAGGCAGATATCGGAGATAACGATAGCAATGTCGACTACGAACAGGATTTTTTTAGTGACGATTCAGAAACTATGAAGTTTATCGATTCGTTATAAAAAGCTATAGATTATTTATGTCTGGAACGGAGCTACCCATACATACATTTATGACGGATTTGTTTATTACACCAACGGGTTTAGTTGGTTGATTCAAGTGCATTTTGAAAGAACGAGTCGTCTTCGCTCAAGTTCTCCTTGATAATGTCTAAACCACCTTGGAACTCACCGTTGATGAATAATTGAGGGAAAGTTGGCCAGTCACTGAAAGTCTTTAGGCCTTGTCTCACGGAATCATCTTTGAGAATATCGAAGAATCCAAATCGCACTTGATGTTCTCTCAAGATGGCAACCATCTGTCTTGAAAACCCACATTGTGGTGCTGATGGGGTACCTTTCATGAAGAGCATTATTGGTGCAGCTGTGGTCAATTTTTTCAGTCTGGCGGATAATTGTTCTGGAGTTTCTTCAGAAACTGGACTCGGAGAAGAAACGGAATCTTTAACAGCAGAAGATGATGCCACTTGTTGTGCTGGTTCTAATTCTTGAGTCTTTGGTGCTCCGAATGATTCTAAAGCGGTGACGAATTCCTTTGGATCTGCACCGGTTAATTCTTTTAAAATTGTACCGTTTTTGATGATCACAAAATAAGGAACAGCGGTGATATCAAATAGATCTGAAATTTCGGGGAAATTATCTGCATTGATGGAAAGGAATGCCGTGTTTGCATATTGGTTAGATTCAGCTAAGGTTGAAATCACCTTATTCATTTGAATACACGGAGAAGCCCATGGAGTATGAAAATATAATGCAATGAGCTTATCATTTTCAGCAGTGAGAGTAGAGAATTGATCTTTGTCTGTAATTTCAATTAAGGCCATTTCGTTTTATTGTTTGGAAATACTTTTTTGAAGTTTCTTTATAAATTCAAAGAAGAAGAAAGAGTATAACTTCCAAAGTAAAACTTAAAGCTCAAAGTGGAGGAATATTATTATAATTTTTTAAGAGATGTTTTTTTTAAGAAATGGGCGAATTGCGGCGCATTCATCAATTTTGTGGCGCAATTCAACAAATTGTGGCATTTTATTAATAATAACCGCATTATAATTGGTCAATGTCATATTACCGCATGAGGAAGCATAACCGAGCAATGATTTTCTCTTTCTTTTATCTATCTGCTATTTCCCAATGAGGAAAAAGTTACGGCATATCTCAATCAAGATAATGCTTTATAAGAAGGGTGTGGTCCCGTTACTTTCTTGTTTTTTTCAGTCATTCTTTTCCTGTTTTCATTTCACAAAAAGGAAAGTCAAGAAAACGAGAAAAAAGAATGGTCAGAATTGTTACTTGGGAAGAAGTTGGCTTATCAGCCGCATCACCAATTTTAGATGCTTGTTCCATCACGAAAAACGGTATGATCTACACTTCCGGATCTGTTGGTATTGCTGCTGATGGTTCAATTCCTGATTCCATCGAAGAACAAACTGAAATTGCCATCAAAAATTTGTCAACTGTCCTTGAAAAAGTCGGTTCAAGTTTATCTAATGTTGTAAAGGTTTTGATTTTTGTGACCGATCCAGCATTAATCAGCAAGATGAATGGCGTTTACAGCAAGTATTTTGTTTCTAAACCACCAAGAAGTTGTGTTGTTGCAACTTTAGGCTCACCAAAACTTTTCGTTGAAATTGAATTAGTCGCCGAACTCGACTAAATGGTTCATTTGGCGATTACGTGGAGTAGTCAATTATCACTAATCGGTGTCTGCCATTCTAAAATATTTGATGTAAGTCTTTGCTTGATTGATTCAAGTAGTGGATAGAGCGTACGGTTATTGTTATATATTTTTATGTATTGACCTAATTTGTAATAAATTTTTTGCCAAAACTGCAACACTTTATCTATAAACGGGTAGTTTCAAATGGGTGGAATAGTTTGGTACGATCGTACCTGAGTTACTCTAAAAACTATCTTGTTGTTAAATGATTACGGAAATTATCGAGGATCGAAATTGACATTACATAAAAGCCGCTTTTGAAAAACTTTCAATTAAATTGCCGTTCGCCTCGCATAAATAATCCTTAAGTGGAAATATCCGATCAAGCCACATACATTTGTTGAGTCTCTCATTTGAAATATATCAAAAAAACTTTTTTACTGCTACTACTCAAAACTTACTTACTACATAGGATTGTGTTTCTTTGTATATGCACGTCTCCCAATCTGTGTAAGGCTTTGTTCTCAAGTTAAAGTCCATTAAACAAAAAGATAAATAAATCTATCTAGGGGGAAATTTCAGGTACGCAAGAAACAGGATCAATTATGATTTGATTGAATAGCCAAGTTCACACTTTTTGGTAATTAAGAAAACTGAATGTATCTCCAGTAGGACTTCTAGTAATATCACTGTCCGTTGATTTCGTAGGTGCCCAAAAAAAAAGGCTATTCTGGTTCTTTGGCAGTTATTCGTCACTAAATTTTCAGATTGTTGATGCTTTGTTCAATAATGGTAGCAAAAAATGCTGCTGATTCCAATAATAATTACCCCACCAGAATGAATGTGTGCTCTCAAACCTCCTGAAGAGCTCGTGGTCATCTGCGCTTGCAAGAATTAATCGTGTTTCTCAATGCGTAAACATACTCCACACAACACAGGCACTAGACCCTCAATGGCATACCCACAAAAACAAAAACCATCCGAAACGGCCACAAATTGATCAATGAATCTTTTTTCTTTCCAATTGGCGATAGACACACATGTTATCATTGATATTTACATTATGAAATTCATACCCCTTGTGCCATCATTGAACCTCTTTTACTGATACTCATAATGCTCTTGGTGTGGCTGTTCTTGTTGTGCGTGATAAATACCATGTTCTACTGAACTAGATTGATGCGGCTGCTGATGCGGCTGTTGATGATGAGGAACATCTTCAAATTGCGAGCTCTGATAATATTCTCTGTATATTGGATCATCTTCAAACTGCTGATTATTATCCGTATCTGGAATACCATATTGCTCTTGATGGCCGTCGATCTCAGAAGCAGACTGTGGGAAACCCAGTCCATCCGTTGAAGATTTTCTGCGTCTTTCTTCCTCACGAGGAACAATATCGATTAAAAAATCAAACATATCTGATTTTTGTAAAGCTGCAGCTATGTCTGATTTTTGCAAAGTCCTCCTTTTATTTTCTTCTGCATGAATCCAGGCTCTCATAGTTAATTCTGTAATAAAAATATCACATCCTTTAGCAAATAAAATCGGCGCTTCAGCCGAAATCATCTTCACTTCTTCATCTGTTTTCATGACCTTCTTGATTCTGGCTAGAGGAAGCTGATGGTTTTTAAAATCATGTTCATCATTTTCAATTGAATCAATAGTATTTTGCCAGTACTGCATCATCATCGTCTTGTATTTACCCGTTAATCCTTGCCCAACATTGGCAAATGCACCGGAAGGTTCGTCCTCTTCTTCTTCGTCTTCATCATCTTCTTCGTCTTCATCTTCAATTTCATCATCGTCGGATTCTACTTCGTTTCTAACGCCATTCATCCCATTAATTCCATTCATCTCAGCATTCATTTCGACATTACTGAAATATTCAATTTCATTCCCGTTATTATTATGAAGAATCCTGTGGTTTTCATTGACATTGATATTATTAGAATTACCTTCCATAATCCCATGTATATCCAAATCATTTTCATGATGGGAAGTCGTTCCATTAGAGCGTATTGTCTCCATGTTATTCAAGTCAATATCCATTGTTACTTTTATCTTCAGAAATCGCTGTTAATATATACTTTTGGGGATATCAGAGAGGTACTGTTCAAGTCAAAAATTCAAAACCCTTGTTGTTCGATTCTTAGACACTTTCAATGTATGATTTCTATCTTCTAGAAATATAATCAAGACAAGATGCAAATAAATACTCGGGTTTCGGTGAAATCGGAGATAAATGCAATTAAAACGTCAAATGAAATTCCTACTGCGTCAGTAATTTATATCTTTGATCGAGTACAATCAAAGCAATAATAAAAAAATGGCAAAAGGCAAATGTAAGAATATCAACCAAACTTTGTTGATTCCGGCTGACAAATAAACCAGGGACTGTTTGGATTCAAAACCTCCTCTTCAACATTGAAGAATAACAATTGTTGACAATTAATGAGGGAAAAGAAAAAAAAAAGATAAATTACGTAATTTTACGTAATAAAAAATAAGAGACGATAGACGTATGGGGGAAAAAAGGCCGCATAAATTTGAATGTGTTTTTTTTATTAACAAAAAAAAAAAGCCGCATTTAAATTGTGTGGTTAAACAATATGTAAAAATTAAAGAAGTGTATGTAAGATTGATTTCAGTATTTTTTAAGCCGTTAGGTACTTTTGATCCACTATATTCCAAACAGACAATGAGTAATCCCTTCATCTCATTCACATCAGCAAAGGAACATAAACAAACTTTTGATGAATTATATGGAGAGCCCGAGAATTTTCTAGAAATTGAAGTTAAGAATCCAATTACGCATGGTAATTCTAAATCCAGTATGTTTACTGACTATGAAATCGTTTGTAAGACGAATTTACCATCTTTTAAAAAGAGAGAATCAAAAGTTAGACGTAGATTCAGTGATTTTGTTTCATTTAAAAAGATTTTAGATAACGAATCAAATAATAAAATCAATATTCCAACTCTACCGGATAATTCTATTCTATCTTACAATAATAGGTTTAATTCCGATTTTATCGAAGAGAGAAGAGTGGGATTAGAAAGATTCTTAAATATAATTGCAACACATCCACTTTTACAAACAGGTAGTAAATCAATGGCAAGTTTCATACAAGACGACAAATGGGATAAAAATAAATTCAAATAAGTTTAACACTGTTAAGTGTATTTATTCATTTATGTAGGTGTAGTTATTTTTTTTTCTTGGTGTGTATAAATTGATTTGTGTATGAAAGTTACAGTGCGTGTAATAATGTATAATTAATGATGTTGGAGTAGATAGAAAATAGTATTTAGGACTGGGACAATTTGTGTAAACAGGATTTAGAGTTTTCTTTATTAGATTTAGGGTCATAAGAACAAGATTCATGAACATTTTGATCAGTGTAAATGGGACAAGGGGGTTTTAGGTTCTCATGTTATATTGGACTGTTGAATGTAAACTATTAGGCTTTGAAGTCAGTTTTTTTTGCTATAAGGTACCTTTTAAGGCAAAATCTTATCCTAAAGTACTGATCTTACACAAGAGTAATTTATGCTTTTTATATGCTACGTTTCATAGTCAAATTTAATAGTAGCACTTACCTGTAAATTTCAAATCTAAGGGAAATTCAGTTTTCACACTGCAAGTGTCTGCTATATGACCCTTTGAAAGGTGCAAATCAGTAGTTTTCCGATCGAATATCTACTTTATTCGGCTAATACAGCCATTTCCAAATTTCATATCTGAAAATAACAAAAGACTTCTTGATCACAGTTGAAACAAATAAAGGGCAGTTTTTACTTGCTCCCAAAAAAAAAGAATGTTTTTTTTTTTTTTCTTTTAAGAAGCCAATTCGTCGTACAAGCTCTCAACTTTAGAAAGCAACAATAAAAGCTAATTCAAATGAATAGCACGCAACTGATGGCTATCTAACTACGACATCGTAATAATCGATATTTAAATATACACTATACCAAGTCGTTTGATGTATGAACAAATCTTTTTATCTGACCAGTTCAAGAAGTTTTTATCTTTGTAAAAACTATTTAAAGCCACTATATTTTGTAAATGCCGCACAATTATATTTTACTCAATTAAGGTAATTTATTTGATTAGGTTTATTATATATAATACAATACATACAATACACACTTTATTTTCCAAACTAAAAACTCTGAATTTGACTTAAATCCGCGATGATTTACTAAAACCATTCCCCGGAGATAAAATTTTATAACTGTTTTATTTTTCAAAATTTTTTTTCTAGTTGGGATATGAAATTGATTACAGGCTGGTTATACATACATTCTTAATCATATAAATAGGGAGGTGATTGGAACTTTATAAAATTCTTGTTTTATACTCCTTCTTAGACTTGTGTATATAATGAATTCAAATATCTTTAAGTTTTCATATAAATCATTCACGATTTTCAATAGATCATTTAATAGATCTTTACATTATTTACATAAACGACCAAAGATAATTAATAACTCTACAAACACTTACAAATTAACAAGTATGATGGGCCTAGTTACAATTACCGATTCAATTAGAGATGGATTAAAAAAGAATGAGATTATTCCAACGGTTATTCAAGACACGAAATTTTCCCCAAAAGGATTTTTGATGATTAATTATGAAAAAGATTTGGAAATCACCATGGGAAATACCTTGAAACCAGAAGATACAAGTTCAAGGCCAACAATTCATTTTACCCTTAATGTCGGAGATGAAAATACCAGTTCCAGTGCCGAAAGTAAAGAAAACAATAACAAAAATGATAATAAACTGGCAATTAAAAAAACTGACGAATTCACCTTGATAATGACCGATCCAGATGCTCCAACTAAAGGCGATGAAAAATGGTCAGAATTTTGTCATTATATTACCACCAATATTAAATTGAACAACACGGAAGATGAGATTGATAATGACACTGAGTTTTTGGCTAAATTAAGCACTTCAGATATAAATGGGAATGATTTAATTCCATACATGGGACCAGGACCACCAAAAGATACAGGATTACATCGATATGTATTTTTACTCTACAAAGGAGTTCCGGACCACAAGAAACTTGTTGTTTCCGATGATAATAGAGCATGTTGGGGTACTGGTATTCCTGGTTATGGAGCTGCCGAATTCGCAAAGGAACATGGATTGGAACTTTGGGGCGTCAATTTCTTTTATTCCAAGCATTCTTAATTGATTGTTTTTGTAATATGAAAAAAAGTGAAATTTCAACAACAACCAAATGCTGCTTTTATGTGTAATGAACTTGTATAAAGAGAAACTAAGAAATGAAACAAAAATCCAGCTGCTATGAAATAAACTAGCAACATAGAGAGTTTATCTCTGTGCGGGTTTACAATAAGAGCGTGACGTAAAGTCAGCTTTGCGCTGGTTACCCAAATCATTCCCTCGGAAAGCCAGTGTCTGGAATATGTACCGTCTGGAATATGTTCCGTACAATGCTTTCAAAGCAAACTGGCGGAATTACTAAAACAGCAACATGAAATTCATTTTCATGCCCAAAAATGTCAAGTTATTTTAACTTGGCGTAACTTCTGGACGAAATGAATAGATAGATATTTTTAGGCTTTTCTACGAATTTGTAATTTTTGAGTAAAACTACGTATTTAAGCAAACTAGTTGCAATAGCATTCATTGCATTGTTTTAATAAACTGGGTCATCAATTATCCCCCACATCCATATTGTTATAAATACCTTGAGAGCAAACTACACGTCAAATTCCAAGTCGTAACTAAGTAAAGCTTGATTCCTTCACTTGTTTTTTCGATATTTTAGTTTGCATGACAAAAACATGTGTTTTAGACAGACAGTCCTACTGGCTTTTTTTGGGCCACCGCATCGATGTGTGCCGGAAAAACTCGAAAAATCATCCATCTACCTCTATGCACGGCTACACAAATATTTTCCGGCAAGCGCGGAAATAAGGGTAAAAGGTATTAGGGAGTGATACATCCGTTTATGAGAGCATGTTTAAAAAATAAATGATCATAACACCATCACAATCATGACATTCAGTTACGCAAAACAACGTTTCCGAAATTGATTCATTTTTCACTATCAATCAATAGTAAGACAACAGTAAATTTAGGCTTGAAACAGTTACCCCCCTCAACGGGCAACTAAAGTCCATGCGCTCACCCTGCGTTCCTTACATCCCGGCAAACACCCCTTCCTGTCTCCCACGTAAAGCGGAGGCTATGAAATCTCATCGCACCAAAAAATCGCGACGTGAGGTAATGGTTGCGTACAGAGACAAACACAATTAAAAATTTCCAGCGCTTTATTATAATCACCCCACCCGGAGAATTTTTCCCATAAATAAGCTTATTACATTTAATAACCCGGAGATTAGCGCATGACTTCATGGGGTGATAGGGGGTGTTCAACAAGTATTAGGGTGAAATTCTTCGGAGTGCGATTTTCACAGGTGTTGGGTTCTTCACAGTATAAATTGGACTTATTTCCCCCCATTTCTCTCTCTCCTTATTTCTTCTATTCTTTTTTATAAACAAAGCAATAAGCTTAATCAAACAACCAAAACAAAAATTACAATGTCTTCTTCTACTACTTTCGAAATTCCAGAAACCCAAATGGGATGTATCTTCTATGAAAATAGCGGTCCTATTGAATATAAGGAAATTCCAGTTCCAAAGCCAAAGCCAACCGAAATCTTAATTAAGGTTCTTTACTCTGGTGTCTGTCACACTGATTTACACGCATGGCACGGTGATTGGCCATTAGCTACCAAGTTACCATTAGTTGGTGGTCACGAAGGTGCTGGTATTGTCGTTGCTAAGGGTGAAAACGTTACCTCTTTCGAAATCGGTGATTATGCTGGTATTAAATGGTTAAACGGTTCATGTATGGGTTGTGAATTCTGTGAACAAGGTGCTGAACCAAACTGTGAAAAGGCCGACTTATCCGGTTACACCCACGATGGTTCTTTCCAACAATATGCAACTGCTGATGCTATTCAAGCGGCACACATTCCTAAGGACGCTGATATGGCTGGTGTTGCACCAATCCTATGTGCTGGTGTTACCGTTTACAAGGCTTTAAAGACTGCAGATTTAAAAGCAGGTCAATGGGTTGCCATTTCCGGTGCAGCAGGTGGTTTAGGTTCTTTAGCTATTCAATATGCAAAGGCTATGGGTTTGAGAGTTTTAGCTATTGATGGTGGTGATGAAAAGGAAGTCTTATGTAAATCTTTAGGTGCTGAAGTCTTTGTTGATTTCACCAAATCTAAGGATGTTGTTGCAGATATTATTAAGGCTACCAACGGTGGTGCTCATGGTGTTATTAACGTTTCTGTTTCCGAAGCCGCAATTTCTCAATCATGTAAATATGCTAGAATTCTTGGTAAGGTTGTCCTTGTTGGTTTACCAGCAGGTGCCCAAGTTAAAACTCCAGTTTTCGATGCCGTTGTCAAATCCATTGAAATTAAGGGTTCTTATGTCGGTAACAGACAAGATACTGCCGAAGCTTTGGACTTCTATAACAGAGGTTTGGTCAAGTCTCCATTCCAAATTGTTGGTTTATCCGAATTACCAAACGTTTTCAAGTTAATGTCTGAAGGTAAGATTCTTGGTAGAATGGTTTTAGATACTTCCAAATAAACAAAGCGACTACTCTTTACTATATATTAACTTTATCATTACTTATTTAAAATTAACAGGCACTCTGGCAGGTTTGAACTTGTAGTTTGATTTAACGATACAATGCTAAAAGCTGATAAGTCTTTATTTCGCATAGATTAAAAGACAGATTGAAATTTACTGTGAAAGACAACAATAGGATTAGCAATTGATTGAAGTGAAATTTAGGTTAAAGATTGTGAATTCTGTTATGATTCAAAAGTGTTTTTAGGGTTGCTTAGTGTGCATAGACTTTAGCACTACAATATTCAGCAGTAGATGATATTATTGCAAGTTTAAAGAGCAGCAGTGGAAAAAAGGATTGCTTTTTTTTTGAGAACCGAATGGCCCTGAAACGATAATTATCTTAAACGCCTATATAGATCAATGTGCTACGTTTCACTTTAGGTAGAGTAATGTGAGATAATGTCTTACAACAACTACTCTCTGTGTGAATAGCAATTGACAGATGATTGATGGTTTGAATGCTGACTTTGTTGCGCTTTCCTTTTTGAAGATTGTTTAGTCAGGCGTCCAGTAACTGCCTCGAAGGTAGCAAAAATGCAGTTCATTTCAGACGAATGGGTCTTATATTATTATCAAGAGGTGTACATTTTATATAGATGTCAAAGACAGCAGCAAAAAACCCTGTTTTTACAAATTTGAGATTCTCCAAGCATTTTAGGCTACCTGTTTTTCTACAGCGCCTACTTTACTGCTGGATCACGTTTATGTAGCATAGTATATCCAATGGCTTCATATGACAAAAGAGCCACTGCATAGAAATTTGCTCGGTTGAATGCTTGATTATAGTCCAGAAACAGTTTTAAAGTAGCAGACGGGCAATCAAGAAAACTACAGCTTTCAGTCTTAAAAATTGCTGGATAAAACCATCTTTAATCAATTTACTGCTCTTTTTCCTCCGTTTTTATCATATGTAACTGGGTGTAACATAAGTGACTTACAGCTTACTATTGTTCGTCTAAATAGCAGCTCGTTCAGCGCGCTACTATAAACACTCATCTCATCCCAATTACCTTTATGTAGAATCCTTTATATAGTTTCTTTAGGGAGGCTCGAGTGGTACCCCAAAGGTACAAGCATAACACTTTACAAGACAATAAACGTCTCTCACAGACTGATAATTAATAAACACTAATAGTATTTATGTTACAATGCTGTTCTTAAGCGCACTATTATAAGTTCAATAAAATGCACGGCAAAATCATGCTCCTTGTTACTGGTTTCTCTCAGCAAACGGCTCTGTCTTCCTACATTCTTCAGAATCTGTTCAAACACCAAATACCCCCCCCCAAAACAACTTCCAAACAACCAATCATGCTCCTCATCTCTGCTTGCCCCTTAACCCTTCCTGCTCTATAACCCAAATGCAGTCGATCGACCCAACCATTACGTAATTACCAACATATTCAGGTTATCTTTTCTCATTTTGAATTGACCGAAGGTGATTCTGTGCCCTAACTCTATCTGCTTGAATCTGTCTTAGTAAATCAGCTCATAATGGTCCAAATCAATCCAAACGACCCAACAAAATTAGAATTCAACAAGCTCAATGATCCGGAAGATTCACAACTGCTGAAAATATACAAACATTGTTTCCGTTATGCCTCACCAAATTTATTCATATGGGGTCCGTTGGCACCAGCTCATGATGCCTTGTATGTTAGAGATTTACTTGCGAAAGCCCAAATCTTTATAGGCTGTACCATTTTATATGGTTCATTTAGAAGATTCCCACCCACAATTGGCAGTTTCCGTAGAAGAATCACCAGAGTCAGCTCTTTTCTTGCAGGAACGGTTTTATGTGCTACTGCTATCCGAGAAATCGCTTATTATTGGAATCCCAACTCGAATCCATTATACATTGAAATGAATTTAGCAAGAGAATTGTCCATTTTGGACAAATCGAATAATGGAGTCTCAAATAAAGGCAGTTATTGGTTCGGACCTAAGAATTTTATGCCAATGAACAATGAACAATACTGGAAAATGGTGTATTCACTTGAAGTAAATGAAATCATGTTTGATCAATATATTGGATGTTCAATAATCCAGAAATATAATCAATTGCTTCAAAATTTCAAACCTTTGAAAGAAGAAGAAACAAGTCTCACTGAGACGATAGAAAACGTTATCAATGAAGAAGACCAACAAATCACTGATTTGAATGACAACTCGTTGAATTTACCGGAAAAGATGTTTCCAGCTTTCAGTAAAGACGTTTCAGACTCAAAATCAAAGACGCTACTGTTATGGTCCAAGCATAATCCATTCGATACTTTACAACTACAAGAGTATAGAGAGTTTTATTCTTACGAGTTCCCAAGATTCAGACCATCTGAAAAATAAAGTCAAACAATTTTGTCATCATGAATATATACCGTATATCTAGTTTTTATATCAGCACATGTAGCATACATCCTTTAACTCTGAATATAGTTTTGCTTGTTTCTTCCCGGAACTGACGCAGTCTTGCTCCGGCTTCGGGCCACGTTCCCCCTACAAAAATTATAATAACAAAATTCCCCCGGGAAAATTATAGTTGTAGTGCGACCAAATTTAAAGTCCCCCCCCGCAGATTGGGTTTTCCCACGGAAGATGTGTCCTGTTCTCAACCATCAGGTGCCATATGTGTAGCAAGATATGATCATCAAACAATTTGGAAACATCACTAACGATAACTAACAGGTGGCTGGCAATCAAGTATATGAGACATATACGAGGTTTCTTGCGGCTTGTGTTAAATTTGTCGATAAACAGTAGCTTATGTGGTCGCCGAGTTTACATTGCATCTTTCAATCCAAAGTGGCCGAATATCGAAGAAAAGATTGTTATGCATTTTAAGGTTTACTGCATTATAAAATCAATCACTAGCTTTTAGGTCAGAGAAAAGCTTATTGAATCTGATCCAATTGTCATGCATATCCCCTTACAAACAAAATCAAACCAAAAGCATTAACTACTTTATAATTCTTATCTTTCTAGATTGCTGCATCTAACATATAGCTTTGATCTGAAATATAATCATATAAATGGAACTATAAAAAAATAAAAGGCCTAAAATCAAAAAACGTTTACAATAAAACGAAGTTAAAAGACACATTGACAACGACAAACGAAAATGACAACCGTTTATGGTTGTAATAATATAGTAATAATAATAATAGTAATAATATATAATTTTATTTATATTAATTAATATCTTTAATTATTTAATAAAAGGGATGAGAAAGGAAACAGTTATGATATAATTTTTTTGTTTGCGTTGTAGTATCTAATCTTCTTGCTTTTCATTTGATTGAGCAACATCATCTTGACCAGTTTCTGACATGTCAGAAGTCCACAAAGTTAAATTATCTCTAAGTAATTGCATAATAAGAGTAGAATCTTTATAAGATTCTTCAGATAATGTATCTAATTCGGCAATTGCATCATCAAATGCTTGCTTTGCTAAATGACATGCCTTATCTGGAGAATTCAAAATTTCATAATAGAAAACAGAAAAGTTTAATGCTAAACCTAATCTAATTGGATGAGTTGGTGGTAATTCAGTTAATGCAACTTCTGAAGCAGATTTGTAAGCTTCTAAAGATGCATCAGCAGCAGATTTTCTCTTTTCAGAAATGGCAAATTCAGCCAGATATCTGTGATAATCACCCTTCATTTTATAATAAAAAACTTTAGATTCACCTGATTCAGCAGTTGGAATCAAATGTTCATTTAATACATTAAGAATATCATCACAGATGTTGGATAATTCTAATTCAATCTTACTTCTATAATCTCTTATTAGCTTAACTTGTGATTCATTACCTTTTTGTTCTTCCTTTTGTTCAATTGATGAAACGATTCTCCAGGACGCTCTTCTTGCACCAATAACATTCTTATAAGCAACAGATAATAAATTTCTTTCTTCAATGGATAATTCCTTACCAGAGGAAGCAACATTCTTCATGTTTTCAACCATTTCTTCATATCTTTCAGCTTGTTCAGCTAATTTAGCTAAATAAACGGAATCTTCACGTGTTGATGACATTTTTTTGGGGCTGTACAAGAATAATTGTTGATAGATGTTAGTATTCGATTAAAATAAATGTAAAGATTCTCTTGTTGCTTTACAAAGACGTGTGAACGTGAGAAATTGGTAAAGTAACTGTGTGATGGTATAAGAAAGGCCGGAGGGAGGTGTGATATTCTTTGGGTCAATCTTCACAGGAGTCATGTCCAACCACAACCTCTCGGCACATGTAAAGTATGCATTGAGATCGCATATGAAAACAACAATGAGTTCCAAACAAATCAGACATCGGTTTAGAAAGTTATATTTAACCCGATTATCATAATCTTTGAAGATCACTGCAGAAGCCTCTATAAACAACAGCTGTCATTATGATCTAAGGAGCCCTTCCATCCATCATCCACTCAAAACCACCCACAACAATTCCAAATATGCTCGCATATCTTCGTAACACAGCGTGGATACATACATTTAATTGATTGTGCAAAGAAAAGAAGAGGATATCAGACTTAGGAACACAAACAAAACAACAACACAACTTAATAAAACGAAATTACAAGAAAAACAGCTCAGCGAGAAAAGAATGGAATTTGCCTTCGGAAAATGATGTCAGAACATACGACGATCGGCCAACCCGGCCACAACAAGCCCATCGTCGCGTCGATCGACGTTTGGGGATTATACTTTATTTTGCTTTTATCATGTTATATATGAGGAAACCTATTTACTATACTAATTATACAATTGTAACACCAAATCTAGAATCACTTGCAAGTTCAGATAATGCGTTGATCTTAGCCAACAATGAACCGCTCAATTGTAAGTCTGAGTGAACGAATTCCGGTTTGTTCTTACCACCTAAAACAACAGTTTTCGAGTTTTCTTTGTCAATCGCAATTGTCAAAACTTCTCTAGAGTTACTGACATTTTTGGCTTTCTTTAACAAATTCTTCAATTTTAATTGGGAGACACCCAATTTTGGTAATGGTAATTCTAAACCTGGTAAAGTTGGGTTGGTAGCATCATAACCATTGATACCGGTAGCGGTAACTAAGTTAAGAATGTCTCTTAGTTTGATAAATTTACTCTTGACAATTGGTCTCTTAACAAACAGTTGTTTATTTAAACATTCATTAAGTCCAAATTTGAAAATTTTGTAATCTTTTTTGATATTATTCAATTGTTCTTTGATATCTTTAGAGTTATTAAGTGGGAAGTTTTCACTTAAATATGATAATTTGAATGGGTAAACACTTTGATTCTTATCTACTAATGTCAATAATCTTCTACTGTTTCTCAATTTCAATTGTTCGTTCATTGAAATATCTCTGATAAAAATGTTACTATCGTCACCATCCATAGTATCTAATGTGAAGATACCAACATCTTGGGTATCTAAAGGCACAATTCTTAAATCAATATTGTAAACTTCACCTGGTAAAACAATGAAGTCATCAGTTGGAATTGCAGAACTTGAACTGAATCTACCCAATGATTTATCAATAACGGCCAATTGAGTACCTGTTTCAACACCTCTCAAAAATTCATCTTCTTGATCTTTTTCAGACCAAACAACACCCTTGAAATCCCTTTCAGCAACAACACCTTCAGATTGACCAGATAAAAATCTACGTATTCTTCTAATCTTTGAACCTGGTAATATTTTACAATTGAAAGATGCGACAATTTCATCAACTAATGATCTGATTAAGGAACCGTTAATGACTTTGTTGGTGGATATATGATCTGGTAATCTTTCTGGATTATTTGATAACGCCAATAATGTAGTTATAGATTCTGTTGCAAAATAGTTGGCAATTATGGAGTTTGCATTTTCACCAAGCAAAGGACCAGATTTGACACCATTTTCGGATTTTGGATAAATTACCATAGTGTGACATTTTGAGACGGTATAACCATCGATTTGACATCCGAGATGAATTTTCACAAGATCACCTTCTTTAAAATAAACCAAATTGGTTTCATCTGTGTTGAAATCTGGTGAATAGTTAGAAACGACGTCGTTGATATTGAAACAAACAGGGAATGCAATACCCTTTTCAACAATATCTTCAAGGTTTAATTCGTTGATAAGAGTTTTCATATAAGAGTCTCCTAAAATAGATAATTCTGCAACGGAATAAACGTAAGAATCATTGGATAAATGATAGGAATCATTGATCAAAGATACTAAGTATGTTAAACATTTTTCAACAATTTCCCCCGCTTGGTTGTATTTGAATAAAACTTCCTCAGAAAGAATGTTCTTCTGAGATAAAAGTAGATCTGTGTCTCTTGGAGAAATTTGTAATGCCATTGCAAGTGGAATACCAGAGAACTGTTTAATTTAGATAGCAAAAGGATCTGAATAGAATATATGAAAAGTTTCAAAAAATTTTTTTTTTTTTTTCAAATTCAAATTTTTTTAAACGAAAAAAATAAATTTTCATGTTGAAAACAATCAAAGCAGCGACGCGTCGATAATTTAGGGGGCAAGGAGAGAGCTCAAGCAGGAGTAATGGGGGCCAAGCCAACGAATGACGGAAAAGCATGACTGATAGACGGTGTGGATTGAAGGGGACATCAGAAGTGATGATGATGGAAGTGTTCATGAAGTGTCCATGAAAGTTAAATCTTTGATATATAAACCAGTGTGTAAGTTTGAAGTGGTTCGTAATTGAGAGATAAGCGCATTTTGCTGCTGTAGTTGAGATACTTGAAATGATTGCCTTTATTTAAATTAAGGAGTATCTACATGAAAATACGCTGACACTGTAGTATATAGGCTGTAGATCAGAATTAGAATACTGAGATAAACGGAAGATAACCCGTAGTCATTTTTTGAAGATAAATTTGAGGAGTGGGTCAATGTTTGCTAAATTTTATGAATAATGGAAGCAACGCCATACTGGTTTCATCATAATACTAATAATGTATTCTTTTTATTTGCATATTCACACTTTTTTCCGTGAATCCATTACCCGAAAAGAAATTTCAAGCGTGTAAATCATAGCGATATCTTCATTATTGTTGCTATTCATGTCAGCTTCAATTGAGGCGTTTCATTCCCGTCACGCCTTTTTATTGTGCCCAAAAGGGGTCAAATAATTAAAGTACTCGTAATCTATCAAAATAACATCTATAACTTCTACAACAGAATCTAGCGTTTTCCCACTTCAATTTACTTGTCAGCCAACTCCGGCAGTCTATATACATACTCCTAAATCATCTAACCACGCTCCCTTCAAAACCTTCTTGAATACTACTCCCCACAAGCATACCACCGTGCCATTCAACGGTATTGTTATTGCCAATTTTCATTCCTTCAATTGCTTCCATGAGTCCATTCTTACTCAGCTTCTTATAGACTCTATTCTCCACATCAAAATCATTATCCCATTTTAACAAATCACCAACCTTTATATCTTCATGAGGAGAGATTCTAACAGGCTGAACATGCCCTTCTTGAGTTTCAGCACATAATAGCATGCCCTCACTAACAACACCTCTCATTTTACTCTTTTTGATATTCTCAACGACAATGACATTACTGTTATGCAATTCCTCCATTGGAACCAAATCTACCAACCCACTGCAAATCTGCAGTTCTTTGTCTCCCCCGACTCCAATCTGCGAAACGAACAACTTGTCTGCATTTTCATGTCTTTTAATCGAGTTTATATGACCAACTCTCAACTGTAAGTCAAAAGGAGTGTATTTCCTCACCACAGTATTACTTATACCAGTAACAGTTCCAGTAGTGTATCTCCTTATTAAGCTCAGCATCTCTCTAGGCGTGGTAGTATTCCTGTGAGCCTTGTCCCGTCTTCTTTCTTGGTTCTTTGTTCTTAGTTCTTTCGATCTCGAATTTGACAGCACTCTTTTTCCTCATGACCCAAACGAAAAATCACGTCGGTTTCAACAATCAGCCTCTCGTCGTGAATTCGCAAGAAAGACTTCTAAACCGGGGCATCTTTCAAATTAGTATATAGTAATTGATTATCATTTAAAAAATTAATACGCAAGATATATTATATATGTACAAGATCCTGCAAAGAACAAGTAAAGCCAATAAATCAACACGAGGGTAAAAAACAAGTACATTACAAAAAAAGCATCATCCATTCAGGCATGAAGAAACAAATCACAAATCAGGAGATTTTCCTCCACCTAATCGATTTTGAGAGCTTCGACTATTTCTTTCTGTATCTCTATTCTCTCCTTCAGTTTTCTCATTTTACTCGATCCCACTTTGATCACATCAAGCCTGTTTGCCAAATCTATCTTTTTACCATTTTCAAAATCAATTAAGCCGTTGATTCCAAGTATCACGTCCTTGGCAGGATACTGTAACACCTTATTCACCTCTCTACTGATTCTCAAGCTATTGATATGAATGTAATTGTCACTTTCTAAGTTTCTGACCATTTTCTTCATCATATTGTAATGTATTGTCTTCGGAGACTCTTTGATCATATAGTAGATTGGATATCCGACACCCACACCAATCAAACCAAAGGTGATGATATTAGGTAATTTGATGACACTGGAAACACTATTGAAAATATTGAGGAGTTTTGGGCCGTATAAAATCAACATACTTGCACCACCGGTTTTGAATAGATTATTACTTAATATTTTGGTTATGTTCAACTCATCATCATCCGATACTTTTTTGAAATTAAAGTTGAATTTGAACAAGCTTTCAAAGTGTTTGAAAAAGCCAACAATAGATTCAAAATCAATCATGTCAATTAATTCAAAATTGATATTGATTTTATTCTTTAATTCGTAATCCTTTTTATGGGAATACATATTTTCAGGTTTGAATTTGTGCTCCACCAATTTATCTTCCAATATTTTTTTACCTTGATTTCTAATTTCATTAATACAGTTGAGTGTAGTCAATCTACCAAAATCTTCACAGTCTTCAATACAAGTCAATATATCGTGGACAAATTTTAACTTATTCGATTGAATAAACTGATCAATGTTGAAAATAGTGACATTCTCGTCAACTTTCAAGTGAACTAAAGATTCAATTGTTTCATTAATCGATTTCTTAGTTTTCTCATAAACAGTATCTACATTACTATCAATAATCGCTTGAATTTTCTCACTGATTTTGTCTGATTTATTCAACAATAAATCATATTTCGGCTTGATTTCATTCAACTGGGACGTAATTTCGGCCTCTTTCTCTCTGATATCTTTCAAATTATAGTCTATTAGTATACCTGCTTCCACGAATATTTTCATTAAGTAATTTTTCGCTGGTAAGAGTTTCGAAACTGACCTTTTATCAAGAATGAAATTCCTCAAAGACGACTCAAGTCTATCAAAATCAGGATTTAGTGGCTCTTCTGCATCATTGCTGTCATCATCCGGATCATTATTATTATCATTATCATTATCATTATTACCATCTCCATCATCATCCTCTGGATATTTTGATGAGATGAAATGAACAAAGTTCTCAGAATCTTTGTACGTCTCTGGAGACAACTCATTGATCTGGCCCATAATTTTTTCTCTACAGATGTCCTTCTTCTTAATGGAATCGAATTTATTGACAACCACAAACGTGAACTGCTTATCATTGTGAGAACTCGTCAAAAATTCTCTACCAGATAGAGTGAAATGATTTTCTGCGTTGACAATGAATATGACTAAATCGATTTCCTGTTGTTTGGAGAACAACTGCATGGTTTTATATAAATCGGAATTTAAACCGGGCGCATCAATCAATCTAATATCAATGACTCCATTTTTCAATAAACTCTTATCTTTGGAACGGAAATCATTCACATAAACTTTCAATAACGAATAAATATGATTTTCATAAACCAAATCTTCCAATTTGTTGAGTGGAAATTTATTGAATGTCGTCTCGTCTTTGATGTTATAATCTGAGCCAATTGGTATTGCATGGACTTCTTCAACATCACCATTTTCCTGATAATTTATAATTTCACAAAATACGTTTGTACATGGTTGTTGATCCACTGGCATGATGCTTCTTCTTAATAAAGAGTTGCAAAACGATGATTTACCACTATTTAAATCACCAGTTATCAATACTTTTGATGTTGTATCGATTACTCTTTCATTCAGTTTTAAGAGATGTTCAGAAATGTTGTCAAATTTCGTAGATAATATCTGATTGAGCAGAGATTCATTGACATCTTCGTCGTTTACCTGGATATTGGAGATTTTCAGCAAATCAAAAGATGTCAATATCTTATGGGTATTAGTTTTAGTAACTGCTGCTTGAGAATTTGTGGAATTGAGCCTTGTGTCCACAAATTGAATTTGATTTGTTGGGTAATTAAATTTCAAGTCTTTGAACTCATTTAATAGATCAGACGTAGAAATAATACATCTCTCGATGATGATCTTGTTTTGATTATACTGCATCTGTTTGATATGAGAGTCGGGGATTCCTTTATTCAAACTGCCAAGATCTCCTAATTTATGACCCGCATCGTTATCACCATCATGTAATGTGGTTCCCTCATGGAAATCCAAAGAGTCGGAGCCATGAACGTAATTGGCAATTGAGGGAGTGTACTCACTACCGTTAACAACCGTCTTTTCCTCATCATCCATAGCGTCTGTTCCATTAATTTCCATATCAAACTTGTCAATAGATCCAGTTATGTCTTTTCCACCCATGACCGTCTCTGTATCTGTTGTCGTACCTCTATCAATTAGACATGTTCACATCATCCAAGAAGGATCCAGAAAATTTTTGTCACACGATTTTGGTTACGTAATGAATGGAATCGAAGAGACTCGTTTCTTTAATGGCTATTATGGGGATTTGATAAAAATTGTTGTTGGCTTTCATGTTAGTTGTGATGAAGAGAAGGAGTGGAAGAGGGATATTAGATTTCTCTGGCTCTGAGAATGTCATGCTTTTTGAAATTTGAATGATTGTAAGGTCAATGGGTGGCTTTAATGTCTTAAAACAACATGTGAGAGCAGCGCTGTAGCTAATAGAGACACTAGCAATTGAAAAAGGCTGGGCAACGGCCCATTGATTTGTTTTGGCAGTGGTATATAGGAACAACGACTGTGTAAAAAGGTGTGAGTTCTGGCCAGCAAGTTCCACGTATATGCTACATGAACAAACACAAGCAGTGCTTACGTAATCACTTTAAATTGATTGCTATCTTACTATTCAACGCTGCCAAATAGGTCTTGGTATATATATATATATATACAAGCATGACAGGCGACAAATTTATTGTCTTGCATTTCATTGCCAAAACGATTCAAACTTCTACCTAAACCTGATATCCACAACCTTGAAAAAACCTCAAACTACAAGTCGCAGGCATAAAGAATCAATACATGTAGAAATGCCCACCCAAACCCTCAAGATCACGAGAAGATCATCACATAAACTAGCAAAAGCAACTGATGATACAACAACAACTATATATGATCGATCCGCTACAACATGAAAGTTCAGTTCATTCAATAATCAGGTTGCCCAGCATGTAGTCCAAGCTTCCAAGAAAAACCTAACAGACATTTTTTTCTGTTTTTTTTGTCTTTTTCAAACGTTTGAAAATATCAAGGCAATTGCTGATGTTGAGATGTTTCTTCTTTTGAGAAGCCATCTGTACCACTCATCTGAATAGTAACATGTCGTTTAGAAGAAGAGGAGATGTTATTCAAGGTAGAAGACCAATAGCAGGAGCTCCAACTTCGAATGTTTTACCAAACAGAAACAATGTTTCGGGAACCAAACCTAAGGAGACCAGTTTGATCCCTGAATTCTCCAAACCATCCACAAGTTACTCAAATCTAAACTGCACTTCGTGCGGATCATCTGATCTCGATAATTTGATTTTGAAACACGGGGGAATACCATTTGGGACATCGATGTTGATTTCTGAAGCTGGATCAACAGATTTCTCTATTGTTTTAATCAAGAGATTCATTTCTAACGCCGTCATTCAAAACAAAAAGAAACCAAATTCAAATTTCAACATTGTCATTGGTATGCCCAATACAATGGCGACCGAATTACCAGATTTATACGTTAGTTCCAGTTCCAAAGAGAGAAAGAAGAGATTGGTGAAGGAAAATGAAGGCAAAATATCCGTCAGTAACTTAGCAGAAAATAAGGTTGCCAAAGACATGAAAATTGCATGGAGATACACACATAATCCTTCAACTCCCGGCTTGAATAATAAAACTGCTAACGAAGATACAGATTATGTTCATGATTTAGATATCACTAAACATGTTCGACCTGCTCCAGGTCCCAATGAAATTGCGTTTATCAATATCTCGACATATCCTAAGATGCTTTCTGAAATTGAATCCATAATTGAGAGACAGATTAAAATGAATCCGTTGAAAAATATCAAAATATCAATGCCATATTTCTTGCATCCCTTGATTTACGGTGTGGACGACTTAATTGATGTTCAACAAGTAGTAAGTTATGTTTATGGGCTAAAACAGCTGCTGACTAAGTTTAAAGAAAACGTCGTTTTGATGACCAGTATTAACCAAGAGCTATTTCAAGATACGAAGCTGTTTTCAATTCTGAGAGACTTACTTTTCGATTCTGTGATTGATTTGATACCATTCAATCATGAACTGAACAATCTCATGGAAAAAACATACAAAACACAAAGAGAGAAGATTTTACAAGGTTATGTCAACATACATAAGATATCCATTTTGTCCAATTTCGGTATGATGGAAAAGCATGAAATGGAGTTTGCTTTTAAAAATGGTAAATCTAAATTTCACGTTGAACCATGGAGCATACCCGTTGAAGAGGAAGATCTTGACACAAAGGAAACTTTTTAAAGTGTGTGTAAATAATTTATAGAATACATAAACTCGAGTGTTGAATTTCCAGGATAAATGAACGACAGTGTTTGAATATTTGATGTTAGCTTTTTACTGTTATCATGATCTGAGAAGAGTTTTTAACATAAGGAGTTGTAATTGCTACATTTATCGGTTAGAGTGAATTCTGTGCGGTGCTTTCTTTTCTTGACCATCCCAGGAGCTCTGGACCTACGTATTACACCAATGCTAAACACAACTTTTGATACTACAAGCAGACAAAGCAGTTTCATGTTCCTCAGATTTATGTTACGTGCAGCACTTGTCCCCGGCACGTCGTATGCATCCTTAGATAGGTAAACACAAACGGCCTGTCACAGACTGTAAAACTGGTTGACTATAGAGCAAAACCCCGGCGGAATGTGCACAACCACAGTCTTTACATGGGCTTATGTATAAAGCGTAATACAGACCCCATGGGAAGCGTGGGTTTAAAAACATACAATTGTAACATAAGCTTAAGTGCTTATCTAATAGGTCGGTTGTCAAGTCTAGTATTGACTACCTGTAATGGTTAGATATACAGTGTAGTATAAAGTGGGAACAGTTCAGGTTTTATATAGCTCTTCGAAGCTCTCTAAAGACCATATACTATGCGTTTATTGAGCATGTACTCATTCAACTCTAATGTTTCACTTATGTAATATAAAATAGGGGCTGAGCCTCACTATGTTACACTCATATCTATATACTAAAATGGGCAGCTACATGCTGCTCAATCTACTAGGTCCTAGAAAAAGAATAACTTGGATAAATAATCTAGCAGAATGCCAATCCAAAACACATGACCGGTATTGATATTCTCTTTGAACCAGTACCAGCAGTTGCTTGGGTCATTCAAGTCCACCTTTTTGGTCATATTGAATAATCTCCAGCCGCCATAGAGTGCTCCCAAATAAAAAAAGGGGCCCATGCCGGCGAGGTAACCAGCGGTTGTGAAACAGGCCATTTGCGCCGTGGACAAGCCGTTGAAAATGAGTTTACTTTTGTCACCCCAAGCCAAGGCGGTAGACTTGATACCTGCTTTGACATCAAACTTCTTGTCTTGATGCGCATAAATGGTGTCGTAATGCATGCACCAAAAGAACCCCGATAAATATAGGGGGATCATGACAGGCCAGTTCCACACGCCCATTGCAGGGAAACCCAGCAGTGCACCCCAGTTAAAACACGCAGATAAGACAACCTGCGGGTAGTAAGTGATTCTTTTAAAGAATGGATATGTACCCACCAGAAGTAACGACGAAGCACCCAGTAGAAAGCAATCCAGCGGCAACTGCAACAGAACACCCAAACCAACCAGCAGCTGTGCACCTAAGAAGGCCCAAGCCTGTTTCATTGAAACCCTTCCTGAAGTAATTGGTCTTTCCATGGTTCTTGCAACCTTGTTGTCGAGATTTCTATCCCACATATCATTGATGGTGCACCCTGCTCCTCTCATAACAAACGCACCAACGGAGAATACACCTAGCATGTATAAAGTCGACAACAAAGGTGCCGAAGTCATTGCAGCCGCCATTGTAATCGACCAGGTACACGGAGACAATAATAGCAGTGTACCGATAGGCTTTTCAATTCTCATCAGTTCCATGTATGGAACCATCTTTTCGGGGAAATGTTTCAAAATGCCCAAACCATTCAATCTGGCCAATCTGGCTGCCTCTAGTTCTTCTGGCGTAAACACAGGGGTTGCTTGAACCTCAGCAGTTTGTGTTTTCGAAGGTACATTTGTATGCAGATATTTGGCAGCACTAGACAATCTGAACACCGGGTTGGCCAGAAGGGATGCACCACCAATTCCACTTCTCACTCCTCCCAATCTCAGTCGGTGTCCAAATCTTACTAACGGCACTGGTCTCACAAGCAGCATATCCTAATGTAGTGTGGTGTCTTGTGTGTCTTATGTGTCTTGCCCGAAGAAAACCTTTGGTCTACCAAGATTTTGAAATCCCGAAAGAGGGTCCTCGAATTTTAACGAGGAAAATGCGGTTGTTGTTGGTTGGGGGTTCAACAAGCGTTTTTGCAAGAGAAAAGGAGTAGGTTCGGCAGTGGGTAGGATTGTCAATGGATAGTGGTATTGTCAGAAGAGCTTCGGTTGGCAACGGGTCGGTTAATCGACTGGAACTGCTAGACAAATTGCTGGGAATTGAACAAGATGATGTAATACGAGATGACGCTCTCTTAGAAGGTGGAAATACGATGGCTGGCCTTGACGCTGATGTCGATCTGGAGAAATTCAGTACCAGCATTGAAGAATACTCGTCGATTGTTGAAGAGAGTATATCACTTTTGACCCCATTGTTCCAATACATTCAAGATTTTCAGACCAATCTAACGCAATTGAGCAAAGAGATGGAGTTTTTACAAGTCAGACTCCAAAAACTACAACAAAATATTGAATTCAACAGCAAAATTGACATCAAATTGACTCCGATTTTGAATGATTTGTTGATTCCTGTGAAGACGGTACAACTTTTAAGTCAAAACGATGGTGATATTGGCAAAGAATGGATTGAACAATTGAATATTTTATTTGAAAAGAAAGAAATTTTGAGTATTTATCACGATAAAAATATAAATCAAGTAAGTATCAATGAATTGAATGAGATCATTCATATTTTAGAAGTCTTTTGTGAACTCAATATTAAGAAATGCTTAATAAAGCACATTAAACTTCTTAGGAATCCAAATGTATCGAATATAAAAATTCAAAAGAAGTTGTTGAAGATCAAAGAAATCATCAAATTTTTGGGTGAAAAGAACCCGAGTTTATTGCAAGATTTTAAACATGCGTATATTTTAACAATGAGATGGTATTATCATTTCAATTTTGTTAAATATATCCTGTCCTTGGAAGGACTGAAGATGCATGAATACAACGAGTTTTCTACGAAATTGGACAACTCCAACACTATGAATGGGTATTTGATCAATTTACCTAAAAGGGTAGAGTGTTTGGATGAAGACTCCGGGTTCTCTATATTGGCTCAGATTGCAGAAAGCCAGACCCTAATTAAATTCAACATTGAAGATTTATTCAGTTTTTTGAATCAGGCTTTAATTGATAATTTGAGCATAGAATCGCAGTTTCTCAACAACTTTTTTCATATTGATGATAACGAATCTATAAATAAAATATTCAAACCTATATTCAACTTATGCAGTAACTTTACCAACTATCTAGTTGATGAAACTAAAGATTATGTTGGAATACTGATAATAATTAGGAAAATTCAAAAATTTGAGTATTTGAATCAGAAAAGATGTCTCAGTGAGCTGTATAGCAATTACTTGAATTTGCAATTGATAAAACTGTGGCCTCTCTTTCAAAATAACATTGACGAATTATGCAAATGCGTAAATGTATCGATCACTTCATCTTCACTGATCAAACACATACTTCAACAATCTAATAATAGACTGGTTCCATTACAGATAACTCAGAGTTTTGCCAATTTAATGACAATCTTGATCAAATTGTCTTCCACAAATGAACCTTTGAACGCATCAATAGAAAGATTATCCAACGTATTTGAGCGTGGACTTGTACAGTTAAGTAAAGCCGTTAAAGAGGGAGATACGACTTTATTGTACGTGAATACTGAATTAGTAGCAGCTGTTTTAGGCGATTCTGATAATACTATTGGAGAACACTATGGTAAACTTAGAGATAGTTACAAATAATACAAAGTGGTGTGCAAGGAAGATACATATTTGGCTCGTGAATATTGGTTTATTCGGGAGAAGCATCAAATCTAGTTGTAATATATATACAGGTAAAATCAAAATTGCTACCAGCTACATAGAGATTTTATAAAATGCAAGAATTTTGAGCTCTAAAGATAGACGTTTGAAACAGGAAGCTGGTCAATAAATCTGTTATATAACCATGCTACGGTACATCATATGAAGTGTTTATTCGGTGTTCTTTTGAGACGCTGTCAGCAAAAGACAAAAGATAAAGGAGTATTTAGGAAAAGAGAGAACGGAAAATATAAGTGTGTAACTGGGCCCTGCCACTCTGAACTATATGGCAGATGGCATATGTCACCCGTTTACGTAAATGGTTTGACGAATCACTGCTCCAATCCCTCCTTGGAACTATATGTGACTCCAGTGTACGTTTTCAGGGGAAGCTGGAAAGGCTGTCGCAAACTTTCGGGGCCAAATCTTCCGCCAAAATTTCCCGGGCGAAATGTTTCGGCCCACACAGAAAACTGAAAGTATCCGATTGGCGGGGAAGGGTGGACAACCACCCGGTTATGTAATGAATAAGACGAGTCTGACCAAAACGAGTACTTCGTTATTCAACAATCAGTGTAGCAGGTTTGTTGAAAGTAAACATAGACATGGAATAGTAAACTGAAGCATCCTTATTTCTTGCGAGTATTTGACGATAACTAGACTATTACATGTTTGTTGTATATTGTAAATGCATATATAAATAGAATGATACATGTTGCTTAGCCATAAATCTAGCTGCTATTGTACTGATACTTGAGGGCTTGAAATGCAATTGCCACCTAGACTCCTTCATATCTGCTACTCACTCACATTTACATCTTTTCTCCGCCAATAAGATCTGTACAATTTCACAGTTCTTTGCTTCCAGAACAACTTGTAACTAAAACCACACAGCTAGATCCCAATTCCCTCCCCCACATGCGATGATTGGTCCAGGGACGAACCCGCTCAACCTCACCCGCCCCCTTGGCTATGTAGTCACTATCACGTTTCTTTTTAAAAAGCCTCAACTCAACTTCTAGAAATTTCGGTCATTCTTTCCCAACCAATATAAAAGGCCTCTGGTCTGTACACTTTCTTTGACTGAACAGTCGTTGACTTCCTAAACCAAGAGTAATATGGGCGTTTATAACAAAGACAAAGATAACACAGAGACAAGAATCAATTCAATTTCCACTTTTCCGGAGTTTGAAGAGGCAGTCAATGTAGATCCCTTTTTCAGTCCTATCCATGATACCATCAAATCTACAGCTAATTATGCCAACAGTGCCTTGGGATTTGTCAAAGAACTCAACTTATTGGTTAACGACGGTATGAATGGATTTGTCGATGGTCTTTCATCATCAAGAGGTTATACTAGACCAAACGAGTATGTGACCAAGGGTATTCCTGATGTGGATATGTTTCAAAAATGTACCGAGCGAGACGGATTACAAGCATGGGACACTCAGGGCTACTGGCATTGTTTGTTTCCTCGTGGGAACAATCCTGTAAAGGGTCTTCCTTATAAAGAGGATATTGAAAATGATGATGACCACAAGCATGGGTTGTTTTTCACAAATTTGAGTGATATGTATAACTGGCAAAGTCAAATGAGACAGAACGTCAAGCAAAAGGCCAGGGGCTTTTCAAAGGAAACGCAGACATTTATTAAGACCCTTCCAAATGGAGATGTTGAGAAAAGAACAATTCATCGTGAGACAGACTCTGACGGAAATACCAAAGAATGGGAAGAAAATGTGGTTTTGGATGCTGATGGGAACAAAAAATAAGCCACTTAATCATTTCTTGAAAGATACTCAACGAAAGTGCCAGATTATCGGATCAATGATATCCAGATATGTCTAGTACATACAAAACATTAGCTATAAATACATATATACTGATATATAACGGAAAATAAACGATTTAATGACTCTAATTACTATCTGATAATCAACCGAATGCTTCTCGGTAAGAGTATGACACCACTAAAGTGTTTCCCGATCCATAAATATCGACCAAATCGCCTAAAGTGCTTGTAATTGAAGGTATGAATGCGTTGCCAATATAGCAGTACACGGATTGTTGGTCATTTTTACAGAGTTTGGCGATAATTGATGAAAAGGGCGCATTTCTCGGTACTTTGATTGTATCAGATGTTGAGCCCGAAATCGTATGAGCATTTCCAATGGCCCGGAGTCGCACAATACATGACATTTCGTCGTGTGATATCGTTTGAGTTCTAACCGTATATTACTCAACAACTATAAGACTGGATCTTGATGTCCAGAGAAGGGGAGACCCTTGGAATAGAAAATCGAATATGGAGATGGCAATAAAATCAAAATGGTCACGTGCGTTTGAGTATGAAGTGCTTAGGAATGGGTTCGACAAAGTCAAAAGATGGTCTTGATGGAGAGAACAATAATTGAAAGGTTTATGAGTATTGTAAAGATGATTTTGCTCATTACTAGGAAGTAGGTGGGTTACTTAGAGTCCGGATTCGAAGAGGTTCTTAGATGTTTGGCCGCACAGAGCAAATTGTATCGATGGCATATTTATACGTAAGCAGTTTTATATGATCCTTATAGATGTAGGGGCGCTTTTGTCAGGGTTACTTGAACGGATTTCTAAGTACCAAAATGAAATTCGTTTGGATCAATAGTTTTTCGAATAATTTGTTATGTAGTAAGTATTGCTAGTTGATAATTAACGAAACGTCATGGCTGGTGCTAGCTATATTACATCAAATTCAGCGAATATGTTTCTGAATCGATTAAATGCATCAGTTAGTAAATTATGATATGAATTTTAATTGAGCTGGTGAAAAAATACTGTTTTGGAGCCAAAAAGCCATATTTTGCATCTGTAGCATAGCCAAATAAGTGCACATACGTTGAAAAGAGGAAACAAACACATTCTGGATTCACTCTCGACACTTTAATGCTTTGTACTCGTAGACTTCATGCAAACTTGAGCTTCTTTGTACTGAATGTACTTACTTATTTCTTTAAAACTCCATTGAAGCCAGCTGTGGCCCCCACCGATCACTGGGAAATTTACCCTGTGACCACATGGCTATGAATCAAGACCAATTCCCTTTTTTTATGCCAACACCATACGTAATAACTCGAGCTTTCTAGTCACTCGAGCTATCCAGTTACTATGACGGTGTGGTCAGTCATGGCTCGGTACTAGATAAATACCCCGCCAGAACATCCGTGATCATGAATGCGAGCGCTAACTAACCACTTACTCAGTAATGGATATAAAATTGTAACACAAACTATATAAAACAATTTCAAGATTAAAATTCCGTCTTTCTACAAACACAAGAACATCCTCTCCAAACTTCCAAGCCAACCAACCTCTCCAGCGTTGTCCCCGTCTCCTCCCCCCTCCTTCCCTTCAGATTCCCATGCTGCTCCTTTGCCCTCAAAATTTGTGATTTTTGTTTCGCAAAATTTCAAAAATTCATAGAAAAAGTATTTCTCCCACACATTTGGACAGACGCCAATTCATCTAGGAATTTCTTTTTGGAGAGACAAACAGACCACCCCCAACATCATGTCTGACAACAAGAAAAATGCTGCCGAGCTTTTAGAAAAGCTCTCACTTGCAGAGGAGAAGGCAACAGAAGAAAAGAAGGATCAATCGAACGAAAATACAGCAACTGATGGCAATAAAGTTCCTGTTTCTGAAGATGCTAAAAAAGACGCCACCGACGAAGCTAAAGAAGGACTGATCAGTAACAAATACGAAGTTAAAGTCAAACTTGCGGATTTGCAAGCTGATCCAGATTCTCCACTTTACAGTGCCAAAACTTTTGAAGAATTAGGGCTCAAACCAGAATTATTGAAAGGATTATACGCCATGAAATTCAGCAAACCATCTAAAATCCAGGAAAAGGCTTTACCTTTATTGCTATCCAACCCAGCAAGAAATATGATTGGCCAGAGTCAAAGTGGTACCGGTAAAACTGCAGCATTTGCCTTGACTATGCTTTCTAGAGTTGATGAATCTGTACCTGGAGTTCAAGCCATCTGTCTTTCCCCTGCTAGAGAATTGGCAAGACAAACATTGGATGTTGTTAAGGAAATGGGTAAATTTACCCAAACCAAGATTCAGCTGCTCGTTCCTGGTTCTTTGGAAAGAAATGACGCTATTAATGGTCAAATTGTTGTTGGTACTCCTGGTTTTGTATTAGATCTTATCAGAAGAAAGAGACTTGCAACTAGTCATGTCAAAGTTTTTGTGCTAGATGAAGCAGATAACATGTTGGATCAACAAGGTTTAGGTGATCAATGTAGTAGAATCAAAAGATTAATTCCAAAGACTTCACAGTTGGTTTTATTCTCTGCAACTTTCCCTGATCATGTTAGGGAATATGCTGAAAAATTTGTTCCTGAAGCCAATTCTCTTGAATTGAAACACGAAGAATTAAATGTTGATGAAATCACTCAGTTGTATATTGATTGTAAAGATGATGATGAGAAATTCAAGACTTTATGTGAATTATACGGTTCAATGACAATTGCATCTTCAATTATCTTTGTCCAAAGAAAGGAAACCGCTGATAAGTTGTATTTCAATATGAAGAAAGAAGGTCATACCGTTTCTGTTTTACATGGTTCTTTACAACATGAAGAAAGAGATAAATTGATTGATGATTTTAGAGAGGGTAGATCAAAGGTTTTAATCACAACGAATGTTTTAGCTAGAGGTATTGATATTCCTTCTGTTACAATGGTTGTCAATTACGATATGCCATTTGATAAATTCGAAAAACCTGACCCATCTACTTACCTTCATAGAATCGGTAGAACTGGTAGATTTGGTAGAAAAGGTGCTGCTATTTCCTTCATTTCTGATAAGAAGTCGTACGAATGTTTGATGTCTATTTCCAAATACTTCGGGGGTATAGATTTGAAGAAGTTACCAAACGATGATTGGGATGAAATCGAAGAAATCGTTAAGAAGGCTTTCAAATAAGGGAGAATAATTGATGAGTGAAGTATGAATGAATTATTGAAGGAGATTGAATGTTCAATCATATCTTTGTTCTTTTTGATTACCGTATTTGATAAACTATTAGGTAGAATCAGAGTCTTAAGTAAAAGCTAAACTCTATTTTGAACAACATAATGTAATAATATATAAAAGATTTTAACTTATTTTCTACTAAGTATAACAGCATACTGTTCTTTATGCTGCTTTGATGTGGAGTATTGTACAGATAGATAGATGCAAATTTACTGTGTTCTCTTCGGCCCGGCGCTCATACTTGGATGGGGGGGGCGGCGGCGCTGTTCAAAAAGCGGCGGAGAACTATTGTCGTCCGTAGGGAGGGAGGGGGGGGGAACTTAATCAAGAACTTGGTGGGCCGCAGAAGGGATTATAAGTCCCCCAAAGGCTTGTTGATGCGACGAATCAAACACTACCAAACATATGCATCTGACTGATTAAATGTAAAGATTTCAATTCCCCCTTTCCTTAAAATCTGGATACTATTGGTGTGTTTCACAGTTCTATCCCAGTGGTAAAAACGCTCAACTGTAAAACTGTGCACGTGCTTCAAGTGGTCCCCGCAAGTCTAAAATCTTACTGATGTTACACAGATTTTAAATAAAACTGAATCTATATGTTACTTTTTAATTTTGCTCTTCCTTCTACTTTTAATGCAAACCTTTAACCAATCCTGCAATGATACCAACAATGATAAGAATCAATAAAATTACTAAACATATAATAATCCATCTGCATCTTCTATTTTTCTTTGCAGTATGTGTAGCTTCGATGGTATTGGCATTACCTCTTTCCATTTGATCAGATGCGGTATTCAGATTATCATTGACTTGGTTAATCGTTAAGTCTTGCTCAACCACCAAATCTTGTAAATCATTGAACATCATATTTAAATCGTTCAATGTTTGATTTACCTTCATAATTTCATTGTGTCTCAAAACGACATTTTCTTGAACTTCCAGAGCTTCTGCTTTCCTGTTTTGCATTTCCAAAGATTTAGAAAATACATCACTTGGTCCCTGCATGGTAACAAATTCTTGTGCTTCTCGATAATCGGCATTTGGATTAATAATTTGATATTGTTCAATGGCTTGAGACGTGATTGTTTCCTTAAATTGATATTCTTTGGAGCTGCTGTTTTGTATAGACTTTCTAAGTAACGTATTCAAGTTGTTGAATTGATCAACTTCGTCCGGATTCGATTTGTGGATGTTTCTTTTCAACATTTCCAAGTCATCTTTGACACTCTGAAGTAATGATTGATTGTTATTGGTCTCTAAATCAATGGTTTTAATCAATGATTGCTTCTCGTTTTCACTAGAGGCGGTGGCTAAATTGTATTGTAGCTGAGAGAGCCTCTCAATGTTCGAGTTGTACTCGGATATTTGATTTTTGATGTCACTCACTTGATCAAAGAATCCTCTCGAGTCTTCAAAGGGGTTCATTTCGTAACTCATGGCGGTGTGGCAGTTTCAATATTCAACGATCGGTAATCTCTTGATAGCACTAGCAACTCTAAGTTTGGATAACAACTCGGCTCCGACCTTCTGGGGAAAAGAGAACAACAGACACGTGTAGCCAGAGCACTCGATTCTGCACCACCACAAGTCCCTTTTTTTTCATGTCACATTTGGCTGATTGGCCGAGGCCGACTACACGGAGAAAGAAGGTTCGATGAGTTCGATGAGTTCACCCAACGGGGACGTTTCCAGGCTTGGCAAGAGTATGAAGACCACCACACTAGCAGATGAGATCCACACGTCCATGTCAGGACATTCATTTACGGTCTGGGATAGTCTGTACAACTGGGGCTGTACACTGGCACGACTAACCGACTCGAGGTACTACGAAGAGAAGGTACTAGAACATGTGAATTTGGGCACAAACAAGAGGGTCGATGTGGTTGACACTGTTGTGGACGAAGAAAACGGTTACAGGATGCACGAAGTGTGTATTACGAACGGTGACGGATCGGGGCCAGATATAGTGGTGGTACACGGGTACGCTGCGGCATTGGGATTCTTTTACACCAATATGAACGGCCTCTCAGACACGCCTAACTGCAAGTTGCACGTCATTGATCTACTGGGGTTTGGATGTTCAGACAGACCGAAATTCCCTATTTCTTCGAGTCATCATATCAATGATGTATTGGCAACCGAATCCTTTTTCGTTGACAGTTTTGAGGTGTGGAGACTCAAAAGGGGTATTGAGACATGTTCTATTGTGGCGCATTCACTCGGTGGATATTTGATGAGCTGTTATTATCTCAAGTACGGGAAGGTAAAGCGAGTTGTGAAGAAACTAGTTCTGGTTTCACCCGTCGGCGTTGAAGATAGTGATGTGTCTGCGTATAACCAGTTTGACGGTTCAAAATCCCACAATCAGGAAGACACAGATAACGCCGATAAATACAACATTGACAATAATTACACACAGGAAGAAGAATATCAGGCAGCCAAGAAACAGGGTGTTGATCTTTCGAAGGAATTCACTGACCATTTACACGAAGATCATGGACATGGTCACCTATTGTCCGACGAAGACCCACAGAACGATAACTCGGACACACTTTCCATCATTTCTACCGAATCCGACGACACCAAAATTGAACAGATGATGAAACAAATCAAAACTAGAGTGCAACCAGGCAAGTTTCTTACCAGATTATGGGAATGGAATTATACTCCATTAGATATTGTTCGTTGGTTTGGTCCTCTAGCAGGTAAAGTTGTTGCTATTTGGGTGTACAACCGATTTTCAAGAGTTGAGGATGATGAACAGCTGTTTGACGTTTGCAACTACACAACAAGTATTTTCACCGAGAGAGGATCAGGCGAATATGCATTGAATGGTATTCTTGCGCCTGGGTCCTTAGGAAGATTACCGTTATGCAAGAGATTGCCGCTCCATATTGATATTCCGGTGTTGATGCTATATGGGGAGCTTGACTGGATGGACAAAAAAGCAGGATTGAAGCTCACTGAAGATATCAATCAAAATGGTGGTACTGCGAAGTTCAGAATCGTTCCAAATGCAGGTCATCACCTTTATGTCGACAACAGAGAAGAGTTTGAACGTCAAGTGCTTGCGTTTCTGGAATAATCGAGAATTTGGATTTCTTGGTTTGGTTTTTGTAACAGCGTTTAATGTGTGGCCTTTTGTTGTTTCCTGTATATATTACGTTTATTTTTAGTTGATTTATAGAGTTTAACATTGATTTAGTAATGGGTTTGAAAAAAAGAAGAAAAAAGGTATTTTTTTCGACGGAGTTGTTCCCAAAAGTATGTCTAGTACAGGTACAATTGGTTTTGTGGGGAGGGGGGTGGTGAGGATGGGACGGACAGCCAATACAGTGGAAGATAATCTCTATTACTTTCCAATTCAAAGGGGTCAGTGTAGTTTACCCTTGGTGAATAAATCATTTTGATGTTAAGCGCAGATAATTAAGTGCAGAGCTAAATGAGTTACCTAGACTTGTTTGTTTTTTCATAGTGAAGCTAGATAGAAGGCCAGTTCCAGATCTTTTAAAAAGGTGGTATGGTATAACTCAAGATAGATATCTGGTTCATTGCGGTACAATGCAAAAATTACTCCAAATGGGCCTTACTTCTCCAAGGTGTACTGATACATCTAATAGTATCACCCACAATTGTTTTGCACCATGCTGTGACTCACGAGTAGCCATCTCACAATTGCGCTCCCAGCTTTTTTATAGAAGACGATGCCGAGAAAAAGCAACTGAGTTTCCTCTGATAATTGAGAGTCGGATCAAATAGGAGAGGAGTGTACTGCCAATATACTTCAATAAGTAATAGAAGTTGGATATACAACACATTTACCCAGGAAACAATATAAACGGTATATTTAGTACATTCCCTTCGTAAATGCAAATAAATAACGAACGATACCTAAGTATTCAAAAGCCTATAAGAAAACAATCAACAAGTAATACGCTTCCAATAAGCTAACAGTAAAACATTTTAACTGATGCAAGTATCAATAGCAATCACAGCAGCAATGTGTTTACAAGCCTTGCAATTCCCTAAAACAGACACCGATGTCCTCTTCATCCAGTGTTGCTCCATTTGGAAGCATGTGCTGTACCGGCTTGAAGACAGATATGCGCTTCCAGACGATAGTCGGTGCTCTCATTTTCTTATCTTTGTGCGGAGCATTTTTTTTCTCCTTTTTTCTTTTTTTTCCAACTCGTTGCTTTTACAACAGTGCTTTTTCTTATACGTTAAACGCAGCAACCAGCACTTACTGATTAAACTATGTATACAAGTAAAAAGTGCAAAAATTCATGTAAATCTCACCGACACAATAATCAATTTGATAATATTTAAATCAATAAAACTGGCATGTATGCCAAAAATGATGATGATAGAACACGAAAGTCAAAACTGAGCTGAGCTGTATTGCCGTCCAATAATAACACCAACGGTGGGAGATTACGCGATCATGATTTTTTTTTCAAACGACGCAAGGTTTCGATAACGACGCTGATAAGAAGCGAGATAAACGAGAGCGTTTGGAATCTCAATCAGCAGCTGGGATCAGGGTCTGAAACCAGGGGTTAGAGTCGAGAATTCGCAGAATGGGAACAAAAATCAAATTTGTGGGGACTAGGACGAGACGTGGAATTGCCAGTTGCACCGAATGCCGAAGACGAAAGAAACGTTGTGATGAATTGAAACCGCAATGTTCCAATTGCGCTAAAAGAAAGGTTCAGTGTACTTATGGTAAATCAAAGGGAAACAAGGAGAACAAAAATGAAAAGGAAGAAAGTAGCTTGGAAATTGTCAAAAGTATACCTATGATTGATTTTGAATTTGACACGTATTCGAACCTGTACAGTAGTAGCTACGATACCAGTATCCGGAGTCCCCCGAGTCTAGACATTGAATTCAAATGCCATTCAATCATTAATGACTATATTTCATCCAGAGAATTATTCAATCAAGATGTACATTCGTACCGGTTTTCCAATTGCTATAAGCTAATTTTACCTCTGATATTTGAAAATAAGACGGTGCTTTTCACCATTACCGCTTGGATCCTATCAATTAATAAAAACAGCGCTTATATTTACTACTTGAACAAATCACAACAACTAACGGAAGATACCAAGGATGATGCAGATCATCAGTTGGAACTTGTTGTGATTCACACAATTTACACCATTGTGGCTGCTATGAACAACGATACTTTGCTATGGAAACAGAGTTTTGAGCGTTTGTATGACATATTTCAACGCAACGGAGTGCTGAAATTGTGCCAACTAGCTTCCGCAAAGACGATGGAATCTATGATATACAAATGGGCAATTATCCGATTCTTTTTTCACGATACGTTGAAGATGATGAAAGTGTCTAAATTTCGACAATTAGGTCCCGTTTTTTCTAAGCGTGATTATATTAGACTGATTGAAAATGGACCCGAAGGAATCAATCACAATTCTTATTTGATGTTCAAAGATATATACATGGTATTGGGGGAACTGAAGACGTTTTATGATGAGCACACTCGAAGGATTGATAATTTGAATTATGTATACTCATCTGAAATCACACCCACCATGGAAAATATGAATGATGAGCAATTGATAAAATTTGTGAATAGTCCTCTGTATTTACAACATGAACGTCAAAGGGCAGATGTTCATGCTTGGGTCAAAAAAATGTCACGAGCTCTAGAGACACGGATTAATGATTGTCGTGTTGGAGTTCCAGTGGTCGAATTAGTGGAGATGGAATTATTTTTGTTGATTCAGCTAACATGTCTTTTATTTTTGAAATTTAAGATTATGGAACTACCGCCGCCAAGCCCCGAGATTCAAGATGTGGTGATGAAAATTTTGGAAAAGTTGAGGTCTCTAGTGCAGCACCCAGCATACCACAATAGATTATTGCAGTCACTGGTTCTAGTTAGTGCTAATGTCTGCGAGCCACGTGATCGGATGCTGGTGAAGGCATTTTATTTGCAGTTAAAAGAGCACAACGATAGCACTAAATTGAGACAACTGTGGAAGATCGTAAATGAATTTTGGGAACTGGATCCAACCAGGGTATCGTATCGGGAATGGCAAGAAGTGACTAATAAGCATGATTGGAACGTATGCATAATTTGATTTTTGACTAGGGTTTGTATTCGTGTGGTGTCTACCGGATTGAAGTTTAGTGTTTGTTTTGGTTGCATTGAATGGTGAATAGCCTAATTGCGCTTATAGAGTATGAGGTCCAGATTGTAATGCGGACTTATAGCCTAGGACACCTAATGTCCGAATAGATAGTAGAATAAAGCTAACGATCAAGTGTAACATCTTTACTGACAATTATAGTACTCAGATTAACTGTTCTAATAAAAGCATTATACATTTCATAAAGTAGTAATTTGGTAGAAGTAAATAAAAGCAGCCATTAATCTACGCGAGATAGATTAAGTATTCCCAATTAGGTAATAGGAGTAATTCTACCATTACAATCTCCTTCTTCTGGAAAATAAGCTTTAGGTTACTTTTAAATCCTAGGTAGAATTTTTCTAACAATTACAATCGTGTTCTTCATTTTGATCTTTAATGTACTTCTTTAATAACGAATAGGTGAATTTGTGGATGATGAGCGTAAGGGAATTAGATAGAATCTTAATTTAAGTTTTGTTTCTTGGATTGTCTGGGACTTTTAACCTCTTGCTCTGATCTTCAGTTCTGGGTGTTTTTCGACATACTCTGTAACTAATTCTTTGGCTGATTGTTCTAATTTACTCTTTTGAATCCATTCTTCTGAATTATCTAGGAATACCACTTTCAAAAGATATCCTTTGGCTTTCTTTTTATGATCTGAAATTTCCTTAATTTCCATTTCCACTGTACCATCAGCATATCGTTGAAAAATGGAGGGTTTGATAGGTGCCCGGAAGATAATATCTGGCGCCGTTTTATCCTTTCTCAATTGGGATATGTGAAACGGACTAGTTCTTTTGTAACTGGGTGGTAGTTCCAATTCATAGTTGACTGAAGATAGTTTATTGTGAATCTTGTACGGTCCCGTAAATCTGGTCTGTAGCGTCTTCACCAATTTTCGATTATGGTCATCACCAGTACCAACGAGGTATTTTGTATCAATATAGACTTCATCTCCAACTTCGAATTCAACATCTGTTTTGTTTCGATCGTAATAATATTTGTTGTCTTCGAAACTTTTCTTCAAAGCTACTTTCGCTGCAATGGTGTATCTTTCCAAGTGTTCAGTGATGTCATCTGCGTCCCGCCCCTCATTTGATAAAGAATATTTCACAGTAAGGAAACTGGAAGGAGAATATCCAAGATCGATTTGAAAAGGTGAATAGCCACCTAATGCTAATGATGGTGTAGAGTTTATTGTGAATTCCGCAACTGATAAAAGCGTGATCCAATCGGTATTAGTCTCAACCAGACAGCGTAGATAATCTTGTAAAATACGGATGTAGCGTTCGACCTTGCCATTACTCTGATGATGTGCCGTTACGGATAAGGAACTGGAGGATCCAATATTTTGTAAAAATGTCTGTATGACCGTGGAGGTGAATTGAGATCCTTGGTCTGAGTGAAGTACCTGAGGAATTCCGTGATATCTGAAGTGTTCCGCCTTTAAGTAATGGGCAAGATCATCTCCCGAAAAGGAAAGAGAGATAGGATGGAAATGCACTCGAGAAGAAAATAAATCTAATGTGACCAAAACCGCTGCAACTTGTTGTCCTAAATATGTTGTTGGAGCGAAACCGGAAACGATATCCATGGCGATGATCTGCAGATAAGACGTGGTTTAAATACTGCTTTTTTATTTGGATTTGGGCTGCCTTGCCTCGCTCCAAGAGGAGTGGTATTGCTCCCAGTTACTGGAGGTGTGGTGGATGGTTGTGGATCCTTATGTTTCTTGCCATTTCGTTTATAACTGGACGAACCATGATTTGGTGCAGTTATAGGATATGGGATTGGGAAGAAGGGAAGGTTATTTGGTGGAGTCATTTTTGAAAAATAAGTAGCTACCGCCTTATTAATGGTCTCTTGGGAGATTTGATCTTGATTCTGAACGATAGAACTGTCGGTGGTTACCTGAGAATTTTGAACAGAAATACTAGCCTCGGGTTGGCTTGTTGCTTTGTGCACAGATTTGTTAGAACGTACCGTTGACTTTGGTTGGGAGGAGAAGGCACTAGCTGCAGATCTCAATTCATTTATATGCTGGTGAGCTAGTGAGGACTTGCTGAGGAGATAAATGAAGTGGTAGAAATTTTCGGCCTTCTTGATCAGTTGTTTCGTGTCGGTATTATCGATACTGAAAGCAAAAACAGATCTAAGAAGCCAGTGTTTTAACCGGTGTGAGTAAATAGCTAAAACGGGACCTTCTTGTAGCCAAATTTTGAATAGTTCGTCCGTGGAGGAATATTCGGTGAGTGGTCTTGTGAACAATTTCCGTCTTGTTTCAGGTAATGCTGAGTCAAGGTCGTGGTGTAGTTGTTCATGAAGAATAAATCTCATTAGACTGTCCCTAGTCATAAATGGACTATGTTTATTAGATGCTACCAATTTAGTAAATAATTCGTCATCCGGATTGACACAAGAAGAAATTAAGTGCTTGTAGACGGAATCAAATTTGAACAAATGGGGTTGACATATTAAGGAAAACATAGTAGCTAAATAGTGGGTATTTTCTGGGGAGATGGTATACGAAGTAACTTCAGGTCCTCTTGTCATTGTAGTGTGGTTTAAACTAGCGACTGGATGGGAACTTTGTTCCACAGGTGATACGTGCTTTGTAATCGTCTTCGGAGTCGTCTTTTCTAAGGTCGGGGAAACGTGTCTGTTATTTTCATTGGAAACTCCTAGAGGCAGTGTACTGTTCACAATAATGGTCTTTCCGTCCTTGAGTGTGTATATACGGGAATTTCCTGATGCATCGTCACAAGCTGCTTGGTGTGAATGAAGGTTCGGATTATTGGTAAGTGCTTCCAAAATTTCTCCGATGACTTCTTCAGAACTTTCATTCTGGTGAATTTTATCCATTAACTCGATAATCCGCTCAGTAACTAGTTGGGCGTTGGAGTTGCCTAATATAGCAATCAGTAGAGAAATAGTTCTTAATGGGATTTGCATAAAATAATTGTATTGATAATTATTTTGCACGTTATTCCTTTTGGGGGAAGTATTCTTAGCAACACGGATAAGGTTACAAGTCATCGTAATGGAAGTAATCAAAACAATTAACAAGACAAGTGTGAAGAATGGTTGATGATAAGCAGTAAACAAAAAACCTTCTACTAAACTTCTAAAGATGTCCTTGCAAATCGCACCGACGAGAAGAATAGCAGGATGTAAATGGAAAAAATAGCCAAATTTTGATATGATGGATTGCATCCATTGGGTGCTTCTAAGTGGTTCCCAAATAGCTTGAAGGAATTGAAGAATAGAATAACAGATCCATAAAAACAGGTTCATTCCAGGTGAGAAATATGAGTTAGTGTGTTCTATAACCACTGGCAGGTTTCCTAAAAGCGGAATCTCATCCCATAATGGAATATCTTGAGGGATCCAATGTGGCATGGATGTAGAGAAATCAAGAAGTTGGAAGGGAGAGATGGGAGAAAACTTATGGATAAGTAGTGCTGCACCAAAAAACGTTGCAATATTAGACCATGAACGGGTTGATAATGGGATAAGACTAATGCATCGGGCTCCATGTAATGCGGACTTATAGCCTAGGACACCTAATGTCCGAATAGATAGTAGAATAAAGCTAACGATCAAGTGTAACATCTTTACTGACAATTATAGTACTCAGATTAACTGTTCTAATAAAAGCATTATACATTTCATAAAGTAGTAATTTGGTAGAAGTAAATAAAAGCAGCCATTAATCTACGCGAGATAGATTAAGTATTCCCAATTAGGTAATAGGAGTAATTCTACCATTACACAGATACCATTATGATTCAGTATCCGACTTACCAAAACTGTTTTTTTTTAAGATGATGTTCAACCCCATACATTATCAGGGATTCTTGCATCACTGGAAGGATGTTTCATGCAACAACAAATATCTTACTGGTGCTAACACGACAATATTATTTTTTTGCTTTTCAGGTCACTGTCTAAAAGTCAGCTTGGTCTTTGGCTTTGTTTTCGCCTTTGCACTTAATTGAATGTAATTTTAATGGATACAGGAACTCTAAAATCGTTTTTTTTGATAAAAGTCAGTCCGCTTTTTTCTCTATCCCAGTATTTTGATATCTCTTTGCATTTTGTATTCAGAAACGTAATGAAACAACGTATTCCAAAAACTTCATCGCCTAAATATCCCTATCGAGAAGTTTTGCCGTTCAAAAAAGCAATTTTTCACAGTTAACAAAATTACCCAAATTCTTAGAAAAAATACATTTTTGATTGTCCCGCCGGAAAAACTTAACTAGCAGCGAAATTGACAGACATCGTGACACCGAAGGACAGCCGCTAATTAATTGAGAAAAAGAATAATTATTCGCTTCAAGGTGGTTCCGATTTCGTACTGTTAATGATGAGTTACAATTTATGAAAGAACAGCCACTTAACTAAAAGAGACGTGCTAACTTCAAATTTGGGGTAATTACATGATTGATTATATTCTCCGCGGTGTAAATTTATTTAAAACTGCAAAACAGGCGTTTTGTTATTGATGGACTACGCCAGTTCTCCATATTGGAAGAGCCGAAGGGAGGGTCTCGCACATAAAAGTGCTTCCGGTGAGAATTTCCCCCCAAAGGTCGCTTCCAGGCCGCCCTTTTTTTTTGTATATTCTATTTTGTCCGCGATCTCTTCACTCTCTCCTCCAATCAATCTGTCTGACAAGTCTGTGATGTCATATCTGACCAACCTACCTGATCCTGAAAGAAGAAACATTTTCACCTATCGGGAACATCAAATCTTAAATTTTCAAACCTAAGATCTCCTTAGCTTGTTGCGTTTATATCCTATACTCCGCCTCCCACCAGCTTTCATTTGTTCGCTCCGTATTTCTGACTTTCTTTGTTTCCGCCCGAACTTTTCACTTCTCTCAATCGCACCATTCTCTTATCAGTGAGTGGTATACCTTCTTCGGTGGCACAACACACAATGGAGTATCAACACTCTCTATATAATCACCAGAGGTTTCTATCTAGCAAAGGGTTTGATGCCATAGATGACCTCGAATTCTGCCCAGAAACAGTCGACATGACTACATATACGCATCCTCCGGCTGCAGTGACAGCCCCATTGACTTCTTCACCATCCACGCCACGAACAGTGACGGAGACAGCATCAACAACCAGCGTGTCTCCAACACAAGAGTATACACATACTCCACGAACCAAGAAGGTGCTGGACATCGTCAATCCGCATACAGGACTCAAAAGAGTCATGTCTCCCAAGCCGCAATAATTTACTACAACCTGGGATTCAAGCTATATATGTGGGCCAGTTCCCGAATACAGCTAGTTTCCTCTATACATCATGTATAATGTACAATGTATATCTGTATAACACGAGTAACATACTAACTCCATAACTCATGGCCCATGCCCCGAAACTCGATGCCCTATCGCCCATTCCATTCCCACGCCCACACCCACGCCGGCCAACCCAATTCAACTTTATTGTTTGGCCCGCTCTTTTTGTACGTCATGGAGAAATAAGCGGGAGAAGGACAGTTTCGACACACACAAAAGACAAAGGCAGGCGTCATACAGGATATGGACTACGACGATTTTGCCGGTGACAACAACCCGTTTGCCGGAAGCAACCATTATTTTTCCAACGGGATTCTTAATGCAACCGATACCGATACCGACGCATATGCATACGCAAATACAGTTACCCACGACACCCAGATACTGAACTCGATTGGTGTGAATAATGCAAACGAAAATGCAAACGCAAACGCAAACGCAACGACACACGGCGACATTGCCACTTTTAACCACAATTACCGATACAGAGACACGCATATTGATAATTTGAACACGTCTTTTGTATCCCATGGGTCGAACATCGATGATGAAATGTTTAGAGACGCCGATAACAACGTATTTCTAGAGCCAGCCACAACCACCAGCACAACTACAGGCACAAATACCAATACTGCTGGTGTGGAACAGGAACAAACTGAAAATGGAGAGGAAGCTGAAGATGAAGATGAAGCTGAAGATGAATACGAGGACGAGGACGAGGACGATAAGTACGAGGCAGAAGAAGCCAATAATACCAGTATGATGACGTTCGACCCTCCCACAATATACAACCCCACCCTTATCGACTCACCAGCAACCATTGTCATCAAGAATTTTGAAATAATAAAAGACTTCAAAGGCACACGAACGGTTTATTACAAGATATTCAACTTGGAAAACGAGTCATTTGTTTTGAGAAGGTACAACGACTTCAAGTCTTTGAGAGTTTACTTGTGCAAGTTTTTCCCATACATGTTTATTCCTCCTATTCCAGAAAGACATTCCTTGTCGAGGTTTTTGAAAAACCCATTTAGCTATAAAAACGATGTTTCCATCATTGAACTGAGAACTCGGCTACTAAACTACTTTCTAGCCAAATTGACATTTAATAAGGAGATCAGCAAATCGGCAATTTTACTAAAGTTTTTAGACCCCTTGACCACCAATTGGGAGACGTGTCTCAAATTCCCGCCTTTCACCAATTTGAGTTCCAATTCCCTTCTTCTCGTATCCACGAGAAACCCGTCCAAACCGTCCCCGTATTTTTCCTTTTTACCCATTCCACCAACCTCTCTTGTTAAAAATTTCAGAAACGACATCAATCAGGACATTTTCCACTCCAAAGAACTGAAACTCAAACATTTGCTGAAGTTTTCTGTGAATCTTGAGAAAGACTGCAAGAAGTTGATCCATCTTTTGACCGACCATCGTATGGATCTGGTGGAGTTTGGTGGTTTTTTGAACATTTTCAGCATTGTGGAGAATCAGAACTTGGAAATTGAGAAGTTTGGTAATAAGATTGATCTCAATTTTCTGAACATTGAGATACTCGTCAACAATTTGATCATCAAAATCAAAGAGCCAATCATCGTGTTGAAGAATTCAGTCATTTATCTACTGCAGCTTTTACACTTCAGGAAAATGAAGGATCTACAATTGGATTATTTCAGCAAGATAATCCAAAAGAAGCAAAAAAAATTGATATCTTTGATAAAATCAATAAGACCAGATATACCGCAGCAAAAGGTGGATGCTGATGAAGTTGTTCCGAGTTTTTTGAAATTACATTCGAATTCACCATCTTTGAATCTAGCGATTGAAAACTTGAAAAAGAAGGAAGAGCAGAACCGGTTCAAGCATCGGGCTGACAAACCTAAGGTTTCATCAATTAAAACACCATCTGAAAGACAGGCAATTATCCAGGAGATCAAAGTGCTCAATAATGAATTGAACAAAAATTTGATACCGTGTTTCCAGGAGTTGAAAAAGGATGTTGTTTTCTTGAACACGAAGATTGAAGAGAGCTGCAACGACGAGTTGACGCATTTGATTAGAGTTCTGAACTCTCTGATAACGGATTGGAAAACCTCTGTTTGGGGTGAATATGTGCAAAGCTGTGTCAAGATATGGTCAAATAATAGTACAAATAAACAGAACTAAACATGGGCAGGCCGTTGGGTGGATTGCGGTAGTTTAGTACAATTTTTTTGGCTTTGATATTACAAAGAATAAATGCATGTTTTAACGAATACGTAATTAGGTTTTGAGTGGGCGTTCAAATACGGAATGTACGTTTGAAAACCTAGGATACGTTTGGGGTTGGGTCTTTATCATCTTGTTTTGGATGCGGTTACTTATGGAATGGGAAGCGAATCGATAGTTGCGGCAGCATGCTGTTTTTGTGTGATTCTGGTAGACATTCCATTCCACATTTCAGTATTGGTAGCCAATAATAATGCCAAGCCAGGTACATTCACAGCCGCTGGAATCAAACCCTGACTTTGATCCGATCCTGTTTGTGATTCTATACGCAGTAGTATAATAGGGCTAGATACGAGAAGCTTACCCAATACACAGAATAGTAAAACTGTTATTTATATCTTTGTAACAAAAAAGAAACATGAGTTTGTTTATAGTATATGAATACGTCGATTGTTTGCACTAAAGTGTACTGGTTTTATGTTTCAGCTCACTATTCGAGACAGGCCAGTCAAATACACTCATACAAAGGAATCTTATCAGACGACACTAAAGTGATATGGAAATTATCTTCAGGTCAGTTTACCAGCTGGTAATCAGTCTAGCATTAGCACCTCTAAGCCGCTGTGTTACATAACAGTTGCATTCACGTCAGTTGGATGACCTAGTCCACTTATATGCGTAGCTAATGACCGGGTGCCTTCCATCTTATATTTACGTATTACTACTTTACATATCCTCTATATATGACCCAACAGGGCAAGTGTTTGGAGTTGACGTCAGTCGATTGCATAAATATCACAGTTGAATTTAATTCTAGATTCGGTTTCATCTTGTCGTTAAAAACGGAATTCAAAACTGAAATACATAGTTTCTCGGATCATGTTAGAAGGTTTTCTACTATTTATAATAAATACAACAAATATTTAAAAACTGAAAAACCAATAAATACCTTGATTGCTGCAGAAAATCAGCAAAATTTACTACAGTGATTTCAATTTCAACTAAATGACCATCTATGTCAAATTCAAACATATTCTATTCATCACCTATAATCAGTACGTGGTCGGTAGTAATGTATATTTTTGCTATATTTCATTCAGATATGGGTCTCAATGTAATGTTTATCATGAATGATAGTCTTGTTAACTCCTTTAAGAGACACAATATTGTCCTCAAATATTCCATTAGAACCCTCAAAAGTGGAATCAAAATCGTCTTTTATGGACCCATTACTAACCGGAATGGTCTTGGGCACAGGGATACCATATGAATTGTTCAGAAATGAAAGTTTTGCTGATTTCATCGATCGAGAGATGTCATCGGCACATTCGTCAGGATCATTACATCTAACAAGATGTCTTTCTGCATTTTCGTAGATTCCTTGGACAAGCGCAGAAGCCTCTGAAGAATGTACCTGGTGATCTTCATCATTTCCTACATTGGAACCATAATCGGGATCCAAATTTGACAAATCCAACGGGCTGGTTTCTTTGTGTGTGGTATCCTCTTGAGGTATGTGAGATGTGTCCCATTTGGAGAATGAAAATGATGGCTGCTTTTTAATTGTGATATGGGAATTTGTTGTTTTCAACGGATCAGCGGCCAAATTGGATGGTTTTAAAGGAGGAACCGCTAAATGACTTTGAGTTTTGTAAGATTCTTTGGATATGTATTTGGTATCATGTGGTAAAGAATTGGACCTACTTGAATTTTTATTTAAATTGCTTGAAGAATACAGTCGGTGGAGATATGAAGTAACATTTCTTTTGGCAAAAGGTCCTGGATTTTTCCTCTTGATGTTTTTATCGACATCGATATAAACGTCAGTCTCGTCGACGATTTCTTCTCCAATAAGTTCTTCAATAACATCTTCCAGTGTGAGAACTCCTCTTGCTCCCTGATCGTGACCGGGAGTTTCACTCACAACAACCATATGCGATTTACCTTCTTGGAAATAGTTCAGGATGTTCAAGCAAGACGTATTTAGAGACGTTTCTGGTAGTGTTGCAAGAGGGAATGACGAAATCGGCAGATCATCCTCTGGATCATAACTTATGAGAATTCTGACAAGAAGCATTCCAACAAAGTTTAGCGGCTCGCCAGGTAAATGGATAGGGATTCTAGAGTAACCGGCATTGAAGATCTCCTCTACTGTCTTTTCATCCAATATTTTGTCGGAAGGAAGAGAATACACTTTATCGATTGGAGTCATGATGGAGGAAACGGGTTTCACTTTCAAATCTAACACAGAATTAATAATGGTCACTTCGTCAATGTTTAATCTTTCGGTACCCATTGTATGGTGGAGGTTGACCAATGTTTTCAATCCACTCTTTCTATAAAACGTACCGTGATCCTCACCTAGAAGATAATCGAGTAGCTTTGCAATTGGGTATGCAACAGGATACATCAAATACATCAATATCAGGACATATGGTGCAAAGAAAGCACCTAACTCCAAACCGTATCTCACGCAGATGGATTGTGGGATGATTTCACCAAAAATGACAATAGCAACAGTTGAAGAAAACACCGCAGAAAACCCTCCGCCAAGAAGTCTGTCTAGAATGACAGGCAAAGTTTCATTGGTAATAACATTGGATAATAATAACGTCACCAAGAGCCAATGTTTCCCCCTATCTAGTAGTTCCAATAATTTGTTGGCTGCTTTACGTTCCTTTTCCGTACCTGAGGAGGCAATCACTTTGAGGTAAACTTCATCCTGGCCCATCAACCCAAGAGTCAACCCTGCAAAAACTCCACCCAGTAAGACCAAGCACACAGATGTCACAGAATAGATGTATAGCTGTGCCGTTGATAAGGACGAGCTCGGAGATGCAGCATCAGCTGAGGAAATGAGGGTAGAGATGGGCATCGAGCTAGTCAACGTCGGCAGCAATGCAATCACCACCTTCAAACTTTTGTACCTATTGAGAACCATCAGTTTCAGTCTCCGTTTCAGTGTTTGCAGCCCTGTGTTCAGCGCAACTGTTCAACAATAATGTAAAGCAGCAGCACTAAGGACAATGCAACCGAAGGCAACCGAATTTTCCAGAGCGTCGGTGACCAAGGATTACGTTATCAAGAAAGGGAAATTTTTCGTTGAAGATCACAAGGTACAGTAGGGGAAGACGAGATCCCACGTGGTGTGAATTTGGCCAAGAGGTGTTATGGCTTTCCGGAGAGGATATAATGAGTTGTATCGTGATATTGGATTGCTGTTGAAGAAGAGACGTGTTGCTGACCTAGAGAGTACAAAGGCAAAGGCAAAGGTGGCGACTCAGGCAAGAACGACGGCCGATTGGAACATAGACGCCATCGCCAAGAAGAGACTCGCAAACCAGGTGAAAAACAATAGAAGTGTTGATGAGTGTATTGATATGAGACTAGAAGATCTCTGGAATCGTGGCCAGATTAGTGGGGTTGTATCTGAAGAGGACAAATATATAAATAATTATTTGGACCGGGTCAGTGGCAGGAACGTCGTGACAAACGGTGTCGTAGGAGCTGTTGAGTTACCGGAGGAACTTAAACTAGGAAGCGTAAGTAAACCAGTTGGCGAGAATAACGTTGAAAGTTGTACGCCCCAGAGCAGATATTTTGGGTCTGGATTTCGTGCCAATACGAAACTCAATGAAAATGAGCTTAGTAGACTGAAAGGCTTTGTGATTAATAAAATTAATAAAGAACAAAAGGAAGTATCGAAAATACGTAAAGAAACGCTCAGTATTTCACCATTTCCAGAATCATCGAATGAAATACATGTTCACACATATACTGATATCAATATGATCAAGTTCGTCAAGTTATTGTTGAATTTTCACGCCAATACTGTAGATGTCCGATATTATACCAAGTTGGTGGAATCAATTGATATTCTGATCAATGATCGAAAGTTTAATGGGAACTTCATCAGTAAATTGAGACCTTCAGATTTAGAGATTCTTATAAAAGCTTTAATTTTTGGTGATAAAGTGTTGACATCGGAGCAAAAAAACTTACTAGAGATAAATAGGATAAACAATTACTTGTTTAACAAGATGGAACACAGTAATATGAAGTTGTCCAACAAGGAACTATTTTCTTTGTTGAAGATATCTAGTGGAAATTTGAAAAAAAAGGAAACCATTAACAACTTGAAAAATATATACGTGAAGTTCCGAAACAGTGAATCGTTTAATAAAAATTTGGATTTTTTCCGAATATTCCTGAACATGAATATTTCTTTGAACTCTAGAAAAGTTGAACTAGTTGACCCAGAATTTGTGGTAATGATTATACAAGATCTTATAGATCAAAATGTGAAACCAGATATCACTATCATCAATTTACTCATAAAGTATGCCATTTTAGTGGAGGATGCGGAGATGTTTGAAGCAGTCACTGAATACTATTTTATGAATTACTATGTGGAATTGAAGACTTTTCGTAGCATTCTCAATGGAATTGACGTATTTGTTTCAAACGGCCAGGGTCTAATACAAGAACTTAAAAAATATGAAGAATTTTTGGAAGAAGTTGCTTTTTTCAAAATCGATTTGCATGCTGCACTTCATTCACAATATGGTATAGAAGATCTGCTTGGTATCAAATCATAACTCAGTAGGTCCTCATAGTGAGCAACTCTTGATTCAGTACATTCTCATAGTGAGGAATTTATTTATGTTTTTTGGGTCTAATTTTAGTCTGCCTCGTATGTAACATTAATTCGGAAATGGATGATTCTTTTTCCTCGGCATAATATCATTTCGGAGCGGCTCAACTTTTTTTTTTGTTTCTTAAATATTTTTAAAAATGTATTTCTCCGAGGTTGCTTCGGTTCCGAAAAATTCTCTCTATTCGGAGATAACACGCATTTTCTCATATTGTTTTTTTTTCTCTCCGTTTTTACATTTTTCAGTCCTTTCTATTTGTCGAGGATTTTTGATTTCCATGACGTTTCCCTAGATATTACTAAGCACTTCTTTTTTCTTTGAAAGGTTTGGAGGAACAATTGATTTACATAATGACGGTAAATACATTTCTATCACAGTTATTCAAAAAGGACAAATCTAAAAAGAAATCACATTCGGATGAGAAAAAGCAGGCCCCAAAAGATGTGCCTACCCCCGCATCTTCCCAGATGAAGTCTTCATCTTCATCTTCTTCATCACTCATCCACCCCATAGACTCACATTCTCAACTACCGCATCTTAAATTGGCCAGATTTTTGGAGAAGAGACATCAAAAACATATGGACGATCTCCATGCTTTACATAACAATATTCAGAATACTCTTCACTGCGCACCGAAAGCACCTCCTGTTGTGACATCTTCCAGTTCCAATTTCAAGAAAACGCAGCCGTCTAAGTTTAACGATTTTAATGCTTTACGTAGTTTGTGTTCAAAATATGGTATCATTCCAGATAATTCGATTGATCTGAAAGACTTGATTGTACATTCGAATAATTTGGATGTCACCGAAGCACAATCTCCAGATAAATGTCTTGTGATAGGACAAGGAGCAGGAGGTTCGGTTTATCCGCTCTATAATGCCACACAATCACATTTGTATGCAATGAAAAAGATGCGTCTTAAGTCCGACATCGAGACACATGTAAGCTACGACAAGAAACTGAAGAATGAGTTCAATATAGCCAGCAAATTTCATCATCAGAATTTGATTCGGACATACGACTTGTTACAGGCTGACGATCTCCTCATCATTGTGATGGACTACGCGCCTTACGACTTCTTTACCATGGTAATGGCGGGCCAAATGACGAAAAATGAAGCGTATTGCTATTTCAAGCAGATGTGTAAAGGTGTGCAGCACATGCACTCTCTTGGTGTGGCCCACCGAGATTTGAAGTTGGATAATTGTGTCGTTGACAAAAATGGGATTTTGAAAATTGTTGATTTTGGATCATCTGTGATCTTTAATGCTGATCTGTTTGCAGGACATGGATCGTCTAGTGGACTTGTTGAAAAGGCTACTGGGATTATGGGGAGTGATCCATATTTGGCGCCTGAAATCTTATCCGATTCATTCTATGATCCATCGCTAGCTGATGTCTGGTCTCTTGCCATTATTTTCTGCTGTATCGTGTTACAACGATTCCCGTGGAAAATCCCTAAAGAATCGGATATTTCGTACGATTATTTCACCAGAGAAAACAAAGAAACGGTTGACCAAAACGGCAAAACCAAGACTGTTGGTCCCAACAGATTGTTGAACCTATTGCCCGAGAAATCGAGGACCTTGATTTCCCAAATGCTCAAAATCAAGCCTAGCGAGAGGTTCAATATCGAGCACGTCATGGAGTCTCAGTTCATCTTAACATTTTCCGAATGTCATTACAATGATTACGATTCCAACAGAAACCAAGGAACTTTGGTGAAAAACGAACATCATTCACATCATCTTATCACGAACAAACAGTTTGAAGAAGATCAGACGAGTACCGCTTAACAGACGACTAGATTTATGCATTAGATGAGAAATTTATAGCTCTTTCTTTGGTTTATTTGAAGATTGTATTATTACTAAAAAACGTGAGGATGTAGGGGTGTGTGATTGTTCTGGATGTGCGCGTGGAGGGCTAGGGGGATTAGCAAACTTGCTGTGGATTTGTTGGCGGGCCTCTGAGTTTGATGATGATGTGACCTCCTTTTACTAGCCCCCAGTCTAAAAGACGGTTCAAACACCTCTCCAATGGAAGCAAGCAACATGTTCTGGAATTTGTGTAGATTCAACGAAACTGGAGCTATGGGAGGCCTAACGGAGAACATGTATGATCCCGTTCTCTAAAAAGGATATTTGGCGTGGCGTTCCCCTCCAGTTGTGACGCCCCCGATGGAACGCCCTCCGATTTCCTCTTCTTGATTGCTTCTCTTTAAACACTAACAACTTCTGCTCTTCAAAATCTACCATTACTGTATAAAGCATGTACACAGCTCTACAAAACAAACGCATCTGTCACGTAACTTCACCTCTCTATCACTTTCAAAAGCTATATTTGGGAGTTGTAGATGACAGAAACAGATTCACCGTTGTTGATTCTTCTGATTGCTTCACCGAAGATCCTGGAAACATCCATAACTTCACTGTTTGGTAATCTGCACACTCTGTTGGTTTGGTCCACTGTATTGGAGGTGATGACCTTTTTGAAGAAATCACATTCTTTGACCTTTTCAATGGAATGCTCACTAAACAGACCGTGTGTGACAATTGCATAAATATCATTGGCTCCATTCTCTTTCAATAATCTGGCACATTTGATCAGGGTACCTGCCGTATCGACCAAATCGTCTACAATGACGCAGTTTTTACCCTTGATATCACCAACTAATAGCGACATATCTTCATTCGTTTGAACCTTTCTCTCCTTATGGACCAACGCAAACGGTAATGACATCGAGTCGGCAATGGCAGCTGCTCTCTTGGCACCACCAGCGTCGGGTGAAACAATCACGACATCATTCAATTTGATATAGTTGGAGATATAGTATTGCACCAATTGCTTGGAATACAAGTTATCAACTGGTATATCAAAGAAACCTTGATACTGAGAGTCGTGAAGATCCATAGTGATGATGTGGTTAGCACCTGCAGATGTGAGTAGATTTGAGATCAACATTCCGTTTTCGGCAATCCATGGTTTATTGCTACCGACATTATTACTTTTCAGGGATTTGATCGAAGGCATATCCATTTGTCTTGAATAGAAGAACAAGGGCATAATGACGTTGATTCTCTTTGCGCTGGCCATTTTACATGCTGAAATCATCAATAGTAGTTCCATCAAGTAGTCATTGACATTTCCAGCACCTGTTTGTAAAATGAAAACATCTTTCTCTCTGACTGAAGTCTCAAGCTGAACGGAAGTTTCACCATTGGCGAATTTCTGCAACAGCACTTTTCCTTGCGGTAGTGACAAATTATTGCAGATTCTCTCCACAAGTGGTTGGTTTGATGATCCTGAAAAAATGACGATATCTCTCATATCAAAGTGGGGAAGGGAGACTTTGGGTTTAAGTTTGGGTTGTTGAGTTGGTAGGTTGGAACAGTCTGTGTTGGTTGGACTCGACTTGCTTGATAACAGACACTTTTCTTTCTTCGAAGAATAAAAGACAAAAAAATTTTATTTTTTCATTCAAAAACAGCAACCCCGGGGTAGCACTCACTCGAGGGAAGTCACTGAGGAAGATGCAGATATTGATTCAGGGAATGGAAGTATACAGTTACGTATAAAATTATTCCCATTAACTGGAACGGGGATGGTGTATTTTCATGCCAAGCGTGTTTCCTGCTAGGGGCGGGCAGGTGAAACCGTTCTAGAGTGTGCTTGCAGTAGATGCTGTTTTTGTAGCAAAATAAATGATATATGATATCCACTGGGCTACACCGCTTTGTGCCGATATTAAGCACAAATCAAACGCCCATGTTTATTTGGTGATAAGTTTTGCTGCCGGCTCCATCTTTCAGTTGTGCTGAGCTGTTTTGGCAGGTTTAGTAGGAGCACGACCAAAAGGAGCTGTGTAGCTTCCTTATAGCGGCCCACCACAAAACAGCCCCAGTGTCTCTAGTTAGCATATATGTCATGCTTTTTGACCCCAACCTGAATTATTTGAGTTAAAAAGTGTCAAAATCTGTGTTCTAATCACACAAACCAGACAGGAACTGTCTGGTTTGCACCTTAAATGGATATTCACTGTTCAAGAAATGCCGTTTGAAAAATACAAAACAAACATCTATGCATCTCACCACTGTACAGTACTATTTCCATTGAAAACCAGAGCTGTGCGGTATCAACTTCTTGCATTAGAGTGCCGACCTTGTTTTAGAGATGTAAGTACTTTAATATGTGATGCTTACGTGATGATCTATCAGACCTGTCTAATTGAGTGGTTATTGCTTTCTTATTGTATGATAAAATACAATGGGCCTACAGTATCCTTTAGCAGATCCAGAGAGTTTTGAACGTGTTTCGTCAGTTAAAAAAAAATATAAAATACACATTGAAAAGTATCAATGGCCAGACAATACCAAGAACAAGCAAGCTGTTTGAGGCGCCTAATGCTTATGTCGCAAGTAATTCAAAATCTTTGAAGCAAAACCTGAACTGAACGATTCCTTTTGTGTTTGTTACCCCCATTTGTTAAGTCCTGTCGTTTTTGTTCCTTTTTTTCTGTGCGTCTGCTGTAAGAATTAATAACTTGACTTCAACATGGGTTCTCAACTTCCGCATACAAATAGACGTCTTTTTTTGGCTAATATCATATGCGATGAGTATTATAGTTGAAATGGGTGTGTCCTTGATGGGACACCCTTCGATTGAAGTTTCCCAGTTTATAGATCAGGTGAAAGTGACGATATAAACACCTGGATGTGCTTGAATGTTAGCTGATTCCTTAAAACACCACATATTCCGCCCACTGAATACCTTTCTCTTGTTATTTCTTGCAATAAGTCATTTTGCACGCCTTTTCTGCAAAAACGGCTCTCTGAATTGTGCAGTCTAGCACCATCCAAAAGCATTCTGGATTACTGATTTCTTTTGTCTTTTCGGCTTCTTTTGATTCTATAATCGTCCTCCAGCCAGGTTTGTATCACACAGCAAATGAAAATAGCAAAAATAAAAACTGGCTTTTTCACATCTGTCTAGTTGATAATCGATGGGCAGCTAAAACAACAGCAATTAAAAAAAATCATCTGAATCCCGGAAGGTGAGAGGCTAACGTCTCTTCTCATTCATCATATGGTAATTTGATATCGAACCTATCTGGAACAATAAAAAACTGACGCGTTTTACACTGGCATTCAAGTTGCTGTGCGATGAGACTTTTAGCTCATACATTAGCTGTCGGATATTCAGAAACAAAACTTACCAACCAACTATAGAAGGCAAACACAGTATTCAGTACTGACTAACTAGGACGCTGTTCTTAACCTTAGAAGATACGAATACTTTGGGGTAGTTAATGCACTGCTACTATATGGTTACTAGATACAGTGACGAGTATATACATGTTTAGTATATATCTATATGTGTAACATAAGCTTGAGTACTTAATAGGTAGGTTATTGGGTCCAGTATTGACTGGCTATAAGGGTTATAAAGTGTAGTATAAAGTGGGAATAGAGCAGTATTTATAGATCTCTTGGGAACTCTCTAAATACTGTCTAGTAAGCTTGTACTTGTACATGTGTACTGTGTAGCTTACGTAATATAAGATAGTGGCTGAGCCTCACTATGTTACACGCTTTCCTTTTGAAAAGACAGGTGTATTTCAGGGTGATCTTTGATGTAGTCGTCAACTGTCTCTTTGGCTGATTTATACAGTGGTTTGGATTGAATCCATTCTTTAGAACCGTCTTTGAAGAGAACCAGGAAGGTGTAGCCTCTACCCCTCTTTTCATAATTTAAAATTGAGTCAATCTCAACTTCTTCTGTGCCGTCGTTATATTTGTGGAAGGTCTGTACTGTAGCGGGAGCTTTAAAAAGTGCATCTGGGAGCGATTTCTGTTTTCGCAACTGTGAAATGTGAAATGGTGATTTTCTCTTGAAAGATGCTGGTAAAGCGAGTAATACGTTCACCGGACTCAAGACTTCAGTGACTGTAAATGGACCCACAAATTTGGTACGTAAGGAAGGGACCAACTTGGAATTGTGGTAATCGCCTGGCGTTGATAAGGCAGATTGTTTGATATAGGCTTGATCGCCTACTTTAAATGTAGTGGTGGTTTTGGAGGCGTCGAAATACAACTTGTTCTTCTGAAAGGATAGTTGAAGAGCAGTTCGAGCGGTTGTGTAAAACCGATCCATAGCCTCAGTAATGTCATCGGCGGCTGCGCCAGATGTGGTGGTGCTGTACTGAATCGACAGCGGCGATGCAGGAATATATCCCAAGTCAACTTCGAATGGTGAGAATCCGCCCAAGGAAATGGTGGGGGTGGAATTGATAACAAATTCTGCCATTGGAAGCATGGAAATCCATTGAGAATTCTCGGTTATGGTTGTGATGAGATAATCCTGTAGTATGCGGATGTATCTTTCAACTTTACCGTTGGATTCATGATGTTTGGAAACAGACAATCGGGAGGTTGAGCCAAGATTGTTCAGCAGTTGTTGGTACACTAATGATGTGAATTGACTGCCTCTGTCCGAAACAAGGATTTCGGGGAAACCATGAAGTGGAAAGTGTTGGTGGAGTAGAAGGTGAGCTAGATCAGAACCGGAAAAACTGAAGTTGATTGGGTGGAAATGGACATGGCTGGAAAAGATATCAATAATGACGAGTACAGCATTAACCGTGGAGTTATTATATGTGACAGAAGGAAAACCGTTGACAATATCAATTGCGATATGTGACCATCTACGAGTAGGTAATTCAGGTTGTTGCAATGTACCCATTGTTGAATTTGCAGCGTTGATGCGGCAGCAGTGTTCGCAGGATGTCACATAGTCAGAGATGATGGTATGCATATTAGGAAAATAAAAATGCTTTGTCAACCATGTCTGCATTCTGTTGATGCCGGGGTGGCCTGCCAAATTTGATAAGTGAAAATCGTCCAATACTTGTTGAACTAAACTATGTGGAATGCATTGTCTATTTTTATACCGTAGCAGCTGAGAATGTTCGTCATAGGAGTAATGTTGATCGATATGATTTGAAGAAGATGATGAAGTGAGACGGTTGATGATAACACTGAAGTGAGGATCGTTTTTTAATGCTGAAGGTAAAGATTCGGACCATGAAGATGAAGTTGAAACGATTGAGTGAAAAACCGTCGCGGTCTGTTCGGATTGTGAGGAATCTGATGTTGAATAATATGGTAATCGTGATAAATAATCAGCAAGATGATTTGAATTGCCAGGTAAGTACTTTATTTGAAGATTGAAACCGGTGAGCTCTGCCAGCCATCTGGTTTGCTTAGGTGTCAGATCTTTTTTCAGAAAAATGTTGACGATTGGTTTATGATCTGTTTCGACTAATATTGACGGTTGTAAATGGAGATAAAATTGAAATTTCTTGCAAGCGATTTTGATGGCGTACATTTCTTTGTCTAAAACTGACCAATTCAATTGTGCTGTAGTGAACTTTTGTGACTTGAAGCAGATTGGGTACCAAGTTTCATCAAATTGTTGCCATAAAACGGCTCCTATAGCCACGTTACTAGCATCGGTTGTTATCTTAATGGGTAGTTTGGAGGTAAAACAGTGAAGTTGCAGTGAATCTAAGTGTAGAAGCTGTTGGTACGCTGTTTCACATTCTTTGGACCAAGTGAATGTGCTATCCTTCTTTACTAATGAATATAAAGGTGCTGCTGTGGTGGCATAATTGGCTAAAAAGTTTGAAATATATGCAAAATGTCCTAAAAATGATTGCACTTCCTTCTTAGTCTGCGGTTTTGGGAACGCTTTGATCAATTCTAAAGTGGATTCTTTCGGATGTAGAATCACCTCGTTCGTTTCAGATGACGTGAATTCATGTCCCACCCATTGGAGTGATGATTTGAAAAACTGGGACTTCTCCTTATTGATGTGCAGTTTGTGAGTGGAAAGAGTGTTAATGATAGCGGTTAAATGACGTTGATGTTCTTCCAGTGAATTACTCACAATAATGATATCATCTAAGTAACAACGGCTGAATGCATTGAAAGGTTGTAAAATGTTTGTGAGGAAACGGCAAAACAATTCGGGACTGTTGACGGTGCCAAAAGGGACGACGTTCCAGTGATAATATGAGTTGTCGAAACGGAAGGTAGTGGCATGACTAGTTTCTGGAGAGAGACGTAAATGATGGAAAGCGCTTGTAAGATCGATTGTGGAAAAAACGGAACCTTGGAGGTCAATGGTTAGATCGTGGAACGCTGGAACAGATGGTGGAAGTGGAACTGTGATGGCATTGAGTTTTTTGTAATCGATGACCATACGTGGTTTTTTTCCGTGAACGACAAAGGGGACAGAGTAATAATTAACGGCGTTTGTTTCGGTGATAAATCCTTTTTCTAACAGTGATGAAATTTCTTGTTTCATGAATTGGAAAGCGGTATGATTGGCAGGAATGTGTCTACCAGGTGTTAGGTCTTTTAATGGTGAATGAAATTGGAAAATATAGTCTGATGGTCTCTGTGGGGGTAAAGTAATCGGACCTGGTTTGTAATTTTGAAATGCTTCTGTCAGTGCAAGATGGATATCGAAAGAGGAAGAATTGTCTGTTGATTGGGCAGTGGAAAGCTGTGACATGAATGTGGAAATATCGGGATGTAATTTAATGAAATCATAACCAAGAATGAATGTTGATGTAGGCTCGTCGATGACAATAAACTGATGGGTGTACACGGTATCATTGAGGACAAAATCGAAAGCGGATTGGCGGTTAGGAATTGAGTGTCCACTATTAAGGGTGTCTAAACGGAAGGTCGGTTGATCGGGGTCGATGCAAGATGGATAGCCAAGCTGGGTGAGGTGGTCGGTGGAGATGAAAGAATGTGTAGAGCCAGTATCAAGAAGTGCCGACAAATGGAAGTCGTCGTCATAGTCGTCTAGGAAAGTAATGGTAGCGTGAGGTAACTTGGTGATATCGGTGTCGGAAACAATGTTGTAATTTTGACCAAATTGAAATGTTTCGGTTTCTGCAGGTGGTGCTGGATCAGGAGTGGTAGTTGAGATAACAGGTGAAGTGGATGGAACTGCTATGCCAGATGGTGAAATGGAACGATTGCCGATTGGGGTGGTGTTGGCACCGGTTAATGGTGGAAATTTAGACCAACGAGAACGATGAATGCGTGGGCCGTTATTATATGGAATGGATGAACGAGATGGTGAAGCAAGCTTAGGATTGATAGATCTAGCGGGAGTTGGGTTGCGTTGTGAGTTCTTGAAAAAATGGGACCAGTTTTTGGAATTGCCGAGAACATGAAGGAAATCTTGAATGTCCGAGGTTTGATGGATGTAGTAGAGGTACTCATGATGATGTAGAGATTTGAAAGGACCATATTTGAGATAAAAGTCGAAAAGAGTTGAATCTTGGTTGATTGCCAGATAATGACCTTTCCGTGTCTAGAGATCAATAAATTTTCTAAGATCAGAAATGGAAGAGATTTTAGAACAGAAGAACTCGTAGTGTGTGTTATCAAAACGTTGTTGTAATTGTTGAGGGGACAAGAGAGCTGAAAGTAATGCAACTTTGAAGGATTGGTTATCGTAGACATCCATGGTAGAAAATGATTCAATAATTCTGACAACACGATGATTTGAATCGATGGAAGCAACTTTAATGGCTTGAACAAGTTTGGGTAAGCAGAATTGTTTGCCGAGAATACCAGTAATGATTAATGGAAAGTAGGTGTCCAATGACTGAGAGAAATCGATACGATTGAAGTAGTAATCCGATGGGAGTAGTGCTGGTGGAGAGAAGATAGAGATGGCATGGGACAATGGAGTAGGGCCAGACCAGAAGTTTGTCAATCTTGAGAAAAACGATGATTGGGAAGTGTGCGAGGAGTGCTGTTGTTGAACGATGGCTGGTAAGTTAATGTTGATGGTTTGAGCCAAGGCTGGTGTGGTAGAGGTAGGGACTTTTGATGATGATGTTCTGTTGGTTTTTGGAAGCATGAACCGAAATAGAGATCTGAGGTTGTAAAGACAAAAAATTGTAAGAATGAATTTAGGGTGGTGATTGATCCATGTAGTGAGGTGAACAATAGTTGATTGGGTGTAAGCAGTAGCATGGTAGGCAAAGTTTGGAACAGTAATGTCGTTGGGGGTGATGTTGCTAGAGAGAGAGTAGTTGATAACAGATAGTAAGGATGAAACTAAAGTGGTAGCAAGTGAGAAGCCAAAAATTTTGATCCAGTCGAAAGACGCGACGGTAAAGTCTTCGAGATCAATGTTGGTGTTGAAAATATTTTCAAAATAATTGTAGCAAGTATTCATCATAGCAAAAGTTTTTGGTGCCGTAGGAACGTGTGGTTCGTAGATTTTGAGGGTTTCTGTAGTGTAAACGTAAATAGGAGGTCTTGCTAGGGTAGTAATCGGTAGAGCTAGAAGACAAGTAATCAATGAGAGGATGGAGAACGTAGATGGGTGTCCATGTAACATAAGCTTGAGTACTTAATAGGTAGGTTATTGGGTCCAGTATTGACTGGCTATAAGGGTTATAAAGTGTAGTATAAAGTGGGAATAGAGCAGTATTTATAGATCTCTTGGGAACTCTCTAAATACTGTCTAGTAAGCTTGTACTTGTACATGTGTACTGTGTAGCTTACGTAATATAAGATAGTGGCTGAGCCTCACTATGTTACAATATGATAGATTCATACTTTTCTCATGTGGAGAGGTTTCTTTTCAATCTACAATAAGCCTTTGGAGTTCTTCTGCTTCATCTTGTCTTTGTACACTCTTAGTCCAATGACACAGGCATATCCAACAATACAAGCCAATGATGTATACTTGATGAATGACCACACGATACCAAAAAACCATCCAACAAAACCATGTTCGGAACCATATTTCTCAAAATCCTTCTTCTTCAATTCCTTTTCCTGTCTTTTCAATCTACTCACTCTTCTTCTTTGCTTACGTTTTCTCAACATGGCACTGTTAGAACGTGAGTTTTCAACTTTCTCATACTCATCTTCCGGATCCTGGGTGATTTGAATACCTTGGCCCAAAGTATCAATTTCAGTTATGAAATCTTGTCCATTTTCGTCATTTCCTTGAAGTCTGAATGTCTTAACGTCAATAGAATATAGATCGACATTATGATGAAGATCTCCTGTTTCTGCACTGACACCGACATAGATTGGTCTGCCAATCGGAAGCAGAGCATCAATATTAACATTCTCGTTACGAACACATGTCTTCCATTGACCCGTGCCTTTCATATCGACATCAATCTCATAAATATTGGCTTGTCTGATATAGGTGAATCTTAATTTTGTTGGGTTTTCATTATTGTAAATATCTCCAATAGAACAACCACCAATTTGTGTATTGAGGCCATCCATATTTTTGTCGTAGTGGCCGATATTTCCATTGTTTCTTTGAACTGATAAATATGGGAACGAGTTTCTGTTCTTTTTACTATGCTGATTCTTATATGTATCGATGAAAATACCCAACCCATTGAAATCGCTCTGCATTCCAAACACGTCACCTTGCTCTAATTGTTCAGTAGTGAGCCATAATGCCATACCGTCACCAATCAAGTTACGTTTATCTTGTTTACCTGAGATCTTGAACTCGATTTCAACTTCAAAACTGGATAAATCGTCATTGGAAATGGTCATCAATGAAAACATGTGTCCTGAATTTTTAGGAGAATCCTTTACTAAAGTAACATAGTCAGCGGTTTTGGATAAAAGCATATTTCCACCATTTTTGTAATGTGGAAATTTCATATTGGAATCCAGATATGGTGGTAATGACATGTAGTTCAAGGAAATTGGCTTCACCTTTGGAGAATAGGCCAACAAGTCAGACAAAGTTTTCATATTTTTGCTACTCACATGGACGCTATTATCATTGGATCCCGTGTTCGTGGAATAGGAGGTGTTATTATCGGAATTAGAACTCCAGCTTGGGAAGATCAGGTACAGGATCAACAACGACAAGACACCAAGCACCAGCTTTCCCTTGGTGGTCAATCTCCCGTAGAGTCTTCGAGCCTTCTGAATTGTCGAAGGTTTGCTGTGGCCAACTGTGAAGTCCATTTATGTCTAACAATCAGGGTTGGAGAAGGATCAACTGAAAGCTGAACAGAAACCGGAAAACAAACAGCTTTCTTTTCGCAGTTCTTCGACTACGGACGAGTGAGTGAGCGAGTGAGTGAGCGGCTGATCCGTCCACTCGCGGCGATTACGGCGATTTGGTTTTCGTGGAGAAACGGCAGCGGGAATGGAGACGGATGATGCGGGCGGAAGCAAAAACGGGGGCAAAAACGGGGGCAAGAACCGGGGGACGCGTAGTGCAGTTGGGGTGCGGAAAAAAATAAGGATGGACAGAGGATAAAGGCCGAACAGTTCTGCTTTGTTATGATATGGTCGGCCCTGAGCTGATTTGGTTTGGTATTGAATGGTATGGTATGGTGGCTACGTGATTGAAAATGTGGTGTGGGAATAGTAAACGTGCAGTGTATTGTAGGGTATTTTTCAGTATATAAGTAGTTTTCAGAACCCCGTGTCGTTGTTTGCAACTAGGAAGTGATTTGGGTGCTTTTGCTAGTATGATTCTCTGATTATGTAAGCCGAATAGCATTTATTGGATGGTGATACTTGTACGGATGGATTCCGTTAGTTACAGGATTCTTCTAAGGAGATGGGTGCTTGCCGCAGCTGGAAAATATGGAATTTTCAATTCCCTTGGCTCGGAACAACTCTAGGAAAGATGGGTTCAAGTAGTGTGCTTGTAGCACTGAAACCAGTTATTGTCTTAAAAAGATCTTTAACACGAATTTCCCTCTATTTGGCCAAGAAATATGACTCCTGTAGTGGTTGAAAGCGAGTACGTCATATCAGAATGTTTAGATTGCATTTCTGGCTTTTGATTCACATTCCCTTGTTGGTGGAAAGACTATATAGCAGTAGAAAAGCGGTTCATTCGTAAAAAATACAAACAAGCACATCTGCTGCTATACCAAACAGATATGGCTATGGCCTAAATCTGTTTCAACTCAACTCGTTCGGTAACAATGGGAATATAAAGTCAGTCTAGAATCATTAGTAAGATGCCAATACAGGTTTTGCTGCATTGATTCTATGCTGCCGGAATTGAGACTCATGCAAGCAGCCCATTCGTTGCAGCCATACCGTCATTTATTTAACTTGACAAGCGGTATTGAGACAACTTTCATTATCTCTTTTATAGTTCAACAGGTTGGCTGGTACTTTCTTTCCAGCTGTGTCTACATTAGTACGTTGGTATTTGTCACTGCATAACAGCAGTTTCCGTTTGAAGGTTGCTACGCAATCGTAGTCTTTTGCAAAAATACAAAGCACCAACTAGCTAAGGAATATATGACTAAAACCACACTCTGTTAGCTCAACTCACTTTTTGCTTGTATTCACCCTCCAATCATCAATGAAAACATCATTTTGCAATATCAATTCTAGGATTTGTTTGCAAACTTAAACTGTATGTCCATACTATTGCTCGAACAGAAAAGTTAGCAACATCATTTGGCGCCTACTCCTCCAAATACCCTTCATTAAATGAAAGTCATTTAACTATATACATTAAAAATTTCGTTCACTATAAATTCGTTCACTATAAATTCGTTCTTATCATATATTCATTGAAAACCCAGAAATGGATCATTTCTTTTAAGAGTGAGAGTCAGCCGGATTATTCATCATTGACATCATACTCATCGACTGGGAAACGTTGTGGACTTGTCTTTCAACAAGCGTGTTGGGAGAGTCTCCTTCACTTTCTCCTTCACCTTGTGAATAAAAGGATTTGCTAGTGTCGTTGGCATCTTGGTAGCCATCTTCTACGGCTAAATTGTCGCTGCTGATGGATCTGCCAAACTCATCACTCGAGTTGCGTAGCTGCTGATATGGTCCTCTTAAGCTGGCGGTGGGCTGCACATACGTGGTGTTGTTTTCTGTGTTTTGATGGCTCTCCACTTCTTGTATACTGGATTTGATGTCAATTTTAGTTGCTTCGTTATAAGTATCACTGGAATCAGTGGCTTTATTATCTGAGTATTTGAGTTCCTTGTTAGAGCTGCTATTATTCATCGTGCTACTTCTTCTTTGTCTTCTCTTGGTGATGAGCTTTCTTCTTTGATGTTGAGAGTTTTGGGTCAGAATCTTGTTGTGACCCATACCTGGCATGGGGAAAATGGATTTATAATCCGCAATCGGTTTAGGATTAGACAGAAGTTTGGAGCCACCGGGAGGTATTGGGGAATCTGCAGATGGTACTTTGGATGTGCTACGGTGATGATGGTGGTGGTGGCGTTGAGGATGCTGATCAACATGAGGTCTGGCGTCAACAATTCGAACATCATCGTATTTTTCTTGTGTTTCTTGTTGCTGTTGCTGTTGCTGTTGTTGTTGTGATGACTGCTGCTCTAGCTGGTGTTGTAAACGCTGCTGTTGTTGTTCTCGATCGTGCTCTTCCAATAGTCTTTGTTGTTCTAAGGCTTGCTGTTGGTACTGTCTTTGCTGCTCCAATAATCTTGCTTGTTGTTGCTGTTGTTGTTGCCTGAATAGATGGGCCTGCTGTTGCCTCTGTTGCTGTTGCAATTGGTGCAACTTTAGCTGCTGCTGTTGTCTTTCGTGTTCCTGTTGTAAGAGCAACATATGTTCTTCTTGTTGTCGTTCTTGCTGCTGTTGAGCAGATGATTTGCTAGAAAATGGCGATAGTCTGTGCTTTATTTTCTCTGTCGAGCTACCCCGACTGAATTGAAGGTGGTTTGCCGGGTTGTAACCTCCAGGCCCATATTTGAAAAACTTCTTTAGTAAATTTTCATGTTTGGGTTCATTGACAGGTTGCTGCTGTTGATGAGGAGAATTATAGTTGTGTTGAGCATATTGATTCTCATAGTGGGTGGATTTCTCATATGAAGCATCGTTGGAAAATCTTGATGTGTTATTCATGTAACTCGAATGAGATGATGAATATGATGAAGAAGAAGAAGAGGAAGAAGCGTTTTCAACTCCGGAAACAACGTTACTGTTCTCTTTGTTTCCACACGCGTTCATTTCGTCATAGCCAAACCCACAGTTGGTACACGATTTACATTCGTTCGCCTTATTGAAGCTGGAAACACCTCCAGCATTGAGAACATCGTTTTTGCCCGAAAAGTTAGGAAGGTAGTCATTTTCGATTTCATTCTCACCATTTCTCATCTTGTCTAGTTGAACATGGTCAATTGGAATAGGACAAAGACCAATATTATTCATGACATTCAATTGTGATTCTGTCGTTATAATGTCCATCGAGCTAATTCTGGAATTAATCGATAGTGGGCCTGTTTCTGTCAATTGAGAGCATGTCAAAACATCCTCTCTGAACTGGAACAAGGATCCTCTTTCCCACGGATTTAACGATAAGTAGTTGATCAAGACGTGGAATACTTCGTTTGAGATTGGAAGAATTTTCATCAAAATCTTAGGATTGGAGACAAATGCTTTGAAAGTTGTGTCCTGTAATGAAGCCTTGAGCCAAGGGTTTCTGATTGAAATTAAATTGATGAGAATGATCGCCAGGGACCACACGTCACCGGCACTTGTAGGAAATTTGACATTTCCGTGGTGAGGGAAATCAGAAGCGGAACTTGGATTTAATAATCTTTCCAGATGGATCGAATGACTTTCTAAAGTATTGAAAGCCTGGCTGAAATTCTGGATTCTTTCGGGAGACATATAATAACTCGAACCGCAAGAGATATTGGAGTTGATGAACTCATCTTGCAATGCAAGTCCAAAATCAGCTAAAACCAACTTGGTTCCGTTGTCAGCCACCAGGACGTTTTCTGGTTTGAGATCGCAATGGAAAACATGTTTAGAATGGCAGTAATTTATGGCGTCAATCAGCTGTATGAAAACCGATTTGATTAAAAAAGGATCATCTTTATATCTCTGTTTGTCAACAATAGTCGTGAATAAATCACCTTCTGGGAAGTAATCCATCACCACAAAAATCGAATTTTGGAAATCATAAACTTTATAAATGGATAAAACGTTTGGATGTTTATGAACTTTCAATTGTAAACTGATTTCCCGCAAAAACTTACAATCCACTCCGAATTTTTCAATTGAATCGAGATTGAGGAGATTGGCATTTAAAGAACCATTGTTGAGCACACTCTGATATATCAAATTTTTCTCTAGTTCAACCAACAGCTGTTTGTTATTGGCAGTGTTGGCGGAATTATTTTTAAGAATGATCTTGATCGCATATGGCGTGCCCGTGTAAAGATGGACAGCAGAATAGACAATACCATATGACCCCGATCCTATTCTGCTTTTCAACTGATACTTGTGATTCAGCACTATACCGGACAGGTCTTTCATTGACATCTTAGTTGAAGGTTTGAAATCCACTTGTTACCAAGATGTGGTTCGTTAACGTTGGTTGGCTCCGTTTATAAGAATGGGAACTTCATTTTAGATTTTATATTGTTGGAATTAATTGTGTGCGCTGAGATTCTGAAAAAAGTGACATTACATTTAATGGTCTTATGTTATTGTGGCGCATGAATAGAGGGGGGGCGGGCGAAGTCAAAGAGAGAATAGGCGGCGTATTGTTTAAGGGGAATTATGTGCGGCGCGGTGTTTCTTTTTACATAAAATGCGGCGCGGTGTTTCTTTCAACATGAAATGCGGCGCAGTGTTTCTTTTAAGATGAAATGCGGCGCAGTTTTTCTTTTTTCTCATCTCCCTTCGTGTTGAATTTTTACCTAAAGTTTTATGTATGTATTTTTCATCGCCTGTTGATAGTTTACGTGTAACAATCCCTTTCCCTTAAACTACAGCTTCAAGTGCAACCACCAGATGGCTAAGATTGACCAGTTTTTTGGGAAAAAGGCGGTCGCTACTAATAAAGCCAAAAGAAAGAGCTCTGCCCTTGGCGGAGAAACGCCCTCCAGTGCATCTGAACCTGGAACCGCGTCCCCTGCAGTTGCCGTTACCCCTAACAAAAGAATCAAAACAGAATCTTCTTCTTCCGCTTCTTCACAAAAGCAAAATGCTGGAACGGGATCTGAAGCGGTTTCAAGCTTCAATGGGTCTATTTCAGCTGAAGATGTTCTCAAGACGATTCCAGACGCTGATGCTTCCTTTTTGAACGTGTCAGAAGAAGCTAAAAAGATGAATTTCTTCCAATTGAAAGCTAAACAAAACAATGAAAAGCCCACAGACGCAATTGATATTGACTCTGTCATTCCCAAGGGTCGGGAGAATTGTTTGAATGGTTTGACGATTGTTTTCACCGGCTCGCTACCGAGATTAGACAGAGATGAATGTGTTCAATTGGCATCGAGGTACGGTGCTCGGATCACCGCCAGTATCAGTGGTAAGACATCATTGGTAGTCATTGGAAGTAATGCAGGGCCATCCAAGATTGAGAAGATCAAGAAGCTGAGAGTGAAATGTATTGATGAGAATGGGTTTATCGAGTTGATTTCGAAGATGCCTGCCGATGGTGGGGATGGAGAATTGGCCAAGAAGGAACGTGAGAAGAAAAAGGAACTCGAGGTCAAAGTACAGCACGAGATTGAACTGGACATTAAAAAGGAGAAGGAAGCTGAAGAGCTGGCCGAAAGAAGAAGAAAAAGAAGTCTTCAAAATGCCATCAATGGCAGTGAAACTGGCAGTGCTTTTCATTATGAGAAAAAACCTATAGATAAATCCACTCAGTTGTGGACTGACAAGTACGCACCAACCGAATTGACTCATATCTGCGGTAACAAGTCGAATGTGGAGATGCTCAACAACTGGCTAACGAACTGGTTCCAAACAAAACATAGTCTGCAACCTGGTTCAATCAACAATTTCAACGCCGTCTTGATCAGTGGTCCTCCTGGTATTGGTAAAACGACGGCGGCCACTTTGGTCGCCAAAAAGTTGGGTTACGATGTGATTGAGAAAAATGCCAGTGACTTTCGATCCAAGAAGATTTTGAACGATAACCTCAAAGTGTGTTTGGACAACACGTCAATTTCTGGCTTTTTCAATGACGATGAAGAAAAATCGATCAATAAGAAAAAATTTGTCTTGTTAATGGATGAAGTCGACGGTATGTCCAGTGGTGATAATGGTGGTGTTGCGCAAATTGCGCAATTCTGTAGAATCACCAAGACTCCAATGATTTTGATTTGTAACGACAAATCGTTGCCGAAAATGAGAACTCTGGACAAATGCTGCTTTGATTTGGTGTGGAGAAGACCAAGTGCAAGAGAAATGAAAAGTAGATTGATGACCATTGCACATAGAGAAGGATTGAAACTGGATCCAAATCTGATCGATAAGTTATGTAGTATAACCCACAATGATATCAGACAGATCATCAATATTATGTCTACTGTTGCAAGGACGCAAAAATCTCTGAATTTTGATAATTTAAACAATATGCAGGATTCATGGGAAAAGGAGGTTTCGTTGAAACCATTCGATGTTATTGGGAAGTTTCTATCAGGATACAAGGGATCAATTAATGACAAAATATCTCTATATTTCAATGATATGGACATTATTCCCTTAATGGTTCATGAAAATTATAGATTGACCAGACCAAGTAGTATAAATTTTAACAACAAAATAGAGCATTTGAGGAAATTGCAAAAGGCCAGTGATTTGATCTCGGAAAGTGATATTGTCAATTCGAAGATTAGATCGGGTGATCAATTATGGTCACTTCTACCTTTCCATGCTATTCTTTCGACAGTTTATCCCTCACAACAAATTGAAGGTCAGATCACCAATCGAATCAATTTCACAAGTTGGTTGGGTCAAAATTCCAAAAAAATGAAGTTCGACAGAATCGTCCAGAATTTACAGTATCACACCTGTACCAAAACCAAATGTAATAATTTAGACCTGAGGTTGAATTATTTACCATTTATTAAGGATCGTTTGGTTAATAAACTGGCTTCTGAAGGATCAGGTGGAATTGATGAGATTTTGAAGTTTATGGATGAATATTATCTCACGAAGGAAGATTTTGATAATATTTTAGAGTTATCTGTGAATGGTAGCATGAAAGTTGACGATAAATTCAAGAAGATTCCAACGAGTGTGAAAAGTGCATTTACAAGGAAATACAATTCTTATGTTCATCCAACTGTCATATATAAAACAGGTGATTCTGTTGGGGGTAAAAGAGGTAAAGGTAGCGGTACCATTGTGACCGGCGAATTTGGACCGGAAGAAGGTGATACTATAGCAGGAAGTGCGGCTGACGGAGATAATGATGAAGATGAAGACAAGGAGGGAGATGATGAAGATATTAAAAAGGACGGACTAATCAAGGAAGTCAAGCCAAAGGCCAAAACTAAGGCCAAACCCAGAGCTAAGGCTAAAAGATAATTTGTGTAACAGCGTCAATAATTTATGTATCAAATGAAACTTCATGAAGAAATAAACCTGACCGCATGCGATCAATATTCAGGTAAAAAAAAGCCGCACACGGTGATAAGTGAAATAAAATAAGCCTGCTTTCGGCAAAGCCGCCTCGCATCTTCGTTTTTGGACATCGTTTTCTTTACCGAAAATTTGGAGCTATTATCATTGCCAATAACTTGGCAGCAAAAACCAAATTGAGATATGTTCCAATACCAAAGAATGGATAGTGGTTTTGTGATTTAGCGGGTTTTAGCTTTGGATTGTATTTTTCTTTCTGAAGATAATTTACAAACTGCTAAATTGTGCAATAATATTTCTCGGCTGTGAAACATTATTCAGCTTCTTCTTTTCTCGTAAATTTTTGTCTTGTGCCGTCCCGAGAATTTTCGCGAATTATGTCCGGCTACGTACCCTTCACAGGCTTCGGACACTAAAAACAAACAAACTCCGTTTATTGAAAAATGTTTGAAAAATTCCGCTTTACTGATTGGTAGCTGTCACGATTATGTTTTCTCTTGCCAAAAACTCTTTTCAGTCATGTAATTCTTAATTCTGCTTTCTTTCCTTTTTGCTCTTTTAGCATCCTGATTTTTCCTCCGTAGAATTTATTCGACAACCACCCGAAACTGATTATGAACGCTCTGAGCGAGTATACTTCCCAAATTCCTTCGGGCTTGGCTTCAGAAATCACACAATTGACTGCATATGTTCCAATTACTACAACTGCAATTCCAACCGCTGTGTCACAGAACTACGAAACGATCACTTCAGTCTTAAAGTATGCATATTCGCAGCAATCTTCAGCTCTGTCAGCTTTGAAAGAAGCAACTCAATCAGTCTCACAAATCGGCTTGATCAACGACATAGTCGAAGCGCAAGCAACAATCGATTTCTATTCAATCCTTGAGGTGGCCGCAACAGAGACAAATTCAGCAACTAAGGCTTCGCTAATGACCCAGGCTGCTGAGGCTAGTCAGATTATGTTGAATGTCTTTGATGAACATGCGTTTTTCAAAGGTAATTATCCGTCTTTTGGCGGTAATCTAGCTGTTTTAATTCTTTATGCTGTTTTTTTGGTTATGCAAGTCATATCTGGAGTTTTCTTTCACCAATACTGGTTTTTAACTTGCTGGTCAATCGCCTTAGTGTTGGAAATTATCGGTTATGCAGGTAGAATTTGGTGTCATGGAAATCTTTTAAATTTGAATCCCTTTGTCATGCAATTGGTCTGCATTACATTGGCACCCTGCTTCATGATGGCAGGTATCTATTATGTCATTGCCCAGTTGACCCTTGTTTTTGGTCAAAAGTTTTCAATTCTCAGACCAATGCAATATTCTCTAATATTCATCATTTGTGATATAATTTCTATCGTTTTGCAAGCTTTGGGTGGTGGTGCTGCTTCGATCGCACTACAAAATTACAAGTCATCTGAAAATGGTACACATATCATGGTTGGTGGTTTGGCGTTTCAGGTGTTCACAATTGCTGTATTCCAAATATTCTGGTACAACTTTTTGTTCAGAATATACAAGGCTCACAAACGATCTGGTGATGCTGAATTTAATAAAAACTTTGTTCATATAAGACAGCGAGGAGGGTTAATAAAGGCTTTCATTTGCGCTGTTTCCTTTGCGGTCGTATTCATCTTCATTAGATCAATCTATAGATTGATTGAGTTGTCCGAAGGTTGGACTTCTAAACCCGCTGTTGACGAAATATATTTCATGCTCTTGGAAGCCATGATGATTTTATTGGCCACTTGTTTATTATCTATTTTTTCCCCTGGTTTGGCGTACGGTAGAGGCTCGCACATTTACATTGATAAGTCTCTTGCTGCCACTTTTAAGAAGGGATACAATCCACATTCGGAGGGTGAAGCAGCTGGTTCCTTTATAGACGATCATGCCTATGAGGATGAATCTTCACATGGCAATCTTAATGAGAAAGGTGGAGATATTTATTAGCTGAGAGGACACTTTTGTTTTTTTACTGCTCAATACTCCAGTTAATTGATGTCTCCAATGCTGTTGACAGCTTTAAATCATTCAATCAAAATTATTCTTATAAAGTGGTCTGAAATTCCCATTTTTATGTTGTTTCTTCAAAGTTCTTCCGCTTCAAAATCTAATGTTTTCATATGGGCATCAGTCCCCATCTTAGATACCTCTTGCTTCTTTGTGATAACCCTTGTATACTTCCCTTTCCACGCGTAATATCTGAACACTTAATTATAATAATAGCTTAACACTCTTCATCGTTGATACAAAAGATAATACTCTCTATGAAAAGTAGTATTTCTACAAATGTGATAACAATTATGATGCGGCTTTTTTTAATGAATCGCTAAGTAATTTTAGATCATTTGTGCTGAACACTAATAATTTTTGACCCTTTTTAGTGCTTAGTTTAATGAGCTATCGATTATATTGGGATTGCCCTTTTTGACGAGTTTGCTTTTTTCCACATACGTCGCACAATGTGGCTTATTGTTCATCATGTGATGATAATGATTATTATTATAAAAAAAAGGAGAGTTTTGAAACGGACTAGTAGTTATAAAAAATATAGATTTGGGCTTTGTGCCATTTAAATCAATTTCTTCCAACCAAATCTAACGTCTTCACCCCTTTTTTCTAGACCTTCAATAGAAGTGTCATCATCTTCGGCGTTGGCTTCATGCATTGCTTCAACGTAGGCAGATTTTAAAACTTCAGATAAAACAGAATAAGTTTCATTGTTGTAGATTGGGAAAACAGCCAAAATTCTACCGTCTTCGGCAACAATGTCAAAACCGGTTGGATCGTCTGCCTCGTCGTCAATTTCGTCTGCAATTTCATCAATAGCGCCTGAACCTGTTTCTAGATATGATCCGGAAGTGATGGTGGATGTTGCTAACGTGGTGGATTCCGCAGTGGAGTCTGCGGCCGAAGCCATAGCAAGTCTGGAAACGGCAAATAAAGCGGATAATAAAGTGAGTTTCATGGTTGGCTGGTGATTTTTGATTAGTGTTTTTGTATAGTGGTTTTTAGGCTAAATTAGAGGTACCTTGATACTGGTGCAATTTTGATCTTTTATATGAGTGTTTGCTATGAAACATCATCGTATGTGAAACAAAAGATTCCAATAAAACAAAATTTGAACGTATTCCTTAGCGTTACTAATAAAGTAATTTTCTCTTTAAAGGAAATTTGAAACACATTGGCACATCAGAAGAAAGGTTGATACACGCTACGTCGTATGTAACGGGTTCTTATGAAATATTGGGGAGCATGTCAAAAAATTTGCCTTTGCGTTCCCAAATAGGCAATAAATGGTTAATTGCCCTATACGTTACTCCGTTGCTCAAACCGACGCTTCTGTCCCATACAAGCGTTTTGTACTAATTTTGCTCCCTTATAGAAATAGTTGACGCAGTTATAGCTTTGTAGCGTATTCTCGTGGAAATCCAAGTCGATTTACCGTTCCGCTCGTTTTACCTTTAGTTATGAAGTGAGCGGAAACGATTACAAAGGCGGTGAAATGAGTTTTTATAATATCAACAGGATCAGGTTTTTCCGAACCGTAGAGCCTGGTTTGCTCCATTTTTTGCTTCAATCAAATTGTTAAAATGTATAATTAGATAAACAGCTCTTCTAACGTGTTGAGTGCAACGCAGGACCTGTTAAAATGGAGATCCAAAACCTCGATGTACACATTTATAAACACAGCTCCAATCGGTTCCCCAAAAGTCTTTTTTTTACAATCAATTCAAACTCTAATGTTGTAGTTCCCCTGGAGAACGCCCACCATTCTCTTCTGGCCTGTTTCCGCCCATCGAGTGCACACCGGAAATCAAGATTACGTACTACATGTTACTTTTTCATTTCAGCACTTAAGCCGTCTTTTCTCTTAAGGCGGCGCAGCTTGAACTGAAACCAGGGTGCATTACTCAAAGATAGGGTTGTCGAGAATGAGGCGTAGTTCAATATTGTGCCAGAGTATTAAAAGAGTACGGATTCGTGTTCCCGATGATTTGCTGGAAAAGTTCCGACTTGAACGCATGAACAAAAATGAGTTATTGAAACACCCGGAAAACGCCAAAATTGATAATGAAAAACTTGCAAGTTTTCGTGTTGGATATGGCAATAATATTGCCAATAGTGATAGTGAAATCAAGAACCTAATCCATGATTTTTGTAAAGAAATTGTTGGTGGTAAAGGGAAATCTCGGATTGTTGCGAAAAGTGGAACCGATGTTACAGCTGCTGCTAAGGAAAACGGAGATGCTGAGGTCAAATCCTTGATAAAACTACTTAATTCTTCAAAAAGGGATGGATCATCGAATGCAGACTATTTACCTACTGATTTCAATTTCAAAAACGATGAAACACCTTTCAGTCTGATCAAAAGATCATTACATGATGATAATCTACGGTTGTCAGTGACTCTGATTTTGGCTAAGAGTTATTGTGAGTTTCAGAGATTTTTCCAGCTGTTTTTGAAATCGTCCAAGAAATCAGATGCCATGGCGGTGGGTACTTCCATACACAGGGTATTAGAAAAAAGCGTTCATCCGCAAGTAACGGTGAAAATAGATGAAGGTGAAGAACGGGTCGGAGAAAAGGGAAGAAGCAAACAGTTACATCCCAATCATGTCGTTGAAATCGATAGACAGATCGAGTTATTTGAGACTTCTGCAAAGCAAAGTTTGGCAGATATTGACCACCATGCCATATATGATCTAAATAAAGAAATGGTGATGGATAAAAATGACGTTGATGAGGCGGTCATCTTGACTGGGGACGAACCTACTCTTTGCAATGAGGTTGGTGAGACCGCCACGTCGCCTGAAATTCCACCGTTGCTTGATCAAGATTTTGGCTCGGAACAAGCGCAAATCGCCGAGCAAACACTAAACTCGCAAACGACTCTACAAAGTGACGAAAATACAGTGAAATCTGTAGAACTCGACGTTACTGATTTAAAGGATGTTTCCGAGACGTTTGAATTTGAGTTGAACGTTCCTTCATCAACGTTTGAGCGGTTTGAGTTTAAAATCAACCAATCCATAGTAAGACTTTTGAACTTGTTCCAATATGGAGAATGCAGAGAAATAGTGGTCCATGGTTTGTATTCCATCAAGGACCAGAAATTGCTGACGGAACTCGGTGGAGATCCAGACATGGAAGATATTGTCGTCATTAGTGGTATTATAGATAACTTGAAAATGCATGAAATCCATTTAAAAGCATTCGATGAGTACCAAACTGAATTGAAACGCTCCATCTCCACATCTTTCGATTTTGACGACTTGTATCATCAGATATGCGTGAATAAATCCAAGTATGATCAGCTACTCAAAGTTTCCATCATTGACGACAAAACAAGACAGAATGGAAGGTTACCGTTCAGAAGTTCCCAGCTTTCGGCCATTGAACAGTGTAAGATCTACAGGTTGTTGATTGAGAACGTGTCCCGGCAAGCGGACTTCACATTCAAGTCCTATATTCTGAACTTGCAAAAACGTGATATCAATCCGGATCTTGCTATGACTAACCAGTTGGTCAATGTCTTGCTAATGAGCAACAGTTACCTTTTCAACGATTTCAAGAAACTTAAAGAAGGAACAGAACTTGGCATTGACATACCAGGCACCAAAACGCCAGTCATTTCTTCTGCAAGCGATGGTTCCTTTGTCTTCAAGAATCTTTCCAATAATAAGAAATTCGATGGATTGAACGGTGAATGGAAATCTGCTCCAACTCCAAAGATCCTGGCTGCCAGGTACGCACAGTGTTTGAACATGCTAAGAGATTTCTTGGATGATAAGGTTTTCGTCAACTATATCAAGCAGAAGAACAATGAAACTATCGAGATCATTAATGATGACTACACAACGGAAGAGGCCTTGTCCTTGGTGGACGATGGTATGGGAATGTGGCTCGGAAAACGGAATCCGAATCCGCCCAACAGCAAAGTGATGTGCAATTACTGCGAGTTCAAGGACAAATGTCAGCTACAGCTAGAAATGAAAGGTAAAATATGAGAGATTCAACGAGGCGAGTTTTGAGACCCCCATATGTTTCGTCTACTGACATGATATCTTCTGTCTGTATTGGATTTTGTCCAGTACGGTAGATACTAACAAAAACTTTCTAATTATAAATCATGATGTATAAATGAAAAATATAAAGTGGAACGTTTCACAAAAACCACATCAACACCATTAAATTAAACATGACACATTAAGACAAGGGTGGAACAAATCTTATCTTATTTTGACATGAATAAAGGTTGGAACAAATGATATTGAAGTTGGAACAAGTTAATGTGAGAAAAGATTTCATCAATTCAGCATGAAATGTGATTGTTAAGATAAAAAAAAATAAGAATAAAAAAACAGCTTCCCTCTCCCTCTCTCTATTTCTTTCCCGAGAAATAAGTGAACGAAATCAATTAATATCTCTCTCCAAAGATATTAACGACTATTAAAATGAACTAATGGTTTTAGATATCAAACTAATGACTCTAACTAGAATTGTGATAAAAATCAATTTGCTGATGTTTATGGAACTTATAACATCATGACAGCACCGAAGACAGCACCCAAAAGACCACCGGATAAGAATGATGATGGTTTGTTAGCAGCACCAGTATAAACAGAAACATCGCTTGAGACTGGTGCTGAAGATGATGAGGTTTGTTCAACTGGAACGGTAGAAATGGTAGTGTTTTCAACTGGAGCAGAAGCAGAAGTTGTAGCAGCTTCAGTTGGCGCAACAGTGGAAGTGACCACGGTAACAGATGAGAATTCAGTGAAAGTGACAACACTGGAAGTGGTGGACTCAACACCGTTGGATGAAACAGTTGCGACAATGGTAACTTCACCAGTACCAGAGGTGACTGGACAAGAAGTTTCAATGACGGTGACGGATTCATTGATGGTAACGGTGGTTTCAACTGAACCGACGGTGTATTCGGTAGTTGCAGCAGCAGTTTCAGAAGTTTCTTCTGCAGTTAATGGACAGTAGGTGGTGTAGGTGGTAGCAACATCATCAATTGTAGTAACGACGACGGAACCGACAGCAGTGATAACTGATTCAGTACATTTGTGGTCAGAACATGAAGTGACAGTTTCGGTAGTGGTAGAACCAACAACAATAGTAGAAGTTAATTCGGATTCAGCAGAAACATCGGATGAAGCAGTTAATGGGCAGTAGGTAGTGTAAGAAGTGACTTCATCGCTGATAGTTGTGACAACAACGGAACCAACAGCAGTAATGACTGATTCAGTACATTTATGGTCAGAACATGAGGTGATGGTTTCAGTGATAGTGGAGCCAATAACAACGGTTTCAGTGACAGCTTCAGAAGTCGTTGGAACAAATGAAGATTCTGCGGAAACTGAGGAAGCGCCAGAGGTAACAGATGAAGAGGCGCCGGTAACGAAACTGGAAGCAGTGGATAAAGAGCCACTGGTAGCAGATGAAGAGGCGCCGGTAGCGGAACTGGATGCGGAACTGGATGATGATGATGATGATGATGAACCCGGCTTTTCAATGTCTAAGGATAAATCATACATTAAAGTAGATCTCTTAGAGATTGCTGAAGGAATGGTGTTAACGTATAAACTGAATTCTGCAGAAAAGACATCAAGATCTTTGTTATAAGAATCAGTACCATCAACAACAATCTTCAATAAAGGATAATCGGTTTTACCATCAAAGACAAGACCTTCAGCGCTGACAGTGTATATGTTACCTGGGTAGAAAAAGTTGCCAGAATCACCGGTAAGTAACTTGAAATCAGCAGCAGTGAACTTGACACCAACTTCATTTTCAAGGTATAAATCAATACCGACGGAGTTAAGGTAGGTTTGTGGGACATAAATGGACCAAATTGGACCGTTATCCCATTCACCTTCAATAACTGGTGCAGTTAATGATGAAACTGGTTCAGCGGTATAAGAAGGACCATAAACACTAACTAATTGGGTTTTGGTTGCTGTTGCAGGAGTACAAGAACTTTCAATTGAAGTTGTGTTCGAGTATCTCTTTTGCAACATAGGAGATGCCATGGCGTTTGAAGCGACTGAGAGCAGACCAATGGCTGCAGTGGAGAATAATTTATTTAACTGGACCATATTAATAATTAATGGAGAATTGGATCTTAGTTAATAAGTGGGAAAGAAACAGATCGAGGCGAGTTACTAAAAGAAGAAAGAAAAAAGAAAGGAAAAATAGTTAGGAGAAACTAATAAAAACTAGTCGGAACTAAATTTAAAAGTAGTTGACGAAACGTGCGGATTTGTCCAATTTTATAGTTTTTCGTTTAACAATAGGAGTGGCAATTACTTTTCGCGACAACGAACAATTTTTCAGATCCACATTACTGGTCTATTACTCAATGCAGTAACTAATTCGATTTCGCGCAAGAAAATCCTGGTTAATTACTGTAAACGGTAAGTGATTAGTTTTCGTACATAGATGCTGGTTTTTCGGTGTACATGCTAGCTGAAGTACTGCTTTCGTAGCACATCTACAACTAGGAACTACCCAATGGGTTAAATGTTAACATATTGTCAATATAGTGGGATCGTGTATATTAGACAGTGACCTAAAAAGAATGGTCACAAAAGAGAACCGTATTTTATGAGTATTCAAAAATCATTATTAATATTCGGGCCAGGCGATCTCCCATATGCGCATGACCAAACGGTTACACAGATACATAGAAGCTTTCACTACCGATGAATATAATTCCAATACGATATTCATCTAAAGTGATCAAATACAATCCGATTAGCTCATATCTTGCTACACAAATTTTATCTATTGAATATATCGTCTTCGTAGTCTTCTTCTTCAAAGCCTTCATCGTCATATTCACTTTCATTCTCGTCGCTATCGTCGTCATCTTCTTCGCTGCTACTTTCGTAAATTGCAACACCATCGTCACTCAATTCGTCTAAGGAGATGTTCTTTAGTGTTTCCCCCTTCAAAGTGACATTTCGTCCAACGGTATAGGATCCTTCAACGTTACAGTTGACCAATTTACATTTATCCTCAATTCTGACATTCTTACCAATGATACAGTTTTCAAGCTGGACGTCGTCCTCGATAGTAATGCCGTCAAGTAAAACACATCCCGAGAGACGACACTTTTTACCAATCTTACAGTTGTTGCCAATGACACTTCTTTTCACGTTGGTACGTTCGCCTAGTTCACAACCTTCGCCAACCAAACAGTCAGAACCAATGGTAGCCGAGTTTTTAGGATCCGTGTTGTGTTTGTTTTGGTTGGACTTCGCAATGTCTTTGAGGAAGTAACGGTTCATCTCCATGTATGTTGCCAAGTTGTTACAACGGACAAACAACGCCCCTTTTGGTAGCGCAAACAAACCAATAGTTGATTTGGCAGTTGAATGTTTCCATGAAGTTCTAGCCAGATCTCTCTTCATTTTATTTATGCCTTTACTTGTGTTCATATTAACTGCTTTCATATCCTTGTTTCTACAAGTTGAATCGATGAAAAATATGAAAGAATCAAGCAATTTTGTAGAAACATGGGTGTTTGGATATCTCCATAACAGTTGTGTTCTGATCTTTAAAAACTTGTCAACATTGGTAACAAACTCCTTTGAGTACATATCCAACAAAACCATATTCCCGTTATTATCGTTAGAATAAACGGTATAGTTAGATTTGAGGACCTTTTTATCAATAGTTTCGAAATTGTTGTTATAGAAAATACTCAGACCGTTGTTCTCATCGCTGTTACCTCTGTAGACTTCGATCAAAACTTGTGGTGGAACGTCAGTTATGAAATCACATGGAAGAATGACATAATTTTCTTTAAATTTAGGATAATTGCTATTACTGCCAGCGTCTTCGACGTCTTCTTCTTCCATTGGAAAAATATCATTGAAAATCGCACTGGTGGATGCCAATTCAGAAGAGAAAACCTTGATTGGACTCGAGTTCGAATTTCGGATCTCGATATCTCTCTTCTCAGTGATATATCTGTTCACCACTTCCGTAAGCGCCTTTTCATTCTTGCCAGAAGTGATCAAATTCACAGTCTTGAATGGTGCCTTGTCACACCATTCGAGAACATATTCGATTAACGGTTTGTTAGCAACAGGTAACAATGCTTTTGGGATACGAGACTCCCCTGGTGTGGTTAACGGTGAGAGGTTTTTACCTTCACCACAAAAAATGACAGCATTAAACTCCATGCTGATTACTCCTCACTGTTTGATTCAAATGAAGAGAAGGAACTATCTTTTGATGTTCAAATATTTTGACAGTGTAAAAAAAATTCCTCGACAATTTGAAAAAAAAAATAGTTTTTGTTCAAAGCAACGGTTCAATTCAGTGGCGATGGGGCGAGTGTGGACTGGGGGAGAGGTTTTGTAAGTGTAATGGGTTGCGTAGCTGCTGGTACTGGTATGGTACTGGTATGGTACTGGTATGGTACTGGTGTTAATAATTGTAGAGATCGACTTTTAACTGAGAGGACGGTGATGATAACGGTGAAGGAAATGGAAGGGAAGGAAAAGGGAGAGAAGTTTTGCCAATAAAGATGTTAGCATTGTAGTTCTAATTACGTCATTCATGTACTGTATGTCCGGTGCTGAAAAACATGACTGACCACGTATCTCAATGTAGCTGTTTTTATCTGTATTGCAGATTTTTATTCAACCGTTTAAACACCTCGCCGATTCATTCCAAAAGCATGGTTTGTTTCTACATCCTGTTTCTTTTTTTGCCTTGAAAAGCATCAGTGATTTGGACACCTGCTAGGGGAAATCGGTCCAAAACACATATATAAGTTCAAACTGGTACGTTTGTGTAATTCTAAGTACAGTTTTCCCTTCAAAGGTGTAAGTGACCCAAAACTGGATGTACGGACAAATCTCAAACTTCTTTGAAATATGAGACTTGCATGAAAAGGGGTGTAAGCAGATCTGCTTCCGTCGTTGAAATATGAGACACAAAATATAGTTCAAACCATCAATCTGGTCTTTGTGGACTTCTTTATGGAGTATGTGACAAGCTCATTGAGCATTGGCCTACTGGCTTCTGTAGAAGCTGAAAATGACAAAAAAAGCAACATCCAGCCAATGACAAAAAGTATGGTAAAAAAACAGCAAATGGCTAACGCTATGAGTTAAAATACAGCCGTAGCAAAGGCAGTAAAGTGCAGCCTGATTCGAGAGCACACTTTCGTTCAAAAGTGTAGCATTAGCAACAACAACTGTATGCTACCAGGGGTGTTTTTTTATTTCTTTCTGTTTTTTTTTTTTTGCTATATGAATTACAGATAGGGGGAAAATGATATTGGTAGAAATCGTCGGCTGCATTATATTTCATTTCACAATTGTGTTTTGCCTTCCTCTACCGTAAATGTGCACAACTTCTCGGTTTAATTTGTCTCTCACAAACCCTTCATTCACTAAAAACCATTGTTTAGCATCAACCCCAAATCATTAACACCCTGCTACTTATGACACCAGCTCCCTACCCCACTTACATCCCTGCTTTATCCCAAGAATAGCCTCTTGCACAACACTGTTTCTTGTCGTGTCTTCTGAAATATTGATGCGACTCAAAAGCAGCGAACGAGGGCAAAACATGTTTGTGAGCTTGACGTTAGTAAAGTTGGGAACAGCGGTTTATTTTCCCTTAAAATATCAAAGGATGAGTGAAGAACACGACCCACTTCTTGCTGCTCTTGCAGAAGACGATAATGGCAATGGAAACGGAAACGGAAATGGAGATGAAGGCAATCACGAATCCAGCAATAATGGTGACAATGATAACAGACAAAACGAAACTTCTGGTGGCAATATTGACAATGAAGGTGATGTGAAACTAGAAGACGTTGTGGATGAGGAAGACGTTCCGCCAGTGGTGGATCCAGCACAGAAAGAACGTGACGAAGCATTGGCGGCACTGAAAAACAAGATCATTGAACACAATAGCTACCAGACCAAATTGAAAGAGATGCGTAAAAGCATTGCAGACTCTGAAAAAGAGTTCACAAAAACTGAAGATGATATCAAGGCATTACAGTCGATTGGACAAATAATTGGTGAAGTTTTGAAACAATTAGATCCAGAAAGATATATTGTTAAGGCATCAAGCGGTCCAAGATACATTGTAGGATGTCGTTCAACCATTAAAAGAGAGAAATTGGTCAAAGGTGTACGTGTTGCATTGGATATGACTACTTTGACCATCATGCGTATATTACCAAGGGAAGTGGATCCAAGTGTTTATAATATGACCACTTTCGAACCGGGAGAAATATCCTTTACAGGTATTGGTGGTTTAACTGAACAAGTAAGAGAATTAAGGGAAGTCATTGAATTACCTTTGAAAAATCCAGAATTGTTCCAAAGAATTGGAATCAAGCAACCAAAGGGTGTTTTACTTTACGGACCTCCTGGTACCGGTAAAACTCTATTGGCCAAAGCTGCAGCTGCCACAATTGGTGCAAATTTCATATTTTCCCCTGCAAGTGCTATTGTAGACAAATATATTGGTGAATCCGCAAGACTGGTGAGAGAGATGTTCAGTTATGCTAAAGAGCATGAACCATGTATTATTTTCATGGATGAAGTTGATGCAATTGGTGGACGTAGATTTAGTGAAGGTACTTCTGCAGATCGTGAAATCCAAAGAACGTTAATGGAATTACTGAATCAAATGGACGGGTTTGATTCTTTGGGTCAAACAAAGGTTATCATGGCAACAAACAGACCAGATACTTTGGATCCAGCATTATTAAGACCTGGTAGATTAGATAGAAAAATTGAAATCCCGTTACCGAATGAAAGCGGACGTTTGGAAATTTTCAAAATTCATATTACTAAAGTTCAAAAACAAGGTGAAATTGACTTTGAGCCATTGGTGAAAATGAGTGATGGTTTCAACGGTGCAGATATAAGAAATGTCATTACTGAAGCTGGTTTTTTCGCCATTAGAGAAGATAGAGATTATATCATCCAAGGAGATTTATTAAAGGCCGTTAGAAAGATGGTTGATAATAAGAAACTTGAAGGGAAATTAGACTATGAAAAGTTATAAAATCCAAAAGAAATGAACAGTACTTATATTTTGGATATAACTTTAGTTTTTTTTTTTGTATATTTCTGTACCAGTTTAATAACTAAAGTTATAAACGGGATTACATTGAAATGGTCAAGATGAATGTCAAATCAATTCAATGTAAGTACATTGAATTTATCCATTTCAAAAAGTTATCAACTTAATTCCTTTAATTATTTATTTTATTGTCAAAAATCTTTAAGATAAAGTTAACTTATATAACTTTCTATATACAGTTTGATAAATATAATGTCATTAAAGCTGGGTTTAAATAAAATACTATGCAGTATATGATCATCATTATCTGAATATAATGTAACATCAATCGTTTAGCAACGAAAAGCCGTTTCCAAAAATTAGATGTTGATCTTCTTCGTTCTCTTTAATTTATATTTAGCTTCAACATATGATCTGATTTTGTTCATTTCTTGATTTTCTCTAACCTTTTCGTCGTACAATTTCTTTTGGTTATTCTTTTCTTGTTGGTATGGATCAACGTAAGCAGGATCTAGCTTATTAATGAATTTGGCCATATGAGGATCGGTTATATTATTCAAGAATTGAGATACCTTGTCACCCACCAAATCAACAGTTTCCGGTAATGGATCAGTTGGTAAAGACTGTTTGATTTGTTGTCTTTCCAAAATACCTGCTTGTTTGGCTTCGCTTATTGGCATTTCTGGAGTATTGAGTCTCTTGATATCAGATTTAGTGAGATAAGTTTTAGCCCACTTGTATGGTCTTTTAATCAATGGATTTCTTAGAGAAGATAAAAGATCATTTGGAGAGTCAGAATAGACAATCGAATTTGGGAAAAAAGTTCTTTCGGTGACTAAATCTGAAGAAGTAGAAAAATCATCATCTTCTTGTGGTTCTGGTCTTGGCCATGGAATGATAATATGTTCATTGTACTTTACTCTTCTATATGGCATCATCTTTTTATAGTCATTATCCCAGTATTCACCTTTGAAAACTAACTTATCGGCAGCAATTTTAGACTCAACACCTTCTTCATCTGCAATTGTACCAACAACCTTCAAATCTCTTGGATGTTGAGGTAATGGATAGTCGATGATATGAGAAGTTTGACCAGGTTGCCAAAACTGTTTAGGAACGACAACTCTCTTTGTTTCAGAATGTTCCAAGAAAACTCTGTTGGTTTCATGTTGTAATGCAACCACCTTGGAGATTTGACCACTATACTTACCCTTGGTGATCAACACTTGGTCTCCTGGCTGCAAAGTCCATTGCTGTGGTGTTTTGTACTGCTTTTCCTTGTCGACGGTCTTGAACTGCGAGCGGAATGCAGGCAGCTGAGAACGCTGTTGCATTTGGTCAAACATCTTACGTGTGTAATGTGGATAACGAGAGAGTTCTCTTGAATATCTCGATGCGGCTTTCGCAGACTGAGAAGCGGCAGACATTGTGGTGTGTGGTATGCAGAGGCCTAGCTTGCTTTCTTCTTACCCTGTTCACACCTCTTTGGGCTTCGATATTTTTCATGTTGAAAAACGCTACTGTGGAAAAAAAAATCATCTTCGAGGAAAAAAAAGCGGAAAAGGGTACATTAATCGACGCGTCGGTTTTTCACGTGATAGAAAACGTCGACCCGTCGATGCGGCTAATTTATAGTCTAGATTGAGGCGTATTAAATTCACGGCACCTCGCTTCTTGAGGGCTCATCGGGCGTCGGTGGTTCTTTTCTTATCTTCGAGCATAAAATGCTCAGCAGATTTTCTTATTTATTTTTATCTATTAATTAATTTATTTATTAATAAAGGCAAGACACAGTGGATGCAGATGCCCCTTTTTTCCTGGTATTTGTTTGCTATTTCTTTCTAGTCAACTCCCACTTTTTCATTTCAGTCCTGTGTAAGCATCTGTTTTAACTAACTTATCATCCGGCATCACCAAGCTTCTACTACTCATGGCATCTGATTCTTTCCATTACTCCACGCTCACCCATATTGGTTCATACCCAATGGTTAAAGAAATAACCGATTTTGTTCTGAGTTGGAATATTATTAAAAATACCATCAATTTTGTCTGCTCTTTTCTCAGCACCCGTTTATCTTTTTTGCAAAATTACCAATCACTTGTTAAATATTGGAATGCAATTGATTTTAAATTAGAGTCATTGTTGACTAAATTAGATGAACGTTATCCAATGTTGAAATTGACTTCTTTTAATATGCTATATTACGATTCACAGAAAATTGTATATGAATCAAGTATATCGATTTCAAATATGATGGCGCCTTATATTATGCTGGTTTTGGGATATTTCGATCCTATTTTGAGAATTACGAACAAATACTACGAATACTTTCTTAATACGGTACTGCCTAGAGCGGAATATAATGTTGCTACGTTAGAAAATGAAACAAAGACTGAATTCCAAAAAATGATAAAGTTGATGCTTGAAACATTACATAGAATTCAGTTGGCGGCATCTCAAGTTTCCAAGATTCCTTCGCATGTTTCAAACACTTACCAAAATGAATTAAAGGATAAAAATACGTCGACTTTGCAGGCCGTTTCTAAAACAACTAGAAAATTGTCAACTGATGCCTATGAAACCATTAAGCCGGCATTTTACAAAGTTGTCGGATCAAATGAATCAGGAAGCAATGCAAATATGAATGGTCTGATTGATTCGAGTCCAGTAGTAGCAACTGGTGTGGAGGTTCATTAGTTAAGATTGTCATTAAACCTACCTGTCTTTTTTCCTTTTGCAATGTTTATTTGTTTGATTATTTTCTTTCTTTCTTTCTTTTTGTCTTTTTGTCTTTCAGTTTCTTTGAAATTATCCCATCATATTATTTAGTGTACTTTATTCCAGATATTTTTTTGAGTCTTTGCTTTTCAACTTTTTAGGTCTTCCTTTATTTATTTCTCCAAATGGCTTTACATCATTTTATATTACTTTTGTATATTCAGTAAAAATAAAGCTATGTAATCCAAAAACAAATTACTAAATTTACCACTGTTTCAATCTTTGGTAATGTCTACTTAACGGCTTGCAAGTTGGACTTTAACTTAAAACCTTATCTTGCAATACTATTATCGGATATTCTTTTCGATAAATGTTGTTTCTTTCCGTTGGGCCCAAATTATTTGAATGCTAAATTAAGAACAGGTATTTTGGCAGTACAGGAACTGCAACATCAATGTCAATGACATTATTGGCCAATCATCAGCTGCTAACGACGGTTTCTATGACATTATTTATAAATCCACTATTGATTACGTAATGGTGGGAACTCAGAGGTTTGATGTAAAATGTACGTTGATCAAACAAGGTTCAAAAGCCGAATCAGAAGTGAGGAGCACTAACTTACCAACAGAATAAAGCCCAATAGTTGATGTAATTCCGTTTGAAACGTTTCATAATTTGAATGCTTATGGAACCTTGAACATTCATACCTGTGGTTTGCTCAATAATTACCTAATTTGGAACGCAAAGAGAACTAATAAAACATGAGAATGGCATTTTCTTGCTTTCATTTGTAGTTTTAGAGTTGCAGTGGTTGGTAAGAGTATCAACGGTGAAACATTTTTATTAGTTGAAACATTTGAAAAGAAGAATGGTACAAATTTCACTTTTTAAATGTTTTGTTTCATTTCAAATATTAAAGCTATAAAAGAGCCAAATTGTAACTACTTTTTGTAACTTGATTTCATACTGTTTGATTTATTTCATCAGAACAATCCATTCTAACTAACAACCCACAAATTACTCAAAATGAAATTTTCCACTGCTGCTTTACTATCAATTTTATGTGCAACCTCCGTTTTAGCTGCACCTCATGCAAATGCGGATGCAGATGCTCAAGCAGCAGCTGACGCCAACGCTGAAGCAAGATTAAGATGGAAGGTTTGGATTAGAGGTATCCCAATGTACTAGATGATTGCAAACTGAAAAGACATCAAATTTTGTTTTCATTCGTTTAAAATATTTTATCACCATCGAAATGGTATCATCAACTAACTAAAATGCTTTTTTTTGGGGCTAAGTTTTCTTTTTTATATGTCTATAAATAAATATTCTATAATCAATAAAAAAAATGGCTTTAACTTTTTTCATTTTCGGTAAAATTTGCTGCTTAAACATTGGAATGATTCAAGCATGTTGGTGCGAATAATGTGATTCAACGAGAAGGAAATCTGTAAACTCTAGTTCAGATAGTAAACAAAACAAGTTGGCACCATGCGGCCTTGATATAAAATTGAAAACCTTTTTTCAGGTGATAAGAGATCTTAGGGTCTATGCAGACATGTTTGCTGCAGCACGAAAATCTACTTTGTTTGGAATTTATTCGACACAACATTTTCGGATTTAAAAGTTCTAGGCACATACGGTAGAAATCAGGTTAAGTAGTCAACAAACCATCTGTAAAACTCAATTCGGCTACCTCAGACACAAGATCTACATACATGCACACTCTTTTCGATCTAGCATTGATTTGAAGGAATATGTGCCTTAAAACCGGCTAAAGATTATGCATTTTAGCAAAACCTGGTTGCTCTTTTTCTTGTTTTTATTTTTAGAAACCCCGGTTTTTTTCACCGTTTTAGACCGAACTGTATTAGGCCGATAAATAAAAGGCAGACAGGCCTAACAGATCCCGAATAAAGCTGGACCCTGACAAAGCCACACTTTCTGATAATACATATACGATGTGTATATGAAAAGTGATATAATCTTGACGTCATTTGATTGTTTTATATTTTATAGGGTTGTGCGGCTCATTTTTTTGCAATTTTTTTTTTTTTTCAATTCCAGAATGTAAGTGATAATTTTGAAACCGACTCCAAAACCCAAGAGGGTCCCCTTTGTGGTAGACGTCATTGCGCCCATTAATCGAGTTAATTGAGTACGGACCGTTAATGATATCACTCACCTATGCATGATTCGTAGTTGATCGTATTGCTAATGATGCTATATTTAACCACTGTAAGGTCTCAATACAGTAACTGGCAACACTTTTGATGTTTTGCAATCGATCGTTATCGGTAATTTGCCCTAGCATGATGCTCTCTCTACCTATGTTCCTTCCTGATTCCTTATGCCACATTACCCCTGATAAATTATACTGAATTAGCTGCTTGATTACCGCCGGCATCTGTTTGAATGTAAGCCTGGTAAATTATTCTATTGTTACACACCCATATTAAGAGTAATTTACTGGTTTTCTCTTTGTTTTGTTTTTCTGTCATTTTTTTTTTTCATTATCTTACATTTTACATTTTTGTTGCCAAACGCCTGCCGATCATATTCTGATTGACCCCTTTTAGTTTTGCAATTCTCAACCACACATAGATTTTCGAGCCTTGTTGATTGATCTGTTTTCATTTTCAACTAGGCAGTATCTTGTGAAATCTCCTCTCCTCTTTCCATTTCGTCTTCCTTCTTGTACTTCTTCTTTGAATGACAGGCACACTCTCTCCCACTAGTTCTAAAAGACAGAAGATGTCAGCTACAACCTCGTCTGTTGTACCGCATGCTGACAACATGCCGTTTGAAACTAGGCCACTAGCAAATACGCAAGACGAGACCATCATGTCTCTTTTACAGCAATCCAATATGGACCCAGAGTCTAAGTCTCTTATCATCGACTACATCAACAATTTGAAAACAGACTATTCAGCTTTGCAGGTGAATTTCGACTTGAAACAGAAAAGAAACGAAGCTTTCAAGTCGTCGTTATCGGACATTGGTAATGTTATTACGTCCGTTGCGTTTGGTGATTTATCCAAACGTATCATCATCAATCAAAGCGATGAGTTGATGGATACAGAGATTATCAAGGTCAAGAAAACAATCAACTTCATGGTAGACCAGTTGGACAATTTTACTACAGGTGTCAATGTATTGGCGAACCAGGTTGCCAACGGTAAGTTGGGTGGTAATGTCAATTTCTTAGATGCCAAAGGAGTTTGGAACGATTTGATTATCAACGTCAATGCCATGGCCAACAATTTGACAAACCAAGTTAGAGAGATATCAATTGTTACCACTGCTGTTGCCAACGGTGATTTGAGTCAGAAGATTAAGGTCGAGGCCCAAGGTGAAATCTACACTTTACAGAATACCATCAACACCATGGTGGACCAGCTTAGAACATTTGCGTTTGAAGTGACGAGAGTTGCAAGAGAAACAGGTGTCGAAGGTCGCTTGGGTGGACAGGCCCAAATTCAAAACGTTAATGGTATTTGGGAAGAATTGACAGATAATGTCAATGCCATGGCTCTCAATTTGACGACCCAAGTCAGAAACATCGCCAACGTTACCACAGCCGTTGCAAATGGTGATTTATCGACAAAGGTGACGGCTGACTGTAAAGGAGAGATTTTAGAATTGAAGAACACCATTAATGGAATGGTGGATCGATTGAGAACGTTCGTGGAAGAAGTCAGAACTTTGGCTACAGAGGTGGGTACGAAGGGTATTTTAGGCGGACAGGCAAACGTTACCGATGTTGAAGGTGCCTGGAAAGACGTCACGCAAAAGGTCAATATCATGGCAAACAATTTGACCAACCAAGTTAGATCCATTGCAACCGTTACTACTGCTGTTGCCAACGGTGATTTGAGTCAGAAGATCAAAGTCGAAGCGCAAGGTGAAATCTTGCAGTTGAAAAATACCATCAACAAGATGGTGGACTCGTTGCAGGTTTTCGCAATTGAAGTGACCAAGGTTGCCAAAGAAGTTGGAATTGACGGTAAATTAGGTGTCCAAGCTGAGGTGAACGATGTTGAAGGGTTATGGAAGGAAATCACCACCAATGTGAATACCATGGCATGGAACTTGACGTCTCAAGTCAGAGCGTTTGCACAAATTACTGCTGCCGCCTCGGATGGTGATTTCACCAGATTTATTACGGTTGAAGCAAGTGGTGAAATGGACGCTTTGAAGACCAAAATTAATCAGATGGTTCTCAACTTGAGAGAATCCATTCAAAGGAATACGGCAGCTAGAGAGGCCGCAGAACTCGCCAACAAAACGAAATCCGAGTTTTTGGCCAACACTTCTCATGAAATCAGAACTCCCATGAACGGTATCATAGGTATGACGCAGTTGACGCTAGAAACAGATTTGACCCAGTACCAGAGAGAAATGCTCTCGATTGTGCACAATTTAGCTAACTCCCTACTCACGATCATTGACGACATTTTGGACATCTCCAAAATTGAGGCTAACAGAATGACGATTGAACAAATCGAGTTCTCTCTCAGATCGACTCTTTTTGGCGCTTTGAAGACATTGGCTGTCAAGTCCATCGAAAAGCAATTGGACTTGATTTACAAAGTCGACACCCAGTGCCCTGACTTTTTGATTGGTGATTCCTTCAGATTGAAACAGGTTCTCATCAATTTAATCGGTAACGCAATCAAATTCACAAATAAGGGGAAAATCATTGTTTCGACGGAATTGGTGGAAAAGGACGAAAACGACGATAAAGATAAAATCAAGTTGAGATTCTGCGTATCGGATACAGGTATTGGTATTCCAAAGGACAAGTTAGACTTGATTTTCCATAACTTCTGTCAGGCCGACGGTTCCACGACGAGGAAATTCGGAGGTACAGGTTTGGGGTTGTCCATTTCGAAACAGTTGATTCACTTGATGGGCGGTGAGATATGGGTCACTTCCGAGTACGGTAAAGGGTCTCAGTTTTACTTCACCATTCTGGTTTCTCCAGTTGATGTCACATTGAGCAAACAACTCGAAACTTTACGTCCATACAAGCACCACAAGATTTTGATCATCTCCACCATCACCAAACCTTCTGATGTAGACGATATCAAGGCGAAATTGATAAAATTGAAGTTGGATCCTCATGTTTTGTTCATCAACGACGTCAATAATGATGTCTGGGCGCTCCCTGAAGCAGAAATTTACGACACCATCATCATTGATTCCATCCAGACTGGGTACAAATTGCGATTGATGCCCGAAATCAAATACATCCCGTTGGTTCTATTGCACTCTAGTTTGATTGAGTTGAATATGAGAATCTGCTTGGATTTGGGTATCATCTCCTATACGAACATTCCATGCTCCGCTACTGATTTGAGCGCTGCGCTTTTACCTGCGTTAGAGTCGAAAGTCATACAGCCAGACAATGACGGGTCAGTTTCGTACAAAATTCTGCTTGCGGAAGATAATTTGGTGAATCAGAAGTTGGCTGTGAAGATCTTAGAGAAGCACGGACATAAAGTGTCAGTTGTGGAGAATGGACAAGAAGCCGTCGAAGCCATCAAAAATGAAAACGAGATCTATGATGTCGTTTTAATGGATGTGCAGATGCCTGTGATGGGTGGATTCGAAGCCACCAAATTGATTAGAGAATGGGAGAAAAAGAAGTATGCAGATGCCATGATTTATTTCAAGACGCCGATCATCGCTTTGACAGCCCATGCCATGCTGGGTGACAGAGAAAGATGCTTGAAGGCACATATGGACGAATATCTATCGAAACCACTCAAGCCAAAGTTATTACTTCAAACCATTTCTAAATGTATTCACAACATGCATCAAATGAGAGAAATCTCACAATCCAGTGATGGTGATCGGGAAAGCAATTTCAAGCAGTATTTCAATGACGAAATTCTAAAGAGAAACAGTGACGAAAAGAAATCCATTGAACCATCGAACCCATAGTTTTAACAGCGTGTCGTGTTTTATCTGTTTTGTATCATAATTTGTGTTGTTTTGTTTTGCTTTGCTTTGCTTTATTTCATTTCATATGAATATGATTTCATTCACTTCTTTATTTTCTTCTTTATTCACTAACCTATATTTCTGGGCCTATGCTTGTGTGTTTATAAATGCATCTTTTGTATTCTTAATTTTACTTTCAGTTTCACTTTGGTTTTTGGTGGTGTTGATTTCTTTCAAAACTGAGTACCAACTTCAAGCTCTAGTCGTCAGCCTTGCACGGTATATATATATATATATATCGAACGTCTCTTGTAAGATACTACAACACCTGTTGCAACGCGCTACGCTTCCTACTCGTCTCCTCATATTGACCTCATGTACAAACCCTTATAGCCACAAAAGCAAATTCAGCTTGGTTAGACACCAAGAGTGCATGCATGGTGATTTACTTTACTTAGACGTCTTGTGCGTCAAAAGCAACAAACACATCCCCATTCATGTTACATTTACACATTTTTTTATACAATTTCTGAAAAGCTTGTAATCTGGTATGCATCTGAGAGGCACAGGTACCTGTGTGTGTGTCTATTCTCTATGACAAATCAAACCCTGCATTACTGTTGATAGCTTTTGACAATTTTTCACGCAAAAGTGCCTTGTTCTGGTAGTCAGGAAGTTTGAGCAAATTCATGCATGTTGACGCAGTGGGTAACCTCTGTGGATCGTCACCTGCACGGTTGATGGCAAACGACGGGTTTAACTCTTTGAACCCACATAATGGCTGCTTGGAAGACGAAGTGACGAATTTGACAAATTTTGATTTTTCTTCTTCATTGAACTCATTCAATATGTCAAACAAATCCCTGATTGTGGGATCTGTGGCTGTGTAATTATTGTAAACGGTGTTTTGTCGTAAATCTTGGATATCAATCTCTGTGTTTGCTCCAACTATAAGTGTCTGAAGCTCGTCGGGATTGAACAAAAGAAGCCAATGCGGCTGGATTATTTGAAACAGCCCTTCTACAAAATATTTCATTGCCAATTCCGACTGTCTGGTGAGTTTGAAATGGGTCAGCAATCTCACATACTGCATTTTATTTTTGTTTGTGACAGGAGCAGCGGTTTTTGGATCTTCTGCTGAGGCTATCAAGACGACCTCTGATTTATACTTGACTCCGTACATATCTTCAAATTCGTCCACGACACTGCAGGTCAATCCCATCTCCTCCAAAGCAGATTCATCATCTACTCTCAACATGTAGTTCAAGCTCTGGTACAAGATCGGATCGATATCGGCCAACTGGTCAAACGAGTTGGTGGACGAATGGAAATTGATTTTGTCACCCATAAGGTTTCTGAAAAATCGGCCTCCCATTCTGCAGATGGAGTTCAAGAAAAACCTCGTGAACGAAACATTCAGGAGAATGTTTTCGTAGAGACATTTGCCGAGCACCATTCCTAAAAATCTCATGATCTTCAAGTAGCCGTCGTTGGAAACTGCAAAGGGAATGTTGGTGTTGGGATGCGTTTTCTCGTAATTGTTTTTTAAAAAGAGCTCCGGGCTGCAGTAGAGTTTGTAATCAGTTCCTTGTCTGAAAAACTGCAGCCCTTTGTTTCCAGCTCTATTTTCCCGTGTTGGGACAAAAGCAGCGGGCACAAGAGCGGTCAAGAGCTCTTTAGTCAATCCTCCTCCGTCGATTCCGGCTTCCTTTTCGCCAAACTGGTTGATAAATTCAACACTAAACGGACTTTTGAACTGCAACGCTGTCAAGCTGCCAAAGTACTCATATGAATCGAGAAACACGTCCTCTCTCGATATGATACCTTTGGGTTTGTCCGGAAACCACTCGTCGATTCTGTTTTCTTTTCTATCGTGTTCGACAAATCTGTTGAAGAAAGTGGCACGCTGTTCGAAAGGAGCCATGAACGGTAGGTACGTAATTAAAATCAGCAGATCGGCGACCTTTTTCGGTATGTTCTTGTTCAACAAGAAAAGTCTTGAGTTTGCCAAGAAATCTGTCTCCTCTTCGGTAGAATTCGTTAGTATCTCGCTTCTTTTTAGCTCATTATGGAGAATGTCAATTAACGGAATGAACTCTTCAATTGTTGAAAAATCAAGCGGTTTCCCATCAATCACTTTAATCCAAAAATCAGATGGATAATAGTGGAACGAAATATCAAAATTGTAAACAGAGTACAAGAATGTTAGTGATTTTTTGAAGGTCTGCAAGAATTTCCGGCTGTTATAATGAGTTGGCTTCGATATGTCACGGTAAACCAGCAGCGTGTCGGAACAAAACCATTTCAAGAAACTGACCGTTTCAGAAAACTCCGTTTCGGATATTGCAATAGATTTGATGAACTCTGTATCTGGGGTTATAGAGATCAATGTAATCAAATACTCTAAAAGAACGCTAAGAGAGCTCCAAAAATGTTCGTGACTTGAATCCAAAATCAAACCCGGAATTACGCTCTTAGAACGCAGATTACTCTGAGATCCAATGCTGCCGTTATAGCATGATTTGATTAGTTGTTTATGTGCATCTTTGAGTAACCACTTCATATCAATGTGCGACTTCAAAGAAGAAGCTTTTTCATTTCTGATCAGCGATATAAAATGTAAGCTTGAAGCAATAGAACTGATTAGTTTGCGATCGTCTGAATGAGAACCAAAGTCTATTTGGAGAAACATGCTTTGGATCGAGTCAAATGCATCCGATGAGATCTGGAGCTGACTGCCAAATGATTTCAAATCACAGCCGTTCAAAGCTTCATCTCTTGGTTCGAAGGTAATCCAATGTGTGAAGTTATTCGTGAGAGAATACACCAACTGGAGCCACTGTTGGCTCAATAGCCTGTTCGATGAGGACAGCTCTTCAAATGTGAACAAAGTGGATATATAATACAGCAAAGACAACCTCTGAGTATCGTTTAATATGCTGTAAAACTCAGAGTCCATTTTATTGGCCAATTTGTGAAAAAAAATGCTGAACTCCAAAGCCCAGCCTTGACTTTGGATTGACGCAACAAAAGCAGTGTCCAAGGGGAACAATATCTCGATTATTAGTCTGGGTGACAACTTTTCTGAGAAGGAAAAAACGTAGTTCAAAATACCAGCACCATTTTTCAATAACGATCGCAATGCCAATGTGAACTGGTCATCTGTGTCAATCAAAATAGAATCGTCGATAACAAAAATACGTCTCATCACACACAAAATTTCACTCAAGAGGTCGGAATCACGGGCATATTCGAACCTGCGGTTCAAGTTGATGACAGAAAAAGACAGGACTTGACAAATAGTGTTCAATTCTTGGGAATTATACTGATTGAGATGACTTTTCACGGAATGTAGTTGCCTCATGCTAACCTTTGGATCTTCCGAATTGATGAGGTATGGAAAGAAATACTTGAAATCAGTCACCGCTGCTCCATTCCAGTTTCCGGACAAAGCTTTCCTCCAAGAATATAAGTCTAAGTAATTCCGACAAGCAGATTGAAGCACAACTGCGGCATGATTCTCCTTTCTGATTGCTTCTCTTTTCTCTCTCTCAAGCTGTGCACTCTTTAAAAACGCACTTTTGTTCTTCTGCATCAAATTCCGGTTCCCCAGATTGATATTTCTCCTTCCAGTTGTTCCCGTAAAGTTAAAACTCATGATTTAGTGTCGATACGGCGTGAGCACAACGCTGACAGCCCTACTGGCCATTCCATTTATAATCAACAAGCTGCTAGCGGTCAAATCAAGATCTTTTTGTGGCGAAGTCATGAGCTGTGGCGCAGCCGTTGAATGTGGCTGGCCCTGTGTTTTTGTGGCTGATAAGACGCGTCTTTGCGTCTTTCGTGTCGGTTCGAGTTTTTTCAGCATTTTCGTGTCTCTCTTGCCTTCGATGGCTGGCCCTTGAGGAGAAGGAGGCAACGAAGCAAGGCAAGTGGCATCAGGAACATGTGTGTGATAAGTAAAAGAAGCGCGTCTGCAGACTCCGAGTTGGACATTGATGAGCTGGAAAACAAGAGGAGACGTCTGGGCCAACCAGAAGTGACGAAAGAAGGCTTTGTAATTCCCCTGCATAATGTCGAAGTCAACACGGAAACAATCCATCAGAAGTTGAGCGGCCCCGTCGCCGACAATACCAACAGTGAAGATCAGTCTACTTTCGAAAAAGAATTGATGACAATGACACAGGCGGCAGAAGAAACAAAAGTGAAGGCGTTCCAGCAAAAATGGAGCAGACCTCCATTGCCGGCCGATTTTGATCCCCAGACTTACGATATCAATTTTCAGCAGTTGGATGCTGAAGAATCTACTATTCATGGAGAGAACAAAGATGAAGGTTGTGTGAGATTTTTCGGTATAACCGAAGATGGAAACTCGGTGTTATGTAATGTCACCGGGTTTTTACACTATTTCTATGTACCAGCTCCTCGTGGATTCACCGATGACGCTGATGCCTTTGCGGACTATTTGAGAGGTCTGTACCCAAATATGATTGAAAAAGTCGAAATTACAATGAAACAAAGTATTTGGGGTTATTACGGTGATCAACAGTCTCCATTTTTAAAGATTATCTTAACTCATCCAAGGTACGCATCAAAAGTGCGTACTGGATTTGAGAAGGGGGAAGTTAGTTATAATCAGCTGTTTTCTCCAAACGGAACTTCCTCGTTTGATAATCTGCAATATCTATTGAGAATGATGGTCGATCGTCATGTTACTGGTATGAGTTGGCTTACATGCCCAAAAGGAAAATACCAGCTTGTTGATGAGAAGAAAAGAGTATCTACATGTCAATTAGAACTCAATATTGATTTTAGAGATCTCCAAAGTCATAAACCAGAAGGAAAATATTTATCAATGGCACCATTGAGAGTTTTATCGTTTGATATCGAATGTTCCGGTAGAAAGGGTATTTTTCCGGAACCTGAAATCGACAGTGTCATTCAAATCGCCAATGTTGTTTCAAATGTTGGAGAAAGTATTCCCTTTGTAAGAAATGTCTTCACAGTGAAAAGCTGTGCTCCGATTCTTGGCTCGGAGGTATTCAGTTACGAAGATGAAGGCGAAATGCTTATGAAATGGAGAGATTTTATCGATGAAGTTGATCCTGATGTTATCATTGGTTATAACATTGTCAACTTCGATTTGCCATATCTGATCAACAGAGCAAAGACCCTAAAGCTAGATAAGTTCCCGTATTTTGGTAGATTATTCAATTCTAAGCAAGAGATTAAAGACTCTGTGTTTAGCTCCAGAGCTTATGGTACCAGGGAATCGAAAGTGATCAATACCGAAGGTCGAATGCAGTTAGATTTGCTGCAGTTCATTCAAAGAGAATTTAAATTGAGATCGTATACATTAAATGCCGTTTCGTCGCATTTTCTAGGGGAACAGAAAGAAGATGTGCAGCATTCTATTATTACCGATTTACAAAATGGTGATAGTGAAACCCGTAGGAGACTGGCTGTTTATTGTCTGAAGGATGCATTTCTGCCTCTGAGATTAATGGAAAAATTGATGTGTTTGGTTAACTATACGGAAATGGCTAGAGTCACCGGTGTCCCATTTTCGTTTTTGCTAAGTAGAGGTCAACAAATCAAAGTCATTTCCCAGTTATTCAGAAAATGTTTAGATTTAGATATTGTCATTCCGAATATGCGAAGCGAAAACGTCAACGAAGAATATGAAGGTGCTACAGTTATTGAACCGATCAGAGGCTATTACGATGTACCTATTGCCACATTGGATTTTGCATCATTGTATCCCTCAATCATGATGGCTCACAATTTGTGTTATACAACACTTTTGAATAAGAAAACCATTGAGAATTTGAATTTGACTGAGGAAGACTATACGAAAACACCTAACGGAGATTACTTTATAAAAGATCATAAAAGAAAGGGTATTTTGCCGACAATTTTGCAAGAATTGTTAAGTGCCAGAAAGCAAGCCAAGAATGACTTGAAGAAAGAAACTGATCCGTTCAAAAAACAGGTTTTAAATGGTAGACAATTGGCATTGAAAATTTCTGCGAATTCGGTTTATGGATTTACTGGTGCAACAATCGGTAAGTTGCCTTGTTTGGCAATCTCATCAAGTGTCACTGCTTTTGGTAGAGAAATGATTGAAGCTACGAAACAAGCGGTTCAAGAAAAATACTGTATTAAAAATGGGTATCCATTTGATGCCCAAGTTATTTATGGTGATACCGATTCGGTTATGGTGAAATTTGGATATGAAGATCTGGAGACATGTATGAAAATAGGAGAAGAAGCGGCTGATTTTGTTTCCCAATTATTTAAAAATCCTATCAAGCTAGAGTTTGAAAAGGTTTATTTCCCATATTTGTTGATCAATAAAAAGAGATATGCTGGATTGTACTGGACAAATCCTAAAAAATTCGACAAAATGGATACAAAAGGTATTGAAACTGTCAGAAGAGACAATTGCCGTTTGGTTCAGAATGTCATTACCAGAGTCTTGGAGTTGATCTTAGAAGATCGAAATGTTAATGAGGCTGAAGAGTTCGTTAAGAAGACTATAGCTGATTTATTACAAAACAGAGTAGATTTATCTCAACTGGTTATTTCCAAACAGTTAAGTAGACAAGATTATGCTAACAAGCAACCCCATGTTGAATTAGCCGAACGAATGAGAAAGAGAGACGCAGGTTCTGCACCTAATGTGGGTGACAGAGTTGCTTACATTATTATCAAGACAGCAGCGGGTGATAAGAACTATGAAAAATCCGAAGATCCTTTATATGTTCTGGAAAATTCACTGCCAATTGATACTAAATACTATTTGGACAATCAGTTAAGTAAACCCTTGACTAGAATTTTTGAGCCTATTTTAGGTGAAAAGAGAACAAAAGATTTACTAAATGGCTCACATACGAGGACTGTGAAAGTTGGAGGTGGTAGCGGGAACACCAATGCCAACAATGGTATGAAAGGTGGTAGTATGTTGATGAGATTTGCCAAAAAATCCAATACTTGCAAATCCTGTAAAACAGCTATTCCTAACGAAGAAATACTCTGCAAGAATTGTAAAAGCAAAAGTGGTGAGATTTATGGTGATGCATTAGGAAGGCTGAACTTATTGGATGAAAGATTCAGTAAGTTGTGGACAGAATGCCAAAGATGTCAAGGATCACTACATCAGGAAGTTCTTTGTGAAAACAAGGATTGCCCAATTTTCTATATGCGTATGAAATGTCAGAAGGATATTGTGAGGCAGGCGGAAGAGTTGAAGAAATGGGACTCCATCCAATGGTAAGAGGGACATGGTTTCTTGTTAGTTTATATCACGCCAGGTTGTTTTCCCCTTGCAATCAATTATTATTTGTACGGCTTTATTATATAACGTGAGGTTTTTTTTATATTTGATTTGCGGCTTTTAAATATACATTTGAAAACGAAAACTTCATAGTTGATACGTGGGCAGCTGTGGTTGAAATGAGCTCTCGTAGAATTTGTCTGGTCGCTTGTTGTTTGCGAAGAGTATGGCGGTATATTAGGTGCTCTAGAAGGGCTAATATCACGGCGAAGATTAGGGCAGTATTTACAAAATTTAGGAGGACGAGGCGGACTTCACGCATATGCTATTTTTGGCTAATCAAATAGTTGCTATTCCTTCAAAAAGTTAGGTTGCTCCTTATCCTTTCTGCTAATCCTAACACTTTAATATTGTAGTCTTATTTCCAGGCATAACCCCAAGCCAAAAAAGTTTTAGATACATAATCAAATATACGGTGTTGGTTATTTCAATAGCACACCAAACCCACTGAGTTTATACCATATATTACGTAAGCCGCGTCACTTGAGAAACCTACACATAAAACATGGTTCTCGGAAATCTCAAAATTGATATTTTTCAACTTCAACCAGTATAATCTAGAGACAGAAACATATCAAGAGCAAGCTCGGGTCGATAATGCATACCTAGTGTCTATTGCAGACATTAGTGTTATTACCTCGGCCTATTCACCGACACTATCATCTTTCACTGTTCATGAAACGATTTCATCGGGCGCACAAAATGTTCTCCTATTACGCTCAACTCTTCTCAGTTATCTTCACCCAATCATATTCTTTTTCGGTCTAATCATCTCGAACGGAAATAAGCTCGGTCGGTGGCGTTGATGAAGACATCAACCATAAAGAAAATAACCCGAGATTATTTAATTATCTCCGCGCGTTTCTGTGCATAGACCGGGTTTTGCATATTAATTCTCTCGGGACCAAAAAAAAATTAATTTTCATGGAAGGACCGGCTCTGAAAACATGCCGACGAATAGCCAGGGACAAGGTGTCGGACCATGGAGGATGTGCAGTGGGAACATCAACATATTTTTCACCTGTTTTTATATTTAAAAGCCATGTATGCTATTTCTTTTCATTTTGTCCAGGCCTGCCAATAATTGACTCCCAACATATCTTCTATTGCATCTTGTTGAATATTTTAACAGTGACTACTCGGAACAGGATTTTGCAGTTTTGCCAAATATCTTGCCCTCACCTTTTCTGATCCCCGTCTCATTATACCACTACAGCTATTAAAAATACTTGGTTGTAGTAAATTCGACAACCGGTTTTCTTTTTTATTCTCAATATACCTTTAATTTCTAGCACCATTTTGGATAAATTTCAAAATGGGATCATACAACTCTGGAATGATGGCTCAGACCTATCTGTTGGCTTCCAAAGTAAAATCCAAATTGACCCAAGAAGCCGTTAAAAATGACATTAACTTGCGCAAATTGGTTTGTCAAGCTAACCTGTTGGACGGTCTTATTGAAAAGCTGAATTATCATGAATCCAAAATGTCTAGTTCAATTTCTAAAGACTACAGCTACGATTCAATCGCTTCAATTAATGCGCTTCCTTCCCATGATTTGCCTAGCAATGTAAAAGTTGCAGTGATTGAGCAAGAATATGAATACAAAGACTGTGATTATGACGAAGATGATGATTACAATGATGATGAAACTCAGCAAAATACGTACAGCGAGATTTATTATACATCAGATGACTCTGATTTTGATTCTGACGAGGATGATATTGATGATCCACTTTCGGATGAGGACGGCAGTAATTATATTTATGACTGTAAGATTACTTCAAACTTTTATTCACTTGGTCTCGAGAAACTCAATCTGAAGGCTGCAGATCAAAAAATTGGAAATGCAAATGATAAAGAAAACGAAAATGAAAACGAAAATGAAAATGAAAATGAAAATGAAAATGAAAACGGTTTCTATAGTTTACACAGAGTACAATCCAATAGTCACACACAATCTAGCTTAAATGACATTTGCGACAATGAAAAGAGCCTGTCGGAAGAACATGCAGATTTCCCGTCTCTCTCAGATTGTTCTTCAGCTTCTTCTATAGAAGATCAGTATATACCTTATCACGATGTCTTTTGTTTGGAAACCCTGAAATCTCCATTGCAGTCTCCTTCAAGTGCAGAAAATATTGTGATTATGTGATTGTGCTGTCAATTCTCAAATATGGTAAAGGTGGCTTTACTACAAGATTCACACAAACTCTCAATTTGTATTATAAAAACTTATCGCATACTTCTTCTAAATGAAACAAACAAAAGCAAAAAGCAAAACACTAGCACTTTGCAGCCATTATATGACACCTGCTAATTAGCAAGAAGTTTCCTACGCTATTGATATAACACTATTCAACCTTCCATTCTTACCTATGTATCTTTCTGGCTTTTTTAATCTCTCTAATGAATGTTTTATACAAAAATTAAAACCATGTGATGTCAACATATGACAGCTGTTTCTGCCAAGAGAAGTTGTCTCCTTATCATAGAATAGCTCGAGCCGCATTTGAGTTCTAGAATTCACTCAAACCGAAATGTGGCATTAGTTTTTCATTCATGGCGTGGTGATATGTTTAAAAACCTCAGCTGACATCAGCCGCACAAGTGGGTGTAGCGGAGATTATTTCTAGCCATTCGTTCCGATCTATTTTTGCGGTAACGTAAAATAGCTCATTTGTGATAACTAAAAGCTTTGTTGAAGAAATTTTGCATGACAGAATATGTATTTACGGGATAGTAATAACAATTTTTTCGATTATTTCTAAGTGGTATGGACTTTCTATCAGACCACCCGCTGGGGAAGTTTCAAAAAATCAACTCCGAACCTTTTTTCCACATTGATGCGGAACTTTTAAAGTAATACAAGGCCGAAACATGTAATCCGCGTTCAATAGAGTAATATGCTTGTGGTAGCTAATCTGTTTTTCCAGTAGCAAGCGTTATGTGTCTGAGAAGGTTTATTTTCGTTCCTGTAGCATTAATTTGAGTACGTAGTGGTAGAGTATTGGGTCCAGTATTGGATGGCGATAAAGGTTATAATTTGTGGTATAAATTTGAAGAAATGTGTGGATATTTACAGATTTCTTAGAAACTCTTTTGGTATTGATTACATGGATTGTTATGTTTCAATTATAACAAGCCATTTGCCTAGTAGAGTATGCTAGCAAAGGCTTAAAATGTTAAGGCTACTGTGAATTATGTTGCTATCACTAATTAACTTTATGGGAAACATGAAAACAAGGAGAATTGAGAGGACGAGTGAGTTTGTTTGCTTGTATTTTGGGTTTTTTTTGTTAATTTGAAAAATTAAACGGGTTCACTGACTTATAGCGAACTGGATCAAAAAATAAAACGAGTAAAATGTACAGGAAGAGCTTGTGGTTGATTCGCAGCTCAAGCACCCATACTTAAATCAATCAATATATCTCTAAAGTTTCCTAAAACCTGTACCCCTTATAGTCTTATTTACGATAAAAAGTAAAATAAGCATAAGTGGCCGAGCGGTCTAAGGCGACAGACTCAAGTTCTGTTACTGGTAACAGTGCGCAGGTTCGAATCCTGTCTTATGCATTCTTTTTTCAAGTCTATTTACTTGGTAAAACTATAGTTTCTATTATACGTTTTTTTAGTATAATGGTTCGATTGCAAAATCGAATCAATTTCTAATAATTTATCAAGTTATACCATCTACAAACGCAGGCACAATATTTAGTGATCCCTTTTGTATGGACCTTTCTACTTTCTTGGGCTGTTCATAAAAACAGTCATTGCCAAGACACTTGAGGCTTATCGCCACACCCCACATTAACCACAGATGCCACACAAACCACACACCCCACATTAACCACATTAACCACAGATATCGCCACACAAACCACAAACAAATTCCGCGCAGATCAAAATTTCAGTACAGCGCATCAGATACATGACACATAGATAACGCTTTCAGGTGTGGTAGCAAAGTTGTGGCTTTTCATGGCTGTGATTACCAACTTTCTTTAATGCAATGATATAAAATGGACCCTAAATTCTTCTTAATTTATTCCCAGTAGAAAAAGGTACTTAGTAAATAGTAATATTCTTTCTTTTTTTCATCCACAGATAATCCAAAATGACTACGCTTGGAAAAATCTCATATGACGAAGCAATCCACTTTCACAACGACAGCGATGACAGAACCGACGGTATTTTAACTGTTTCAAAAGATAATCTAAAGAAGTTGGATCACCCTGAATGGGCACCAACTTGGGATTTGAAAGATGACCATGCTTTTGACCACGTTCCGACTTTCAAGCATGTTGATAGGGGCCTTTTCGCCGATCCTGCTTTCAAGTCTCTTCTTGAAGACGAAAACGTCAAGTTCAGTGAAGTGACACCAAAGTTAGGTCTAGAAGTTGATGGCATTCAATTGAGTAGACTTACAGATAAACAAAAGGACGATTTGGCCTTGTTAGTTGAGCAAAAGGGAGTCATTGCTTTTAGGAATCAAGACTTCAAGCATCAGAACTTCGAAGATATTAAAAAATGGGGTAAGTATTTTGGACCATTACATATCCACCCAACTTCCGGTGCACCTCTCAACAATCCTGAATTTCATCTAGTTTTCAGAAGAGGCAATGCTGAAGAACAAAGGAAGTTATTTGCCGACAAACTGCACAACGTCGCTTGGCATTCAGATGTCACTTATGAAAACCAACCACCTGGAATCACTCTATTTGCAATGTTGCAATCGGGTACAAGTGGAGGTGACACTCAATTTCTTGATTTATTTGAAGCTTATGACAGATTGTCTCCATTGATGAAGAAAAAACTAGAAGGGTTGAAAGTTTTGCACACTTCCAAAGAGCAAGCGTACCATGCTAAAAGAACGGGGGGTATTGAAAGAAAAGAACCAATTGATTCCATTCATCCTTTAGTTAGATATCATCCTGTTTTGAAAAGAAAGGGTCTTTTCATTAACAAGGGTTTCTCTAGAAGAATATTGGGATTGAAAACTGAAGAAAGCGACAATTTACTGCTGTTTTTACTTAACCATATTGAAGCATGTTTGGATGCCCATGTTAGAATGAGATGGGACTCGGATACTGTTGTTGTATGGGACAACAGAAGAGTTTTACACACCGCCACCAACGATTGGGATTCTGAAGATATTAGACATGCTTTCAGAGTTACGACTATAGCTGAAAGACCGGTTGAGAACGAGGAGGAGTACAACAACTGGACACCTGAACAAGAAAAGGAGAATATTAATCTCACTGGGTATTTTACTGGTTTAAACGCCGCAGAGTATTACGAGAAAGTAATCGAGAATAAATAGACGCAGTGCGGATAGGATCATCTTCTTTTTCATTAGCCTTTTAATAGCCATTTATTACATTTATAACACATGCTTTTTTTATAGCAACATCATTTTGATCTATTGACTTTCAAAGAGAAACGCTGAATGTATAAGTAAAAAAAACATTTTTATCAGTCTGTCACGTAGTTTGAAATCGATAAGATGAGTTTTTCTGTAATGTGGTTAAGAAAAAGGATGCAGTTGTAATGCGGACTTATAGCCTAGGACACCTAATGTCCGTAGAGATAGTAGAATAAAGCTAACGATTAAGTGTAACATCTTACTGACAATTATAGTACTCAGATTAACTGTTCTAATAAAAGCATGTAACATAGTGACTTACAGCTTACTATTGTTAGTCTAAATAGCAGCTCGTACAGCGCGCTACTATAAATACTCATCTCATCCCACTTACCTTTATGTAGAATCCTTTATACAGTTTCTTTAGAGAGGCTCGAGTGGTACCCCAAAGGTACAAGCATAACACCTTATACAAGACAAGAAACGTCTCTCACAGACTGATAATTAATAAACCCTAATAGTATTCATGTTACAAAGCATTATACATTTCATAAAGTAGTAATTTGGTAGAAGTAAATAAAAGCAGCCATTAATCTACGCGAGATAGATTAAGTATTCCCAATTAGGTAACAGGAGTAATTCTATCATTACAGCAGTGTAGTTAGTGAAAATTTAACAACCATCCAAAATCGGTACCAAAAACAGTAAGTAGCTTGATTACTAGAAACAAGAAAAGGAAAAGGGAGGTCCTGTGTCATCGGTTTGCATTTGCTAGAGCTTTCCTGTGTCTTAATTTTGTTTGTTAGGTGAAATACTCAATATAAAAACTATATATGCACGCACATCAAAAAAACTGAGTTGAAATAAAGTAACCAGCACTGATAACATGCAAATATATATTAGCACCAAAAAAAAAGTAATCTAATGATCAAATCTAAAGTCCAACCTGCTGGATCCTTGGTCTGTAGTATTTTTTATGTAATGATCCTGCTCTTCATGAGACATGCTATTCCAGATTTTGTCTCTTCTGCTATTCAAATACATGTAGAACAACTTTGTACCAATTAAGATTGGAATGAAAACTAAAGCAAAGGCAAACAAAATAGAGTTACCTCTATGATACAACGGTTTGTCACTTGTTCTATATATATTTGAGGAAATGATACTTCCGGCTTGAACAAACATGTTGTAAACAGATGCGGAAACGGTTCTTGTCTTGATACTTTGGGAGTTTCTTGAACATGCAGAAACCATCATCGCATGTATATATGGATCTGCCAAGACAAGTGTCAAAACCGCATATGTTCCCCAATGGTTGATTAAACTTCCTTTCCAAAATCTCAAAACACCAACCAAGGTAGCAACCCAGATCGGTTGGATTAATGCCACACCAAATATATTGTTCACCTGCTCACTGAAATATGTCACTGATAGTAAAACCACAATTTTGAGAGCATTATATGGGATACAGAGCAAGTTTGTATGGAATGTACTGAACCCCATTTCTTTCAAAAGTAAAGTCATATAAGCTGCCAAGGTGTTTTCAGGTATGTAGGCAACAATACCTATTAAATAAAGTGGCCATAGATGCCAGTCAAATATTGCCTGGTATAACATTTTCAAGGATAAACCTTGTCTGTTATGCATGTCACCTTTGGAAGGATCGTCTCTTAAGATTTTGTTAACAATGATTTTTTCCTCCTCTTCTGTAAACCATCCTTTCTTGTTCCATGGTTTTGCTGTTTGAACCGGAGATGGAACCATCAGAAAGTATGCAGAGACTCCAACTGCAAGAGTTATAAATCCTTCAATGAAAAATAGCCATGCCCATCCTGGTTTACCTTGCACCCCCCGCATGTGTAAAATGCCATAAGCAATCAAATAGTTCAAAATTTGAGCTATGTAGTATGCGGTCCAAAAGAAAGCAAGTCTGACTGATAACTCAGCACCGGTGTAGAAATATGAAAGCCACAAAACAAGATCAGGAATAAACCCCCCTTCAAAAATACCAAGCAATGCCCTGCATGCATAGAACCCACTTTTGCCAGTTAGTTTGAATTGAGATATAGTGACGATTGACCAACAAACCATTTGAATTGGAATCCAGACATCTGCACCCAATTTTTTGGAAATCAATTGAGAAGGCAACTCAGCTGACAAAAAGCAAACGTAAAAAATGGTGTTTCCGGTATTATAGTTATCTGTTGTCATATTTAGGTCGTTCAAAAAGTTATCAGAAACGGCTTGCGTTAAATTACCTCTATCAATTTGAAGTGCAGTGAAAAAGATACATGCCAGAAGAGTGACCTTAAAATCCAACTTCCAAGTAAGCTTCTTTTGTCTTTCGGTTGTCCACTTAAAATCAGGATCAAATCTGGAACGACATTCATACTGGGTTTGCTCGTAGAGAGTTGTATATTTTTCCTTCATTTGCTCGTTTGAAAACGGATTATTATATGAATTTGGAGATTCATTTTCTGAATATACGGAATGCACTGAGGTATTGATGTCTCCATTTTTCAGTATCTCAATACCATTGTCGGATGATGAATCGGTAAGATTTGGATTTCCCGTCACTGTCATTGTCAATTTCCTCTTTTTTTGCTTTTTATGTCTTCTCAAAGTGAAGTGGACCAAGGTGGATTAGAGAGCCAATTTAAATGTCGGACCAAGCGATCTTTTGTCAAGATCAACAGGAGTGGTAATAATTTTAGGTTTAATTGTGGATTTACCGTGGCAATATGGTTAAGTAGACTTAGAATCTATAAGAGTTGTGCGGAGCATTGTAAATATGCCTCATAAACCACGGGTCAGTCAGCCACAGTATTGCTATTACCGTGAATTGTGGCTTTTATTGCGCCACGATTTGAATTTTTTATGCCCACTTCCTACGCGATGCGATTCTTATCGAGCAGGTACCTTTTTAGAGCAACAGGAGTGGCTCAATGTGGTAATTTCAGGGCTTAGAAAGGAGGGACCCTCGATATAGAGCGTTTTGCTCTAGAACTGAGGCAAGAGCATAATAAGTTCTTTAATCATGTGGTTGTAGAATAAGTCGATTGTATGAACAGATGACAATTGCTTACCAGGATATAAATTTTGAGGAAAAAGCAGGGTTTAGGATTTATTCAAAATTTTCCTTGATTCGTTCTGTGTTTGAATATCGAACGAGTTTGATGACTGTCAGTAATATTACTCGAAAACCCGATTTAGACTCGTAATAACGGTACTTTAGTACCAATTTAATACTTTTATATAATGCATCTATTTCAATCATTGTACTGCGCCTGTGAAAAACTCTCTTTTTGGTAAATTTAAGGGTAAAACCTTTGGCACCTTTCTTATTTTTTTCGACAAAGATTAAAATCTCATTCCGTACAAATACGCATTTATTGAAATTGGGTGGAAAAATGCGTTTTTAGCAGAGCAGAAACTTATTTCTCAGTTTTACTCACGTGGAAGAGGCTGAATGTACATTTCCTTTTAACTTATGAGAGATGGCACCGAATTTTTAACTTCTCTACAACCATGTGTAAAAGATTTACATTCTTCAAAGTTAACAAACAATTTTGAAAACAAAAAAAACAATTGGTGCGGATTGAGAGATGAATATTTTTTTTAAATAAAAATTGACTGGATGGCCAAGCTGGTTAAGGCGTGCGACTGTTAATCGCAAGATCGTGAGTTCAATCCTCACTCTGGTCGTTTTCTTTTTAAGTTTTATTATTTTTGTCAATTTTGTTGACTTTTTGAGTTACAAAAAAGGCACCTATTCACAACGTAGATAGAATCTATTTAGCATAAAAAATTACTTCAGGTATAACGGAATAAAACAGTTTTTCTTTTAGCAACACTTACTTCACCATGAAGCTCAACTAGCTTTTTATTCGAAGGATCTCTTTTTAGTAGATCATCATCTTTTTCAGTCCAGAATCCAGGCGCATTATTCATAGTTAATGAACCAGATTCTAAGTAATGAAGAATAGCTTGAACAAAAGTTCCCAACATACCACAAGAACAATCAAACCAATAATTTAACCACAACATCGATATTCCTGTCTGGTCACTAATATCCTTAAATAGTTCATATGGTGTGTTGCTTTCACCAAAATTTCTAAAACATTCGTGAATGCTTGAAGTCATCGATTCAAGGTCAATGTTATTCCTGTTTTTCAAAGGCTCAGGGTCAATTTCAAGTAATTGCCTGAAGTCCATTAAGCCATTATCATCACCTCTAACTTCAATCAATTCCACGTCAGTATTCTCGTCAACATCAGTTTCATCATTATGGTCTGCACTGGAATCCTTTCCGCTAGAATCCTTCGTTGCTTTACTGGATATTTCAAGTTCCTGATGCTCCTCATTTAATGAGATGTTATATTCTTTTATTTCATCATCATTGGCATCAATAAAGATGTTGGCAGTTTCCAGGTCGGGATCCCGCTTCCCTTTGTTTTCTGATTCATGCAATTTGGCCTGCATGGACGAAAGTTTACCGATTTCATGGTTCGAGTTATTATTCAACAAATCAATTTCCGCAGACGTGAAGCCGTCTTTTTCCTTTGTTTCGTGCTTTTCAAGCTGGGATGAACCGATTTTCATATCACTAGAAATACTATTAGCTATCTCTTGATGAATGCTTATTCCTATTTCATCATCAGCATGTATTTCAACATCAACCTTTTTAGCTTTAGCTTTATCCGTTTTTGCTCTTTTATTTGGCCTATCAATCTTGTGCGAGTCTTCCTGACCAAACACATCGACTTTGAAATCTTTACGGTCGGTCCTAGAACTCATATTTTTCATCGGACTGGGAACCAATCCCTTTTCAGTAAGAGATTCATAATATTCTATATACTTTTTCAAACCATACTTAGCAGCAAACTTCCTGTACCTATCTCTCCATGACATCGCACTGTGCCTTGAGTTTATATTGTTCAATTGCTGAAAAATCACTTCGGGAATTTGAGATTCGGCCCTTTTATTGTTACCCACAACCATCTCGCCCATTTTGAAAGATAAGATATGTTTACATAATGTATAGTCCTCTTCAGCTGTATATTGTGATTTAAGCAAAGATGGAATTTCGGTGCATCTTACCGGCTCGTTCGTCTTTGGATCCAAAACTGGCTTGCCCGTATCAGCATCAATTTTATACACAAATTCAAGACGATTTGAAAGTATTTTCCGAAACCTATATCTGATCGAATTTCCGGTATGTGTAGATAGCATTGGCAATTCCGCAATTCGTGCAAAAAAGGTATGAGTTGATCTTAAATGTGGATTTCTCCGCACTAGATCCAATATAAAATCATCTTCTTGAGGTGTAAACTTAGTTGGCTTTCTTTTTTCAGTTATAACTTGATTTGTTCGGATAATATCATCCCCATTTTTGGATAACAGAATATTGCCATGCGTGACTTGATTGGCACCATTATCCAATTTGTTTTTAGGACCACTTATTATAAGGCTATTTTTTATTTTAATCTTATTTCTTTCGTTTTCTTCTGGATCTGACTTATTCAAAAAGCTCTGAAAGTACTCCGAGTTTTCATCAATATTTATTTGGATATCAGGTTCACCAGGGTTTTTTAAAGTCCTTTTCTTGGATTTGCTATCATCTTGATTGGATTTAGGCTTAACTCTGCCAGAGAGTCTATAATTGTTTATATTTTGAAACTGCTTTTTTCGATACGTATCTCTAATGAAATCATAAATATATTGATATTTACCATCATTTAAATCTACATATTTGTCAGCCGAGGGAATGAGTGTTATAATTGTAGTACCGTTAGTATTAGATACTTTACCGCCCATTAGTTCAATCAAAGAAATAATATGTTGGTTTTCTTCAGAGTCAACAGGGAAATAAAATATTTTATCTCGAAGAATGTTGCATACTGAACTATTCTTTTCAATCGAGCTTGCCAGCTCATCACTCGTGACTGTCGAGGCTCTTCTCTCAATAACAGTGTTTCTCTTACTTTGAAAAGAAGATTGTTGTCTCAGTATTCTCTGGACATTAGTAGATTCGACAACACCCTGAGCACTTCCATCAACGAAACTTTCAATGCATTCATCTTCTTCGATACCCGGATGATCATTATTTACCACTTCTCCCCCAAGCGAAACTGCTGTTTTGGCAATGTGATTAAGAGAAATGTGCTCTAAGGTTTTCAATTCGTCGTCAATGTTTGTGGCATCGTCCAAAACGTCATCTTCGTCGATTTCCTGTCCATCTCCATCATTACCCTGCACATCGTCGCTTGCATGAGAGGTCAAATTAGAATTAAGTTCGCTTTGCAATTGCGATTCGATCTGCCCGTGTACCGGCGTTGCGAGACTCGTACTGATCACGTCTTTTTTCGGCCCTGTTATCCTCTGATTCTCATTTAATGAACCGTTGCTGATATCCACACCTATTTCAAACTTAGAATCATCATCTGCACCGCCAAACCTTGCGCTACCACGCTTCTTCTCAGAAGCATCTGTTGCTGTTCCTCCGTTTCTAGTCCTGCCCATAGTGCCTAACGAAACCACGAGCCGATATCTGTAGGTATCAAATCAGATTTCCTATTCTAGAAGACTTAAGTACACCAGCAAAGACAACACACCTTGCCAACAAAAAAAACACTCGCCCCATCTGAAGAACGTCCTCGAAAATTGGACAGTTCATTTCGCGCTAAAAATAAAAAGGCGGCTTTTTAATTAGCCGTAAGGCGTCTCGTCTGTTCTTGGGACCTCTTTAATAATGACGATATCTCTGGAGAGAAGCGCACGCATTTCGGGACTGATGATTTGGTCTTGAGAGTCATCGCCGGTAGTGGAACGGCGAGTGTCGATGAGGTGGATCATTTGTTTGTATTTTACAAACAGCAATTCAGCACGCGTTAGCAAATCGGCTATGTCTAATGTACCGCTTAAATCGTTGATGTAGCGAAGGATCCCATCGAATCCTTTTAAGGTCTGGATGATGATCTTGCTATGCTTTTGTAAAATTGCCAAAGCAAAAAATAAAATAAATTGGGACGAATGGTAGTCCGTCCACATAATTTCCCATAGATCCATCGTTTCATAAAATGTGACCTCTCTCTTGAACCAGACCAAAAGCATCCGAAAGAAGAAAAATAAGCTACCTGAGTCACATTTCTCAAGATGCTCATATAAATCAGGTAAAATAAACTGGACAAGTTCAGTCAAGGCAAGCATCTGATTTTTAATTCCGCTTAAATCCCTAACAAAATTACCTTCCATTCTTTCCATAAACCGTGTAAAAGCCCAAAATGTGATCGATTCGTCTCGAAAGACATAATATAGTGGTGATAATAGATCGTTCATACCTTGAACATATCCCAAATTGGTATTTATTTCATTATATGAAAATAGTATGTCACGCAAAACCAGTAAATCCTTGTTATTGAATAAACTCTCATCCTCATCACCATCAACACCAGCATCATCAGCAAAATCCTCCTCTTCTGATATCTTATATAAATCAACATCACGATCTGTCCTCTTAATATCCTTATAGATCCTAATTTTTTGATCCTTCCAGAACGGATCATTTTCCTGTCTCTCCAGATCTGCCTTCCAATTGTTTTTATATTCGATGTAATTGTTCTCCAAACTTTTAATCAGCTGCTCCCGCTCGCTCGCAGATGTGTCCCATGGATAAACTCCTAACAAAAATAACCACGCTTCCTTTCTAATATCCATGTGCAAACCTGAATGGAAAACTTCCTCTAAAACTTCATCAACCGTATATTGAAGACAGCCCGATGAATCAAAAAAGGAATCCCATTTTTGTTTAGTAATTTTTTCCTTTCTTGCTGCTTTAGAAACTTCTAATGGTGTCAACTCAATGGAGCCATTTGCTAAATCAGCCTTGATCAACTCCTTATAATAATCATTTCCCACAATCATTTTCCTGTTCTTTTCCGCTTCTTCTTGAACACTCAATGCCCATTTTGCCAAATAAACATTGGCACTATCAAAATCGTTAGTAATCTTTTTGACCTCAGATCTTTCCAAAAGTTTTTGAATTGATTCTGGTAATATGTTTTGTTCAATGGCCGTGTTCAGTTTTTTTTTAGCAAATCCAGTTATCGATGCTAATCCGGTTAAAACGGTCCACTTCGCATTGTTAAAAGCTTGGGTCAATTCGGTATTTAGATCAAATTCCTTCATGTTTGCACCATTATCAGAAGTTACCATGTTAGGAACAAAGTTCATGGCATCTTCTTGAGTACAGTTGATCAAAAACATTGAAGGTTCAACAGTACTTTCGGTAACCTTTGCATAATTTTTCAGACAGCTTAAAAACCTATCACCTCCCCAATATAGAGAATTACCACCGACTTGATTCTCAGAAAAGGGATTAAAAGTTTTACTTTTCAACTTTTGTTCTCTTTTGAAACCTTCACATTCGTCATCATGAAAAAATAAAGGTGGTAATCTATCACCTTGTTTGGGATGTAAAATAATCGAGCCTTGCCACAAACTGGTAGTCTTAGGTCTTACCTGAACTGTGAATAACATGCTAATATTCAAACCAAAAGCATACGAAGAGATTGATGACATTCTAGGTCTGTCAATAAAAACGTCCGCCTGGGGTAAATTGGTGGAGTTTCCGGTCAATGAATTAGATTCTGATGAGTAAAAATCAAAGTTTTCACCGTCTAATCCATATACATCAAAGAAATTCAATGATTCTTTATCTTCATTTGATAAATCAGATTCAGGTATATAAGCAACAATATAATCCATTTCAACAGAGTCTGAAAATGGCTTGACAATGGTCAAATAACCTGGAATATTATCCTTTTTCATAGTCGTTGGATGTAAGTAAACTTTCGATCTAGCATATAAGACCTTGCCTTTTCCAGGAGGAAAAACAACTGTTTTTGATTTTTTCGTTGCAGCCATATTTGAATAGATACCAGTATCAGTGTACACTCAGAAAACAAGTCAAACCGTAATCAAATGCAGTCTTGTCCCTCCAGGTGAAGGCGTTTATTTCGGAGTAGAAAAAGCTATTTTAGTGTGCCGAGCTCTAAGACACAAAATTACGTATCTGCGCCGATAGTCGCTGTCGATTACGTGGATTAGCAAGTACAGTGTGGTAGTTGCTACTCGAGAGTGTCGTACAAAAGCTGGGGAAATCCTTAATGTATACCAAAACAAGCAACAACCATTTTAAATCAGATATGTTTTGCTTGTTGTACACAAGCTGCACTTCATGGGCTCTAAAAGCTCGATCATGTTTTAATCACAGAATTACTGTTTTTGCTTTTTTATGCTTACGTGATGCGCAGAAATTATTACAACAGCTATGGAAAATACTACAGCTTTGTGTTGAAGTAAGGTGATATGTGAAATGGCTTTTAGGTGGCTAAATAGGAAAGTGAAGTTATTTAGGTACAGTAAAAGTAAATGAAAATCAAAAAAAAAAAAAAAGAAGAGCTCCTAACAAATGGCTGATAAGCAACCAGATGTCTGCTATGAGCTGCTTTACCATATAAAAAGCAAGAATTAAAGTTGTGTGCTTTTTCTGTTGTTTTAGAGGAACTGAACAGCTAAGAAAGTCAATATAACTTCTAATATTGGTTAGTTCAAAAACAAGACTAAAGGTAATCTATAACAGGCTAATATTGGAGCGCTCTAAATTATCATAGCAGTATATGAAGATGAATAAGTTGATCTGAATCTACCTGAGTTCATCATGACTTTCATTACAACTGGTTCTATTAGTTTATTGTCAATTTTTTCACCTCAAGACCAATTAAATTCCCGTGATATATGAACAAAATTATATGAATGTATGAATTTCACCTTTGCGTGTTAAAAAACACAATTTACAGAAAATATAGCAGCATATATCGGAGTTGTTATAAGAATATTTTAGAACCACATTTTGTTCTTAGTAAAACACAAAAAGCAATTTGAGGTACCATCTAAATCAAATCATTTGAATACTTGAGCTTCCAGGGTATTTATTAGGGTTAAACAATATCTATAGAGCCTATACTAGATAATAAAATGTCACTACAAAAAAGAGGAAATAACCAATTAACTAATAGAGTTTTCATTATTGTAGTATTTGAAACAAGTACTTGTTTCTCTCTGGATAGTGATGTCATTCCTTTCAGTATAAAATTGTGGGTTTCTTCCTCTCACCGATAATCCATTGGACTTAAGCGATATTAAAGTTTTACTAAACGCAAGGTTCCTTTTTAAGTTCATGTTAACGGTACTTTCCTTCAGATCAGCTTCCAAATTGAGTATTAGATAGTAGTAATCCTTTGCAATATACTTACCATTATTTGGTGTAGCTTTCTTGAACTGAAATCGCTTCATTTTAACAAACCTATCACCTTTGAACGATCCCAGATTCAGTACCGAATCTTTCATATTCATATACGAGCCATTACTCTCAATGCCAGGCGATGGAAAGTATGTCAGCTCTACAGGAGCGTTTGAAAAATTCGATTTGCAATTGATTGAGATCCTTAGGTTTTCAATTTCAAAAAATCTACCGTTCGTCTGCAGATAGGCGGGTTCTTCATTCAAGTGAAGTAGCATGAAAAGACTGACATAATTTCTTCTATAACATGCAATCGGAAAGCTTTCACTGTCGGACTTCAAATATTTCTCGTTGATATAAAATTTACCGTCTAGAGATGCTTTAAAATCCAGCTTGATTTCCTGGTTGAATCGATCAAATAGCTTGAAATCAGGTTCAACAGTCTCATCCGGAATAAAGTCTAATGCATGGTTATTGTTTTTATTCATTACGGAGACTCCGCCATTGTCAGAATCTTTTAATGCATTTTCACTCTGGTTGGAGATTTGATCAGGTCTTTCCTGAAGATGATCAGCCGGTTGGCTTTCGTGACTCATGTTTGATCCATTATTGCTTAACTGATTGGAGTACGAATATGCCATGTCGGAAGCGGTTGGTGGTGAAAGATACTCTACAAACTGGCGATTCATATTGTTGGCCTGATTTTGAGGTTGTAACGGAAGTGGTGTCATGTGGGGGTATATTCTATGTTGTTGGGAGCCAGGAGCCTTTGGGGTGAGTTGAGGAACCTGTGACTGAGATTGAGGTTGAGATTGAGGTTGAGATTGAGACTGCGCATGCGAGTATGACTGGGAATGAGGTCGAGAATGAGCTTGAGAATGATATTGAGACTGAGATTCAGGATATGATTGAATGTTGTTCAACATTTCCAGTTGTTGGGAATTCAATTGGGGCAGTGAGTGAAAATGCTGCTGTGATTCTGGTTGATGTTGTGAAGTATACGGTAAATTCACCGGTAAGCTTGAACTATGGTGCTGATTGAAGGGAACATTCAACGGATGCTGCCTCAAGTCATTGGCCATGCCATAATTGATATCATTCATTTGGGAATGCGTTGGTGGACTCAGAGCAACAGATGGAGGATTCACATCATTTATTGCTATGCTTTCGTAACCACCCATATTATTATTGATCTTTGCTGGGAGAGAATTTGGGCTTATAGAACTAGGGTCAGATAATTTATGTTTCAATCCATTTCTCTCATTGATATGATGTGATAACCCAGAAGGAATTTCTGTATCAGAATTTACGTGATTATTTGGATTAGCGTTGTGGTGACTTATTGGATTATTGTCGATATGGCCGACGGGATGAGATTGATGATTGTTATTTGATGCTCCATTCTCAGGTATTGACATGTTCCGATTTGAATAATTATTATTGAAGGGAATAGCATGCAAATATGCATTATTGTTGTTATTAGACGAAGAGCCCATATGCTGCTCCGATGGGTCTGTATATTCTGCCATCATACTATTGATTTGATCCCTCGAATAAACAAAATGGCAACGTGAATCAGAGTAAAATGAAGGAGCGTCAATCGTTAGTGGTTTGTTCATTTTGGCGTTGAAAAACTTCTGTGACTGTTGCTTGTGTTTTTTATAATCTTGATAGGTGGGAACATCACCAACTGCATATTTTGAGACGTCTAAACCGTCCACAAAAAAATTGTCAAACGCTTTAACTTGTGGAGTATCGAATCCGTCAGCACCAATAATACCCATTGCTATGTACTGCTGTTTGAACCTAAAAAGAAAGGTGTGATTTGTGAGTTTTAAAGTCTGGCTAGTTGAAGTCTGCTTTTCTTCCAACAGGAAATCACTTAGTTCTTAAGAGTGGATAATGTCGTTATCTTTTAAAATATACGTCAAAACACTCAACGGAAAGAAAAGTTCTATTTGTGCTTAAAAAAAAACTCAACAATGCAGGGAGCATGAGCAAGGTTAGACCGACAAGTATAATAGGCTAAGTTAAGAATGTTATACAAGAATGCATCTGAAGGAACTTTTTAATGAATCATCAATTATAAAAAATATTTCTTAAAAAATGTAACATTCAAAATGACGCACTAAGTTTAATAATTTACGGAATTCTCTCTGCATTTGCGTGGTTATCTCCGAAACTCGTGTGTTACAATATTTTAGAACGCTCTTTTTCTCGTTTTTTGCGAAACTAGACGCTTATTTCAACTCTGTGTGTAAAAATATCGTGAGAAAAGATTTTAAGAAAACCTACATGAATATTTAAGAGGCATTGCAGATATGCACAACAGCCTAAATATGAGAGCCGATGTTAGAATCTAGACCAAGTATGCATGAATGGTTTCACCAGAATATGCAAGGTAATTACGAATCAGTATTTAATTGGTCAAATTACAGAAACTCAACTGAAACGGAAGATATAGAAAAGTCTATAAATAGAGGGACATTCTCCCTCTATCTCCAGTAAAATTGCTACAGAAATATATAAAATTTAATATATAATTTTATATTTTATTAAGAAAGTTTATAGCCAATTTCTCGCTAAACCGCTCTCACTTTTACAGATTTACAGTCTCGATCAACTATTACTGACTACTATTAAAATGGATTTCAATACTCTTATTAATGTTCAAGCTGCTATCATTGGCAACATGAATGGTAACAATTTCACCTTACCAGTTCTTGACTTGAACACTTTTATTCCTAACATCAACAAGGAGTTAGCTACTTCTATGATTACTGCTATCAAGCAGAACGCACCAAACAAAAAGCAAGACAAGGCTTTTTACTTACCATTATTTAACTTATGGTTCCATGACGTCTTAAACGGCTACGTTGATTTTAACATCGAAACTTGGAGTACCATCTTTACTTTTGGAGAAGTTGGTGGTAATGCTACCGATGGCCACATCTATTTCGGCCAAATCCTCCAAGAAGCTATCAATGTTTATTTCGAAAAGGAAGCGTTTGGTATTAGAGGTCCAGGTAGAGCAGGTTTGAAGTTAATGGCATCCATCCATTCTAAGTGGACTGTCTTAACTAACAAAGAAGAATCGGATATGATCACCGAGTTCTTAGGCAACATTGGCAAGGTTAATCCTGAAGAAGTTCTTAACCAAGCTCAGGTTATTGGTTTTTATGTTCCATCTATGGCGAACGCATTAACTCATTTTGTCATTTCTAGTTTTGATAAGGATACTAGAAAGAAGTACTTTGACAGTAACATGTTCAATCCTAGAAACAAGTCTGTCTTACTTCAAAATGACTTTTATGCTGTCTTTGAAGATTTATCTAAACTTCAAAAGATCAATGCCACTGACTTAACTCAGTCTGTTTTCTTAACTGACAACAGAGCATCATTCAAGTCTAGCAAGTTTAAGAACAAAAACAAGAACAAAAAGGATAAAACCTTTTACCATGGCAAAAATAAGAGAAACTTTAATTCTCATAAGAGATCCGAAATTAATTACTTTGATTTCAACAATCATTCGGACTATGAAGATGAAGTCTACGACTTAGAAATTTTAGATGAAGTTAATGATACCATCGTTGATCCAGTTGAGTTTAACATGATTGAAATTTTTGGTAGTGACTACTCAATCATTCCAAGGAATGAAGAAGAAGAAGAAATTCTTTATGTCGGTGAGTCTCCAGTTGAATTTATCCTAGATACTGGTGCTACTTCTCATGTTATCAATGACAGACGCTTATTCTCAAGCTTTTCATCAAAAGAATCAACTGTCTCCACTGTTAATGGTACTACTAATCACAAAACTGGTACTGTCAAAGTTGGAGATTTAACCATCACGGATGCACTATACATCCCTAAGTCAAAAAGAAACATCATCAGTTTCTCAAAATTAATTCAAAGTCCTGGAATTAATTGGTTTGGTAGTGAAAACAAATTTACGTTTACTCAGAATGAAACGGTAGTCGCAGTTGCTATCAAGGAAGGTCCATTCTTTGTATTTCACTATAATTCAAATGCAGGCGGCTCTCTGATTTTCAACTTGGAAAATGGGATTGAGGAACAAAGAATAAATATTCTGGAAGAACACCAATCTTTAGGTCATGCATCTCCAAAGTTTATTCAAAAATATCTTTTTCAATTTAAGAATAAAGAGGTTCCACTTTCCAAAATCAAGAAAATCGTGGAAAGGTGTGATTGTAAACACATCAACATCACCAAGTCACATGGATCTAAGAAACCATCTGTGATTCAAGATGCGATTGGTGAAAAGTTTCATATTGATGTGGTCGGTCCTATTGCTGGTCAGTACGCATTGGTTGCGCTTGACAGAGCTTCTATGTACTGCTTGGTAAAGATATATCAGAACAAAGGTGAAGCAACAACAAAAGCAATGGAAATCTTAAGGTTCTGCAACAATGTCTTACGATACAGAAAACTAGCAATCTGCTATGTAAGATGTGACAATGAGTTTAGAACCAAGGTGTTTCAGCAGTTCTGTGCTGATAATGGTATTCAAGTTGAGTTCACTGCACCACATTCCAGTTACCAAAATGGTGCAGGTGAAGCGATGAACAGGATATTGGAGGATAGAACTAGGTTGTTGCTACATTCTAGTAAAATCCCTCACAAGTACTGGCAATATGCATTAAAGCATGCCCTGTTCATCCACAACAACTATAACCTCTCAAAGGATCTAACCCCTACTGAGATGTTTAAGAACCACACCTCAACGATTCCGACAAACATCACTCCACCAACCTTTGGGTGCAAAATCGTGTGCTATAATTCCAACCGTGTTCAAAAGATTTTTCATGAACACTATGTGGGTGTCTTCTTAGGTTTTGATCAAACAACAAAAATAGCAATTGTACTGCTACCGAACGACAAAGTTATTAGAACGTCGTCATATCGGACATACAATGCCATTTTGCCATTTGTTGAGCAGAACAACAAACTGATAGAGGACCCATATATAGTTACGGAACCACATGTTGCAAACCATAGAGCATCAACTGCCAATCTACCTAAGATTGGACCTTCTTTGTCAACAACGAACATTCATCAACATGCTGTCACTGAGTCAGCGGAACTAAATACTGGTACAAATCCTAGAATCAATGTCAATCCTCTGCCAAATCCAACTTCTCCACCATCAACAAACCCCATATCAGGCAAGATCAAAAAGACAAAAACAAATCTTTCTTCAAAGAAGCCTAAGCCATCTAAAGCCAAACCCGCCAATAACAAGAGCTTAGCCCAGTCAAGCAGGGTCCATCAAACACCCTCACCAGTTCCAAACAACGAAGTTCCACCACCACCACCACCAAGCGAGCAAGCTATTGAAGGTCAACAAGCAACTCGGCCAGCTGGCCAGGTCATAGATCCACCTTCAACATCATCCTCAAATGTTGAACCATCTAGTGAACCTCCGGTTACACAGTCTGGTAAGATTGTTGAGACCACAATACAACTTGCTCCATCCTCAAAAAGATTACCTGAGTCGTCAATTGAAAGTGCTGTTTCCACCTTACAACCATGCAAAAGGAGCAAACAATACGATCAAGTAATTGTTCCAGACAAAAGGAACACCCAGCCACACGCTTTGAGTAAATCAAAGCAAGCCAGATCGTCTAAAACCACCACAAGCCCTGTGCCTACAAATGAGGACGCTTATACTAGGACAGGCACATCATCATCACCATCGCCGTGGGCGAGGCCTCATGGACAAAATTCCGCCAATCCTAATTGAACATGATGGTCCAATTACCAGAAGTGCATTACGCCGCTCACTTGCTAATCCAGCAATTAATTCTTCATCACAGAGAATCAATAGTAGTCCATCTACAAGTTCAACTGATTTTCAACTTGAAGGGGAGATTTCGAAAGACATTGAGAATCAAATCAATTTACTGGTGTCTGACACTAAATATATAATCCCAAATACATTTAAACAAGTGCTAATAAGTCAACAAAAGAATCAATGGTTGAAAGCATGTCAAGCTGAGTTAAAAGCTATGAAAGATTTGAATGTCTACCAAGTTGTCAATAAGTCAAGTTTGAAAGGTACTCCGGTTATAAGAGGAAGATGGGTATTCAATGTGAAGAAAGAAGCTGATAATTCTGAAAGATTCAAAGCAAGGCTAGTCGCAAAAGGATTTACGCAAGAAATTGGTCAAAACTATTTGGAAACATTCTCTCCAGTAATTTCAATGGATTCAATACGGTTTCTGCTAAGTTTATGTGCAAATAAAGGATGGTTTATCAATCAAATGGATGCAAAGAATGCATTCTTAAATGGAAAGTTGAAATATAAAATTTATTTTGATCCACCAGAAGGTTGCAATGTTGATAAGAATAAGGTATGGTTATTAAAGAAGGCGTTATATGGTTTGAAGAATGCACCACTCATATTTTACCAAACATTTTCAAGAGTGTTGATCGATGCAGGATTTGAAGCATCAAGATTAGATCCATGCATTCTATATAACAACAGGTTGAAGGTATATATTGCCATGTATGTGGATGACTTACTGTTAATTAGTGAAACAGTGAAAGGTATTGAGGCCACCAAGAAGATATTAGAACAAAAGTTTGAAATGAAGGATATGGGTACTCCAAAAATATTCTTAGGTGTTACAATAAGTAGAAAAGGTAGGTATGATATTAAATTATCGATGAAAGACACAATTGAAAGAATCCAAAATAATTTTCAGATAGTTGTTGCAAAACGGAAATACCAAACTCCGATTGAAAAAGGATTTCTTGCCGAAAATGAAAATTCAAGACGGTTAATGAATGAAGAACATTCAAAGTATAGACAAGTCATTGGTTCATTATTATATATTGCAAATACAGTGAGGTTAGATATAGCATATCCAGTAAGTTTATTATCAAGATACTTGGTTACACCACGTGAATGTCATTTGAAGGCTGCATATAGAATTTTACATTATTTAATTCAAACAAAATATGATGGTTTAAGATATTCAAATGAAACGAAACTGAAATTAAACTCAAAAGATTATAGACTACTAGATACAAACAAAAAGGCCATTATTCATGATTATCCAAATCAAGGAAAATATCTTATAACCACAGTTACTGATGCTAGCTTTGCAAATGAAACCGATAGACACTCACAACACGGTCACATAACGTATATGAATAACAATATAATTAGCTGGTCATCAAAAAGACAATCAATTGTTGCTTTATCAACAGCAGAAGCAGAATATATAGGAATGACAGAAGCTATGAAAGCAAATATACATTTCAATGGAATAATGAAAGAATTAAGATTAGATGTTACTTATGGAAAAATATGTAGTGATAACATGGCTGCCTTACAATTAGGATCACATAAAATTCACCATCAAAGAACGAAACATATAGATATTAGATATCATTTCATGAGAGAAAAAGTACTCAACAGAGAAATCAAACTAGATTATATTAATACAAAGTATAATGTTGCAGATTGCCTAACAAAGTTAGTAGATACAAATACAAGCAAAAGACTAGGAGAATTAATATTTCCAAAATAAATAAACTCAAGAGGTTTAGGTTAAAGTTTAGTTTCAAGGGGAGTGTAAAAATATCGTGAGAAAAGATTTTAAGAAAACCTACATGAATATTTAAGAGGCATTGCAGATATGCACAACAGCCTAAATATGAGAGCCGATGTTAGAATCTAGACCAAGTATGCATGAATGGTTTCACCAGAATATGCAAGGTAATTACGAATCAGTATTTAATTGGTCAAATTACAGAAACTCAACTGAAACGGAAGATATAGAAAAGTCTATAAATAGAGGGACATTCTCCCTCTATCTCCAGTAAAATTGCTACAGAAATATATAAAATTTAATATATAATTTTATATTTTATTAAGAAAGTTTATAGCCAATTTCTCGCTAAACCGCTCTCACTTTTACACTGTGCAGTTATACGATGGAATATTTTTTCGATGTATCAGCCACATCACATATTACACTTTCTGCGACCTCACGCACATAATTTTTTTTTTGTCTGTTGTTTGGATATACATAGGATAAGCAGATTGGCCTCAAATGTCTAGTTTAATGAGGCAAGCAAAAGCACCATTTCTAAAATGTCTCAATACGAATCAACTTGAAGCTGTTACATCTCCCATAGATAAATTTGTAGAGATAATTGCAGGCCCGGGAACAGGTAAGACAAGTGTGCTGACAGCACGTGTGGCATATCTTTTGATCAACAATCATGTCAAACCTGATCAGTTGATTGTCACTACTTTCACCCGTAAGGCCGCACAAGAGATGAAAGAAAGATTAAAAAATTTACTAAAAGATAACACAGAAGTTAATTTATCGAAACTTCGGATCGGTACTTTTCATTCTATCTGTTTGATGTATTTAAAGTTTTTCGGCAAATTGATAGGCCTCTCAAATTTTAAGATTGCCACAGATTCAGACCAGAAGGATATATTTAACTCTATTCCAAAACTGAACAGTTATGGAATTAGCGATAAAGTCAAATTAGGGGATTTCAGAAAATTCCTTGCAAAACAGAAGGCGCACGGACTTTGGCCTGATCAAGTAGGATCGTTAGAAGGTGACGATGATCAAAAACTTCGTGAACTGTATGCGGACTATCAAAAACTGTTGCGAAAGAATAACTTCATCGATTTGGATGATATTCTTATATACACGCGAGATTTATTAAAAACACATCCGCAGTTAGTCAAGTATATCCGACATGTGTTGGTTGACGAATTTCAAGACACAAATATAGTCCAATTGGATTTGATTCAAAGATTTGCTTCAGGGTGTAATAACAATATAACTATTGTTGGTGACGCCGACCAAAGTATCTATGGGTTTCGCCATGCAAATTATGAGAACTACAAGCTGATTGAATCTGCAATTTTGCAAAATAACGGTGAAATCTTGAAAATTTATTTAGACCAAAACTATCGGTCTACCAGTAACATTTTGAGAGTGGCCGAATCCGTAATGAGTAAACAGAACGAGAGAGATGAAAAGCAGCTGATCTCTAATCATGCACATGATCATCTCGTCAACCTGCAGCATTTTCAGTCAAATTCTGCAGAAGCCGAATGGATTGTGAAGAAAATCGTGGATTTATGCCAGGACCATACTTACACGTACAAAGATATCTGTGTCATCGTTAGATCTGCCAAGATCTTTTCGAAAATCGAGAGATCTTTGAATAAACGATTTATACCGTATGTTGTTCTTCGAGGTTCAGTATTCTGGAAATTGAAAGAGATCCTGATGATTCTCGACGTGTTGAAGACCATATCATACTATGATGTTTTATCTTTCATTCGTGTGTTGGAATGGTATGGCAAAGGCTGCGGTCCCAAATTTATCAGCAATTTCAAGGCATTTATGGATTCCGAACCTGGAGTCGTATTAGATGCCGACATGGTCATGCGCATTGCCAACAACGAACACTTTAAAGTAAACTCGAAACAGAAGGAAACTCTGATAAATATCACCCGACTCGTCGAAGAATGTAGGGAAAAATTGCACAGTTGCGAGTTGGAAGAATTCATCGATTGTGCTATATCTTCGTTTAGGATCAAGAGCATTGCTTTTGATCAAAAAAGCAACACAAATACTTCTCCTTCTCTGGAAGAAGAAATAAATGATAATCTGAGTGAATTCAAATCTTTGTTTCTGGAGTATAATTTAGAAGACGACGAAACATTCACTGAGACTCAAAAGGAGATCTTTCAATCCAATCTTGAGATAAAGTTGGACGATGAAACCTCGGACGAGGTTCCCAATGAAAAATACCTATCGTATTTTCTAACGTATTGCAATATATCCACCAATGCCATTTCAAAAGGCGACACCGAGAAAGGTGCCATCACTCTGAGTACAATCCATGCATCCAAAGGTCTCGAATGGCCTGTTGTGTTTTTACCGGCTTTGATGAACAACAAGCTTCCATCGATCCAGGCGTTGCGTGAAAATGACGAAAAAGCACTCGATGAAGAAAGAAGGTGTTTGTATGTTGCGATTACCAGAGCCAAAGATCATTTGTATTTATCCACCTATTTTGAAGAGGGATGCGACTTGTCGATGTTTTTGAAATCGGTGCCTTCGGAACTCATAAACAAGGTAGGATCCATGCAGCAACTTTCACCTATGTTCTCTAGACCAGGTAGCAGAATGAAGTCAGCTTTCTACTCGAATTTTACATTCCAATCGAAATTACAAGGGGTTTCAGAGAAGAATGTAAAATTCGAAGCTGCTTCTTCAATAAAGCTGTCCAAACAGAAAACCCATGTAGGTTCCAGACCGTTACCGCCTAGAGCACCGCCCCCTCCCCAGGTTGTTGGTGCTAGTGGAGTAACCTATAATCCAGTTACGGGTGCCGTGATGGGATCGTCATCGCTCAACCCTGCTAAAATCACTAAGAAAAAGCGGTTAGGAACAGGCCGATCGTTGAAAGATATCTTATCCAGAAAAAACTAGACGCCAAAGTGGAAGATTGTATATTAGGATTGTGTAATGTAGTTGATGTCAGTAAGTTATTAAGAAATAATCTTGTTTGGTGCATTGGGATAACTAAGTAGCGTGTTTGTCTTCTAATACGGTAAGAGTTTCTCCCTCCCTCTCCTTATCTGCTATGCTCCCAACAAAAAAGGCATCCGATTATAACCCCACAATGGAAAAGGAACAACACATCCATTCTTATTGGCAACCTCACATACCGTGAAAAGGCCCCTGCGTAGCAACTCACTCGTACATGCAACGCAGTCCTCTGTACTGACGACAAGAACCGTTGTTGTGCGCACATGATTTTTTTTTTTCGATTTCCTTTTTGGGCGAAGTGAAAAAAATTTTGATATTTTTCTTTCTCCTGGTTTCTTACTGAATTCATATTGTCTGGCTTCATTTTGAGCAAACCGTCATGTCTACACAGATTCCACCACAGTCGAAAAGACAAAAAAGAGAAGCACAGCAACCGAGAGAAGTGGATATCATTCCAAGTGATCTACCGAATGTCTTGATCAAATTTGAAGCATCCGATACCGGTGAATCTGTCGGTGGATCCATCAGAGTTCCAGGTGATATCACCGAAAAACAGCTTGAAGAATTGCTTAACGAACTGAACGGTACTAGCGATGAACCAGTTCCATACACCTTCTCGTTGCAAACCGAAAAAGATTTGGTTGACATCAAAAATAACCTCTATTCATCTGTTCTTAAACCGGGATTGAAAACCACTGAAGATTTCATGACATTGGTTTACACACCAAGAGCCGTATTCAAAGTGAAACCAGTGACCAGAGCCTCGGCCACAATTTCAGGTCATGGCTCCACCATTCTAGCTTCTCAATTTGCTCCTCATACTAGTGATAAACTAGTCACGGGTGCCGGTGACTCAACCGCAAGAATTTGGGATTGTAACACACAGACCATTCAAAAGACCTTGAACGGTCACAGTAATTGGGTTCTATGTGTTCAATGGTCACCAAGAGGTGACGTGATTGCTACCGGATCAATGGATTCAACTATAAGATTATGGGATTCATCGACTGGTGAATGTCTCGGTGTTTTGTCGGGCCACACTAAATGGATCAGTTATTTGGCTTGGGAGCCAATTCATTCAGTTAAAGAAGGTGATAAACCAAGATTGGTGAGTGCAAGTAAAGATGGATCAATCAAAATCTGGGACTCTGGTACCATGAGATGTCTTATGACAATGTCAGGACATTCAAGCTCTGTCAGTTGCGTCAGATGGGGTGGTCTAGGATTGATTTACAGTGCTTCTCACGACAAGACAATTAGAGTATGGGACGCTAAAGATGGTAAATGTATTCAAGTATTAAAGTCTCATGCTCATTGGGTCAACCATTTGGCACTTTCAACGGATTCCGTCTTGAGATTAGGTGCATTCGACTATAAGGGAGAACAGCCAAAAGACGCCAAACAAGAGAAAGAGTTGGCTCTCAAAAATTTCGAAAAGGTCGCAAAAGTCAATGGAAAGCTTGTTGAAAGATTGATTTCTGCTAGTGATGATTTCACAATGTTCCTATGGGAGCCAAGTAAGTCAAACAAGCCATTATGTAGAATGACAGGTCATCAAAAGCTCGTTAATCACGTTTCATTTTCCCCTGATGGTAGATTCATCACATCGGCTTCGTTTGATAACTCTATCAAATTATGGGATGGTAGAGACGGTAAGTTTATAGCCACCTTCAGAGGTCACGTGGCTCCGGTCTATCAAACTTCTTGGTCTTCAGACTGTAGACTACTAGTGAGTTGTTCGAAAGATACGACATTGAAGGTCTGGGACGTGAAAACACGTAAATTGATGTCCGATTTGCCTGGTCATTTAGATGAAATCTATACCGTTGATTGGAGTGTTGACGGAAAGAGAGTTGCCAGTGGTGGAAAGGACAAATCTGTCCGTATATGGACACATTAAAAGAACGCAACCAACTATAATCATGATCTGGATGGGCGATTGTCTATCTTGGATTATTCACCTATTTTTACTAATCAAATAGAGGCCTAATTAGAGTTAATTAAAAAAAGAGCAAGTGTAAATAAAGTAAAAGAAGCGATTCACTTACTGAAATGCAGTAGTATATGTAGATATGAACACCAAAAGATGTGATCCAGGACGCATCCCAGTAATACGGACACTGTAGAGTCCATGCTGGCAGTCACGGCCCTTTTGGGCCCCACTGTATATCTTTTCTCGCCGTTTCGCCACTTTCAAATAAAAATACGTCTGCCCATACATAAATAATGTTCATGTCCAGCCCATGGAAGCACGCGGGCAAAGCATACAGTGAGGAGTAATAGATAGACAAACATTACCACACTGTACAAGCGTATGATATTATTTAATGCTATGCAGGTAAAGATCGTGCAAGAAACTAAGTAAAAGCGCCTTTTATATATGTTACTGGAAGCCAGTGCATCAGCTTCATTGATTTGCTAGAATTTCTGGGCTAAAGGTCCAATTATTCTATTTTTTACGATACAATGTGAAATCGTAAATGAAACAGTCTTCCTCGTTATCAGTCAAAACAGAGAAATCGGTCAAGGATTTGGAAGAGAGAATGGATTTGAGCTCTGTATCTGGACATTTACCCCATTTTGCAGTTTGCAATTGGAAATAAGCATCCATTTCAACCTTATCACCGTTACTGTGTCTAACTTCAGTCAAATATATATCATCAATCAAATTGGCATGTTCCTGCATGATATTGTTGTACACTTCGGCACCTCCAATGATGAAAATTTCCTCAATTTCGCCTTTTAATGTCAAATCAAGGATGGTATTGGGCAAAGAATCGGAAAGTTCCAAATTATCTTTATGCCTTTCTAACTCATCCTTCATTTCGGTCGCCAGATGGTCCAAGTTTCTGGTCAGGACAACATTGAGTCTCCCTTTAAGAGGACGAAACTTCTCTGGAATTGAATTATATGTCTTACGACCCATTATAACGGCATTTTTTTTACCATTATTCAATGTAGACGTGGTAAGCTGACGGAAGTACTTCATTTCCTTCTTCAAACTCCATGGCAATTGACCCTTATAACCAATACCAAATTCAGGCAGGAGAGCAGCAACAATAAGAGACACGCGGGGTTTGGTCATTGAAAGGGGAATGTCAAAATATAGGATAGAACAATAGAGATAGATATGAGATTCACGGAAGTTCAATTCACTAATAGATATCTATTATATGCTGATACCTCTTTCAATCTTGGGTAACTTACTTAACCTAATATAACCCTAAAAGTTTTGCTTCGGCACGTGATATCTTTACAATTATTTTTGATTCCAAACCAGGAAATCACACACGCACACCGCACCTTAAAAAATATTAAAAAACTTATAGAGAAAAGACAGTCTCATTTCCTAATTGGTTTCTAAAATATTTACTTTTCGGTGAAAGTTTGCGCGCCTCCCTTTGTTCTCCTGCCTCGGAGGCTCTCCAGGTGGGTGTCTCTGAGTATCGCGCAGAGGGAAAATTTACTATGGTTAGGTGAATTTTGAGAAAAATGGTTGAAATTTTTTGCATATTGAACTTTTTTCAAAATCTCCATCCATCCACATACACAACAAAATGGCTGAATCTCATAGATGTACGTACATGTTAAATATAAGGTGTGTGATATTGAATTACTACTGATGCAATAATGTGACTTTAAAAAGATTCAAGAGTAACAAATAGATATTGAACCAATTATGAAAAAATAAAAAAAATGTAAAAGACAGTTTATCAGCTACAAATATCAAAAACGTCCATATGATAACGAAAAACACACTTAATGTCATAAACTTGTTTTCTGTGATGATTTGTTCACACAGTGCTCTACTTATTGACTGAAATGTCCATCGAGAATTGTATCACAAGCAACGGCATAATTCATGATTATATTGATATAGACCTACAATGAAAAGAACTTACTTTAAGATAACCACAACTATTATAATATGCACATTATTTCCATTGATTTTGTCAGAGTTTTAAATCAACACCTTCTACTTTTGCATCATGCTAAGGCAAGATACTAACATTTTTTTTCTTTTTCTTCTTTTTTCATTACAGTATACGTCAAGGGTAAGCACGTTTCATACCAAAGATCCAAGAACGTTACCAACCCAAACACTTCTTTAATCAAGCTTGAAGGTGTTGCTAACAAGGACGAAGCTAAGTTCTACCTTGGTAAGAGAATTGCTTACGTTTACAGAGCATCCAAGGAAGTTAGAGGTTCCAAGATTAGATGTATCTGGGGTAAGGTTACCAGAGTTCACGGTAACAACGGTTTAGTTAGAGCTCAATTCAAGAACAACCTTCCAGCAAAGACTTTCGGTGCTTCCGTTAGAGTTATGCTTTACCCATCCAACATCTAAACTAAATGTATCTATATAATATAATAAACAAATTAATATCATTGTATAGTTTCTAATATAAAGAACTTAGTAAAGAAAACTGTTTCGAGGTAAATAGATATTTATCTTAACATTACTTAGTTACTCAAACATCATGTGAGAACCCCAACCAGATCGCCCCTTTGAATTCCAATGCACATCAACTAAAAGGAATTTCTTTTTCTTTTTATAACCAGTGAACCAGGTTTGTCTATATCTAACACCCTACAACAAGTTACATACACCTCTGGATATCTACTCACATATTAGCATATCGCCAACTGATCCATCTGTTCAAAAGTTGTCGCGTACCGCTTCGTAGAAAATCGCTTCTGATGAGCAGACAGCAAATAAAATGTGGCTGAGTTTGGCGCTATCGTCTTTGGTCTTGCTAGGCACAGGTGAAGCTAGGAATTGGAACGAGTCTTTGTTTAGCCCCGCCATAGATTTTTTTCATTTAAGTAGATTGAGCTGTTAACAGCTAACGACCAAACGTAGCCGTACAGTTCCCCGCCTGTAGTACTTTGGACTAGTATTGGAAATCCGTGCCCTTTCCTCTTGAAACTTCAGCTAGCTCATATCAGCCTTTTGACATCCGTACACCGGAATTGCGGTGCAAATTTTCGCTCCCTCTGAGTGGGGAAAAATTAGGAGACTTATTTGTATGAGAAGTCTATGTTTGAAGAGGGAAAGAGGAAAGAATTGGAGGTTCTTCAACACACAATCTAAATACAATGGTTCCTTGGGAGGGTTTGATTCCATACGGTCTGATTTTGAGTTTTTTTGCTCTTGCCGGTGGTGGTATGAACGCCATTACCATTTCTTCACTGACTAGAAATGCACAAGGTCCAAATCACGAATCCAATTTTGAAGTTGAAACTGCTGATAAGGACTGGATTAGACCAAGAACCAAGACTGATCAATGGGATAAATATTTAGCCGTCAGAGATTTGAGATTAACTGGTAGTTTCAGAGGTCAAAAGGCTGAACCAGAAGCCGAAGAAGCATTCGAGACTAATTCTGTCGTTTTTGCATCCAACACTTTGAAACCATGGGTTTTGAGAAAACACATTATCATGAAAAATTCTCCATCTAAATGGATGAAGAAGTACCACTCCGAAAGAGAACAACAATGGGAATCTGTCAAGGAAAACTATTTAAGAAGTATGCAAAAATAATCATGTATCTTCATTACTTAAGTGATTTTAATTCTTTTCTTATATTCATAGACCCCATCATATTTCTTATACTTTATTTATAAAGATATACTTATTTATTTTATTTATTCTTTAATTTGAAAACTCACACACTACTGCGAACTTTGACACTTTATCGTTTTCCTGTGGTAATAATTAAATAATGAAATCATGTATACCACAGTCAATTGACAATCGTACCGTTATCATCCATTCAACTATTTGTTCTTTGCTTCTGAAACAAATCATCCGAACCTGAAATTGAATTAGCTCTTCATGAGACAACAACAAGTTACAACAGCAGGGATATTCTACATGGGTTGTGTTAGTTCATAAGATGACACCCGATTACGTACAAAAACACAATATAGACGTAAATACATAAAAACATGAAATGAAGACATAAAACAAGAAATGAATGATGATAAAAAAAGAATGAAGATTAACTAAACGAAAGGAATTGATTGACTTGACTTGACTTGATTTGTTTTGTTTTGAACCAAAACACCGCAGGATTAGCATCTACATCAACCAATGAACCAATGAACCACTCACACAAGCCATCATGGCAATAACTATTCACTACACACGCATACTACGACGCTTGAAAAAGTCCATCACTTTTTTAGCTGTTGAAGTCGAAGTTGAAGTCGAAGTCGTAGTCGTAGTGTTTGATTCTCGGTCGTTTTTAGTATCGACCGGCTTAGCTTCATTAAAGTGATTCTTGCTACCTGCGGCATTGATGGCCGTACCCGATCTGCTTGTAACTCTACTATTAGGTTTGATGTTTGCGTTTGATGGGACTAGTGGTTTCCGCACTTTTGGCTTCGTTGAGATGTTTGTCGTGCCAGCTTTCAATGAAGTAGTGGATGACCCAGACACGTTTCTCTTGGCGCCGGCTGAAACAGACGGTAAGGACTCTGTTGTTGGGAATTTTGCATTGGGCTTCAAAGCGGTCGGAGTGGACGCTGGAACAGGATCCGATTCTGCTGCTGGTTCGGTTTCTTCGTCAATCATCTCAGAAGCGACCGTTGTCAGCACCTCTGGAAGATTCTGGTAAAATGTGAGCAGACTGAATCTTTTAGATCTGGAGCTGCTTGCTGAAGGTACAACTGGAAGAATAGCCGATGTTGCTGTCGTAGGCGCCGGTATTGGTATTATTGGCTTTATGATGTCACGGGCTTCTCGGTTTTCCTTCTCTGCTTCTTCGTTATCAATTGTCATATCACCGTTGTTGGTATTGACATTACTGTCACCAAGAAGACTCAGTCTTTCCAGTGATTTGGTCAACGTATCATCATTAGATGGCGAGTATATCTGTGCTTCTTTGTTCTCCATTGGCGACGCAAGGATCGGGGTTACAGAGCCACCTCTCGTTGAAGTCGATATCAAAGACTCTGACGTGATTGAAAAATCACTGCTATTTCCGAGCTTTGCACGCTGATTCTTCAATGACGACTCCGAGTATATACCTGATGTCGTTAAGTATGGTAGCTCGCTTGTAGTTGAGTTTGACGACGAAGTAAAGATATTAGAGGACGAATACACTGGATGGTAAGATGTTGGTCTTGGTTTGTTAATCCTTGATGAAGGTAGCTTGACTGTGGAGTTGACGATTGGCTTCTTGAACACAGGGATTTGATTCGGTGGTATTTCCGTAGAAACCAGTTTCGAGTTTTCTGGGCTCTCGTTGATAGTCTCAAAATTGTCATTTGGTGCCTGTAATGGCATCAACGAAACTGGCCTCTGACCGTGGTTGTTGGTACCCATCACTGTAACAGTTGGTTGGTTGTTCAGCGTATCATTAGAGCTGTTGCTGTAACGTCTCTTGATTTCAACGTCCGCATCAACACATGCTTGCAACGCAATACTGGCACTCGAGCCTGATCTTGAATGAGAATACGGATTCGAGTTTCTGTTGATGGAATTGTTTGACGTTTTGTTGTTCATACCAGCGGTGTTCAAATCAATATGGTTTGCTTGTCTTATTGGTGATGCCACAGGTGAAGTTTCGGCACTTGGAATAGCAACGGCCCTCGATGTTTGTGGAGCAGCTGGATTGGAGTATAAAACGGATTGAACGTTGGTTGAGCTGTACGATTTGATATTCGGTTTATTGAGCATCAAAGAAGCAGAGGTCGGATTCTCCATTAGTGACATTCTTCTATTGATTCTATCTTGGTTTATATGATTGTAATGATTATTTTTGTGGCTGTTGCTATAAGAATTATGAGATGGTTTGAAATTTCTGTCCCACTCGATCGGAGTGACAGATAAGAACGGCCGATGTGGTTTGAGCCATTGATGTGATCTTATCTCTTTTAATGATATTCTCTCATTTGGATTAGACTTCAAAATGTTTCTCAGTAAATCTCTTGCGTTCGGCCTGATCCATTCGGGGAACGTCAGACTCGTGCTTGTAATATAGTTGTATAATCTCAAAATGTTAGAGCCATCCGGATTGGAAGGATCGTCATCAAACGGCAGATAACCTGCTAACATGGCATACAAAATGATTCCAGATGACCAAATGTCTACCTTTTTTGCTTCATAGGGTTCACTACTCAAAACCAATTCAGGAGCAGCATAACAAGGAGATCCACAGCTCGTTTTCATTAGATCACCATTAGAATGTTTGAAAGTGTTGGCAAAACCAAAATCGGTGACAATGATATTGATATGTTTATCAAGCAAGATGTTCTCCAACTTCAAATCTCTGTGAACTATTCCCTTTGCGTGCATGTAATGGATACTAGATACCAGTTGTGAAAAGAGCCTACAAGCCAGTGGTTCTTTCAGGAATTTATGTTGTAAGATGTAATCGAATAATTCACCTCCGGATGCGTAATCTAGAACAATACCAATATATTTTTCATTTTGTACAACTTCCAGCAATTTAACGATATTCGGGTGCCTCAAATTCTTGAGAACAGAAACCTCACGATGAATTTTACTTTCTTTCTTTGACCCGGTTGGTATAGAATCTCTCTTAATGAGTTTTATCGCTGCTTGCGATGGATTTTCAGCATCCTTCTTCCATCCTAATTTGACCTTACCAAATTCTCCTTCACCTAAAGTAGAACCTAAAACGTAGTCACCGAATCTGACCTCTCTCGGTCTTCTACGAGTCGAGTCCATGGATATTCTGTGTGCGTGCGTTGAGGCGGAAGTAGAACTATGTGACGCCTTTTCTTTTTGATGTGGGGGTATAGGTTGCACCGAGTAACGATGTTGTTGAGTAGAATGAGTTGACATTTTCTAGCTGATGGTTGTTTTTGTTTATTTTTAGCCTCTTTTTGATCACTATCTGATTGTGTGGTTATCGAAATTAACCAACTATGGAAAGTTATGGGAGTAAATTTGTTTGCAGATAAAAAACAGTTTTTCGGAACAACTGCAGCTGTATGTAGATATATTGCTCTGATTTCTTTTGTGATAAGTAGGAAATCGTGACTCTTTTTTCTTGAATTTGCAAGCAAAAATGATATATCAAGAAAAAAAAATGAGTGAGATATTTTGATATGCGACGAGTGTGAAATGGGTAGTCCGTGGTATGGCGTTGTGTTATGGACAGTTAGTGGTCTCTTTGAAATGCAAATCTGGTGAATTGAGGAATGGAAACAATGTGCAGATGCGTTCTCTTTTTTTTCAGTTGATTCCCAAAGAATAACAAAGATGAAGTCAATACCTTGAGTAGCTGTTGATGAGCGCCGTAAGGTACACAAGTAACTGTAACTGTAACTGTAACTGTAACAGTAACGAAGCTGTAGGGATAGAGGTAAATAAAAGTTCAAGACTTCAAAGATTTCACTTGTAAGTTTGGTAGCCAAGTAACTATATAAATTGTGAACAACACGTAGTAAGCACACACAGTGTTCTCAATACCCAAACAACAACAACCGGGTGGCCACAAACGTCTATTTAATGTTTTGTTTGAAAACGTACGAAAGTGAAGAAAAAAACTCGGTGCTCGCGTGTTTACGTTTTACCGTTTGCAGTAATTCTGACATGTTTATATAACAAATGACGCGTCTCTCAGATACAAGGGGTCTCACTTACTCGCTCACTCACTCACCTACTTACTTACTCACATCCTTACTTACTCACTCACCAACTGACTCACCACTTGGAATGGACGGAATTAAGGAGGCGGTCGGTTTTCAAATCACCCATACCATCGACTGCTAGCAGCGATGAAGCATCGGCTTCAAGTACGCCTCTGACGCTACCGAACTTGCAAAGCAGAGCTTTCGCGTCACTGGTACTTATGCTACGGATGCTAGCGATGGTTTCGACTGCTCGCTCCAGGAACAGGAAATCGTTGGCAAGCACTTGGTCGTCGTCTACTCTGGAACCTTGAATTATTCTTTTACTGCCCTCCTTTTCTACCTGCTTGAGATTCTGAAGATACATGGCACATTGTTCGTTGCTCCACGCAAGAATAAGGGACCAACTATTAAACAGTGTCAACTTATTCAATTCTCGCACTGTGTCCTGATAGTCATCGACATCCACAGAAACCAAAAGCACCTTCAAAATATCGTCTCTGGTGTAAGTGTTTCGCTTGATTTTGTTATATATATATTCGGGATGTAGTTTGTGATACCGCAACGATAAGAAGTTAACGACACATTTGGAATTTATCACGTAGTCAACATCTTTAATTTTACTATTCATTTGATAGGCACCAAGATGTTCTAGGAGTGGATTACCCGTTTGCGACCGGGATACCTGAATTTGACTGAACGTATGTAGCGAACTCCGGCCGATAACCCCCCCTCTTTTGGGCGTGGCTCTATCACCATCATCTGTTGACACCCACCTCTTATCAGCTGCTCTGTTTGTTGACGTCAAATTTTCAGTCACGTCAACAACTCCGTCGTCTAATGTCCTTCCTACCCTATCGGGAATTTTCTGGGGCACTTGGTCAACAAAGGGTTTGTGAAGGGGCTCATTATTGTTACTATTGAAGTTATCACCAAAATTTTTCCTGGGTTCCCTCTCCGAATTCAAACTATGAAGAGTTTGTGCCGAAGGTGGTTTGGCCCTCTCTGGTAACGCGAGCTTTTGCCTTTTGGGAGGTGCATCGCCACTGCCATCAGTACTCAGACTACTGCCGTTTTTGCTGCCGGAATTTTCCCCAACGCTGGCGTTCTGTTCACGTAGCTTCCTCACGGCTTCTAAAACACTATTGATATCATCACCGCTCATGGTATGGGTTCCGTCGTCTCTTTTCCCTCCATCACGATCACTCAATGGATCACTAGGACACGAAATCATGACTTCTAATTCTCCTCGGAGTCTCGCATATTATCAAAAAAATCGACGCGTCGCTGTTGATTATTTTCCCAATTAGGAAATGTAATTACTTGCAGCGACGTCGGTTCAGATGATTTTTTCTTCCTTTTTTACGTGTTTCATTTAACGGGTTGACAAAGCTATTAAACAACGGTATAACAATGGACGCTTCTGCTGCATATGGCCAGCTCGGTGCCACTGAAGCTGCACCTGAATTTGATGTTGTTTTTGAAGACAGAGTTCGTATTTTTCAGAACTTTTTGGCGATCCGGGTAAATGATATACCGGTGTATGAGAACGAAATCCAAAGAATGCTGAAAGAAGGAAGAAAGAGATTGTCTATTAATATCGACGAATTGAGAAGATTTGATAATTCTTTTGCAGTCGGTTTATTAGAAGCACCTGCTGAATATTTACCACCGGCATTAAAGGCTCTCACTGAATCGATTCAAGCAGCATATAATCCTGTTGAAACGCCTGGTATTAAAATCGAAGATCACGATGAATTTTACATCTCCTTTGTTGGTTCATTTGGCGCATATTCCTTATCTCCAAGAACGATCAACTCTTCTCATTTATCGAAAATGGTTTCAATCGAAGGTATTGTGACAAAGGCGTCTTTGGTCAGACCAAAGATTATCAGATCTGTCCATTATAATGAAACTAAAAACACATTTTCAACGAGAGAATTCAGAGATCAGACTACAAGTTTTGATCCAATCAACACGGTTGTAACATATCCTACAGAAGATGCCGAAGGTAACAAGCTCCAGACTGAATATGGTTATTGTACCTATAAAGATCATCAAACTGTCACTATCCAAGAATTACCAGAATTGGCTCCACCAGGGCAATTACCTAGATCATTGGACATAATTATGGACGATGATTTAGCTGATAGTGTCAAACCGGGTGATAGAATTCAAGTCGTTGGTGTTTACAGATCATTGGGTGGTGGTTTGAATGATAATGGTGCATTCAGAGTCGTCATTCTGGCCAATTCCGTATACCAGTTGCATACCTTATCAACATCATCGAAGGAGATCGAAAACTTGACGGCAATCGATATCAACAACATTGTCAGAGTTTCCAAGAAAAGAGAAATTTTCCAGCTTTTGTCAGAGTCTCTTGCTCCATCCATCTATGGTCACGAATATATCAAGAAAGCGGTGTTATTGATGCTATTAGGTGGTACTTCCAAAACCTTGGATAACGGTGCCAGATTGAGAGGTGACATCAATATTTTGATGGTTGGTGATCCTTCGACTGCCAAATCTCAAATGCTGAGATTTGTGCTTAATACTGCTGCTCTGGCTATTACAACCACCGGTAGGGGTTCTTCTGGTGTTGGTTTAACTGCTGCCGTCACAACTGATAAAGAAACGGGAGAAAGGAAACTTGAAGCTGGTGCAATGGTGTTAGCAGATCAAGGTATTGTTTGTATTGATGAGTTTGATAAAATGAACGACATCGATAGAGTTGCAATTCATGAAGTCATGGAACAGCAAACGATCACAATATCTAAAGCCGGTATTCATACTTCTCTTAATGCCAGATGTGCGGTTATTGCAGCTGCTAATCCGGTGTATGGTCAATATGATACTTATAAGACACCGCAACAAAACATTGCATTACCTGATTCTCTGTTGTCGAGATTTGATTTGTTATTCATTGTGACTGACGATATAAACGATGAAAGAGATAGAAGAATCAGTGAACATGTTTTGAATATCCACAGATATATTCCTGCAGGATACGCCGAGGGTGAGCCGATCTTCGATAAGAATAATATCAAATTGGCAGTTGGTAATTTGGATACCGATCACTTCAAGACAGAAAGGGAGAAATCTTCAACTGTGTTTGTGGACTACGATCCGAAATTACATCCAGGTGCTACTGTTAGATCGAAAACCGATGAAAACAAATTTTTCCTTTTCACCATTCCATTTTTGAAAAAATACATTCAGTATGCCAAATCCAAAGAGCCTGTTATGAGCGAGTCAGCCAAGAATAAAATTGTGGATATTTATGCAAGTTTGAGAAACGACGAAAGCTCCAAGAATTCAAGAACAACACCGATTACTGCAAGAACCTTAGAAACTATCATTCGTTTGGCAACAGGACATGCAAAAGCAAGATTATCTCCAACAATAGCAGTAAAAGATGTTAAAGTTGCGGAAGAATTATTAAGATTCTCATTATTCAAAGAAGTGAAAAAGAAAGAGAGGGATTCCAGCAAAAAATCACCACGTAAGAAGGCTAGAACCGATGATATGGAATTAGAAGATGATGATGAAGACGAAGAAGATGTTGATTACAACAACAAGAGCCAAGTCAATGTGGAACGTCCAGCTGGTAGAACCAGATCTCAAGTGCATATACATCAAGATACGGAGAACGATGTCGAAAATACAAGAAGACGTTTAGAAGGTTTGGAGACTTCTCCAACCCCTTCAAGACATGAAAATATTCCAGGCTTTACCAGATTGGAACCACCTTCTTCTCCGTTACAGTTCAACAATGGCAATAGCAACAATAACTCTATGAGGTCATTGCTGAATGCTGAGTTAGGAAATGCTCAAGATGGCGCAAATGATTCCGAGAATCTACAACCTTCGGCAGCAGAAAATGTAGCTTTTAACAATGATGAAATTTCAGACGAAAGATACCAACTTTTCAAGAATGCGTACCGTGAAATTCTGAATACCAACAGAGAGGATCAGTATTCTTTTGAAACATTCCTCCAACTGATCAATGATCATGTTTCGTCAAACGAGAAGTTTGGTCCAAAAGAAGCAAAGAATGCGCTTAATCGTTTTGGTGATGATAACATCGCTATGTTTACAGGCAATACCATCTATCCAATGTAACCGATTACTGATCTTTGCTAGGATGTGGTCATTCAACCTTACATCATATATCGTATTTTTAGTTTCTGTTTGTATTTTATCTTTCTTTCAAAGCTTTTAGACATGTATGCAATCAAAATGATGGTAGTGGTGATCTGATTATCGTTTTTTCTGAAAGATATCGAGAGCAGCATGTAGTTTATAGAAAATCTGTGAGCTCTAAAGACATGCGGTCACCTTCGGATTGGTTCTTTCATTGACCATTTTATCTGCTTCTTGTGGCGCAGGCGATTTTCCAGTGAATTTAGACATTTTGCTTCAGCAGACAGAATATAACACTATTTGTATAATAATGACATTCACCTACCTGTTTTTATTTGAATCCACTGCCTAATATAAAAGTGTCTTTAATTACTTGAGTTAACTGCCGACTTCTTAGTCTTTTTGTCTCTTCTTGACTTTTCCAACAGCCACGACAAAACAAAGTGTGGTATGAGATATATAATATATGATTCCACAACAGATAAGGGGAATGAAAAACATCAGACTGAAACCAACAAACATGAACAACCGACCACCACTTGTCCTAAAGGATAATCCATCAATTGTCTATCAATCGTTCATCAACTGTCTCCCTGCTTTCCCTATCTTATCTTTCTTACTCGCTACTGGAAGCTTGTCATAGACCTCCGATAACTTCGCAATCTCCGAAGATGGTTTTTCCTGCTGACAAATTTTCATGAAAATAGAGAGATGACTTTTTTATCTGTAATTCTCCTTTCTTATAGACCGACCAGACCAATCCTGTGATCGATATCGAATATTATGACTGGAGATTCAAATGCCAAAGAGACCACCATTCCTAAGGGAATGCCAGCATTTGGTGCATCAGGAAGAAAAATAGTTTATGATGAAAACGGGAAACCGTGTCGTGCATGTAATACTCTATTAGATTTCCGTTCAATTACTGGTAAAGCTCCTGTAATGAAAGCCAGTGCTGTTGCAGGCGGGGCCGCCACTGCTTCTGCCGCTGCTTCTGTTTTAGTGAGCAATGAAATTGAAAATGATCAGATTCCAAATGATTGTCCTCCTGATGTCGAAGAATTGGGCCGTTCTACGTGGACTCTACTTCACTCAATTGCAGCAACATACCCAGACAAACCCACCGAGACCCAGAAAACCAATTTAAAAACTTTCATGGAGTCTTTTTCGAATCTATACCCATGTTTCTACTGTGCGGATGATTTTAGAGATTACATGAAAAAGGAGAAAATAACGGTTACAAACAGAGACGAATTTGGTAAATGGTTATGTAACGCACATAACAATGTCAACATTAAGCTGGGAAAGCCAACCTTTGATTGCCAGTTGTGGAAAGAAAGATGGAAGGATGGGTGGAAAGATGGCAGATGCGATTAAACGGCGCTGGAAACTGTTCCACTAACACTGTAAATATTTAGAAAGGCATCGACTGCTTATTTAACGATAAATTGAGCAGAACCGACATTGTATATAGCTTAATTCTAAGTAAAAGATGAAAGATAATATAATTTGAAAAAAAAACCCATTTCATAATTCCAGTATTATCTCTTAATTGAAGATACTGAGATCTAGCGGAACACTACTTCCACGGCCGCTTGGATACAATTTGATACGGCCCTCAAATTTATGCGATTTTGGAAGTTCATTTTGTTCTGCAAACTTAAATCTTGAACTTTCCATTTTCACTTTACCTTTACGTGATTCAACATTGTGTAAATTACCTGAATTTGCAGTCCCGCTGATCGTGTACGCAGACATGTCAATTTTTCTTATTTCGTTACCTACAACCTGTTGCTGAACAACTGTATCATTGGCACCATTCATCTGGTTTGCCGATGTTTTGGATCCATGTCTGAACAAATCAGCGGTTGCACTGTCTTTAAATCTCGAACGAATATTCGAGAAAAGTTTATCTTCAACTGAATGAATACCAGAACGTGAAGGTTTCACTGGAGCGGCAGTTGATGTCACATTTATTGAATTAGTGTCTGTGTTAGAGGACGAGACATAGGCATTTAATGATTTATTTACACCGTTCGATGGACCAGGAGCAGAAGCCAAAGCAGAAGCAGGTGGTGGAGGGGGAGGAGCACGCTTGTTTCTATTAGTTGCAGTTGTGGATCCTGAAAATATACTGGAAGTGTCATCATCTTCATAATCACGGGTATTGTCATTATTGTTCTGGATAAACGAAGAAGAAACGGAAACGGAAACAGAAGGAGGTATAGAGTTCATTGTCTGATGCATAGGCGGAGGTGCAGGAGGAGCAACAGATGGCAGCGATGGTGGTGCCGCAGTTGGTAAGGAAGGAGGAGCAGGGGGAGCAGGCGGCACTGCAGACGCTGTCAAAGAATGTTGGGATGCGTTGAATGTACGGACTGCGGAAGCATTGTGGACATCTGCTTTTGAACCAAACGAGGATGATGATCTATGTGTCTTTTTCATTATTTCATCCATTAGAGGATTGCTACTAGGTGCCTGCACCGGCACAGGCACAGATGGTGCTTTTATCGACGGCAGTGCATCTTGCTCCTTCGGAGCGCTTATTGAAGCTGTAACCTTAGATTTCACTGCATCATCATCAACCACAAATGAATCATCTCTTCGTTGATTGATTTCTGCTAGGAAAGGCAAACCACCAGGTGAGGAGACTTGAGGAGCTGTTCTTTTACTCGGCGCTGAAATTCCACCAAAAGAAGGTGGCGGAGGAGGAGGTGGTGGTGGTGGTGGTGGAGTAGCTGAAGATGTGTTCAAAGAAACTGGCGGTGACATGGTCGGCAAGGCTGGAGCCTGAGGTGGTGACACGGTCGGCAAGTCTGGTGCTTTAGGTGGTGACATTGTAGGTAAAGCAGGAGCTTTAGGAGGACCCATGGTTGGAACTGTAGGAACTGTAGGAGGAGCCATCGCAGGAAGCGAAGGAGCTGCTGGTGCTGAGGAGTTAGCGGTAACATTGTCAATCACAAACCTGTCATCTCTTTTACTATTTATTTCTGCTAAAAATGGTAGACCATTTGTTATTGACTTTGCAGGTGGTGGTGAAGATATTCCTTGTTTTGCATTATTTGAGATCGCAGGAGGAGCAGGAGGAGCAGGAGGAGCAGAAGAAGATGGTATTGGTGGAGCTGATACGCCCGGAGCTGGAGGTCTATTACCTGGTCTTCTGGAAGGCATTTGTGGCATTGCTGGAGCAGGTGATACTGGAGGTGGTGGAGCAGAGGATGAAGGAAGCGGTGGTGCCAAAGATGTCGGAATCGGCGGAGCAGAAACTATTGGAATGGATGGAGTTGTTCTTTTTGGTCTTCCTGATGGGATTGAAGGAGCCATAGACTGAGAACCAGGCGTTAGTCGATTTTGAGGCACCGGAATAGTTGGAGCAGAAGGCGGTGCCGAGTTTTTATTTGAAGATGATGAAATGTGTTTGAGTTTTGGCACACCGCCGGCGAATATGTCACCCAATTGAGGTGCCATCGACGGCAATGGAGGAGCTGACGTGTTTGGTATTGATGGAGCTGACACAGAATTCGCAATAGACCCGGAATTGGACGTGTTTTCGGCAACTGCAGGTGCCGATCTATCATTTGTAACCGCTTTTTTAAGTGCTTTGCCTTTTCTGATATCACCAAGAAGGGCATTTCTGTTAGGCGTGATCTTTGGTAGTGTCGGTGGTGGGCCTGGTGAAATTCCTGGAGGAGGTGGTGGTGGTGGAGGTGGTGGAGGAGCAGCCATAGGTATCGATATGCGTATTTGCTGAGACTCTAAATGGGTTGTTGATTTCAATTAACAAATGCAAGTGTTTTTTTTGTTATTTCCAGCATTCTTCACATTGCTTTAGGATTGTGCGGGCAAAGAATGTTTATGAAGCGGCCGGAAAATCCGTAATATTGGTAGGCATATTTGAGTTTTCATCGGACCGAAATATCTAATGTTTTCTGTTACTGGGCTAGCGAACACGGGGAAAGTCTGTGAGGATTTTTCTTTTGCGGGCGAAAAGGGGGGGGGGAATGGGGGAAGAATAAAAATTTGAATATCGTTTACTTGTTTCTCTTTTCTGTTCACAGAGATAACCCTCGTAGACCAACCGAGGCAAACCCAGAAGAAAAGAGACGAGACGAGACGAAACCTAACTGAACCGATTTCAACTTTATTTCAACTATTTAGATGATGAGATTGAACCAATTTAGACACTTGACTACAGTGCATATGTCAAAATTGCCGTATACGATCACCAAGGAACAGCTACAGACGATATTCAAGCGTTATAACCCAAAAGAAATACATCTCCCGATGACAGCAGGTAAAGATCATGCTAAAGGTGTTGGAAGAATGATATTTGAAGATGATCTGATGGCCAAAAGAGCGTGTATTCAAATGCAAGGATACGTTATCGATAACATGCCAATAAAGCTGATTCGGGACGATGATTTAAACAGACAGATGGATCAACCATATGACGTTGTAATTTTCAGAAATTTGCCATATGAAACCGAAGAAAGTGAAATTTTTAACTTGTTACAACGGTTTCAAGTGCTACGAGTGAAGCTCATGCGAGAACCGATAAAGAATACCTCTTTAGGGTACGGATACGCCAGATTTGCCAGTAATGAAGCTGCTAGTAAAGCGTTACATGAATTGAAAAATTTTAAAATCAAGGGAAGGAAAATAAGAATGAATAAAGCCGAAGTAAAAGATCATCATTACAAATTCATAGTGTAGACATTACTCGTTACTTAGACACATCTGTATATAAGTGTATGTATATAAACAATATCGTTGAAATTTAAATTTCAATATTTACAAGGAAAATTATTTTCTATTGGCGGATAATACTTAATCTTGAGATTTCACAATACCGACTTTAGCAGCTCTTAAAACTCTACCGTTTAATTCATAACCTGGTTGTTGAACAAAGAAAACTGTACCTGGTTCTTTACCTTCTTGATGAGCTTGAAAAGTAGCTTCATGCTTATTTGGATCAAATTCTTCATCGAGTGGATCAATCTTGTTTAAACCGTGTCTAGTCAGAGTTTTCTCAAAAACATCTCTGGTCATCTTAACACCATCGTAAAGTTGTTGAATTTCTGCGTTAGCCTTAACAGAATCTTCCTTAACAGCAGAAAGAGCATGTCCAAAGTTATCAATAGATTCAATCAAGTCCTTGGCAAATTTTTGTAATGCAAAATCTTTGGCCTTTTGAACCTCTCTTTTGGTAGTGTCTTGTAAGTTACGGAAATCAGCAACGGAACGAACATATCTGTCCTTCATTTCAACGTATTCCTTTTCCTTCTTTTCCAGCTTTTCTTTTAATTCTTTCAGATCCTTTTCGATTGGAGAAAGTTCTTCTGCGACGGTTTCTTCTGGTTTAGTGGTTTCTTCTTGTTCCTTCTTAGAGTTGAAGAAGGTTCTGGAGGAAACAAAGCCTCTAGTGGAAGATCTGACATTAGCTGCTGCTGCAGCTCTAACAACGGCTCTATATTGCATCATGATTAGTGAGATGAATGTTATTTCTATACAACTTCAACCTTAAAGGAGAAAACACTCTGCGTCTCTTCAAATGTGTCACAATAGAAACAGGTTCCTCCTCCGCCGGAGAGGAGTTCGTCGAGAAAATTTGGAAAAGAAAGACGATCGACGCCATTGAATTTTGTAGGTCGATAGTCGTTATTTTCGTTTCATATTTTCCCTTCTTTTCCGCGTGTTGGCGCTTTCTACTTCATGATTGATAAAGTTTTTCCTTGGAGGTACGTTTCATTATAGGTGGAGGAGTCTCTTATTAAACAACATACAGGAATAGAGAAGAACAGACGATGACGTCTTCTTCGGATATTGGCGATGATTATTACACTTCTTTGCAGACGCTCACGTTTAACTCCAGACCGATTATCGAATCACATACGGCCCTGGCACAAGAAAATGTGCAGTTTGCACCAGAAATAGTGACTGCAATTGAAAAGAGAATTGAAAAGGCAATTCCAAGCCATAAACTATTTGCTCTCTATTTATTGGACTCCATTTCCAAAAACATTGGCCTCCCTTATACCTCTCTTTTTAGTAAGAACTTGTTTAGAACTTTTACTACCACTTACGGATTAGTTGATGATCCGACCAGATGTAGACTAATTAAATTATTTAAGACATGGAAAATCCCAACTGCTGTAACCGGTATGCCGTTGTTTGATTCGAATCAATTGGATAAAATAGAGCAATTTTTGATTAAAGTGACTGCCAATGCCAACCCAGGAAACACAGGAACTCCACCATCAAATTCAGCAAATCCAATTAACAATACGGGTGGTTCTATTTTAGGGAAATCTAAATTTCAATTGGTGTCGGAAACAAATGATTTATTAAATATAGTCAACAAAAGATTGTCATCAACAGAGTCTCAAGATGAAAAGGGACAACAAAGGTTTGCTCTATTGAATCAACTTAAATCAATTCTGTCTTCCAACAGCTCCATTCCTCAAATTCAGTTGGACGAAGTCTCGAAACAACTACAAACAATCAGAGATGATGAATTATTGAAATTGAACACTTTGAGGCAGCAACAAGAAGAAGCTGCAAGAAAAGCCCAAGCTGCGGCACAAAGACAGCAACAACAACAACAACAACAACAGCAAATGAATGCTTCAACATTACAGAACCTCCTCAATCTTACTAAACCGCAAGATCAAACCGCAAGAACTCAAGATTCTACCACTACCATCACTGGGAACGCCTTGGGATTGACGAATATTTCATTCTTACAAAACATTTTGAAAAAAGCAGATTCATCTTCGATGTCTCCACCAACAGGTGGAGCAATGGCTGCTCAACCGAATAGACTTGATTTTAATTTTATTCGACCTACAAGAGATTCTATCTTGGAAGACTTCAAATTAGATCAGTCATTCATTAGTAAACACACACCAACCAATATCGAAATTTCACTACTCTATGAATTTAACCCAATTCAATGTCCATTGTGCCCTAGAAGATTTGAAGACTCATTAGATGGGAAATCAGGTAAAGAGAACCATCTTATGTGGCATTCAAGAGTTGAAAAAAGGTTGAATAGCAGAGGTAGTGGTATGGGAGGTGTTATCAATAGATCATGGTATTTAGAGCTACAAGAATGGCTCGAATTTAATGATTCCAATGACGAGAATGGTACATTAGAGAAGCAAACCAACAATCATTTCATCAATGGAGACGGTGATACCAGAAGCAGAGATAGAGATAGAGGAGATTCTCAGGATACCAATTTTGACCCCAAAGACGCAGACACGCATGTTGTCATTATACCAGAATCGTCTAACAACGAAATTATCTGCGGTATTTGTCATGATGAACTAACTGGTGTTTACGACGAGGACAGTGGAGATTGGGTTTGGAAGAACGCAGTGAAGGACGAAAGCAGAAAAAGAGTTGTTCATTGGACTTGTTGGATGGAGACCAGATCGAGTCGTTTGAGAGACCGGTCTCCGACTAGAAATTAGAAGCAAAAAGATGCCATTGTAAGGAATAGTTTGGTGATTGGAAACAGTGCAAAAGCAAGGGAGGAGAGAAGTGAAGAGAAGATAAGATAGAAAAACAATGGAAATACTAGTGTTGTCTCGATGGAAACGAGATAATCGACTGATATCCATACCGTCTTCATGGATAGTTTGATGGTACAGAGAAAGGGCTGAATCGTGTAACAAATCTGCTCTTCAAGTGTATCTTGTCTAACAATAACATGTAAATTTGAAATGTAACTACTGTGTAACTTGGATATATAACGCATAGACCTCATTTGGTTGATTAGCAGTTTAAGTCGTTCTTTTTTACACGCTGAATATAATGACCCTAAAGATTTGTGTGTTATTTTTACAGTGGCCTTTGCGGAGGTGTCTACACATGCATTCAAACAGCATTCAGGGAGTCGTTTGCTGATAAAACAAAAATCTATCACCATTTTGGGATCATTTTTCCCCATTCTTTGAAAATTTGTCTGATTTTTTTAATATATAAATAAATAAGTACGTACACATATATTATGTAGTTTGTATGAATGAATAACGCAGTTGATAGATATGTCGACAACCTAGTCAAGTGAAGCGCACCGTTTCATTCTCGTGGTTTCACTGAATTGATTTATGGACTTTGTGATCATCTTCAAACCTGTTTCACGAGCTTAATGATGTGCAGGTTTTGGCGCCAAGTAGTCTTCGTAGATGGAATAAGCAACAAATGCACCTAGACCAATGTAGAAACCAGGAAACAGGCCCTTAAAACGTTGTGCTTTTGAAAAGACACCTTGAGATCTCCAAGCGTCTCTCTTCTTCCAAGGATCTGAGAGTGTAGCCATTGTGTTGTATGTTATCGTCCCAACCTATTCCCATCCTTCCTTCCATCCTCTCTCAACTTTCTCCCTCTCAATTTCAACTCCCCTCACTGGACCGTCCGCCGTCGCGGTCGCGGGGACGAAAAATAAAAAAAACGAAAACTTCATTCGCTCGTAACATGAACCCGTTCTCAAATAGGAAATTAAATCAGAGAGCAAACGGCTATCACTGAAAATTTTTTTTCACCAGGAATCCGAAGGGCAGGAAAGCCATTTGCCGTTGAAGAAGGTTTCTTTTGGGTTTAATAGTTTGTTTATTTAACAAAGTATGTCAAGGGAGACGATCTCAGAAGAGATAAGAAACGGGATATATGTGTGCCTGGTGTGTACCGACACTGTTTCGGCTCGCTCACCTGTTTGGGCGTGTCCAGAGTGTACCCGAGTGTTTGATTTGGACTGCATACAGGATTGGTCTGTGAACGGGACATCGACATCGGCTGACGACAAGTCATGGAGATGCCCGGCGTGTAACTTCACTTTGAGTCAAACGCCGAAAAAATACACTTGCTGGTGTGGGAATTCCATCAATCCGTCTACAAATGTGTTGGACCCTCATAGCTGTGGTTCTATGTGCAACCACCCACTGAAATCCTGTCAGCATGGATGTTCATTGACGTGCCATCCGGGAACACATGCGGAAAAATGTACTTCTTTAGGTCCAAAATTGAGGTGCAAATGTGGTAAACACGAAAGACAGTGGCCATGTGTTTTGACGCCATATGAAACCGGATGGAATTGTGACGAAGTATGTGACGATATCTTGCCCTGTGGCTTACATCAATGTGCCAAACCATGCCATTCTGGGTTTTGTGGAGATTGCCATGAAACTTTGGAAGTCATGTGCTATTGTGGAAAAGAATCAGATTTAATTTCATGTATCGACAGATTACCGAAAGCTTCCCTCAACGGTATTGGTAATTTTCAATGTTTGAACGACTGTGAAGAGTTTTTGGATTGTGGAATCCACAGATGTGATTTAGGATGTCACCCGCTACAGAAAAACTCCCATAAATGTCCAGATTCACCTAAAAATAGGGTTTATTGCTCTTGTGGGAAGACCAAAGTTTCAGATATTGTTTCCAAGCCACGTGAATCTTGTTTAGATCATATTCCTAATTGTGATTTAGTCTGTGGCAAAAGGTTACCTTGTGGTCACAAGTGCTATTGGAAATGCCACGATGGTGATTGCTCACCTTGTTACCAACCAGTAGATATTGATTGTAAATGTGGGTTTACTCATTATTCTATTGCTTGTGGTTTAAAACTTGAAGGTTACACACCAACGTGTCAGACCAAGTGTAATGCCAAATTCAGCTGTAAGAGACATTTTTGCGCAGAAAAATGTTGCCCGTCAAGACAAATAGCCTCCGACAGAGCTAAAATGATTAAAAAGCAATTGAGAAATAACGTCATTTCCTCAAGAATTATAGAAAACTTGGAAATTGAAGATGTGCATACCTGTCAAAGGGAATGTGGCCAACTGTTATCATGTGGATTACATAGATGCAAACAGACGTGTCATGCTGGTCCGTGCAAACCATGTTTAGAATCATCCTCCGAAGACCTGATTTGTCATTGTGGTAACACCATTTTGCCTGCACCTGTCAGATGTGGTACCAAGCTGCCGCTCTGTCCGTTCCAGTGTATCAGACCCAAAGAGTGTGGCCACAGACCCGAACCGCATCATTGCCATGAAGATACTAGCCAGTGTCCGAAATGTACACAGTTGGTTACAAAGCGGTGCCAATGCGAAAGAAACAACTTGGTTGCAAACGTCATGTGTTACCAGGACAAAGTCAGTTGTTTTAAACCGTGTGATAAAATCTTAGGCTGTGGAGCCCACAAATGTAAGAAGATATGTCATGCAATCGGTGACTGCACACAGCGATGCGCTGAGAAATGCCTAAGGCCAAGATATTGTGGTCATTTATGTCAACAGATGTGTCATGGCGACAAGTCATGTAACGAGTCAATTCCATGTCAAGACATGGTAACTATTGAATGTTCATGTGGTCGGAAGTCTCAAAGGCTGCACTGTTTTGCTGTTTCGAAAATGATCTCTGAATCGGAAGATCCCAATTTTGAACCCCATATCCTTTGTGACGAAGTTTGCGAGAAGGAGAAGAGAAATAAACTGCTATTTGAAGCGTTGGGTCTAGATCCCGTGAAAGCTAGGGAAACCGAAACCCAACTCAACATGAGAAAAATCGAACTCATTTACACACCATTCTTGATAAATCTGTATACAAAGCAGCCGGTTTGGTGTTCTTCCATTGAAGCCATTTTCAAGGATTTGCTATCTTTCACCATGGACTCATCTTTCAAGTCGTTAAAAAATGTGCAAATTAAACAGTCTCATCACTTCAAACCAATGAAACAAGTCCAGCGTAAGTTTGTCAGGGAGCTTGCAGAATCATGGGGCTTGTTTTCGGAATCGCAAGATCCAGAACCGAAACGATCTGTTTTCGTTAAGTTGCTCAAGACGTCTAAGGTTCCACAGATTTTCTTGAAGGAGGCGTCCGAAGTGGTCAAAGATTACAAAGAACTGGAGAAGAAGAAAGCCGCAGAAAGAGAATCCAGAAGAGAATTAGAGTTGTCATCAAAAGGAGACAGATCATGCAAAATCAAATGCTGGAATGGTATAGTCATCAGAGATGTGTTTTTCGGCATTACTGTTGATGTAGTCGAGAACGCAGTTTATGATCTATGGAATGTCAAGAAAAACGACACAAATGAAAGAGAGTTCACATTGATCAACCACGGTAAAGTCGAATATATCAATGAAAGTATGTTTGTTTTTTATGGAGACGACGTCTCTGATTCAGAAGAGAAGTACCTTCAACAGGAACAATACATCAAACTAAACGAGTTGTTTGATGTTCGCATGAAATCTAGAAACTTGGCATTAAAATCGGTTCTTGCCAAAGTTGACATTGAACAAGGAATGGTTTTGGAGATTGATTCAGGTGAAGACAATGCAACGGAAGAGACAGCGCCAGAATCTGAAAGTGGTCAATCTTACAGCGAGCAAGAGGTCAAAAGAGATATTATTGAAGACACTTTTGAGGAGCTAGAAAACCTAAAAATTGAGTCAACTACTGTATCATCGGATTGGTGGTGATGTTTATACGGAATAGGTAACGTCACACCCAATCATTTGTCAAATTTAGAGGAACAAGAGTGTTACTTAACACAAACTTTATATAGAGCTTAATTTTATAGAAACAGAATAGAGACACGCTAAACGTACTGTCTCAACGCCCAAGATAAACAGTCTTGTAAATCCTTTTTATAATGGTAAGTTGAAGATAAAATTTTCTCGCCAGTTTCAGTCTTGGCTAGATCGACATTGATAGTATTATGAAAGGTGGAATAGCTTGACACCAACTCAATGGATATGGTGAGATTCGAAGTGGTAAAGGTAATCCTACTGGTAGGAGACAGCTTCGCATATACTCGAGTGAACGGATCGTCGTTGAAAAGTTTGCCAGAGCTTGTAACAGTTTCTTTGCTATCCGTTTGCTTCGGAGCGTTATGATTATTAGGGTCGTTTGTATACTTCTCAATACTGATTTGAGACTCCGGCACCAATGACGAGACCGCATCGCATAGTTCATGAATCAATGCGTTATGCTTTGAATACATGATGAACGGACGTATCAGAAACCCTTGTTTAGCCTTGCTCGACAAACTTTCCTTCGCCAAAGCAACAGGTGGAACATCCAACTTTTTCAGATTCCTGTAGTTATTTGCACACAACAGAATACGGAAAAACTTAAGAATGTTGTCGGCTCTTTCGTTCAACGGCAGCTCTTCAGTGGGAGTCTGTGCTTCATCGGAAGTTATGCCAATATTTTCAATCTCCATATAATACGATCCCAAATCAATTTTTATAGTAAAATCATGAACCGTCACCTGAATATTGACAAGACTCACGGCTTCTTTCATTAAATGCCAAAAAAGTTCATTTTCAAAAATGAAAAACCTCGAGTTCTTGACTTTGTGAACAAAAGTTGCATCTTCTTTGATCGTTGCATTCTGCAAAACACCATACGAATCAGATTTCCCAAGTAATTTCCCAGACTTGTGAAATATTTTAATACCTACAATCTTTTCACCAGCCCATATCTTTTCTCTTTCACCTTGATCCATTTTGACAAATTCAAGATGGCCGTTATTTTTACTGGATTTTTCTAACAATGCAATTCCTTTGTCGAAATATTCACTTCCCGAGTCTCCAAAACCATATTTGACAGCAAGGCACTTTTTTGGTTGTCCCGAGGCTTTGTTTCTTGTAGGTATACTCACGCTAGTTACCAGCTCGTTGGCCTTGATGACATCAAGAACGTCATTCCAGTAATTTTTCTCTTGTTCGATTTTATTCTTCAATCGGCTAGCAGAATCCCTCACAAAGGAGCTCGATTTTGAAAGACTTTCTAACTTCCAACCTCGACCTACAGTCATGTCTTCTAAATTTTCCTTTGTTTTTTGAGTATTGGAATCAGTCGTTACCGGTTTGATCCTTACGACAGACAAAGATCCCATTTTGAGGTTTTGTTTGAGATGTTCTGACACAGAGGAAGATCCTGCACTTGGACGCACGCCAGAAAGCAGAAGAGACACCAAATCTAACGCAACCGTAGAATGGCCCAGAGCTGATCTGACGGTCGTGAGCATCTTGTCTCTCTTTTCGTAGAACTCCTTTTCCAACTCAAACTCTTGCTCATTAGTTTCTGCATCGTCCATATCTTGTACTAACACATTTCCATTGGAATTCAACGAGTCCTTGGCTATATCTTCACCTTCCATATCGATATCTTTAGCATCAACAGAGACGCTTCCATCATGTTCTGACGGTTCATCATCTCCCGACTCCATCTTCATCAACGACTCTTCTGTAATCTCATTGAACGGCCCATACTGAGCTACGATGGATCTGATGATGGCGTCAGTTGGATGTGCATAATCTTGACGTTCTTCGGCGTCTTTGAGAAGTTGTTCATAAAACGGGTTTGGAAGCTCCGTGTGCAATCCTTCAATTAACGAATGCGGTAAATGCAAATATTCAGGTTCTGGAACTGGATATCCCACTTTGGGTTCCTCGTTGTCCGTATCCATTTCAGCGCCGTGTCCTTCTTTTGCGTCTCCCGAAGACTTGTCCTCGTCTTCAACTCGTGAACTTTTACAGAATTTAGTTCCAACTCATTACGTAATGGCTTTTTGTTTCCCGGCATTCAGTTTCTTTGATTGCCGTCGTATTTACTTGCGAAGTCAACTGGGAAATGACCGATTTGTCATTCTCTTGGAAATACTAGATGACGTTTGGGTTTTGTGTAAAGTAAGACTAGCTATGTAGAAGTTATTGGTCAATTACTGAAGGCAGTTGTGTGCTATCCTCTATTCTTTCGGTTCAAGCTGCAGCATGCTATATGCATGTACTACTGGCGCGGCGCGTATTCGATATCAGCTGAGTGATAGTATACGCCCTCTCCTGACAACGAGTTGTCTATGCCATGCTATTCCGGAGCACTTTGTTAGATACAGTGGTAATGCAAAAGAGTATGCATTTTTGTACTTCTTACTCTCATCAATAATTTAGCTGTTTCACAGGAAGGAATAGTAAACGACGAGAGAAAAAAAATACTATTTGTCATGTTTTCACTATATGTGCATTCCCAATATATGGAACACTGTAGATACAGAGCGCTATAAGCTCAAATTCTGCACAGGTGATGGCATAATTATAAGGCTGCTGACTCAAACACAAAGAACGGCTCGGGTTCCCCATAAAATTTTTATTGCTGACGTCAGCCGAACCGTTTAGGTGCATGCATTAGCGATCTCTATTTATAGGTCCACAAAGTAGTCGAATACTAGCTACATAATGAGATGGTAGATGGATATGATGCTAATAATTGTCAACATGTATCCATCCTCTTAACAAGCAGCCAACATCCTCCGTCCCGAAAAATTGGTCTTTCTCCTTGTACTGCTCCTTCACCTTCTCTTTCTGTCCTTCTCTGGTCACTTTTCCTCTTCTCTTTTCTTTTTGTCCGAATTTCTTTTTTCTCGCCCCGAGTCCTGGATTGTTCCCTGGGACGCAAATTAAATTATTAAGCTTCACCCACGACACTCTGAAGCGAAACATTTATTAGATCTGCCTACTGATTAGATAGAGCCCTTCTTCTTGACGCATTTGTGGATATATGAACCTCAGCATGTCAGATAAGGTTGACGGTGCAAAAAATGGCTTCTTTGAGCCTTTTGATATCGACTACGTTGATGAAGATCATATTCAAATATTCAAAGATGCTTTGAGCTACGATGATGAACAGCCCATTCCAACCCCGGGTGAAGGTATTTCTAGGTCCAATTCATTTTCTTTCATAAATTTCCACTCTGGACACCGGAGACCGTCGACTTCCGCAAGCGGAGTTGAGATGATTTCTTCTCAGTCAGACTGGACTCCTGTTTACAACAAAACGAAGAAACGAGTCCCCCCAGCAATGAATCTTGGCTCCCCCACAGTAAATGCCAATGGATTAGGAAATGGCAAGCTGGAGGTAGATCCTTTAAAAGGAGAAGAGTCCCACGAAGCTTCAGGCTATACTACCACCAACGCATCTTCTGCTGACTCATTGTCGAAGAAATATAATACATATGAAGAGTCTTCGTTGACCTTTACCATACTAAGGTATCCGCTATTGGCGTTTATTATTGGATGGATGACATTCCTTTCTATTATGTATTTCTTTGTTCGAGTTTTTATTGCATATTCTGAAAAGGTGGTTCTTTCAAGAGATAAAAAGAGGTCAGAACTTGTCAATAAAGTACGGAATTCGGATAATTACAATGAATACATTGAGAATTCCAAGCAACTAGATAAATATCTGGGATTGGACCAGTGGTGTAAGGAAGATAAATACAAATATTACGACTGGAGAAACTTGAGACGAACGATCAATAATCTGCGTAAACTCAGGCATTCTAAAAGATACGAAGATCTGATGGTGGTTTTACAAACATGTGTGAAGTCAAATTTTGCAGGAATTGAAAATCCTTTGATGTATTCTCATTGTCACTATGGGACCAAGAGAATCATTGAGAAATATAACTCAGAAGTAGTCAAGTGTCTGAATATGATTATAGATGCAAAAGATATTAACATCCGTGAAAAAAGAATCTTCTTTAAAATTATTAACAAGAACTTTGGAAGGACGTGTCTTGTGCTCAGTGGAGGTGCATCCTTTTGTTATAATCATTTTGGAGTTTTGAAAGCTTTGATAGAAAACGATTGCATGCCTCATATCATCAGTGGTACATCTGGTGGTGGTATGATTGCAGCAATGGCTGCAACGAGAGATAATAAAGACGTTCTTGAATTAATAAAGCCAAAATTAGCATGTAAAATCAATGCTTTTGGGAATGAGTCTACATGGACTTGGTTGAAAAGATGGTGGAATACGGGCGCTAGATTTGATTCCATTGAATGGGCAAGAAGAGGTCAATGGTGGACCTGTGGATCTACAACGTTCGAAGAATCGTACAAAAATACAGGCAAAATTTTGAACATTTCAACGGTTCCCAGTGATATACATTCACCCACGATTTTGTGTAACCATATTACATCTCCCAATTGTTGTATTTGGTCCGCAATGTTGGCTTCTGCTGCAGTTCCAGGAATTTTGAATCCTGTCACTTTGATGGAAAAAGTCAAAGACGGATCTATTAGACCTTTTTCTTTAGGCAGCAAATGGAAAGACGGGTCTTTGAGGACTGATGTCCCCCTTTCGACGTTAAACATGTATTTCAACACCAAATTTTCTATTGTTTCTCAGGTCAACCCGCACGTAATGCTTTGGATATTCAAAAATAGGGGAGACATTGGTAAACCGGTCGTTAGATCTATGGGGAAAACATTCAGAGGAGGATTTATTTTAAGTTATCTCGAAAATTTAATCAAGTTAGAAATAATCAAATGGTTAAAATTAGTGAAAGAGTTTCAGTTGTTCCCAAATATATTAGAAAGCGATTGGTCCAATTTGTTTTTACAGAATTTTAGCGGCACGATCACTTTATTCCCCAAAATTGTTTTATCTGATTACATGTACATTCTGAGTGATCCATCAGAAGAAAGATTAGCAAGAATCATCAAGAATGGAGAGAAGGTCACATATCCGAAATTATTATTTATAAAACATAGATTAAACATTGAACGTACAATTGAGCGTGGATTAGATGATTCAAAAGTTAATATCGACTCAACTGCTACTGCTCCTGAAAATTTGGTGCAGCATATCATCGACAACAAAAATATTTATGAAGAAAATAAGGGCTATTCCACCCATAAGACTGGATCCAACGATATCGATTATAATTATAATTTCACGGGCGATTATGAACATGAGGCACCATTTATCAATGTTTCTGATGGAGACGAAATTGACCCTTTATCGTCGGATCATAAAGCTGAGGATAGGAATGAACATTCGGATAAATCCGATTTGGGATTTTTAGGCATTAGAATGCGAAGCGTTCCAGAAAGTTCATTGAGTGAGGACTCCGACGTCGAATACGATAGCCATGACGAAAACGCACATCATCACGATAAGTCTCTGGAAACATCAACCGGCTCTAACTAGCAACCGAAAAAAGTCCTCTTACCTGCTCTCTTCTTCTAATTCATAATTATCTTAATATATTTGCTTGATCTTTTTCGTTTATGCTTTTGAACACTTGGTACGTATGTACAGTCTATAAATCGTCGTACTTTAGATACATGGTTACCATTCGAAAACCTTATAATCATATTCCAAAACGCCGTAGTCATCAAATCCACTGACTACTTCAGACTGGGCAAGACTCAAACCTAGCTCTATCATCAATCTCCACATATTTTCTCTGACATCTAAAAACCTGTCTCTGCGTCCAACCATAAAAACCACTCTGGAGCCTTTAGCTTTGGATAGAACGGCCTTTACAGTACCCTGGACCCAGTACGGATGCTGCGGAGAGTACACAGGATCTGATAGTATTATAGTTTTATAACCATTGGGCCTGTCCATTCTCTCTAAAAACTCATCAGGCGACCTCCAATCCAAAAATGTTATATCGGTTGTGTGTAGATTGTTTAAAACCAAGTTCTTGCCCAAGTTTTCAATGATCTCAGGTAAATCTGTTGAAACAACGCTATATTTTAGCATTCGCAAAACTATTGTTACCAACCCCGTACCTGCGCCCAATTCAAGTATTGGCTCTGTGTTATTATCTAGCCAGTATTTTGCAAAACTTCGTCTATTTACAATAAGTTTGGCCAATTCGAGAGATGCTCCCCATGTAATATTACCAATATTATCTTCTGTCAATGCAGGCTCATATAAGAGGATCTCTTTATCCAAACCATCAATTTCAACCAATCTTGTGGTGTTACCTTTGAGAGCGGGTGCTGAATTTGCAGTCATCACGTAAGATACCAAATCATAAATCTGGTCTCTCTGATCTTCAGTATAATCTACGAATGGGGATGCTATGATTTTGGTGAAATAGGCAGTTAAACCTTTTGAATCATTCAGCGGAAGCCGAGATAATGTCAATGTTGACTGCACAGAATGTCCCAAATATTTGCCAAGATTCTCGACGTCTTTTACAGTCAAATTCTTCGATGTTAGCTGCTCGGAAAGATTCGAGTTATCGAAAAGCGTGGTTCTTTTGTTGCCAAAGTTTTTCACCTGATCTGGTTGAAAAAGACAAAGAAGAGACTTTAAAATCTCAAACGGGATATTGTTTAGTTGTGGGAGATCTAGCACTGTCAGCAAATGTTCAGTATCTTCATCCTCGTTAGTGTCAATTAGATGACTATCAACATGCGTGACGGATCTGTTATCCTCATATTTTTGAATAGTTTCCTTAACAAGTGTGTTTGTGTTATCATGAAAGGTAGTTTGGTCTTTCTCAGGCTCAAAGAATGACAGTGGATCGAAGTCCATGGCGTAGCTCATGAATTGGTCTGAGTCGTTGTCTGTTCCCTGGAATAATTTGATATTTTTTCATGCTTTTTTTTTCGGCCAAATTTCTGGCCGAGGGGACAAAATTGACTCCCGAAAAAAACAAAAATCGGCCAAGGAAGAGTGGGTGTTTGGTTTTGCCATGTGTGGCGCAATAAGAAATGGAGAAAACGGTGGGAGAAGGGGGAAAGAGGAAGGAGGAAGGAAAAAAATATTATTACATATATTTACTTGATTGACAAACCGTCAATCCGGAATAGTTATTGGTAACGTATCTGATGCATCAGGTCAGGTCACCCAGGTCAGATATCAAAATCTAACATGTACTCATCCTTTGATATCAAAAATGAGAACGAAGGTATAATTATAAAACACACTTGCTCGCCCATTCAGTTTTGAGACTAGCCCGCCTGCCTGCCCACCTTCCCGCCCGCTCACTCATTCACATGTTATGTTCCAAGATAAATTTCGCTTTCTCTCTTTATTTCGCTTTCTCTCTTCTTTATTTCGCTTTCTCTCTTCTTTGGTCTATTTTGCTTTCCTTTGACTCTGTATCTCTCTCCTCCTGCCCTTTTTTCCTTCTCTTGATAGCTGTTTTATATAATTTCATGTTTCATCTTCAAAAGCAATTTTAGTGCCTCTAAAATTCTCTTTACCCTTTGGCTAGACCTTCAACGTAATATCTACTACCATGTTTTACCCTTTTCTGTCGCCGAGCCTCCATTCGGCGACGCGTTTTCAGCTTGTGAAAAATACTGACACGTTCCTCGACCATCATCCATATATGACTGAAGCTGAGGGAAACTAGGACACTGTCCATCATTACTCAACACCACCCCACATGTCGATAACCACTAAAGAAATTGCATTTTTGGCAGAGCAGGAAAATATCGGTATTATTCCTCGATACTCGACTAATGGCGTGGAACTGGTGGGTACAAGTATGCCTAAATTGAAAGCCTTACAAAAGACCCAGATTCCGTTATGGCTTGCCGTATTATTGAAGAAACAGAACAAATGTAATATTATTATTCCAGATTGGCTATCGGTGCCTTATCTGACAGAAAAATATAAAGAAGAAAAACGAAGAAAGGAGCGTGTTACCCAACTTCCATGGCATTGGATTCCCACTGCGAAAATCCTCTTAGAATCATGTCCTGATGATTTCATCGATTCTCCCCATCAACTGCGGACATTGGTGCAGGATTTAAGAGAAATACGTCTTTTGAAAACCAGACAAGGGTTTGCAATGATTGAAGATAATTATCTTGAACTGACAGGTTTGACTCTACTTGAAATCAATGAAATTAGACCTTTTTTGACTAAAACAATGGATACCTTAAGATCCTTGAAACGAGTGACATTGGACGAGGATGAAATTGATGACCAGGCTGATGATGTTCACAGAGAGAACACGGAAAAAGAGAGCCATATTCCATATCGTGGGTTTGATGATGAGAACGATGCAGACGATGGTGTTGTATATCCTTCTTCAGACAACGAAATGAGCTTCAATACATCTTCGAATCTGACAACCAATTCTACTGGGAATGACACAACTTTAGTTGATACAACCACAGGTGAGCCAGCGAACAAAAGACGACGCGTTCATCGTGTAACGGTGCCTACGTCCAATAATAACAACAATAGCAACCAGGCCGACTCAGACAGTGATGATGATGTTGTATACCCGGAATAAACTAGATTGTATATCATTTTGTAACCTTTAATGAGCTAATTTGGAACTGTAAATGTCCATTCAAGCTATCGTATTGGCAACATTTGATGGTGTTTGTGGGTTGGGTGTGTTGATGCGTGCTGCAGTAAAGTTTGTTACAACGAAATAACAACTCGATAGACAAATCATTGTAAATCTTTCACCACTCATTAGCAAAACCATCATTTGACTCCCAAGATCCAGCTCTTCGGACCAAAAGCCACAGATAATTCTCAGGTATGTCCTCAAGAATACGCATGCAAGCATGAATTCACCCGAAAGTCTACTGAAGATGCTCCACCAATAGAGAGTGTTACTTTAAATTTATATTCCCTTCTTTCTATAGCAGAAAGGCAACTTTCTTTTCTTTGCTACCAATACACAAGGCATATCACAAAGTGGCATGCATTACCCGCCTGAATATGATTGCGTGTCTACACCCGTTGCTACCAGCCACGGGATCACCATATATTCAATTTCGACATTGGCTACGGCCAACAGAGTACACAGCAGCTTCAGGATGAAACCAACTGTTTTAACAGTCCCTAGTTCCCAAAAGAGCTTCTGCTACTTACGTAATAAAAACTGATTCTGCTGCGTCTCTAGCTGAAGAACGCATTGCTTCTCTTAAAGAAGCCACACAACCCTCCTACATTCCACAGCACTCATTTCAAATAGATACGTAGAACTTCAAGTTTTACCAAAACAGCTCAATCATTCTCCTGGGCTAAGGAGACACATTGCTACATCAGCACCAACCTCAACCCCAGCAAACACCTTCTGCCCCCAGTTATTGCCCAACCCACATCACCAGTAAACCATTTTAAGGCGAGCCGCCAATTTTTTGGTGCGAGAAAAACTCTGAAGATTTTTCAGTGTCGATTGTCGAAGACGAGAGACAAGTGGTCCTCGGAGATTGTGTTCACAGTGCTGATACCGGCTTTCGACCAAGATGATGCAAACTAGAAACATTGCTCGTAATTCCTCGTTCAAATCACTTATAACACCAGTTCAACAGATTCGTCTGGTATCAACTGCAGATATAGTCACCAAAAAGGAAGATCCATCTATTGGAATCAGCGCTAAGAGTAGAAAGAAACAACAGCAACAACGTCCAACTATCAACAAAGTCGGCGTTCCACATGATCCATACATTCCTGTGCGTTATTCCAACCTTCCACTTTCCAATCCTTTGAAAACTCTAAGAGTTTTGTGGAACAGAGTCAAGCTTTTCTGCTTCAACTGGGTCCAAGTGTACCAATTCAAGTCTGGTATGCAAAAAGGATACAAGCCACAGTTTGTCAAATGGAAAAATACCGCTATTACAGAGTTTGTCAGAGTCAACAAGGCGTTTGCTGACCGTAAGATTGAAAATGTTAGAGAAGATGTCTCTGAATTTGTCTACTTTCAATTGGGAAAGAGACAAACCGCTTTACCTAAGGGTAAAATTCAATGGGAATTGGTGAAATTCAACTCCAAACCAAAGCTTTTATCTTTTAATGCGTTTCCTCACGAAGATGGTTCGACCTTGTTGTGTCAAATCATTTACCAATTCAACACCACACAAAAGTGGATTGTTAAAAAGAGAGGTGAAGATACCGTCACGGAAACCCAAAGAGACCTCGTGGAATATCTTGCTTTTAACGTCGATCCATACAATGACCAAGTTTGTCTTGCAGGTTCAGTTTTTGAAGCCCCAGTAGACAGGAAACTCGAATCCAAAGTTGTTGCATCCCAAAAAAGAGCCCTTGAGTACATGAACACCAATGGTGACATCTACAGATCCGAGCCATCAGATGAAGTCAAGTTACTTGAATATAACAAAACTCAGTAAATTGTTTTTCTGACGAGTACATGTAAATAAACTTATAGTTAATGTTTATCTTTTAATAGAAACCGAATGAATAAAACCAGAAAGACTGAACGTATTAGTCACAGAAAGTACGGGATGATTATTATACATAGTTTCATGTGTTACACCAGTATGAGGTTATAAATATACATAAATTGTGATGGTCTCATGTTTGCGTGGTAATTACTATACAATACAGTGAGATTTGATAGTAATGTATCTTCAAATACTCATAGTCCTATCACTATTGTTGATTCGTTGGAGTATAATTCAGGGTTGCCAAATTACCAACGCTCATATTGATGATACTGTTAAGTTCCATCCCCTTGTCCACCTCTCCAATTGCCGATTCAATGCTGCCATTCAGTAGTACATTTTTGGTCAAATTGGAGGACGTGTCACAAAGTGAAATATTATCATCATTCTCTTGGTTTGGCAGCAATTGCAATCCTTCCGATCGCAAGCTCAAGTTGGAATTGTTCAAACTCCTTCTGGATATATTTGACGGTCTATTTGAAAGCACTGGCCTAATGATCGGGCTATCTTTATTTTCCAGCTGAAGTTTATTAAGTTCTTTGTTCAGAGACTTTTCTGTCAATGTATCATCACCAAAAGCTTCTTCTTGATGGCCAACTTCGGAGTAATCAGGCGGTGGTGATCCCTTAACTGAATCATCAACAGGAGTAATGTCACGCGCGTTGATATTGATGCTGGGACCAGTGTCGGATTCAATAAGACCGTCAATGGTATTTATCTCGGGTATGGATGTATTGACAAGTGGTGTATTACTCATACTCAGATCTGTATTGGCTATCAAGGAGTTCAAACTGCTAGATCTGTCTTTGGCTCTAGCAAAAGCGTTTGATAATAAAGAAGAGGCGTTGACCGGTGAAGTCCCCAAGTTACTGTAACCACTATTACTTCTAGATCGAATAATGGTATCTTCATAAGATGGTAACGTCATTTGGTGAGTAGTAGTACTGCTAGCCGATGGACCCAGTGGGAAATTACCAGACATCATTGGCGACGCATCTGACATCAATGGTGAGCATGGCGCAAAAACCGTCGATTCCTCTGATGAGGACGTCCAATCACTCGTTGTACGTGATATAGCAAATTTTTTTGGGTTTTTGGTCACCTCAAACATTCCAGATTTCACAGCATCGTCGTACGAAGGTAAATCCAAAGTTTCGCTAACACAAAATGGTGAAACAAAGACAATAGGCGTGTCAACTATTACCTCATAATGATGCATTTTAGGTTCTCCGTCACTGTTCTTGACTTTATCATCAGGTTTGCTAATTCTGAAGGAAATCTGTAGTCGGTGTCTCACTTTCATGTGAGAAAAAGTCACATCTGGCAAAAAGGAAGGAGAAACAGTATTAGTAGGAGTTTCTTCACTCCAGTTATTTTGAATGTTCTGATTATTACTGGAGAAAGAGAAGTTTCTATTTTTTTTAAAAGAAGTGGAATCTTCTTCATCTGAAAGTACAGGAGCAGCTGGCCCATTCGATGTGACTGAAAAAATTGACATGGAATCACCCAGAGGTTTGGTTGTTAAATCAAAGTTGTCATTCAAGTCTGTAAACTCAGATGTGGTCGTACAGAGATTATCATAAACTTTTTCAATGAATTTGAAATCATCGTTCGCCACAAATGTTAAAGGACATTGTAATTTGACGGGATTTGTAATCACAATATCATCTTTATTATTGATATTGTTATTGCTGTTACCACTACTATTGTGATTGTGTGACATGGATAAAGAACCATCCAATAATCTAGACATTTTCCTGGAACTATAGAGAAACCCTGAAGGGGAAGCATTCTTGAAGGAATTCTTTCTCGCCGAAGATGATGCATGATTATTGCTACTATTATCCAATGTAAAAGGGTTCGAACTTTCATTATTATAGCAAAAGGTCAATAAATTATCATTAGCGCACCCTTTGATAATTTCAGTCTTCCAAGGGGAAGAACCATTGTTTGAGTTACTGCTGGATTTCTCCTTTGTTTTGATTTCTAGCATCGTTACCACTTTTTCTTTACATTTACCCTTTGGTTTTGCGGAATTCAAATTGTCTTTAGGAATGTACGTAATTTTCTCAACGATATTGATTTTAATTCGTTTCAGTAGTAAATTTTTGGCCAAAGGAACTAGCTTCATTTTCAGCAAAAACGTGTTATCATGTAAAAATTTATTTTCGTCATTGGACACGTTCAGGTTCCGAGGTGGTGACAATTGGGTAAACTTTTTTGGCAACAAAAGCTCATAATTCAACGCATTGTTCCAGACTTTATTAACATAAATTGATTTGTTCAAAGTTGAAGTTGCATCAGAAGGTGGTAATCTAACAGCCGGTAAATGATAATTGTAGTTAAATATGATGGGGTTTGTAGGAGTATATGAATTGATTGTATTTGTAGAAACATTTACCGAGCCGGATCTTGATCTCCCTCTAAAATCCATCGGTACTGAACCCGCAACAGCACTGCCTCTTCGAGATTTTGATTCTTGTGAGGTAACTGAATTACGTCTAATGCCGAAAATTTTGAGAAAAGAAGATTTAGTATTGGACGTTGCTATATTCAAAGGTGGAGATGTTGAAGTTTGGATTTTTGACTGATTGTGCTGACTCGCCTGAAAACCATTACTTAGTTCAAAATTTTGTTCTTCGTAGTTGTTGTGATGATTAGGTGAAGTAGAAATAAACGCCGACGGTGGTGCTTGCAAACTTGGCGGTTGAACATTTCCTTTTTGGATTTGGATGGTAAACTCATGCCGAATAGAAGCGTTTGGAGCAAGAACTGTTTCGACAGTATTTAATGGGTAAAGAACAGGTAATAAAAAGATGTAATAACCTGGTTCTAGTGTTTCCCCGGTAATTTTAGCCGAGGAGAAACCACTTCGGTCTGAAAATAGATTTCTCTCCACAAAGACATCATTATTCAAAAGCTTCGACTCATTCACGTAGTGCTTAGGGCTTAGAGGTTTATAGGACTTGACAGTCTGTGTCGGTTTTTTCGAGAATTTAACAATGCCCAGATTTGAAGCATTCTGGCTATCACCAACCGAGCCAAAACTAGTCTCTGAATCTAGAGAGTCATTGATAGTAATGTCTGGGCATAAATTGTCAAAACTATCATCATCTTCCATGCCTGTGAAAGGTGGTGTAGCTTCAGCATTTTGACCTGAGTTTTTCTTGGTTACGTAATTATCCTTCTGCTTGCCAGCTTCTGTAAATGGGATATAACAATCTGGATTTTTCAAATCCAAGTCCCAATCGATGTTTTCTGAGATTCTGTATCTTTCATCAAAAGGTTCTTTTCTTGGTAGTTCACTTGGTACCCATTTGATGGAAGCATGCGTATGATAGTTCACCTTCACTGTTGTGTTCAAAGTGATGGATTTTTTAACTTTGACAATTACACCAAAATTATGATATGTCGTATTATGAGGTAAATGCTCACTACCCGTATTTGAAAGACCATTATCAGTTCCTGTGGCTGATAAACCTGTACTTGGCTTCGCTGTTCCAGATGGAACTTCAAGGCATGGGGAATCGTTAATTTCGTAGTCCGATGGATCGTAAGGCTGATCTGCCTCATCATTCAAGTTTTCGGCGTCTATCGCATCGTTAGAAACATCATGTAGCCCTAGTCTTTGAACGGAACTGGGAATATGGGCGTGAGATTGTGAATGGGAATGGGAGTGTGCATGGGAACAATTATAGCTAGGCTCACTAAAGTGGGAATGTGAATGTGAAGGTTTCTGATGGTGGTTGTTGTTACCGTTGGTAGACTCGTCATCCTCTTCGTCTTCATTATCGTTGTCATCATCATCATTATATTCGTCATGAATGTTGCTTCTTCTCCGCTTCTTTTTCACGGGATTGAATGGAAGAAACAGAATTTGGCCATTTCCTGTTACGAAAGTTTCCACTGTGTCGATCGAGCTCGGTGTTGAACTCAAATTATTCGAAGAATTGTCCTTTGAATGCAAATTTCTTGGTCCCAGCTTTAACGGGTTCATGTTCATTCCTTGCTGCGATAGATAACTAATCAACGCTTTATTGTAGTACTTCAGTCGAACCCTTCTAGTATCCTCTAGGCCGGTATCACTGACGAGATCATCCATGCTGGCAGAAAACCCGTGCTGGCTCCTCTCCTGTGGCGCCGGCCATGGAGACTGGTGAGCATTCAGTATATTCATTGTGTACGGAGATTATTGACGTCCAAACTTCGGTAATTTATGTCTGACTAGAGACTAGCTTCTTGTTCCTAAAAGTCGATGACGATGCAGAAACAACCAAAAGGAATGTAGTCGCAGGTAATGGAGAAGACACACGTCAGTTGATCCATTAACAGACAAAGAAACGGCGTTTCTCCCGCAGCGATGAGAATCAAAAAATCAACCAGCCGTTTCTTAATTGTGGGCGGTGGATTTTCGCCGGAAAGTGGCTTGGCCGAGGGGCCTCGCCATGACGGACAACCTGTGGGGGAGGCGCTTTCCAGCTAGCTGTTCTGTTAGGAGATATGATATTGTTGGACGATGTGTAAAGGGAGATGGTAAATGGAAATGGGAATGGAAATGGAAATGGAAATGGAAATGGGAGTGGAAATGGAAACGGGGATTGAAATTATGGAGTTAACTGTATAAAGATATGGAGCTGTCTGCTTTCAAATGAAGCAGAAGTGTGGCACGCCGAAGCAAAAAATAAAGCATTGATGCAATCAGTGTCTTGGGTCTTAGTTTCATGCTATGAGTCGGGAATCGGTTATATACTTTAGCCACTGAAGTATTTATTCTAAACATGTTAAACGCCTTTAGTATGGTGTTACAGGATGTAGTGAACATTGGTGCAAGAACGGAGTGCACTCTTGATTTGCTATGTACATCCTTCTCTAAATCCATGGTATTTAATTTTGGGGCTGTAGCTATATCATCAAAATAATGATATTCCCTGAACGCAAAAGCTTTCTAATAGAGGAAGCGTCAGTGATAAGATAATATGGAATCCCAAGTTTAAATCACCATGAAATTGCAATATAAAAGCGTCTCATTTGATGGGTTCTTATCTTTCAGCAGCAATACCGCTACAATCATCTATTCAAGATATGTGAAAATATTGAACTGGCCTTTTTTTCAATCTATCTTTAATGCACCGGGAACCCGGTACATCCAACTTTTTGACAGTATCAATATATGCATTGCGTGTAATCTTTGAATCTCGTGAATATAACTGCCAAGCTTCTTCTTGGATTACCTTACTTACACGAAACTTTCAAATGAGGGCTTACAAACACCAAGTATTGGCGGTAAAAGGATACATGAAGAAGGGAAAAGATCAACTGCTTATAAGTATTAGTTTTAGATGAATCACAGAAGAACCCTGCTATTTTTCCTGTATTTTCCATTAAACTCTACAAAATAGCAAATTAAAATAGCAAAATGGCACATTTTTGCTATAGTGTCAGGGTAGAGGATACTAAGAATGTGAGGTCCGACTTCTGCAGGAAAAAAGCATGCCTAAACTCTCGATTCTGTGGTTACAAACTCCTACAGTACGGCAGCTAAAGTTCAATCGACTTTAACTTGAAGATCCATGTTTCCGTTCTTTCAAAACCTCAACCAGAAGCAGAAGCAATATACTAAACTCCCCCTTTTCTGATGGTTTTCAGAATCTTTTTAATTGAATCTAAATGGTTATATACTTTAACAAAAGTATGAGTGTTTCCGCATGTTGAACAGACTGCTCATTCCACAATCTTTCTCTTTTGTTCCCTCCCTTCTCTTCCCCTTCGTTCTTCTCTCCTGCCTCCCGCTCGTCCTCGCCCCCACAATACTCCAGCAAAAACTTCGTTCCGGCCAAAAAGTACCACAAATAGTTTTTCTCGCCGACCCGACGTCGAAATTTCAACACTCCAAGATACTTCATGTTTTGATTAGTCCGTGTCGAAGAATAAACCTTCTTTCGTGTCGGAAACCACACTCATGGGCACCAAAGGCCCTTGCCACGAACCTTCTGAATTATCGGAAACCGGAGGTTTGAGTAATCACGATTTGTTTGACTTAGAACCCTTGAAACATCCAAATGAAGATTTGTCGACATGCATTAGTGATACGTTACAAGACAATGTGACAAACGGAACACTGCTCGAAGAAGATAAAAATGAGCATAATTCTGCACAAGAGGCCATAATATCTCTGGAAGATTTTGCTGTTCATTCAGAGTCTTTATCTTCTGGCTTTGTATCGAAACACCAATTAGATATTCAGTCTAGCAGCAACAACGAGACGAAAGAATCAATCTTTGAGACTGAATCAAGCAAACAACATTCCAGCTCAGGAAAAAACAATCCCAGTACTACTGAAAAGGAATTTGCACGGGATACTAGTAATACCGAAAACTCCAACCAAACTCCATCGATACCAACACCACTCAGCTTACCTAAACGTTTCCCTGTTCCATCGAGCAAGAATCCTGTGAAAACCACCTCCGAGTTTGTTAAAAAAGAAAACGGTAACGGAGTAGATAAAGAAAAGGAGATAAAACCAAGGCAAAGTTCGCCTGGAATAACCAATAAACCAAACGACCAAAACTATCAACCATTGCAACAACTGCAACAGATGCCAGGATACCAGCAAATGTTCTATAATCCGGCGACAGGACAAGTTATGTCACTGCCTGTGCAAGTACAGACTCCGCTTGTATCTTATCCATATCCAATGATACCTCAACCATATACCCTGCCGCCTTCCCAGCCAATGTACACCATTCCTCCAACGACTGAAAATTATTTGCGTCGCCAGCAACAACAGCCACAGATGGGATATGTTAGGAACTCAAATGGACAGTTGGTGCTTGTACCAATCTGCAATCCGCTTCCAACAACTACCACCGTGACAACCTCCAATAAACGTCAAAAAAAGTCTCGGACAACTGGTGCCATGACGCCAGAACAGCTTCAAAAGAAACACATCGAGCATCAGATGAAAATACATCCAAATTTGCAAAACGAGCTCCAGAGTCCCAAGATTTTGGATGTTTATGAAACCAAGGAGACGCCAGATGTGCCGCTTTCGAACTCGCCAGTCCACTCACAAGGTCATCGAAAAGATGGCTCAGACGACGGTTCGGAACTTCTTGGTATGCCGTCTACTGTATTTGATACAGCTTCAAATTTAGCTTCAGCTGCGGCTCCAGGTATTGCACCTGAAACTCTCAATATTGGCGAGTTTGGCAACAACACTTTAGCTGCTGGTGCCAAGTCGCATGTTTCCAAGGCCAACGGGGGTTCTTCTAAAGCTGAAAGAATTGTAGGATCCCTGACACTGAACGGGTTTACGTATAAGTATTCTCAGACTTTATCTGGAGATTTGAGTAAAGATAGAGACCTCTTTGACCGTCTGACGGAAAGTGCCTGGAAAGCATGCATTTCAAAACGGTAGCAAAGGTACAAACTGGTGATTCCAGCAAGAAGCCATTACTATCTTTGTGAGTCGGTATGCAGCGCTAGAGGTGCTTTTTAAGGACTCGCCCTTGCTCTGATTGCCTAACTCTTCTGTACCTACATTTCTCTCCTCTTTATTCAACTCTATATAACTTTCATTAGCTGCATAACCTTTTCCTTTTCTTGCTTTGCAACTGCTTTCAATGTCTTTTCACTTTCTGTTATCATACAATTTCCACAGAAACCTCTTTTGCTAGTTCTCTGTTCCTGTCATTTGCCCTCTCCTCTCCTCTCCATGCCACATGTGCCGTTCTTTCATTTGCCCTGGCACCACGGTGAGACCTTGCTCTGCTTTATTTGAGTCGACCGTCGCGGCTGAAAATCTTCATGAGTTTGACACTCTTGTAAGATAGGGAGGGAGACAGGCGGCCTCGATTCTTCTGGCGACAATGAGGTTACAGCTCAACCCTCGGTACCTAGGCCACAGAAATTCTGGTAAATGGTCACCGTTTCATCAGTTCAAAAGAGGTGTGCAAACGAAACTTGCTCAGATTGCTGAAAATGAGGATGACATCACCCGTAATATTTTCGATTCACCCGAGTACTGGAGCCAATTCAACGCTGCATCGTCACCTAGCGGATCAATACTGGACTCGTTCATAAAAAAAAACGGTACCAAGTCTGTGGGATTATTCTGCAATCCTTACCTCACATCTCCACGGGGTTTGAAGAAGTTTGCCAATGAAACCCTAGAAAAAGCAAGAGACTTAACTACACACATGATTGAAGACCAATCGGCTGAAAGCCTTCAGCGGTACATCAAGGAGCTAGATAGGTTGTCCGACATGCTATGTCGAGTGATCGACCTCTGTGAGTTTGTCAGAGCTGCCCATCCAGACTCATCTTTTGTCAAGGCTGCCGAATCATGTCATATCAAGCTCTTTGAGCACATGAATGTCCTTAATACGTCGAAACCATTGTTTTTGAAATTACAAAAAGTCCTCTATGACTCTGAAATGAGAGTCTATGAAAAACTGTCCAATGAAGAGCTTTCAGTCGGTAAGTTGTTGTACGACGATTTCAAGAAATCCGGAATCGATATGGACGATAAAACAGGTGAGCATTTTGTGCAGTTGTCATCGTACATCTCACAGGCCGGTCAAGAGTTCAATAATTCCATTACTATTCCTAGATCTACTTCGGTTAGAATTCCTAAAGGTGAATGGACAGAGACGGATTTAAATCCGGCATTTGCTTCCTCTGTCTCTAAAAGCTTTGACGGATCCATCACTATTCCACTTTACGGGCATGTTCCTTATGAGATATTGAGATCTTGTCCAAACAGTGTTATCAGAAAAAAGCTTTGGGTCGAGTTGCATAGTGTTCCAGACGATCAGATGAAATTGCTGCTTAATCTATTGAAATGTAGGGAAATCTTAGCAAATTTGATGGGATCTAAAAATTATGCCGATTATTCATTAAAGGACAAAATGGCCAGAAGTCCTGAAAACGTCGTCAGCTTTTTGAATGGTCTGATCAATGATTTAAGACCCAACATTTTCAAAGAGTTGAGACTTCTATATAAATACTTGCCTGAGAAACCGCAGGAAGAAATAAGTGATGGTGAACTCTCCAAATTGATCAAGCCATGGGATAGAGAATATTTGGTCACCAAACATATATTGTCTCAAAAATCTTCTACTAATGAGGACATAACCAATTACTTTTCCTTGGGTACGGTGGTGTCAGGATTATCCAAGTTGTTTCATTCTATCTACGGCATAAAGCTAGTTCCTCAGAAACTCAAAACCGGTGAAGTGTGGTCTAGCGACGTACGAAGATTTGATGCAGTTTCAGACACAGACGGGAAGGTTGGAATAATGTACCTTGATCTCTTACAGAGGAACGGAAAGACCCCTCATCCTGCGCACTTTACGGTTTGTTGTTCAAGAATGCTGGATGATGCAGAGCTGAATGAAAGCGACCCGTTCAATTTGTCATTACCCACCACAGCAACTGTTGAGACGGTAGATGTGGAGGGGAAGACGTACCAGTTACCGGTTATTTCATTGGTATGCAACTATTCCCAGAACCACTCCAAGGGAGTCGTTTGTTTGACGTTGGATCAAGTGTCGACCTTGTTCCATGAAATGGGACACGCCATGCACAGCATGTTAGGTAGAACCAAGCTACATAATGTGTCGGGAACAAGATGTCAAACTGATTTTGTTGAACTACCCTCGATTTTGCATGAAACCTTTGCCAAAGACGAACGAGTATTGAAGTCTTTCGGAAGACACTATAAGACAGGTGATAGAGTTCCTGTTGAATTGATCAGAAAACATCTGAACAGTGATAAGATTTTGAATTATTCGGAGACTTTTGGTCAAGCCAAGATGGCATTGTTAGACCAGATTTATCATGGCGCCAACAACCTTAAGATTGACGAGAACTTCAATTTGCTCAAGATCTATCACGAATTGGAAAACGAGTTGTCGTTTTTCTCCGACACCGAATCTTCATGGCCAGGGAAATTCGGCCATTTGTTTTCCTATGGGTCTTTGTATTACTCATACTTACTGGACAGAGCCATTGCAAGCAAAATATGGACCAAACTTTTCGAAGATGATCCGTTCAATCGAAAAGCCGGCGAGAAATTCAAGAACGAGGTTTTACGTTGGGGAGGTTCCAGAGATCCATGGTTATGCATTTCCAGAGTTTTGGACATTAAAGAATTAGAAAAGGGAGATGCTAATGCAATGAAACTAATCAGTAAAGATGCAGAGAAATTATAGATAGAAGTGAATAGATATATATGTATATAGATTGATAGATAGGTGAAATTACTTTTTTTCCAAGAAACTCAAAATCGTAGATAAAATCCATATTCTTGAATCGACTGCACTGAATCTCAAGTTCTTCAAACCAAAGTCTGTAAAAGTACCGTCAGAGTTGAGTAAACAGATGAGTTGTGATAGCAAATACGACGTCACGGAACAAACAAAGACACCACAGTCGGATCCATTTGTTTGCTGTGGTGAATCTCTGACATGGATGATGTCCCAATGCTTACTGGAATTCGAGTCTTTCGGATTGAAAAGAATTTGCGACATGTTGTTGACAAGCTGTTTGGTTTCATTCAAATTGGCTTCGAACATGGAATCAAAAACCAGTACCTTTTGTACGTATCCCTTGCTTCCTGGTTCTAAAAGTTTGACAAAAACAGCCAAACTCCAATGAGATCCTCCTTCAATGCAACCAAAATCATCGTTGTCATTTAAGGGACAAAAGATGAACTGAGACTGTGCAATGCTGGATGGTAGCACTTTGGAAGTGACCAAGTCTAATGGTTCCGGGTGGTTGGCTATCAGGAACGTGAAAGTTGGTAACAACAGCGTTACGGGTGAAACAAACGTCTCTTTTTTGGAATCTGAGTCGTATTGCAAGAACTTGGAAAGTTGTAGCCTTTCTTTGAGTAAAGGCATCAGATAGCCGTGGTTAATGAAATTATACACAAAACCAATGTTGTTGTCCGATAGCCATTCATCATCCAGCAGATTTCTCAAATCACTTGTGTAAATCGGCACATCGTCAAATTGCAAAACTCTCGTAGAATCGGTGGCATCGGGATGTTTGTGTCTAAGTGCATTTGTGCATTCATTCAGTATTTCTTTCAGTTCACCTATTTTGGACTTGGAATTGACACTTTTGTGATTGTTCTCCAGACGGTTTTGCTTTTTGGCCATTTTGGCATTTTTCTTCGTTTCCCTGGCCTTTTTCCTCTCATTTTTCCTTTCTTCGGCACTGGATTTACCTCTGTTCTTTTTCTTGGACTTCGAAGCCGCTGTGGATTCATCTGTCTCGTCATCTGACAGCTCGCCAACCAATACTTCTTCGCCGTAGAGTGTTGTATGAGAGCTCAAATCATTCGAACTGGCATCCAAAACCCCTGAATTGAATCCTAGACGACGGATTTCTTCTCCCTCGTCAATCCGGCCAGATTTCAAACCAATATTCCAAGCAATCTCCAAGGCATCAAATCCATTGGTTTTATATTCCTTTACTGGTTTCGATTTTTTGGACGATTCCGAGTCCAATGAACCTAAACCCGACCGCACATCAATCCTGGTCTCGCAGTCCCCACCATCAATGATAAAACCCTTATATGCGTTGAATGTTATCCGCATTTGCTTCCCCGAAGAAACTCCAACTACTAGCGTCGGCACTGGCCGAAAAGAGTAACCTCGAATGGATCATTTTGATGACATGAGAAAAAAAAATTAATCGGCCGAAGGAAGATATGAGAAAATAGTAAGATCAGATTTGTGCTATTTTACCTTTGTTTGTCCAAATATAAAGAAATGTCTGAGTTTGATATTGAAGAGCCACTTACATCTAGTGCAAGACCATGTATGTAAATAAATTGCACGGAGATAGGATCATGACACATCTTTATGACACATAATTCATCAGATGTATTAATACTGTTTCGAAATCATCATTTTTGAATAAAATACTAACATCTAATCATGCTACCAGGAGCACCAGTGGAAATTTGGGTGATCCAGTAACAGATTCTGTTTTAACTGTACGTATTATCAAATCATTCCCATATCGGAATATCAAGAACTATGTGTTTCAGCACGTAGACCTGGTCAACACCACACCTAAACAACTTCATCAGATGATTTTGGACACCATCAATAAGGAAGGATCTTTAAGACCATATAGAAATGTTAATTATGATACCATCAAGATTTACACCCATGCACATGGTACTAAAACCATGAATTTAGTGATCAACATGGATCACGACGAGGATTGGGTATTGGATCTTGCACCTGAGAACACCAAGAAGCTCATTGATTACGGAATGGAAAATGAAACTGAAGTTTCTATTTTCCAATGGAAAGACTATGAAGAATACAAGCAAAACCCTGTTGACAAGTGGTGATTAATGTTGAATACATATATTTTTGGCAAGGATCGGTGAAAATCGGGGACAACCCGTAGAAACTGGTGTATAGATACTTATAGAATACGATGTAAATATTTCTGTTATTATTGTTATCATCATAAAGATATTTTGGAAATGAATTTGCTGGAAATTCCGTCATAGAAAACTTTCTTCCTGACAAATCAATAGGTGGAGAGGAGAAACTTGGCCCTTTCTTTTGGTGATGTGGTTGTGGTTTTTGATAGTTTGATACGGTCTACATTCTGTTGACGTTGATTCTTGGAATTACCCCATTATCGGACGATTTGCAAATGCGCTGAAGAATAGAGTTGGCAGGCCCTTGCTCGTAAAGCATAATATTAAGATTGGCCACTACCTATGGGGAAGAAAATCGTTTCAACGTAAAGTTAGGGTAATATTATGTTGCTCATGTTATAAAGGCATAATTTTAACATGAACGATGCTTCACGTAAGTACTACAGCGGTCTTGCTGAAACGTAACAATCCTGGATCTATCTTCATAATAGGTCAGCAAGCCAATTCTTTCCGCAGACCACATTTCCATTTCCAGCTTTCCAGCCCGATGATAATTCTCTGGCGGTGGAAGACAATTTTCTTTTCCCACTGGCACGACTTCCCGACCTTCCACTCCGGCCGTAAACGCTTTTCCCAGCCCCGCATGAAACAAATCGTGTGCTCCTGCTTACACGTGACAGAAAAAAAAAATTAAAAAATTAGAAAAAATTAGGAAAAATAAAAATTATTTTTGTTGATCACGTGCTTTTGTGCACATTCACGTGACCTACAACTGTGGCGCCAGTATTTTGCTCATTTTTTGACACCAGGGTGTATATTTTTTTTTTAAAGAGGTTATTTTTTTATATCTTGACCCTTAAAATCACGATCTTGGTTGTTATTTTGGTACGGAATTTGAACATCACAAGCTCAACCTGTGTGAACAAACTTGTCGTCAGAAACATTAGAAACATTTAAAGAATTTTAGTTAAAGTCACTCCTTTTTTTAGTTTTATTTCTTTTCACACGACATTTCTCCAGAGTGTTATTTTGTTTGTTTAACTTTGCCACATATTTACAAAACACATAGTATGGCTTCAGAACATAATCAGATAAACGACCCCGATAATAGGAATGCGATAAGCTATTTAATAAATGCGGATGTTTCTAAAGTCTCAGATATATCAAGGAATGGTAATAAATCGTTTATGGATTCTTCAACTTCTTTGAGTTCATCTTCATTAGATCTTGATCCCACGGAGAACAAACGAATGTCGTACTTACAACAAAGCTGCGCCGCTGATTCAAACGTGACGGAGAATTCGTTAGCAAACAAAATACAGGTAACGTACCCGGGCGGGGGCAACAATTCCATCCAGAAGAGGAAACCAGACTCGGCGCCAGTGTTCACTGAAGCCACTCAGTCGACATTCCAAACGATAAGAGACCCCAACACCAAAACAGATGTACATGTGCTACCTTTGTCCCCGGCCAATGAATCGGCATCTTTGAGATTGAAACAAGAGACGCCTGGTTTGCTGGACAATCTCTCAGTATCGAAATACAACAGACACAACCTATCACATGATGAAACTACCAGCGCTGATAATAGCGTGCAAGACTCGTCCATATTCAACGTTGACACAAAATACTGCTACAGACACAACCCCAGGGTTGAATGCAACAAACTCGCAGATAAGGTGCAACTAACTGAAATTCAAAATAAATTGAACAAACTCCCAGTGCAAAATCAGGAAGCAATCACAAGTATTTGGTCGACTTTTGCAAATTCCACTTTTGATCAAAGAACTTTAATTTTGCAGGGTTTGATATCACAATGTTGTTTCCCCCAATTATCAGCCATTTCACATAATGTTTCTCAGTTGTTGAAGATTGATTTCTTGGAAATGCTACCAAACGAGTTGGCATTGAAGATTTTGTGTTATCTGGACTGTCAGAGTTTGTGCAATGCGGCCCAGGTTTCAACGAAATGGAAACAGTTGGCAGATGATGATAGAGTTTGGAGATATATGTGTGAACAGCACATTGATAGGAAATGTCCTCAGTGTGGATGGGGACTACCGTTAATGGCCGTCAAGAAACTGCAGGAACGTTCCACTCTGTGCAGGAAAAGAAGGTTTTCAAATTGTGAAAGTTCAGACGATTTTGAGTGTACTTCGCAGCCACATCTCCCTGTAAGTCCTACTTCAAACCACCAAATTAAAGATATCAAGGCCAATATATTGAGGAAGAAAAGGCCCTGGAAGGCGGTATACTCCGAGAGATTCACTGTTGAACGTAACTGGAGAAAGGGTTACTATTCTTTGAAAAAATTTGTCGGGCACACCGATGGTGTGCTATGCTGTCAGTTCAACAATGATAATTTATTGATGACGGGCTCTTATGACAAGACGATCAAGATTTGGAATACTGATACTGGGAAGCTGATCAGAACGTTGAATGGGCATACGATGGGTATCAAAGCTCTGGTTTTTGATGACCAGAAGCTAATTTCTGGTGGTTTGGATTCAACCATCAAGGTTTGGAACTACAGGACCGGTGAATGTATTTCTTCGTATTCCGGACACCGAGAAGGTGTCATTTCTGTGGATTTTAATGACAAACTCATTGTCAGTGGAAGTGCCGATAAAACAATCAAAGTGTGGCACGTTGACACGAGAACGTGCTATACATTACGTGGCCATGAAGATTGGGTGACGAATGTCAAAATTCACCCTCCAAGTAAATGTCTGTTCAGTGCCAGTGATGACTCCACCATTCGACTATGGGACTTAGAAACTAACAAATGTATCAAGACCTACGGCGGGGCAGAAAACGGGGGCCACACGGCGCAGGTTCAGTGTGTCATACCATTTACCTACACTGAAGAGCTAATCACCGACACGAGCGACCAAATCGGGGACGGGATCGAAAAGAGAGACGGTGAAGATGTCGTCATAGGTGGTACCGTTGGCAATGCCAACGGTGCGCAAGATGACTATCACGATGGCGATGGCGATGACGATGACGATCGTTCAGAGAGTGAATCTGAATGCGATTCCAATGAAAACCTGTCTCCCGAAGAAAAAGAATACCGTGACTTTATTAACAGGCGCAAACATCTCCCATCGCACTTGATTACGGCTTCGTTGGACAACACCATCAAAATCTGGGATCTGAAGACCGGGAAATGTGTTCGGACCCAGTTCGGCCATATCGAAGGTGTCTGGTCTATTGCGGCCGATACTTTCAGAATTGTCAGTGGAGCACATGACAAATCGATCAAAGTGTGGGACCTACAGAATGGACAGTGCATGCATACATTTGTGAACTCCAGTTCGGTTTCTTGCGTGGGTTTAGGTGATTCCCGAATTGCTTGTGGTTTAGAGAATGGTGAGGTCAAGATGTACTGCTTTGATTGTAAATGAGGTGGTTGGGTATCTGTTGCTTCCGTTTCGGTTTTGGTTGTGGTTTTGGTTTCGGTTTTGGTTGTGATTTTGAGTTTGATTTTTGAATATTATTTTTCCTTTTGCTTTGCTGATTGTATATTTTGAAACTTTATAAATTTGGGTATATATTTTGTTTATTTTTTTTACAAAAAAAAAAGAGATAGATCATTTTATCACGTTCTTCCGTTTCCATCATTCACATATTCTTTACCGTGAAGGAATACGAACTGGATATGTTGTATAAGGTAATGATGATAGAGTAAACAAAGGGCATCCACGTCGAAACTCTGAACTGTGCCGCAGTGTAGATGGCAGCAATTAGAATCCCAACTATAGATCCCGCCAGTAAACCTTGAAAGGCACCCACTACTATGTACAATAGAAATGTGAATATGATGACTTTCCTATTACCGTGAAATAAAGAATCTATGAAGTAGTGGTGGTAATTGGGCCCAATGGTAGACTCTTTATTGACATTCATTTCCGGTATTTTGTACACCGGATGCCGATATAAACCCAGATAGTGGTTGATGATCATGAGACTCCCGGAGAGCGTGTATACCCCGGTCATGAAGATGATTGTCCAGACAGTGGTGAATTCCCACACGTCTTTGGTGTAGTACAAGAAAGAGTTGTTAAAGTCCTCCGCTGAAGGTCCAAGTGGCCAATACAACGAAGGAAACAATGGTTTTTCGTATCCTACGGGGGCCTGTACCATATTATTTACCTCTAATCAATACAGGTTATATACAGATGCAGAGAACAGCTATCCACTCATCTTTCTACTCGGTTGGCCCAAACCAAGTGGCCCGCCCCGGCCGCAAAGGTTTTCCTCCCTCGCCGCCCTGCTGAACATTACGTAACACGACTCGCTCCGCGTATGTGAGGGCGGGCAGGATCAGCGATTGATATGTGGCGAATTGGGGTTGAAGAGAGTGTACCTTGGGAGAAGGGCATATCTATTAGTCAACGACGTGTGTACGCCATGCCAGAATTCAACATTACTATCAAAATGACCGGTGACGCCAAACAAACCGTTGGTGTCACTTCCGATATGACGGTTTTGCAGCTAAAGGAGAAGATTGCCACTGAACTGGACGTTGCAGTTGAACGCCAAAGATTGATCTTCTCAGGTAAAGTTTTGAAGGACAATGACGCCTTGTCCACGTATAACATCAAGGAAGGTCACTCGATTCATCTGGTGAAAAGCGCTGTTAAAAAGGAGCCTGCTAACACTGGTTCTTCTTCCCCAAGCAATGCGATTCCAGCTGCGCCTACCAATATTGAAGCTGGTCAGAACGCCATGGATCCGCTGGCTGGGCTTACTGATGCCAGATACGCCGGTTACAATATTCCAATGCCAACCATGGACCAGCTCGGTTTTGGTACCGATGGAATGGCACTGCCTGCTGAAGAGCAACTGACACAAATGATGGATAATCCATTATTTCAAGAAAGTATGAGATCCATGTTATCTAATCCACAAATGCTCGACTATATGATTCAACAATCTCCACAGTTGAGAGCCATGGGTCCTGCTGCCAGAGAAATGCTACAGAGTGATTATGTCAGAAACATGTTGACAAATCCTCAAGCAATGAAGAGTATGATGGAGTTTCAAAGAGCAATGGGCGGAAATGCCAGCAGTTTAGGTGGAGGTGGACCTTTTGGAGGGTTCCCAACTCCTGGTGACGCCGGTGCTTCAACTGCTACTGGTTCTACGGCACCAGCTACTGAACCATCAAATACAGAATCTACAGGTGGAACTACTCCAAATACTACTGCCAACCCATTTGCTACATTATTTGGAGCTAATGCAGGTGCCGCTGGTGGATTTGGTGGTATGGGAGGTATGGGAGCTAACCCATTTATGAATCCTGCACTTATGAACATGTTTGGTGGTAATGCTGCACCTGCTTCTGCAACACCAACAGATACAAGACCGCCAGAGGAAGTATATGCTACTCAACTACGTCAACTCAATGATATGGGCTTCTTTGATTTCGACCGTAACATCACGGCCCTCAGACGCAGTGGTGGATCAGTAGAAGGTGCGATTGAAATGTTGTTCAATGGAAGTGTGTAATCTGTTACTTTTTATAGTTTAATTTCTTAATTATATTAGCTATTTGAGTTTACACATACGTATTTATTTATAAATGATTCTTGCAAAGTATTATTTAACCAAAGTATTTGTCGTAACCAGTCAAGACAAATCTGAATTTAACATCACCCTTTACCATTCTTTCCCAAGCAGTCTTGACATTTTCTTCGTTAATATCAATAGTTTCGATCATTGGCTTGATGTCGTGTTCAGAGGCAAGTTGCAACATGTATTCAATGTCATCTGGAGAACCGATGATGGAACCACCAACAGAAATGGAGTTGAAAATCATTTGGAATGGTGTGAGACTCAATTTTTCGTCTGCTGGTGGGGCGGTAATGAAGATCATTTTACCGAATGGTAATAATAAGTTCAGAACATCGTTAATGGCACCTTCAGAGAAAGATGAACCGGTATTGATTAATAAGTCTAAAGAGTCTGCGTGTTTGGTAGAAAAATCTTCTTCGTTAGTGGCAATGTAGTGATCCGCACCTAATTTAGTGGCTAATTCCTTCTTTGCATTAGTTCTAGAAATAGCGGTAACTTCGGCACCTAAAGCCTTGGCAAACAAAATAGCCATGTGACCAATACCACCGATACCGTTAATACCGACTTTAGTACCCTTCTTAACACCGGCTGTAATCATTGGTCTCAAAGCAGTAACACCACCACATAAAAGTGGAGCAACATAGTTGGAATCTAAATTATCTGGGATTTTGAAAGCAAATCTAGAGTTGACTCTGACGTGAGAAGCATAACCACCTTGAGATGGAACACCTGATGGGTAAACACCTAAGTAAGTACCAACTTGTTTTTTACAGGTTTCAGGATGGTTGATCTCATTACATCTCTTACAGTCGTTACAACTGTCACATTGAGCACCAACACCAACTCTGTCACCAACCTTAAATCTTGCATCTGGACCAGCAGCAGTGACACGGCCGACAATTTCGTGACCAACAGCTAATGGAGCATAAGGTCTACCCCAATCACCGTTCGCAGCATGAATATCGGAACCACAAATACCACAAGCTTCGATTTTGATTTCAACGTCATTTGGTCTCAATTCTTGTGGAATGTAAGTGAATTCCTTAGCGTCAGTCCAGTTGTCATAATCGTGGACACCAATTGCTCTAATTTCTTTAAGTTCGGACATATTTATTTTGTATTGTTTAGTTTTTCTTTTTATTTGATAAATAAATTAACCAAAAGATTGTGTTATCAAGGAAGGGAAACGTATCTCTTTTTATAGTAGTTCAAATTTCTTTTCTAGAAAGTAAAAAATTTCAATAATCTTGCAAATCGGGAAACTAAAGCGACAAGACTCTTAACAGCCGCGTACCGACTAGTACCCATCTCGGAACTCGGATTACAAATCAAAAAAAAAACGGAATTAAAATTAAACATCCGAAATCTAATATAAGCTTAATTTGGATTTACAAGCAGAGAAAGGAATTACAAATACGTGACGTGCTGAATACCAAGGAAAGTTCTAGAAGGCCGAGTTCCCGAAACCAGTCAAAAACAATTTTAGGCCTAATAATATCCCAATCAGCTACAACAGCCCATTCCCATTCTTATTCCTTCTGCCCCATTAAGCTTGAGGCCCCACGTTTGTGGCGTTATCAACGTTGGTCGGCGTCATGGCTGTTGGAGATTGTGTCGAGTGTAAAATTATCACGTGCAATGTGCTTTAGTACTGACTGTAAAAAACAAAAAACCATTTTAGTGTCTTCTGTACTATTCTGTATGTCTTTATACGGGGAACATTCAGGATAATATTACATTACTATTAATAATACTTCTATTCCTAAGTGGTTAAAATTAACTCAAAATAGATGGTTGTTAAGTCATATTATATATTATAATCACGTTTAGTCAATGCAAAAGTGTCTATGCTTGCTGAGTCTCCTAAACCGAGACTATCGACGCGTAGTAACGCTCTAATAATTATATTACTAATACCATATGGTTGAAAGCTTGTACGGAAACACGATAAGATTCATTACCTCTTTGACTTATTGGTTTATTTCCGCATCATGTAGATATTATGGTAGTAATCTAAATAAACTGTGTATCATATTCATGGGCTCATTATATGCTACTTTGCTAAGCCTTTGTGAAAAGGGAAACAGAACAATGTTCATAAGATTGATGTAATTTATCGGCATTCTTCTGGGTAAAAAAAGGCGAACAATCGGCGTTCAGACAACATCAAACTCTCGAGGTTAGCATTCGTCAATCTTACTTTAAATTAAGAACAGAACTTTCTACTGGTTGCGGTGATGCCATTAACTAAGCTTATCATCAGTTGGTAACTTAGTTGCATTGTTGAAGGGCATCAAAAACTATAAAAGTAGCCCTAAGGATTACGTGACCAAAAAATACTACAAGGAGAAGAGTTATTTTTTGAATAATAAACTCGATAGCGGTATTGTCTTTAAATTGTAATCACAGATAACTTTGCAGAGGAAATATCATACCACTTGCACATAAAGTAGATCTTAAACTCGCGCAGCGCAAAGCGTAACAATGTGCTTTAATGTATTTGGTATCAAACAAATAGTTTTAACTGGGATTTTAGTAAGAGTTTGTCAGTTGTCTGATATGAAATATAAAATTAGGAAAAATCTTTAAATTTTGCAGAACATAGTTTGATTCAGGCAGTGTACTAACCTTTATGAGGGGGGGGCTGTCAGCGTTTGTTGAAAAACTACTAAAAAAAATTTAAATTTTTTTGTTAATTTATGATTTCCTGATGAAAATATAGAATCTCAGGGAAAGAAATTTCTTATTTTACAGCTTAAAGGACAAGAACTTCTTTTGTAAAACTGAATTATCAATAAATCGCCTACCTTGAGCAAGTATATTTTATCTGGGGGTGTTAATATTATCAAATCATACTTAAACCATCTTTTTTAGTGTATTAGAAGAAGGAAGTAAGGAGCAACATCAACATTGTCGTGGGTCACAAATTCGACAAAGTCTTTCGCTACACGAAATTAATAGAAAAAAAAGGAATATCGCCACAGCAAGTATTAGCCGGAAAACTCTAATTTACGGAAATACTATTTGGCAGAATATTTCACAAGTTCTAGATTTCATATATGGTGATTTCCGCCCATTCAATTACCTAAGTGGTTTTAAGCTAATTGGGTTTATACTAGTCTTTACAAATAAGTGGAGACATAAGATTCAAAACTTTAATTATCGAAAAATAAATCGGGGATTATCGAGATTTAAAATAGTATGTTTATCATGAGCTGTTTGTTGCATAATATACTTATTTGGAATGCCAGTCATGAATACCGCAAAATAACTTTATGCAAGTGTTCTAAGATTCCGCGTCAGAATAATGAAAAATACCCGAAGTGGACAAATATTGGCTGGTTGTGATTTTTTTCGACATCTTTTGTAATCAGACAACTTTAGGAAATTACTATAGCCAGAATTGTGGAATCTGTTTGAAAAAATTTATATTGTGCTCATGTAATACTAGATGTGCTATGTTGGTTTACAAATGATATGATGATCAGATTTAAGTATATACGGGACAAAATTAAAAAAAATTGTTTTCCCCAATTTAGTAAATTCTACAATAAATTCCTCTTCGATATGTTAGCTCGATAATATCATAAAACCTTGTTTAAAAAAAACATGCAGACAAAAATAGTAATCTCACCTCGCTAAATTTACCCAAAGAAAAAGAGCAACGAATACCCGCCATGCACATATTCCTGAGATATCTTTTTGGCGCCTCCTTGATAATGCCTAGGTGAATTTCATTTATAAATTGACAATTGAAAAGTCTCTATTGTATTATTGTATTATTCAAACTCCATTTGTATATGTGTGTGTTGGATGATAGTATAAACATTAGGAAAAATCCAGAACTGAGGAACCATTTTTAGGCGGTTAATTCACCCGCATATTTTCGGTTATAAGGTATATGTGACGGCCGAGTGACCTAAGCAGAAAAAAACAAGCGCTTTTTCATGTTCCGCTTAAGCAAAGAAAGGAGTGGATTACTGTGTCACCGCGGTGTACCGTGCACATTGCTAGACAATTCAACCATAAAACAAGGTTTGAGAAATATAACCCGTTCCAGTGGTTATTATTTTTAGACTTTTACGATAATCAACTTTGCGTATAATTCAGTTTTTGAAACTAGGAAAGAGGCGCACTAAATCAAATGAATGTATACTAACTTAAATCTACATTTATTTAAGTACATTCTCGGTTTAAGGACGTAAAATTGTTCTAATGAACAAACCTTTTTTCGATTTGAAGTGAACATTTTTTGATCCCCTTTCCTTCTTTTTTGAATAAATAAGAGTGGGATTGTTTTTCTTTTATTCTCATCTAATAGTACGGTCCTTATTTCCAACAATAAGCTCATCATTTGATTCTTTCCTAAAGCAAAACATTATATGTAGGTGTGTCCTTTTTGGTAATTTTTCAATCATGCGAAAAATGTTGCCGAAATTTTAATCAACAAGCAATTTCTGTATATGTAGAGGTGGATGATATCAACACGATTTTCACAATGCCTAAGGCCCGCCAAAGGTTGTGATTTCTGTGCTGATCCCCAAAAACGCAAAGTTCATAGTATTGAGATATTCCAGTTTTGTTGAGTCATTTTTTGTGCCCATAATACCTTTATTTGGAAATGATACTAAAAGCATTCCACAAGATACTGAAATTTCTGTATATCAGATAAAAAAAATATTCATTCGGTTGTTATAGATGCAAAAGGAGCATTTCAGTTTGGAGCTGCATCAATCTAGGCAATGGGCTTTTGCTCAAAATGGAGGTTTTCCGCAACACTCATTTTTTTTTTTGTTTCTGGTCGTAGTTATAGCATTAGCTCACCTCATAGCATATTCAAATACGTGATGCTCGTCAATGTTCATCAAAATCGGGCTCAAAAGCAATCACCATATTACAGTTTGCCCCGATCGTCGCCATATTTTTTATGACGTCGCTACAATCTTTACTCGTTTTAATGCTCGGCAACAATAGAAAGTACTGTTTTTATTGGGTTTGTTTTGATTTCGAGTGTGTTTTTCAGTGAAATCAAGAAAAAAAAAATGCTAATAACAGTTGCATCAACATATACTTACGCTTGAGTCTCTATCCTGATTATTGTGTTGTTGACGGTTGAACCTTTGCGTGACAACAAATACAAACTTACTACAAAATCTTTTACTGAGACTGGGTTAGTTATCAGTTAAATTAGACGGTTTCAAGATACACCGGCTTCAAGATGCGATTTTACATTAGACCGAGTTTGATATTTTTAGTAATCTTTTCCGTGCTCAACCTTGTGGAAGGTACCAAAATAGGAGTTCAAATTCCTCCAAGACCAGATCATTTAAATAAAGTCAATCGTATTGATTTGATTAACAAAAATATAGAAAAAATCGATAATCTTAGAGACAACGAGTCATTAAAAACGCTGCAGGAGAGTTTAAATTCAGAAATTAACCAATATATCTTACAGAACACATGTTTAAGATATAGATTGAGCGATTTTGTAGCATTTAATGAAATTTCAAGTAAAAAATCACTAGATTTATTGATTGGATTCAAGATTAACTTCGAGCATTTTGGTAATGATAGAATCCAAGATATCAATTTGAACATTTTGAACAAATTTGGAAATACATTGAGACGCACTAATAGAATTCAAGAACACGATTTGAAATTCTTAGTTGATTACTCACTTTTTTCCAGTGAAGAGGAATCCTTCATGAATGAGTATATTGATGTTTGTTTTGAAAACGTCAAAATCGATAAATCCTGGAGCAGCAAGGCCGATGAGATCGGTTGTTACCTGGAAATTTTCTTTGGAATCAATCAAATTTCTCAGAGTTACCAGAAATCCACAGCTTTACTTGATTCAGGGTATGACACTCTTGAAGAAATTGACCGGGAATTAGAGATAATACTTAGACAGTTGATTCAGCATTTGAATGGTTCAGAAAAGGAACTTAGAAACAAAAATGAGGATACTTTAAACAAATTCCAGATATTTGTCATAGTTACCTTTGTAATTTATCTGCTTGCTAATTTTTCCCAAATTTGGTGGCTACTAAATTATCTAAAGCAGAAAAATCTTATATAAATATTTGTAGAAATATATACTTCATGCACGTAATAAAATACTTAAAATTAGAAAACCATTAAATAGGAAGGCAAGAAGCAGATCAGCGAATAACCTTTTCAGAATTGTTTAGGTAGATCTACAGCGAGCCATAATTAAAACTAAACTAATGTCCGTCCGCTTGTATAGAAAAGCAGTACTCAAAATGAAATTATACGACGTATTGACAAGTGGAACAAAAACGCATCGAATCGTATTTAGAAGAGATTTTTTTTTTAATATGAGGCCGTAAATCATATCAATAGCTCCCAAAATTGAATATGTCCATTTTTTCTATTTCAAGTTGCATAAATAATATAGCACTTTTTGGTCGCATTTAAATATTTAATATTTAATCAGATTACAACCAGCAAGGGATTTCATCATATTGCGTTTATCTATTATCTAACTAAAACGTAACTACAATATTAAGTGTACATTACAATTACTGATGTCACCTTTACCTCGATTCCACAAAAACAACACATATTCTTCACCACTTGTTTCCATTTCAATTATCAACATTCCATACCAAAAAATAAAGGCTCTAGAAGGAACGAGTATGAATATTTTCCACTTTGCCGCTGGGAACTAAACGGAAAAATGTGGGAAAATTTACGCTCCGTCGGGACCGCGAACTTTAAGCTCTTTCTCACTAACCAATCAAGTGAGAATATTTTTTTCAGTGACAGAACGCGTTCTAGATGTAGTCAGCAAATTTTTAAGAGTACTAATGCAAGCGGCTTAAATTGTGATAATTTAGATTTACGTCAGAGTGGGGGTAATCAGGATCGAAATCGGTGGAAGCGAATCGAAAAAAAAAAGTGGGCATACCTTAAATAAACAGAAGGGTTTGTTACATTTTTTGTGGTTACAGTCTATTGTGCTAAATTTCGGGTTTTATTCGAAGGACATTGTAGGGTCTTTTAGAACACATTGCATCATTTAATTTGCTTATTACAATATCGTATGTAATCCCACCACAACGTCAGATGAATGTATGTTATGTACGATAACTAGAAAGACAATTACAGCAATTACAAAATTGTTTCCCGATGCTATCTGTTTCGGTATTTCTGTCTTTCTCCACACGATTTACTATATAAGTACACATGTAAATCCATTATATTTTCTCATAACCTGCCATTTATTTTTTGTCTCTCCTTGTATTGCTTCTCTTCTCTCTTGTTAGTTATTACACACTATACCCCAGCAAACATGAACAGCGATTTATACCCACTAATGTCGTATACCAATGCTATTACCACACAGTCTAATATGGATGCTCAGACTAAGCCGCCTTACCACACTGGTCTTCTAAATAATGATTACCATTATAATGCCGCCAATAACGTGAGTAACACCACTAATAATACCAATAATAATCAACCACCAATGGACTTGGCTCGGGAATCGTTGGGTAACCAAAAAGAGTTTAACTATAACGATGCAGTGAGAGCCGCTTCGGTGAGTGATAACACTTTTCTCCCAATTCCAGACTCTCTATCTGTAAGCAATTCTGTGTCAAACATTCTTGCTCAACCAATTGATAACATCTCTAACAATAATCCGTCTCTGAATAATTTGAATATGAATTATCAGACGACACCAAGATGTTTGACCCCATTAAATGCAAATACGAATATTGAAAGCTATTTCAATTTCCCACAAATCACTAATACCAAAAAACCAACAATTAGCTCAAACCTTTCCAATTCATTTGTTTTTGGAAGCCAAGATTTAGCAACTCCAACTACAACAACTACTTCGAGTTCTCAGTTTGATCATTTGAATGATTTTTTCGACTTTACCGATACATCCTTGAATAATTTGATGGATAATTCTAGCATGAAACCCAACTTGGAAATTTCTCCAATAAGCACAATCTATAATCCAGCAGATGAGTTTTCTGGAATGAATATACTGAATATGATTGATGATAAAAAGTACATTTATCAAGATCAACTGAATACTGACAATCGTCATTTTAGTAGTTCCGAAGAGGTTGAATCAGAAGACGAAAGGTATAGAAAGCTGAAAATTGAGTTACCTAGCCAAAGCTCAAATGTTATAAATGATGATGCTAAGATTTCGTTTAGTCATAATAGCATTGATAGCTCATATAGTGATTTAGTTGAACCAAATCACACATATTATGTAACCAGCCACCATGATTCTCACGAACATAATCATAATCATAATCATAATTATAATTATAATCACAATCATAATCATCATCATAATCATCAACAGTGTTCTCATCATCATGATGATGAACACACCCATTTACACTGTTCACATGATCATGATAATGAACATACCCATCATGAACATAACAAAACAGAGGAAGTTGCTGAAGAAGAAGATGAAGATATACCAGAAGACGAAGAGGATGAAGAATATCAAGAATCTCCAAAAAAGACGGTTCAAAGAAGAAAATCTACTGCAAGGGTGTCAAACAGCAGGTCTACCAATAAATCAAGAGCTTCTATTGACAACGGTTTGAAAGGAGATAAACAATTTAAATGTACTAAATGTTCAAGTTCTTTTACTAGAAAGACAAGATTAACAGAACATATGAACAGAGTTCATATGGGTAAAGTTTACCATTTTAAATGTAATATTTGTGGTACAAGATTAAGTTCTAAAGAGAATCTAACGAGACACTCGATTGTACATACTGATAAATTCAAATGCCAAAAATGTAATAGAAGATTTGATAGAAGTTACAGATTCCAGAGGCATATTGAAAAGTGTAATATGAAATGTTAAAACAGGGGAATTAAGGAACAGGAACAATATGTATTTTTTTACAGGTGATTGGTTTTTTATGCTTTGATAGTAATATATAATTTGTTTAATGCTCTTATTTATTATTTTAATTTCAATTTTACTGTGAGGGAAAGAAAATCCTGCTAAAATCCATCTTTCAACTCGGATTTAGTAAATTTTATTGTTTTCAGCGGCGCATTATTTTTTAGTGGGTCCAATTGTTTTCAGCAGTGTGGGAAAAAAAAGTGGGCTTGTTTCAGGTAAGCCGGAATGCGCGATATGCGTGGAGAGTGCAAATCCGACATTTAGCCAATAACTCAATTTCAAATTGTCTCCAGTGCCCAGCTATTTATGAATAGCTGTGCTCAGCTGATCTAAAAAAGTGTTTCAAAAAAGCGGGAAAAATGTATGAATTACAATTACAGTGGTATGAAATTTTCATTTCAGTGGATACATACAGATGATATTGCCTATCTGCTGATGGTCATGTAATTTGTACTCAGTGTATGTGTTGTTATGTTGACAGCATGAGTCTCTACAAAAAATTTATAGCCGAAATATCCGAATGTGTATTAATAACTGCGGACTAAGTATGCGCCTCTTCTCGATTAAAATCATACGTGACGTGACTCCTTTACCTTCAGTAGCCGCATTTGGTTAGGTCAGTTTCACATTATTTATTGTGGGGTATCAACACTGCTATAAACCTTGTATGTGATAGTTAATTTGTATACAGTGGTTGTAACAAATGACCACGGATGTCGTCATAACTAGAGGTAATGAATTAATTGCGTTCAATGATTTCATAGGCTTGTTGTCACTTCATCTGAAATAAATGCCGCATTACCTGTACCTTTCAATGTCTCCAAATTGACAGCAGTTGCGTAATCTTTCAACAGGTGTGGCTTAAATGGCTCGCTCCTCTCCTGGAAACAAATAAGGGGTAGATGATCGCTCGTTTCTTGTACAGTACAGGTCATCAAGTGTCCGTATCACCTATGATTCTGAATCTTAACTTCGTGTCGATTGCCTTCGTACCAAGATATTCGCTACTAGCTTTGAACATTAAGGGTCTTTTGTATCATCCGGGTTAATTAAGCGATTTTATATATTTAGGCGCATACCGAAGTATAGTGTAGAAATGCAATATTTAGATCTCAAAAAGAGTCGATAGTCGTCAATGATTTTAACTCCATGTTTCAACGTTGATTAGTTATCATGGGATTCCAATTGTTGATCAGTAATTCTTCAAAACTCACAGCTCATCATAAAATTTTAAAAATTTCTTGCTGTTAAAGTACTACCTTTTGGAAAGCGCCCATGTTCTAACATTGATTGCAAGAAGCTTTTTTTCTTTTTGAAATAGAGTTCTGTAGTTCTAGCGTTAGTTTTACACGCGCCACAATGCCCTCACCAGCCGCTGCTTTTCCTTAAATTGGCGCGCTTTTCTTTTTCCTGAATATTGATTGACGCGTCTTATTGTCACCCAAATTACGCGTCTTTTTTCTCTATAACGAAGAAATTGGAAATTTCCAATGGAATCAATTTGAGGTTTCCGGATGTTAGGGTTCGATTTAACTTTCAAATTCATTGTACATTCTAAGAATTGCTCTTCCAGATCAATTGGAATTCTGATATTTTGAAGTGTCAAATAACATCATGTTGGGCGTGTCAGAGTTTGATGAGTTTGAACTTTCCAGGTCAACTCCTGTTGGACTGAGACAGACCAATTTGACAAAACAACTGAATAATAAAAAGAATACCCAAAAAAACCACCATCAAAGCATAATGCTGTTAAATAATTTCAACAAAAGCAAAAACAGTTTACTTGACGATACCGTTGGTGCCAATTCGGTGTACAGCGGTGCTTCAAGCAACAACGAGTTGAATAAAACAAATAACTACCAGCAGCAGCAATACCAGCAGCAGCAATACTATCAGCAGCAGCATTACCAACAACAGCAACAATACCAGCAGCAAAAATATCAACAACAACAATATTATCAGCAACAACAATACCTCCACCAACCGCAACAACAACAACAACAACAACAGCACCAACAACAACCGCTCAATCGTGAATCTTACATGTATTTAAACTCCAACCATTCCCAGCCTCAATACACCCAACAGCAGCCACCATCTCCAATAGTAAGAAGGATTTCTGGCGGTATAGTTGGATCTCCAATGTCTTCAGACGAACAGGCAAGACAATTAACCTTCAATTCATTAATGGGCGTGAATACAAATAATAACGATTTGGGCGAAATGGCCAAACCCATGGCATACGTTAATACTATCGACAGTGACAAGGAATGGGAATCCATAAACGAAGACGAGGCAAAAGACTTGGAGATTGAAAATCTGAAAAAGATCATCCAGAGTCTTCAAATAGACAATAAATCGCTGAAAAAGAAACTGAAATCCATCGAGTTGGGCCACGACTCATCATCAATCATTGCGGAAGATACAGCAGAGTACAAGCCTTTGGAGGAGGACGAATTTATATTTTATAATGATGACAGGAGTGTGTTAATCAATAAAAGTCTTGGGATGGATACCGGTGGCGTAAACGCCAGTGATGAAAAAGTTGAAGGTTTGGAGCTTGAAGTCAATAATTTAAGCGTCCAAAACACAAAGTACTTCAAGGATATAAAGAGACTGAATGAGCAATTAGAATATCATAAGATTACTGAGATAAATCTGACGAAATTGCTGAACAAGATTATAATCGCATTACCGAATTTCATAACCAAGCTGAGTGATTTTAACTCAGTTGTCGATTCTAGCAAACTGACAGACGAGTTGAAGGACTCGTATTCCAAATCAATCAATGTCATTGAAAAAAAGCAAAATAAACGTAAATCCTACACGACACCTGTGATACCATCAACGCCGGTTATAAGTAACAGTGGAACCTTAAATAATGAAGAGATCATGGAGCTTCTCAGAAATGACATTAAGGTTTTAAACTTTTCATTGGAGAGATCGAAAGATAAAATGAAAAAGATGGATCGGATGTTCTATTCCAAAATTCAAAGTGAAAGAGAGACCATTAGAGTATCAAGCAAGAAAATGATATCAATTAATGAGTTCAGCAAAACTGAGACAATGAAGATACCCCTAAATCGATTCAAACTATTTGATATAACTTCTCCATCAGCAGAAGATGTCTCAGACTCTACCGACATGTTGATCTGTAACTCTAAAACAATCCCAAAGGAAGATTCCAAGATGTCTTTATCTTCTAACTTGAAATCAAGCAGTAGGAGTTCGAGAATGGAAGATGACGATGATTTCAAAGATGCCAAATCCACCATGTCTACAGCTTTTAGTAATTCCAATTTATCCAAGTATTCTACGGATGAGGATATGAGTATGGAGTATGAGACATTTACCGCATAGAAAAGCCCACTTCTGGTAGGAATATCTAGACTTTGTATACCATGTAACAGCTATTCCCGATATAGATTTAAAGAAAAGCAAAGCAAAGTTTACTCATCGTCCACTGCTACCAGTGTGTTTCCTGAAAGAAACACTCATAATAGTGAAACCAGAAAGAATTAGGACCAAATCCCAAAATAGCAGCAAATCCCCACACATCGTATTGCAGACTATTGCGGCTCGAAAACAGTTCAAGTTTTTTTCTTTTCGTCTCCAAAAATAGTTCTTCAGTTATCGCCGATTCGCTCTTTTCTTTGTACGGCATTTTTTCCCAAAATCTTGTCGCGGAGGCGGCTCAGTTTAATTCGTTCGTATTTTGGTGCTTATCACGGCCGTTGTGTCCACCTGTTTAATAGTTCTTCTTGGTAAACCTCAGACAATACCTTAATAGACAGCATATTTGAGTGCAAGTATCTATAGGACATCATTCGGCTTAAAATGCGAAATTAGAAAAATAAATAAAAGCTCCTTAACTAATTAGCATAGTTATTTCCATATTTGAACCATTACGTAGCGCTTTTATTGTTTCTGTCAGATTTTTTTTCTATAATTTTTTCCTTTTCTTCAAAATATATCTGGGGTACTCAGAATTTTTCGGGCAGGGAAACAAAAACCCTAAGATACAGGAGACCCATTTCTTTGTTCAGTTCTTGATTTCACTAAATAGGTATCACATAACATCTAGGTGTGAGGTGAATAGTTTGTCTTTGTTTTGAAAATTGTCGTTTAATCCTTGGTATTATGGTTATGGTCCGTTTCGCAATGAATAAACTGTTTTACAGATTGTTTACATTTTTAGTACTGGGTTTAATATGTCTAGCAACCATTATGTTCATCAATTCCTCGTCACCATTTTCAATGAATGCGAAATCCATTTTCTTCGTCAAAAAAACAGATGTAAGCAAATTCACATCTTTGTTCCAGACAACATTGAAACCAACTTGCCCCAAATTCACGGAGTATAAGCTGTCTTCGTCAACGTTTTGGCAATTTTATGGATTCAAACAAGATGATAAATCTAAAGAGCTGAATATTGATAATCTTTCGAATATTCTAGATGTGACATCAGAGCAGGAATTGGAGATTGAACGAATCCACAATCTCTTGAAAAGTACTTATCTCACAGACAACTATAAACCTTTCAAGAACATGAGAACACAAAATCTCCTGAACAAAGGGATTGTGTATTTGTCCGGTAAAGAATATTACTGGTTGACGATGCTCTCTATCAAGTTCATTCGCTCCACATTAGGAGATAACCAGACTCCCATCGAGATATTTGTTCCATATAAAAAAAAGGACGATTATCATTGTCACAAGATCGAATTAGTTTATCCCAATGTGAAATGTAGGTATTTTAGTGATTACTTGACCGGCTTTCAGCTGGAACATTTGAGCGGATATCAATATAAATCATTGGCATTATTGTTGAGTTCTTTTGATAACATTCTTTATTTGGATTCTGATAATGTTCCGTTGGTTAAACCATCTTTGATGTTTAAAAACGAGCAGTTTTTGAAAACAGGGTTTGTTTCTTGGCCGGATTTCTGGAAAAGATCAACTAATTATAAATTTTACAAAATGTCAGGAATCGGTGGTTTCGCCCAACCAATCTCAACCACTCCGTCCATCGAATCAGGTCAAATTTTGATCAATAAATCTACTCATCTGAAAACTTTGATTTTGTCATATTATTATAATTTCTATGGACCCGATTATTTTTACCCGCTGTTTTCACAAGGTTTTCCCGGTCAAGGTGATAAAGAAACGTTCTACATGGCAAGTCGAGTTGTTGACGAACCGGCCTTTTTGATCACCGGTCAGAAAACAAAAACTTTTGGATACAAAGATTCCACGGGACAGTATTTTGGCCAAGGGATTTTACAGATGAATCCTGATAATTTCAAAGAGTTCTGGTTTCTTCATATGAACTATCCCAAAATGGACTTGGTTGAAAAATTGAACTCCGATTTTTTCAAAAATGACGCAATACAAAATAGGTACTGGAAGTTGATCCGAAATGCACAAATCGACAATACAGAGATTAATTTCAAACAGAAAATCGGCGCTGACTATGAACTCGAGATTTGGAAATTGATGCAGGAACTTCTAAAGGTGGATTTTAAGGGATTCCAGGTTTTTCCGTCGATTGGTAATGATGAAATGGCCGATTATGTGAAAGACCATATTATGGCGATGGAGTTCAGTCCCAAATAGTTCCAGAGAGGGAAAAAAAACACCCGTGAACGAGGAAACGAAGATATAGTTCTTTTCCGAATACCTGCTATATAAACAACACACGCTTATAGATTTCCATTTTGGCACCCTTTGATGACTGAAGAATAGATTAATATATGCAAGATACACAACCACCAAAATGTATATTAACGTCTATTATTTGTAAATATATGTATATATAGAGCCACCAACAACGGTACCTAATATATCCCCATTAATATGTGAATCTACAGCGCAGTAAAGGCCTCATAGAAATGTGTGGACGATCGACCATTTTGCGCTGACGTAAGCCGATCTTTAAAATTTATCCGAACCGGTCTTTTCAGCATGAATGGAGTGGAATATGCACATACGAAGACAGCTTCAAATACCTGTATAATCGTGAAACCGTTCTGTCATGACAGCTGTGAATGCATTTGGTCGCATTTTGAGAAGGAATGTGAGCACAACCACGATTTTTTCACATCCGCCGCCAAATATCTCAGCCAAACAAATGAAAAGATTGAGTACAACTGATCTCCTCATCAAATTAGGCTATATTGCACAACCAAATGCAGGATTGACCAATTGGTTACCACTTGGGAATGAAGTTTTGAAGAGCGTTGAGCAAGTAATCAGAAAACGACACGAAGAAGAAGGATGCGTCGAAGTTTCATTGTCCAGTCTGTCCAACGAGGATATCTGGTCCAAGACCGGTCGTTGGAACAACAACGAACTGTTCAAAATTGATGATAAATTTTGCTTGGCTGCCACCGCCGAAGAAGAAATCACATCCTTGGTAGCACAGTATTTGCAGACATACAAAAAGCTCCCATTTATTGGATTTCAAATCACACGAAAGTACAGAAATGAGATCAGATCAAGAGGTGGATTGTTGCGTGGCAGAGAGTTTGTGATGAAAGACGCTTACAGTTTTGATTCAAGCAAAGAGAATGCTCTTACCAGTTTTAAAAAGGTGAATTCCATTTACGAGAAGATATTCAGTGATTTAAAGTTACCGTATGTTAAGGCTAATGCAGATAGCGGTGACATTGGTGGTGATTTGAGTTATGAATGGCATATTTTAAATGATATCGGGGAAGATAAACTTCTCAAATGTACCGAATGTGGCACTTGTAGCAATGTTGAAAAGGTTCACCCATTGAAGGAAGAGAATATGTTCGTCAACGAGAGTGATGTGAGGTATTTTTTGAACAACGACGACGAGTTGATTTGCATTTACTTTCCTAAAGGAAGAACCCTTTCGATGAAATTTGTGAAAGAGGAAGATTTGGTGGAAGTAAACGAAAGAAAAGCCACTGGCGAAAAGGCGTTGGCCATTTTCAACGAACAAAACGAACTCAATGATAACCTAATGACGGTTTACAGATTGATCGACATCAATGTTGGACCGGGAACGCTGATGCCAGATTTGCCTGTAACTTTCAGTAAGAACCATATGATTTCTTTCCAAGGATTAGATCTGACAGAAGCCCAAGATGGTGATACCTGTGGCTCTTGTGAATCCGGAAAGTTGAGTGAAATGAAAGGTATTGAGGTTGGCCATACGTTTTATTTAGGTACCAAATACAGCCAGCCATTGGATGCTGAGTTTACTGATATCAATAACGACAAAAAGTATTTTGAAATGGGATGCTATGGCATTGGCGTCAGCAGAATCGTAGGCGTGATTGCGGAAACATTGAAGGACGATCAGGGACTCAGATGGCCCGCCAATATTGCACCCATTCAAGTGAGCATTATAGCCAACAACACCGAAAAGGATGATATATGCAATGATTTGAAGTCCAGATTGGTTAATGCGGGTCTGAAAGTGGAGTTTGATAGCAGTTCCGATATAGGGTTTGGTAAAAAACTGCTGAAAAGTAAAATGCTAGGGATCCCGCTACAGGTTATTGTTGGTAAATCGTATCCCGTTATTGAGATAGAAATTAGAGGATATCAATTTTCGAAGAGCCATAAAGATCTGCTCCGCAACCACAGTGAGGAGTGGAGTTGGGTCGTTGAGGGAGATAAACACAAGGTTCCAGTTGAACACGCTGATAAGGTGATAAAGGCTTTATTAGACGATCTCTAAGGGAAAGCAATTTTATAGATTAAATTTACATGTAAATATAATAGTAATGCACAGAAAGAGAAACACTGAACACATTTTCAGGGTATTGGAAAAGATCTTACGGAAAGAGGATATGTGATGGTGTTGTTATCACTTGGCGGGTCTGAGTTGAAGGTGCTTGTATTTGGAAGCAATTGTTGACAGTCACTGACTGGTAGCGGGCGAAAAGAGAGGGGAGGGGGGGGGGATGGTCAAGAACGAGATGCAAATGAGCATGATCTGCTGGCCGAATTACCCATTCTTCAATAGTTCCGGCCACAAAATGTGAGACGCGAGCGGTGGGTGGGGCGGGGAGCAGGCCAGACAGGCAGATCATACTAAGTAAAAGTCGGGGAGGAACGAGAGCGCGAAGGCCACAAAGAAGCAGAAGATGCAGTGAACGTGTTGTTTGATAGCACATCCATAAAACCGGCCAATAACATAGTATATTTTTACTTGTATTGATTGAAGCGATGCAGAAGAAATGCTGATATAGTAAAAGTCATTTGTGAATGGATTCGCCCCGCTTCAAATGTAGACACTTCGACATACAGCTCCAATGGCAGTCTTCTACAAAAGGGACACTACCACGAGAGAAGTCCGATCACCAAGATTTAGCCATTGCGATCAAAACAAGATATTTACTGTGACTCGCCAGTTTATCCTGATGCTAATACAAGTCCTTTTCTTCTTTCCTTTCTTTTGCTTTTCTGTAATCGTTGGCTCTTACTTTGAGAGGAGACTACCTTTATTTTCACGTTTTTTTATAATATTAGCTTTTTATACAGAGAATTATACTTGGTCACACATATATGAATTATTCTACTTATAAAACACGGCCGGAAAGTTTTGCAAGAATGTGTAAAATGACAACAGAGAATATGAAAGAAATTGCAAAGACTAGAACAACCAATGGGTCAATCTTGAAACCTTGTGCTTCTTCATTGAAGATTTTTAGCATTGAAGATGAAGAACCACCTGCACCTGCACTTCTGGAAGAGTTTGGAACATTTTGTTGTTGTTGCTTGAGTTTATTTTCTTGAGTTGCTTTTCTTTTTGCAAGTGTTTTAGCACCACCAGGGACAGCAGAAGAGGACTATATTAATATAAGAAAGGGAAAAGGCATTAGTATTTATTGAGATCAAATGAGCTTACTAAGAGCTGTGCACATACCATTGTTGAGCGTTAGATAACAATCCAAATAATCAATAGACCCAGAGAATAATTCCACAATCAGCTAAAAAGATAAGTGTTTTCCAAATTCATGATGTGTCCTCAGTGAACGGTAATTCTCGACGTTGTGGCGCATGACTTTCCCAAAAAAATGAAAAATTGAAAAAAATGAAAAATTAAAAATCAAGTTTAAAATTTACATCTAGTAACCGGAAATTAAACCGGTCAAATCTAAACCGGTTTTTGGCCTTACATTAAATTTCCACTCTGTGGCGCATGTCGCGAGTGTGTGGAGCGATAGTCGTCTGTGTTTTATGCGCATTAGTTTTAGATGAAGTGACGTTCAATACCGTAACAAAGGGAGAATATCTTTATCTGCTAAAGGCAAGTAAGTAATGGATAGAACTGAAGTGTCTGCTACTGAAAGTAGTTTTAGGGCCTCTGATAGCAATAATATTGGTTCTGGTGTTCAGGTCACCGAGTCCAGCATCACTGGTAGTACCGCAGACGCAAATGGTGTTACAGCATCAAATCCTATCAATCCTAATCGTCGTTCGTCAATTTCATCTTTATCGTCTGTGGGAACTGGGGTCAATAACTCCACAAATGGAATGCAGCCGAATATCACTGGGAACTCCATTTTATCTTCTAGAGTTCAACAGTCCAGACATTTCGGCAGTTCCGTTAATCAAATGCAAAATTTATCCTCCGCTTTTACAAATGACCAGCAGCAACAGCAATCACTACATATAAATACAACAAATGCTACCATTGCATCTAATTCGAATACGGATATTTTGAATCATTCACAGCTCAATGATCATTCTTTGAATGCCGCAGACTTTGCAAATATGACAACTTCCACAATCGCCGATTCTGCCCTGGACAGGAAACCACAACCTCAACAGCAGACAATCCAAATTCAGCAACCCAATCTCACCGGCTCAACAAACAACAGTTTCAGCCAAAATTGGTTGTTGAACAGCCAACATCAAAACCAGTATTTGTCACAACAGCAACAACAAGCCCCAAAATTACAACAAAATTCGTCTTTGCTGAATGTTACGCCTTGGATTGAACAGCAAGCTCAAGTTTCACCCTTTCATCATCAATACTCCATCAATGCGCTGTCTTCCCATTCTACGGGAAACACCATCAGTAATTCCAACTTGAATGAACTCAATCAAAACTTGACCACCAATTTGAGTTTGTTGACATCGAACTCTTCTGCTCTGAATCCGCTCAACCAGCACACTCAACAAATGAGACAGCCCCAATTTTACAAAAACAGTACTGTAAATTCCCATTTCAACCCATCTCCTCCAAACAACAATAACGAATCTCTCAATACTTCATACAACTACCAGAACTATCAGTCTTTCCAGCCGTATCAATCATACGCAACGAGTAACGCTTCTACTACAAATCTCAATAAACTCGCCAACACCACCAACAATGATTCTAACGCCGTAAATAACGACGAAGAAGACGAAGAGGAATTGATACCAACTGCCATTGTTATTAAAAATATTCCTTTTGCTGTGAAAAAAGAGCAATTGTTGGATATCCTGTCCAAACTGAATTTACCGTTGCCATATGCGTTCAACTACCATTTTGACAATGGTGTTTTCAGAGGATTGGCCTTTGCAAATTTCAACTCTATTGAAGAAACTGCCCTTGTAGTGTCAATGATGAACGGAAGAGAAATTGACGGCAGGAAACTACGGGTCGAATACAAGAAAATGTTGCCGCTGCAAGAAAGAGAGAGGATCGAAAGAGAGAAAAAGGAAAAGAAATGTCAATTAGAAGAACAACATCGGAACACCTCGATCACCTCACTGGCATCCTTATATTCGGCTGCTTCTGTAACACAGGCAGGCTTCAATGGTAACGGTAATGCGGGTGGTAATCAATCGATTGGTAATAATAACGTTCCCGTTTCCGTTGCCGTTTCCGCTGCCGATGAAGCAGAAACCTCAAATATTGACGACGGTAATTTGGACGAAGTGTCTGTTAACACGAACGCCGCACCTGAAAAGAATGTATTCTCTATTCCAAAACTCAATCAATTATCGATTCCACCGTCAGAAGTTGATTTCAACAATCCTGAGATTTTGGAAATTTACACCAGACTGGTTTTGTTCAAAGAAGATTCGTCATCCGAACTCACTATTAATTCGGCGAGCTTGTCGACAAATGGAAGAACGTCTATTAAACACTTAACCAGTTTCTTGAATTTGTGCAATGTCAGCACGAATTCAAACGGAAACATAGTGATTCAAAAGCAATCATCATCACGCCAACAATCACGCCAGCCAACGGGCGGTTCAATTTCGGGCTCTAATAATACAGTAAGCAATATTTCATCTGCCGGTTCTAATTTGACCTATCAACCACACCACTCTCTAATCAGATCGCAATCCCATAATTTACTGAATTCCAATCCAGGTCTGAACTTGAATACGAACAGGTTTAGACAACAGTCGCCTAGAACAGTTTCTCAAACGCAACAGTACGGTTTCAATAATCAGCCCTCTTCCTTGGGCCTGAATTTGTCGAATATGACTCTTTCCGGTCTGCAGCAACAATCGACAATCCAAGGTAGTGGTCTTGGCCATCAACAGCAGCAGCAACAACAACAACAGTTGCAACAGTCACAACAACCTCAACTACACCACTCAAGTTCGAATGCATCATTGAATTTATTGAGAAGTAAAGGTCTGACTGCTCCAACTACTCCGAACGCAGGTAGACAGGCTACCTTTGGCTACAACTCTCAGATGGTACAGCAACAACAACAGCAGCAGCAGCAGCAGCAAGCACCACAGCAGCAGCATTTTTTCTACAATACACCAAACAATAATGGTTTCAACAATCCTCAAATTACCGGCGGCTCCAACATCAGCCTCAACATGAACATGAATATGAATATGAGCGGTAAGGGTATGGATGATCTTTATTCTGGTATAGAGTGTCTGTCCTTTGATAATAATGGGACCAACTGAATAAGTTTCGAATCACACCACTCCATGGAAAAAGAACGGAACGTATGAACACGACTGAATCATCCAATAATGTGACCTAATTGCCTAAAAGCTTATTTCTACTTTACTTTGTTGTATTTCACTTCATTTTAGTTTATCTTATTTCAACTTATTTTATTTATATATCACGTCTTCACTATCATGCCCTTTATGTCTTTTTATTTATTCCATATAATTATATTTAGAAAATCTGTATTTACTTCTTACGTTTCTCGTGAGTCCTGTGATCAAATCAGCGTTGCTGACGTAATCTAACGAATTGTGCTACCACCAGGCTAAACCTTGAGGTTTAATGTTTTCTGATTCACTATGAGCACTTTTTGTTTCCCACAAAATACATTTGAAGATGATATCTGTTTTTTTATTGAATGTATTACATAAACATGATTCCACATGTCTCAACAGATGCGGCAGCCAACATTATGCATACATACATACATACATTCACTTGAGTACCGTACAATAAAAAGAGCATATGGCACTATTCTTTATTTCTACCATCATGTTGAAACCTTTTCCTTTTCCGTTTCCAACTTTTAAACAATTCCTCACAATAACTGATTGAGCTTTACCGGAAATCTCGCCTTATATCCTTCATCTCTCCGTATGGAGCTGCACATTTTGTAGCATGTTTTTTTCAAACGCGAGTTTCCGTTCCAGACACGTTGTGGTTGTTCCTCTTGTTCCTCTTGTTCTGCATCAGTGAGCGGTACACCATCAATGAATAGCAATCTGCGTCATAGAAAGGACCCCGTTGAGAAATCCGAAAAGGATGTATTGGTCACATTAGAAACCAAGGGAGATATTTCCAAATATGACAAAAAGGGACACAAAAAGTTATACTCGTTTGTGATTAACCTCATAATACCGCTATTTTTGAGCGGTTTGTCATTCTATCTTAGATACTACGGCATTGGAGATAATGACCACGTCATTTGGGATGAGGCACATTTTGCCAAATTTGGGTCGTACTATAACAAGCATACCTTCTATCACGATGTTCACCCACCTCTTGGAAAAATGTTATGTGGATTGAGCGAATATCTGGTTGGATACAAGCCCGAGAACAATTGGGACTACATGTTTGAGTCGGGATCGCAATACCCGGAAGACATCAACTATTTTGGAATGAGGTTGTTTCAAGTGATATTCAGTTCCAGTTTGGTTCCGGTCACTTGGTTCATCTGTTTATCAATTAAATTACCCGTGTCCATCAGTTGGTTGATTTCATTGGTTGTCTGTTTAGAGTCCAGTTTCATTGTTTTGGGTAAATTTGTGCTTCTAGACTCCTTTTTGTTTTTCTTCACGGCTACGACAATGCTTGGTCTAGCAAAATATAACGAGTTCAAGAGACTCGAAGGTAAATCGTGGAGATTCAATTTTTGGATGCTCTTTCTTGGTTTGAACATCGGATGCGTGTGTAGTGTGAAATGGGTAGGTTTATTTGTCACCTCTGTTGTGGGCATTTACACCGTAATTGATTTATGGCTCAAGTTCTGGGATCAGAAACTCAATTGGGTCAGTTATGCGAGAATCTGGATTAACAGAGTCTTTAATTTGATCCTGGTGCCTTTCCTTTTGTACCTGGTTTTCTTCAAGATTCATTTTAGTTTGTTGTATTTACCAGGAGACGGCAGCGGATCAATGAACACATTGTTTCAAATTGGCCTGAAAAATACCGATATTGTGGCCCAACCAAGATTTGTTCAACTCGGAGACGAAATCACTCTGAGATCACAAGGATTTGACTCCAATTTGCTACATTCTCATATTCAGACATATCCAGAAGGTTCGCAGCAACATCAAGTCACAACTTATGGATTCAAAGATTATAACAACAATTGGAAAATCTCCAATTCAAGAAGTGGGGAACCGCTACATGGAAATATCAAAGAAGGTGATGTCATTCGATTACAGCATATCGGAACGGGTGCCAATCTTCACTCTCACCCAATATTAGGACATGTGACCACAAACGGTTATGAGGTGTCCGGTTACGGTAACGATGCAGTAGGAGACGAAAAGGACGATTGGATTGTGGAAATCGTGGATCAGATACATTCGGCAAACCTGACATACTCGAAACAGAATGAACAAGGGAAAACTTTTGCGGATCATCTGCACCCGGTTTCAACAGTATTCAGGTTGAAGCATAGATCCATGGGATGCTATTTAAGTACCTCTGGTAAGAGTTATCCGTCCTGGGGGTTCTCCCAGGGTGAAGTTGTCTGTATGGACGCACCAGCTCCGGGATCTATCGGTTCATTTTTCAACTCCAATGCCAACTGGAATATCGAGAGTGTCGTCAAGACGCAATATGAAGCCGACACCGATTATGAATACCCTAAATCCAATTTTTTCAAAGACTTTGTTCAAATCCAAAACTCTATGGCTAAGAGTAACAGCGCCCTAGTTCCTGATCCTAATAAGAATGATGCAATTGCTTCCTCGTGGTGGGAATGGCCAATTATGCGCACTGGTATCAAAATGAGCAATTGGTCACCTCAGTACAGAAGATACTTCATGATGGGAAACCCAATTCTTATTTGGCTTACTACCGTCTCGGTTCCTGTTTCACTGATCATTCTGGTCATTATTATCATAAAATGGAGACATCAAAATTTATTCATGAGTGAACAGGCGACTGAAAATTTACTGATGCATGCTTTTATTCCATTGTTTGGTTACGTTCTACATTATCTGCCGTTCATTGTGATGGGTAGAGTCACTTATTACCACCACTACATGCCTGCGCTATATTTTGCAGTTTTCATATCTGGTTTTGTGGTTGATTATTTGACAAAAGGATACAAATTTTTGAGATTTGTCATTTTATTCTTGTTGAATGTCACTATTATTGGCTCTTTCATATTGTTTTATCCAACCTGTTTGGGTATGACCGGATCCATTTCAAATTATAGCTATATCAATTGGTTGCCAACCTGGGAGTTTTCTGTTTACAAGCCTTTCAACGAGTCTGCTAGTCTGTTGGTTCCATATTTACAGAAAAAAATCGGTTCTTTTCATTGATTAGCAATTAAAGAATGTCTACGGAACGAATAACTGTCTTGCAGATAATATTTATACTGCGACGTCTGCGACGAAATAAAAGCTGAAAATACTATTGAGCGTTGGTAAAAAAAAAAGCTGCTACGGAAAAACAAACACCCAGTAATATCATTCACTTACCATATAGAAATTTTGTTTAAGTTATATATCAAGCATATCCGTAAAATAGCATCTACGATGTCCCGAATGACCGGTCGGACAAAAGAGAACGACATGCAAGAAAAGCAAAATCACCGGAAACCGGAAACTTGAATGATTTTGTTTTCCTTCAAATTAAAAAAATTTCAACTCCATTAATTTAGCACAGTAAATTGGAAATTGATCGACTGTTTTGCCCTACAGAAATAGCACCGTTTTTTAAACTCCGCTTTCCTGTCTGTAGTGTACGACGTTTCTTCTTTAACCTCCATTAGAAGAGGCTCAGATTTGCCTTCCCCTTTTTCAAAAGTTGCTTCCCTCCTTCATACTTATTTCTTTCTGCTTGTGTTAGTCCCTTCTTTTATAAAACAATGCACAATATTTTAAAAAGGAATTGGGAATGGGTGAGCATTGGTGATGATGTAGCTGTTATAGACATGAACCTAGACGGGACGAAATCCTCTTAAGGATGAGAAAAAAGCAAATACAAATAAAATCTCTATTTGTGTGCTTTTGCCGTCAAAATTTTAAAACCAACCACTGAAAGCACTCAGCATTTTCATTCTTCATCACATTTAAAAACAAGCATGTTACTCAGTTGTATGCTCTGTTTATTGTCAACAAAACATTCCATGCCAGCGTATCTAATATGTTACGTAATCCTGGCAAATCCTACTCTGACGCGTCAATTTCCAAACTGGTTAGTGTTTAAAAAAAGTTGTTTTGGTTTGAAGTTTGGCGTTTGATAAAAGTTGTTGACGTTTGTTTCAAAGCAATAAAACTATGTCAAACAACGAGACCTTACTATATGGAGATAGTCCACTTGCTTGTGCATGGCTAGCTGCAAGTTTGGAGAAGAAACTGAGTAAACAGCAATATTTGAAGACATCAATTCTGGATTCTACTCGTGCAATCGAAATATCGAGTGCATATAATGACTCAGAAACCAATCAATTAGTTACAAATTCCGGATCGGAATCACAATTTCAGTTTGTGTCCCAAGCACCCAATCCAGATGCTTCCAGCAAAGACAGAAATGAGAAGGAACCCATTGCCTTGAGGATCTCAGGTCAATTATTGTACGGTGTGGTGAAGATTTATTCACGTAAAACTAAATATTTATACGATGAAGTATCTTTGGCATTAATCCAGTTGAAATCTGCTTTTGCCGTGTCAAAATCTATAACTGTTCCAATTGAGAAAACTGTGATCACTTCCATTGACAATATCACTTTAAGAGATACAGTGACAGAAATGAACATTTTGTATAATACGGATTCTTTTAATATCAACAAGGTTTTCGGAATAACTGAAGGAGAAGATGAAAGTAGACGTGGAACGCAATTATGGACACAAGCACCACCCAATTCACAATCACAAACCGGATTTGAGGATATAAGTGTTGGTAGAAATGGCAATACTACAAATAATGAACTGACCAATGTTGAGTTTGACTATGATTTTGATGTTCCCGCTGATTATGACAATAATACCAATGGAAACAGTGATCAAGATGATGCTGGTGCCGATATTGCCAATCAATCAATTGACGCTTTATCAAGAAGAGCTGTTTTACCAGCTGATGATTTAGATGGTGTAGATGATATTGAGCTGGATTTAAATTTGAAAGAGCCGGAAATGGAGAAAACCACTGAAATCCCAGGTATTAGTGACTTTCAAATATCAGCGATTGATAATATGGATTTAGAATTTACCATGGATGAAACTACAAACGGTGTTGAAGAAGACGACGTTGAAGTTGAAGAAAGTGATAATAATGAAGAAGAACAACTCCCAGTTAAAAGAAAAAGAACAAGAAGATTCAATAAAAAATCCTACAAAAATGACAATGTTATTAGAACCCAAAGAAAGAAAATAACAGTTGACGAAGTAAGAGAACTCTCAACTGAACAACTGAGAACGAATCAAAGAGAATATCCACAGAACCTGAGAAGCACCCAGACTTTCAATTCGAAATTTGAGGATAAACTTTTCAACGATTTGCTCAATGATTTTGAACCGAAGTTCCTCAAAGATATTGGATACAATTGGAATTCTCTCAAGAGGAAGAGATCACAATTACAACTTAATGGTACGAATACGGACATTTCTGTGGATGATCATGGAATTGAAGTGTCTGCGAATCACGTAGAAAAGAATGAAGAGGTTGAAAAGGATCCAACTCGTGATGTTGAAGTGCAACCCCATGATGATGGTGTCACCAATAACGACATACTGCCAGAGCTTGATGCGCATGATGTTGATTTTGATTTTGATGTCCCCGATGAAGAGTCATATAGACCTCAAGAACAGCCAGTTAGTGAACACAGCTCAGACGATGATCGTGAAGAAAAAGACTTTGAAGAAAACGAAGAAGAAAATGGAGATTTTGATAATTACGATGATATCGATAACCGTAATAAGGCCACAATCGAGGTTGCGAATGAATTGCGAAACGAGTTCAAAGATGTCGGAAAAGCTCATGTCTCGTTTGACTCATTAGTAGATGCCTGTAAACTGTCCAACAATACGAAGAATAACGTGACCAGGACATTTTTCGAATTGTTAGTACTGGGGACATCCAACTCGGTCAAAATAGAGCAAGACCGATTGTTTGGTGAAATCACCATTTCCTCTAAACCTTCCTTGTTTGAGCAGTTCATATGAAGTACACAATCTCTTACAAACGTTGTATAAATTCCCCATGTCAATTTGATTTGATTTGATTTTACCATGTATTATTTTAGTTTCCCCTTATTTCCCAGCTCGATCTGCTACAGCCCAAACCTATGTAGTTTACCCTTTATATCAGACAGTAGTATATCTAAACCATCTAGCACTTGAATATCTGTAAAGAAAGTCGGGCCTTGCAGCTGCAACTCTTCTGTATCCAGAGATATGGACTTATGTTTGGTAATCTTATGGTTGCTGTGTATCTTCCAGCAGAGCAACTCATTTTCAACGTTAGACGTGACAAAGACGTTTGAATCAAGCCATTTTATTAGAAAAGTCAGGCGCTTCAGATCCAAGTAAAGATTTATCAACTTGTTGGAGATGTTTATAATTGAAACTGTATTATCAATGGAAAGGATGAGAATATTGTTCGTTTTCGGATTATAGTCAATTGATATTATTGGAAGTTTGCTACTATTGGAAGGAAAAAGCAAGCTGAGTTCACGTTGTCCAAAATCAATCATGTAGACTTCGCCTGTTGCCAGTCCGATCAGAATATTGTTGGTATTGATAACAAAAACTGCAGTAATAAAGACATTACCAGATGTCTCAGTTGCTGAAACGTCGAATTCTTTGAAGATACAAGTCGGAGGTTGAAGAATATCAACAAGGTTGGTGTTTATCATTGAGTACTCGCCCTTTGCGGTCAACAGAAGCAACGAATTCGAGGACTGAGACATAGATATGATACCTTCTGTTTGACATTTGGATCGTAATTGAACCTGCGTTTCGAAGTTATACGAGAAAACAAACCCACTTTTGGATGCATATATGATTTGACTGTCGTTGAGTGAATCAAATATGGCGATGTTTATTTTACCGAATACCTGGATTTGGCCAATGAGTTGGAAACGGTCAGATTCTGATGAATCCCAAAGACACAAGAAATCATCATGTATTGTCAGCACACGGCCGTTTCTGCTGCTACTGCGTATGATTTTAGAAATCTTCGTCTGTGGAAGTTGTAACTCGTGAGAGGAAATATGATTCTGCTGCGTATTTACCTCTTTTTCAAGAGTAACTGGAACATGTTGCTGTTTGAAGTGTTGGATTTCGTCTTCGAATTTTTCCTTGAATTCAGCTTCAAGTTCTGATCTGATTTTTCTTTCGAGTTCTCGTTCAAGACTTGCTCTCAGTTCCAAAATATCCGTTTCGGCTGGTCTTGTGGCCGTCTGATCTGGAAACTGGCGCACTATTGAGCTTTCAGAAACGTTTATTCCAAGCGATTCATATGCGCCGGGGTCATTGTCACAATCTGTCCCTGTAACCACCAGGTTTCTGACAGTCCCCTGTTCTTTGGGAGGTTCTAATTCCATGCATGCCAAACTGGAGTCCATTTCAGGCTGTATCGACGTCCCTGGGCCTTCATTTGTTGATTCGGTGAGAAGTTCATTCGTGTCTCTCGAGAACAGTCGCAGTTTATTTTGCTCTCTCTTGTTCTTTAGTTGCTCGAGCTCATTCAGTTTTTGAAAAACAATATCTTCAACATCGACCACCTCAGAAGATGATTCTTCGGTATTCATGATGCTAAAAGCGTGTTGTATCCGTAACGCTGTCACCTGAACTGCGTTTCACTTCTGGTGTGAGTTGTTGATACAAACAAAGACCCCACGACACTCGAATTTGTAGTGAAAAAATATGTGATTACGTAATACGCAAATGAAGGCGGCGATTGTAAACGAGAATGTATTAGTTACGACTAGGAGAGTTGGTTGTTGATGTTGGTAACGCAGGCTCGAGTGGTGAAAGTCTGGAGAAGACCTAAGTAAATGATAGAGGTAACAAAAGGAAAGTCATGGTATAAAAAAGGGTTGGAAAATATAATGATTGGGGTTCTCAGTTAGAGCCAATACCCATCTACCTTCAAAAAATAACAATATAATAAATAGCTCACTGTAATGTAACAAAGAACTCTCATTCTATGTGATTATCCTATATTGGCAAAGTTTTTCCGTTGTAACCAACTACTATTATTAAATCAGGAATTATCCGAACAGTTTCAATTCCGTTCATGTTGTGTGACGCGAAACACGAAAATAACACATTTTTCATGAAAAGTGTTGCATCCTTGACGAAACTACAATAGATTAGAAGCAAAAGGCACAGGTAGTACCAGAATTTAACGATGGATAAAGATCTAGTTCAAGGTATCATTGGGGATTTTGAGGCAGAAGTTCAGAATGATATCAATTTGACTGGGCCACGTCAACAAAAGTTGATGGAAGATGACAAAGCCGCTGATTTGGAGGCACTTCAACAGGCTTGGATTGAAGAAAAGACAGTCCCTGAGATTTTACCATATCGTGAGCAACTTATAGAAAGATTACTTGAACGGATTCGCACCCAATTGGAGTTCATTGAAATGAACAGTGTTGAACTTCAAACTCATGAAAAGGACATTAAGCTGATGCTAGTGATCGTTGAAAGCGAACTGGAAAGAATCCAGTTTTTGATCCGTGCTTATGTAAGACTGCGACTTCAAAAAATTGATAAATATGCCTTGTTTATCCGATCTAACGAATCCGAACTTGCCAAACTGACCGGCGATGAAGTTACTTATATGGAGGGACATTTGGCAATGTTGCACGAACTGTTCAGAGAACAATATTTAAAAAAGATGCCACACGGTGCAGATAATACTGGAAGTACAAATCTCGGCGAAGACCCTGATATGATTGACGAACCCGATCTCGACAAACACGTTTTCATACGTTGTGTTCAAAACTCACGTATTACGCTCGGTCGTGGCGCAGCCGCGGAAGAATTGTCACTCGCCGTTGGCGAAGTGTATGTTATTCGCTACCGCTCGGTAAGGGCTCTGATCGAAAGAGGTGAAGCTGAGGTAATATGAGCAAATTTATTTATTCGAGATTTCCTGATTGGGAAATCGTTTGCTCCTAGTGCTAAATTTTTGTTCGATTTAACAGACCGTTTAAATAGTGGTGCATGGACGGATTTAGATAGAAGCAAAGATTTGTAGATGTAGTTTGTATCAGTAAACGTCAAAGATATGGATTCAAGCATGATTATGAATAGCGTCGATATGAGCTCTTCTTTGGTGTCATCTGTCACTGCAATGACAAACATGGCTATGGCTAGTGATTCTATGGTTAGTAGTACCATGTCAGGTGCTAGCGTCTCCAGTAGTTTGGCGATGGCTGATACTATGGTGATGCCAAGTAGTTCCACAATTATGGCCACAAGTTCCATGGCTATGACTATGGCCTCATCTATGGCCTCATCCATGACTTCATCTACTTCGTCAATGGATATGTCCTCGGGATCGGCAATGACTATGCAGATGTACATGTCTACGACCTACAAAAATGCTCCTGTCTTCTTCAAAACTTTACACGCATCAACCGGGGCTGCAGCATTTGGTATATTCTGTGTTCTCTTTTTTGCGGCATTCTTTTTCAGAAGTTTGATCTTCTTGAGTGCATACGTCGAACAAAAGGTTTTCCACAATCTGACTAATGCATCTATAATAATCGAACACGATGGTGTTTTAGATGCTAAACAAACTGACTTGTCGTCTGAATCTTCCAATACATCATCCTTGTCCAAAACTTCAATATTGAAGCAACTGTTTTGGATGAACAAACAAGAATTTGTCCGAGATCTGGTTAGGTTGGTAATTTGCTTCACTATTGTCATTTTTGGTTACGCTTTGATGCTTGCTTCTATGAGTTTTGTTTTACTGTACTTCTTTGCCATCTGTTTAGGATTGGCGTTTGCGGAGGTGTTTTATAATAAACTCTCAATCTTACTCAATGTCAGTAAAGCAGGCATTGCTTGTGGTACTTTACATTAACCACAAATAGAACATTTTTTAAGAGATACGACATACTGGCTATGATTTGATTGGGAGGGTCAAAAGTTCATGATAAATGTAATTAATAGAAGCACATCACAGGGGTATTGGAAGTTGTTGTACGTTTCATAGTTATTTCTTTGTAATATTATACGATATAGATCAAAAAAAAAACAAATTAGAATAAAAAAATAAATTTCAAATGTGATTCTCTCATGTATTATCCTATTTACTCTTCATCTTCCAATGGAATATTATCCAAAGATTCCACCAAATTGTTGAGTTCATTGACGACAGATTTATGATAATTCAATTGGATCTTAAATAAAAGTTTGAGTAAATTAATAGATTCCAAAGGTTTAATCAAATCTTTCATTGTTTCAACTGCAATTTCTGTGGCATTGACAAGTTCATCTTCGTTTTGTTCCAGCTTTTTGTTAAGTTCATCAGGAACAGCGGTTTCTTCGTTACCATTTTTCAAAGCTTTGATTTCAGCTCTAACGGTATCAAAATTCAATCTAGCACTTTCAACCTTGTTTCTAAGAGAAGCGCATTTTGCAAAATCTTCTTTCAACAAATTTTTGATCTTCAAATTGATTTCAATGATAATCAATTTGTCTTGTTCTAATCTTTCATTACCGATCTTGACTTCGCTTTCACTGATCTTCAACAATGCAGTAGTTAAAGCGTTATCTGTTACTTCTGTAGAATCTTCTACGACAGCGGCTTCAGATTCCAAATGGATTGGAAGATTAGAAACAGGTTTATTTTCCAAAATGTTCTTTCTAGAAACCTTCATGGATTTCGCAAACTGGTGAGCAAATGTCTTTGGTGTTTTATCTTTACGACCGGATAATAAAACTTTTTCTGCATCTTGAGTGGTACTTGCTTGAGACAATTCATTTATTTTTTCATTAATCAAAGAAGTATAATCAGTGAGATTTTCCTTTAAATTGCTTGGGTTATCATATGCCTCCAATTCGTATTGTCTGGTAATTTCCAAAACTTTGGCATAGAATTGCTTGATGTTATCAACCCTGCATTCCAGATCTTTGTATTCTTTTGGTAGTTCAGATATGTCATCAATTGAGCCAAATTTCTCTTGTAGAGATCTTGTGGTTCTTGCAAAAATAGGTTTCAAATTGCTGACCTCCTTTTCAAGACTCGAGATGTTTTGCTGGACAGTAGAAGATAAATGTGCAGCAGTATCTTGAATATTCAGATTGTTCAATGATGATTGCAATTGCTGGGTGGTTTGTTGAAACTGCTGTTGGAATTGTTGTAAAAATGACATCAGATGTAATTGAACGTCTCGTGGTTCCTTGGTCTTGGCTATCGGCTCTTTTCTACCTCCTTTCACCTCTTTAATTACCTTGTACAAACGCCATAAATTGCTGTTCCTTTTTTTCCCTCAATTTGGATGAAGATTCGCGGCTAGTGATGGAGGCTCGTCGCATAGCTTCAGGGGGAGCCGGTTGGTGGCAAAATACCTAGAGAGGGGTACTGGCAGGCAATATAGGAGGGATATAGTACGATGGAAAGAGGGATCAGAAGTGATTCTAGCATGAAATGTTGTTTGAATAAGCTCAAGGGTAATGTTGAGCCAAAACTCCGGTCAATCGTGTTTTCTTTGGGGAGCTTCCGGACAGATGAACATCTGAATGGCGAAACAGTAATCAATCAGCATCAAGATTTACAATAATAAATTAAAGCAGAGAAGTAAGGATTTGTATTTTTTTTTTTACAATACTGACTATTTGTATCCTTTCTTCATAATACTGACTTCAGCCACCTTTTTTTCCTTGTCTTGTAGTGTTCCTCATAGGTCGTAAAAGAAACGCAGAACCAAAACAGCAAGAAAAGGGAATAATCAATATTTGTCGATTGACCGCGCAGAGCAACTTCGCAAAGCTTCTTCCATCATGTATTGCATGTGAATGCCTTTGCTTTAGGTAGATATAGGTATTAGGTTTGAAACTTGTTAATTGAATTGACCCTTGCAAGCAGATTTTTACACAGCAATGATATCAATACCCAAAGCAGTAAGATAATGTAGAAACCATGCTGAGTAGATCATTCCAATGTAAATACGCAATTTACTGAATCAACTTTTTTGGTACATCATACAGTAACTACGGCAGGACTTCTGTGTTTCTGTACAGATTTTTTTACTGCTCTGGAAGCATTCACCTCTTTCAATGTGTTTGACCACTTATGGCACTTGCTCGATGGAAAACAAACCGTTTCAGACCCAAATGATTTACAAAATGTAGATGTTTCTGTAGCATGATGTATCAGCGCAATCATGCACGATTTTGTAGCTTTACCACAGAAATATTTCGAAACGTATACATGCTTAAAGGATTGGTTAAATGATAAATAAAATTCAGAAAATACAAAACAAACTAAATAAAAAAAACTCAAACGTGCAATCAAACATTCATTATTCATTAAAATGCATCTTTAATCGTATCAATAAAGCTCTTTCTGCGGTTATGATGGTTGGACTTTTTACCTTGACCTGATTCTTCCGTATTGTGAATAACATTGGAATCAGAAGTAGCACCACCATGTTGCATAACGTACTTATCTCCTGAAGTTTCACCGATGTTTTGGTTCATTTCTTGTGTGCCCATAGCTGGCTGATCATTTGAAGTGTACCCGTAATTACCTTCATGTGAGACGGTATCATCATAAACTGTTCCACGAGAATGGATTTCCTTCTTAGCTACGTCCTTCTTTGGCTTATTATCCTTGTTACCTGAAAATAGCTGTTTGAATTTGTTGTCATGATGTTCTGTTCCACTCGATTGAAGATTGGAATCTTTACCAGAACCAATGGCTGATTCACTGGTATAAGGATGGTAGCCAGACTCATCCCCTGTACCATGACCAGAAACGCCATGTCTAGAATCTTTAGCTTCTTTTCTATACGCTGCAACCTTGGTCTTCAGATCTTGAGACTTCAGTCCTCTGGGAGTGTAGCTTGGTTTGCTTGTAGTTTTTGTAGCCTTCATTCCCGGTTCTTCTTGAATTGGTTTGTTCTTTGATTGTTCACTCTGGAAACCCACAAAACCACCAGTACCTTCATTATTTTCACCGTGCTTTAAGCCTTCCTCAAATCCTGCTCTGTCCTTGGCCAAATTTTCCTCATCTTGTCCTTTTGAATAGTAACCGTGGACAGTTTGGTCGTAGTCAATGTGTTGTTTAGGTGAGGTTGAATGCATGTTTCTTTCCATTAAATTTGGAAGACTCTCTTTTTCTGAATGTTTGTGGTTCCCCTTTGCGTTTTTTGCGTCCATCATTGATGGTTCATCGTTGAGATTCAGATTCTGCAGCTTCTTTTCAGTATCATCATTATCATGCTTTCCCTGTTCAGTTGGAAGGAATTCTGCTCCCGGCATATCAGCCTTGGTGTGAGTTCCGGCATAATAACCATAAGCTTGACCTAAAGGTTTCAAGGATTCATTTTGGGCATTTGAATCCAGTGGGCCTGCTGCAATAGCATCTCCACGGTTGGTATTCAGGTTTGCACTACCAGTCTGATTATTGTAATCATGTGATTCCGCATTTTTGTGAAGCTTAGCATTAGGATCAAGAGTAGGAATGTTGCTAGTAGGTGCTTTTGACTCCAGTTGAGTTTCATGATTTGCATAATTATCATAATCAAGTTTGTCATCGTAATCAAAATCAGGTTCGTTGTAATGACCATATTCAGCACCTTCAGTATTGGAACCCTTTAAAGTATTACTTGGAGTGGAAGGTGGTAAATCCTTAGACTCAGTCTTTGAATTTCCATACAAAGCAAAGTTGGCTGCTGCCGCTGCAAGTTCTGACGAGTTGGATTTGTTCATCTTCTTATCCACCTTCAAATCATGGCTATCTTCAGACTTGAGGTACTTTTCATTCTTTGGATTTTGAACCATACGGTATGGGGTTGATTCGGTTACTAAATCATTGGTGACATCATGTTTCATTTGATGGTGGCCCTTAGTGTTGATAGGAGCATCTAAAGTTTTAAAAGTATTCAATTCTCTGTTCTTATCTTGATTCATCCAGTCATCAGCATTTGATTTATCTGCCTCCTTTTTTGTGACATAGTCGTTGAAATCTTGTGTTGTTCTCAATTTGGTTGGGTGGTCCGCAGATTTGTCCATAGAGCCAGAGGCAAAATTCTGACTGGTAGGATAATCAAAACTACCGGGCATTTTTTCACCAGCAGTATTCATGTCAACATTGTTTGAACGGTCCCAGTTTTGTTGCAAATTACCAGCGGCTTCAGCGTGTTCTTGTTCACCTGATTCGTCGGTTTTGGCACTACCCATACCTAAATAATTGGTGAGACTGTCCCAAACTCCATGGTGCTGTTCATCGAAGTGCTTGTTCTCGCTTTCTTCATTTCCAGTACCACGGTAATCTGCTCCTTCCTTTAAACCAGTTGCGGAATGACCATCATAGCTAGTGGCAGCCAGATCTTTGTCGAAATTCATCTTGTTAGCTCCAGAGTATTTCCTGGAATCACTGTCTTCTGCAACATTATCACTCATTTTTCTCTTCACATTGATGTTTGATACGTCTGCTGGTGTGTAATTAATGTCAGGATTGGCTCTGTCGATACTGGAAACATTCAGCTTATTAGAGGCATTAATGTTGGAGGAATTAAAAGTAGTTTGTTGAGCAGCAGAAGTCACATCCTTCAACTTTTCAGATTGATGACGGTAGTCTAACGGAGAATTGACATCGGTGTGCTTTTTCATCTCAGATGTGGTGCGGTGCATGTCGGTGTTGTAGGTGTCTTCACCCAAAGTAGTACCATGGTCACGAGATTTAATATCCATACTTCTTGAAGCGTCGTAATTAGTGCCAGCGTGTTCCTTGGTAATTGGATAAGACTCCTTCATGTGTTCTTGACGGCCTGAACCGGTGTCGTCGGATTTTTTGCTACCAATGCTTTTGATTTTGTGCAAAATTCCCTCCTTACCATCAGAAGAATCCTTGGAAGCAGTTGATTTTGAAGTATCTGGAAAGTTGCGATCAGCATTATGGTAATGAGCTGTTCCGTGTGTCTGTTCAGTTTCTTTTGTAAAATCATGAAGTCTTTGCTCCGATTCTGCGACATCTTTTTCTGAAATGACTGGATCCACCATTGAAGAATAGTTCTCATTGGCCAGTTTACCAGAGTAGTTGGCTGATGGGGCTAGATTGTCATACTCATTAGTGGAGCTAGTAGATGGGTGCTTTTTGTGATTATAATAACCACTGGATGTTGCGTTTGAATCATCACCGCCGTGAAGATGGTCCGTTTTGTGTTCATGAGGGTGATCATCGTCAGTTTCATGATGGAACAAATTCTTGGTAGCATTTTTGATCGAAGACATATGTGATTTGTCACGTGGAATCGAAGAGTCGTATTCCTGTTGATGACTATCACTTGGTGTATCGTGAGATTCAAAGGGTTTGGTAAGACTTTCTTTTAATGTTTTATTGTTTAACATCTTGAGAAGAGTATCGGTGAGTAAAGAACAACTGGAACAAATTTGATAGTCAGTTATTTGCGGAAACCCAGAAGTATTTAAATAACTAATTTACAAAAAAAATGTAATAATTAAGGGATGTGTCAATGATCACTGCTTTTTTGACGAAGGAATAATCACAGCCAAGGGCTTGAGAGACACTGATCATTCAATTGTTCAGTAATTTCTTATTTTAGCACCCTCCAGTCCCTCAAATTATATTTACATTACATCATGTGCCGGCGTTATTGTGATCATGGGTCATTAAATGTTCAAGGTACACCTATTCAGGTGCCACGTCCATACTTTGCTTTCATGTCCCTGATGGGAAAAAAAAACGGGGCTCAGCACCAAAAGATATTTTTTTTTTGGTGCCAGCGGTTTTTGTTTCGATCCGGGGAACGAAAAGACACTGTAAAATTCGCACAATATTAGGGTGCCAGTAATAAAGTACATTAGGAAACAGTCTGGAGTTGTTCCGCTGATTAGATTTTTGATTAAGTTCCGGACGGGAACCTGGGTTCAGAGTTGAATCCAAGTATTGATTGTTAATAGGCATGCAGGGAAAGATTACCGGGATAATAATTCAAGCATGTAGAAACTACACTGTATTTATAGATAGAATATTAGATACCTTACTCTTGAACCAAGGATGTGTTTCAAATTGATCTGATCCTACAACTACCTAAACAAATCTAATCCCCGTAGCCTGCGTATTCTCCGCCGGCTAGTGTTTCCCACCGCGCGTTGGATTTTTTTAAAAATTTGCGATATATTTGGCGAATATTATTATGTCACTATGCTCCGGAGAAGAAACTTTGAGCACGGTCTTTATCATAAATATGTGAATCTTACCATACTCTCCCTGATCGTTCTACAGTATTGAGATTCTCAGCAACTTCTAAGTCCCTTTCTTTCTTTCATGTACTATATAATTGCACATTGTTGTACGCAAATAATGTTCCAGGTGGCGCATGTGGTTCGGGGACAAAGAACAAAAACTGTGTCGGTTTTTACGGTTTTCGGGGATAAAAACGTTTTTCAGTCGTATTTGCGAGGCAAAACAGGCTTGAAATAGAAAAATAGTATCTTCTAGGCTCTTTCGCTGATTAATGTTTTATCCATGATAATATGCTATTTATTCATGTGGTTTGCGGATGTAATAAGTTTACAACCATATTATTCGTACCAGGAACACAACCTATGCACTACTTCATGTGGTTTCTTTTTGAATTCTCCTCTAACGTAGACGACACTGTAATCATTAGCTGCCCCTTTTCGGCAATAAAACACAATTTTTTTTTAAATCCATGAGCGACCTCCATGTTTTGATTAGAATTTCGGTTTTCTTCGCCGGGATGCATTGTACATATATAAGCAACACTTTTTCTTGATTGCTAACTGCTTGAGTGGGAGATTGTCTGATACTCTGTTCACTCATCTTAATTGTTTAATTGCAAAAGTACACGGAATATCTGTTATTAGCGGTATTCAACTGAAAACTTTTTGTTCAAATATACTATTAGTTTCAATTTTTGTTAAATTGCACGTTCCACCAATTACAATACACCGAATTCTAAGCGTATTACAAACACAAACTGAACTCTAAAGTATTGTCAGCAATATGACAACAAAGGAAAAGCCTATTGATGAGCTTCATCTAGAAGACCAGTCTCAGCTGGTAAGAGAAAAGAGATTACTTTCATTTCTTATGTCCAATAAAATACCCCCAATTCCAGAAGAAGATGAAAGAAGAGAGTTTCCTGAAAAAAAGGTTAACATCATTTATAGAGCGATGTTTTGGTGGCTTAATCCTATTATGAAAACCGGTTATAAGAGAACTGTTCATGACAGAGATTTGTTTTACCTTTCCGATGACATCAAAAGTGAAACCATGTACAATAAGTTCAGGTCATATCTTGACAAGTACATGAAAGAAGAAATTGATCAATTTTTAACAGAAAAATATAAGGAAGAAGGTAAAACATATGATCCGGAGGCTGGATTCGACGATAAAATGCTAGAAGGGTTTGAATTTTCCACTTTTTTGATTCCCAAATGCCTTTACTTTACTCTCTTCTTAGAGTACAACACTGGTATTATTTTGAAAATCTTGTCGGATTCGACAAATGCCACTATTCCCCTATTGCAAAGAAAATTAATTGATTTTGTTGAATACAGGGCACTGGATCTTCATCCAGCTATTGGTAAAGGTGTGGGTTATGCAATTGGTTGTTGTTTGATGATTTTATTTTCCGCTCTTACAATCAACGGAGGATTCTATTGCCTTCAAATTTCTGGTGCCAAAACAAGAGCTATTTTAACAAGATTATTGTTAGATAAGTCATTATCAGTTGGCGCTAAGGGTAGTCATTTGTTTGCTGCGAGTAAAGTTCAAAGCATGATCAGTACTGATATCAACCGTATTGATTTAGCTATTGGATTTGCTCCATTTTTATTTACCTCACCTATTCCGATTGCAATTTCTATCGGTTTGTTAATTTGGAACATTGGTGTTTCATCTTTGGTCGGTATTGGTATTTTCATTCTTAATGTTGTCTTCTTAGGTTCTTGTATTAAGAGACTGTTGGGTCTTAGGGTTTTAGCCTCGAAATTCACGGATACTAGAGTTAATCTGATGAAGGAACTATTGAAGAGTTACAAAATGATCAAATTTTACAGTTGGGAAGATTCTTACAGAGAGAGAATTCAAAAGGCCAGATTTTCTGAAATGGCTTTGCTGCTGAAATTACAATCTTTGAGAAATGTGCTTATTTCCATCTCGCTTGCAATGCCTGGTATTGCCTCCATGGCTACCTTTTGTACGGCATACAGTGTTTCAAGTGGTAAACCTGCAGCCAATATCTTTTCATCATTAACTTTATTTCAAGTCCTAGCTATTCAATTCATGTTGACTCCAATGGCACTCGCTATGTCTACAGATTTGATTGTCAGTGTTAAAAAGATCAATAAATTCTTGGTGTGCTCTGACTTCAATCCGAAACAGTTTGAAATTGAAAAGTTTAACGATGAAAACATTGCTTTTAAGATTGAAAATGGTGACTTTGAATGGGACACCTTTGATGAAGAGAATAAGGCTGATTCTAAGGAATCCAAAGCAGCAGAACAAAAAACAGACGATGGCGCCGACTCCAATACTGAGTCACACTCTGCAAGTACCAAAAGCACGGAAAAGTCAATTACTAATGAAGAGAAGGGCGTGGAGAAAACTGCATTCTCTGGTCTGCATGATATCAATTTTGACATCAAGAAGGGTGAATTTGTGGTTGTTACAGGTGTTATTGGTTCAGGTAAGTCGTCTTTGTTAAATGCTATGGCAGGATTGATGAAAAAGACCAACGGTCACGTCTATGCAGATGGAGATCTTTTGCTTTGTGGGTATCCATGGGTTCAAAATGCCACCATCCGTGAAAATATCACATTTGGTTTACCATTTGATGAAAAGAAGTACTACAAGATTGTCGAAGCATGCTCTTTAATCAGTGATTTTAAGCAGTTTACTGGTGGTGATATGACTGAAGTTGGTGAGAGGGGTATCACTCTTTCAGGTGGTCAAAAGGCAAGAATTAATTTGGCAAGAGCTGTTTATGCTGATAAGGACATCATCTTATTAGATGACGTTTTGAGTGCTGTTGATGCAAAAGTTGGTAAGCACATTGTTGAGAACTGTATTCTGGGTTTGTTAAAGGATAAGACTAGAATTATGGCGACTCACCAATTAGGTTTGATCGATTCTGCTGATAGAATGATCTTTTTAAATGGTGACGGTACCATTGATATTGGTCCAATTGATGAATTGAAGAGCAGAAATCAAAAACTCGTGAATTTGTTGAATTATCAAATTGAGGATAAAGAACAGGATGAAGAATTTTTAGACGAAATGCTGGAATTTGATCACCAATCTGTTTCTGAGAGCATGGAATATGATCCAAACGAAGAAGAAAGACAGCTAAAAGAACAAGAGATTGAACTGAAACTGACCAAGCCTCTGACTGAAAATGGTAAACTGGAGGAAAATGATTTGGTCAAGATTATTGGTGATGAAGAAAGAGCGGTCAATTCACTTAAGATTGATGTTTACTTGAATTATTGTAAACTAGCATTCAGGAACCATCCATATTTGTACCCGGTGTTGTTTTTAAGTTTTGCGGTTATTTCCACATTCTGCAATTACTTCACCAACACTTGGTTATCTTTCTGGGTCGATCAAAAGTTCCCTGGCAGACCTGCACATTTCTACATGGGTATTTATATCATGTTTGCGTTCCTATATGCATTCTTCTTGAGTGCTTTTACTTATCTCATGACATTTTTCAGTAACAATGCTGCAACAATGTTGAACTACAGAGCTTCTGGTAAGATACTACATGTTCCGATGTCATTTATGGATGTTTCTCCTCTTGGAAGAGTGTTGAATAGATTCACAAAAGATACAGATACCGTTGATAATGACTTAGTTGAAGAAATCCGTCAATTCCTGAATCCACTCTGTAATACATGTGGTACTATCATTTTATGTATCATTTACATTCCATGGTTTGCTATTGCTGTTCCACTTATCATCATTTTCTATATGTGCTGTGCCAATTACTATCAAGCCAGTGCAAGAGAAGTGAAAAGATTAGAAGCGGTTAAAAGATCCAATGTTTATTCCCATTTCAATGAAGTTTTATCCGGTAAAGAGACTATGAAAGCATATAAAAAGGAAATCGAAGTGAAGGATAAATTAAGCGATTACATCAACCTTCATAACGAGGCATATTTTATTACTATTGCTAATCAAAGATGGTTGGGTGCACAACTATCCATTCTATCATTCTGTATTGTTGTCATTATCTCACTGTTGTGTGTTTTCAGAGTTTTCAAAATCAATGCCGCATCCACCGGTTTGTTATTGACGTATGTCATCAATGTGACAAACATGCTGACAATGATGATGAGAGCATTGACTCAAGTTGAAAACGAGTTCAATTCTGTTGAAAGATTGAACCATTATGCCTTTGATATTGCTCAGGAGGCTGCATTCGAAATTCCTGAAACTGAACCATCTCCCGATTGGCCACAGTTTGGTGAAATCAACTTTACAAATGTGAACATGAAATATAGACCTGAATTACCTTATGTTTTGAAAGATTTAAATATCCATATCAATAAAAACGAAAAGATTGGTTTCTGTGGTAGAACCGGTGCGGGTAAATCTACATTCATGACATGCTTATATAGACTGACTGAATTTGAAGGTGATATTACAATTGATGGGATTGATATTAGTAAATTGGGTTTACATTCATTAAGAAGTAAATTGACCATTATTCCACAAGATCCTGTCTTGTTTGTTGGTACAATCAGGGAAAACCTGGATCCATTTGAACAATACGATGATGAAAAGTTATGGAAGGCCTTGTGTATTTCTGGTTTAATCAAACCTGGTGATGTTGAAAAAGTGAAGAACCAATCTAAAGATGATGAGAACTTACATAAGTTCCATTTGAGAAGGGTCGTTGAAGATGACGGTTCTAATTTTTCGATTGGTGAGAGACAATTGATTGCACTAGCTAGAGCCTTGGTTCGTAAGACCAAGATTTTGATTTTGGATGAAGCTACTTCCAGTGTTGACTATGAAACCGATTCCAAGATTCAGTCGACGATTTCAACCGAATTCTCAGACTGTACAATTCTCTGTATTGCCCATAGACTCAACACCATCATCAATTATGACAGAATTGTGGTTATGGACCAAGGTAGAGTTATTGAATTTGATTCTCCTAGAAAACTGTTTTTGAATGAAAACAGTGCCTTTAGAAATATGTGTGATCAAGCAAAGATCACTTTAGATGATTTCAAGAAGAAATAGAGAGAAACGTGGAAGCAAGAGACATGTATCTTTTTTTTTTCATCTTACTATATATATACTTAATTTAATTTGTAATTTAAAATCATAAAACTTTGTTTAACTTATAGTATGAGCTTCAATCAATGTTCCCGGCATGATTTCTATAGTTAGCTTGGAAGCTCATTGAGATTTAAATCATTTTCTGATTTCACATGGAAACTGGAAACTTTTCAAAAGCCACATATGAGCCGCATTTCTTTTGGTTGTTTTTCTTCAAAAATTGTGGCGCAGTTAAGCCACTTTTAAAAGTGTGCGCTGCGGCTCCTGTACATGATTTTCATCTGCAATATCTCGGTGAATTATACTATTGTGACATTTTTCAAAATTCTTCCTTTGTAAGAAGGACGGACTCTATTTTCATTTTCAGAGATCCTTGATTTGATTTAACTTGCTGCTTTTCCGTATGAACTTTTAAAATTATTCAGCTTAAAACCTTTTGATCAGGCTGGAGCAATGCTAGATAAAGATTTTCTTTCTCCGTTGATAACATCGACTGAAAATGCTCTTTCTCCTAGATTCATTGCCTTTTTGTGGGATCTTTTATCGACCGGTGCTTTCATTCTTGGTGGTATCCAACTGGGGAGGTATATTTATCAAATAAAAAGTCGTGGTCCATTCATTTCCATCTCCCATCACCAACTCCTTAAAAACATCCTAGTTTTCATGAACGGAATATTTGTGGTGATTGCTCTTGTTGGTGCTTCGTTTTCAAATGATAAGTTTCAGTCATATTCATACGTGTTTTATTCTTCGGTTCACTTCTTTATTATCTTACCGCTTCATTTGATTGAGCCATCAAAATCGTATGTGTCTTCCTCGACCTTGCTATTGTTCTGGCCTTTACAATCTATTCTTGTCTTGATTGTTTTCATCCAGCAATGTTTAGCTTCAGCAAACCACAAAGTGTTTCCGGGAGCAAACTCATTTGAAATGCCTTTACTATTTACGATATTGGCTTTATCGATCACCATTTTCGTATTGGAATACGTCTTTTATAGACCAAACAGCGAACTTTACGGTAATGATGATGGAAAACTGCTATTAGAAGAATACGATATTCTATCCAAACTGACATTCTCCTGGATGAACCGCATCATCAAACTAGCCAACGAGAAAAATGGCCTGGATCAGGAAGATTTGCCGCCTCCACCGACTTATATATCTTCCGGATATTCTACTTTTTGGGTTGAAAAATACTGGAGAGAGCAACTGAAGAGAAAGAATCCATCCTTAGTACAAGCTCTAGGCAGTGGAATTGGTATGCGGCTTATTGGATCGGCTTTTTTCAATATTCTCGATTCTTCTTTGGTATTTTTGCAGCCACAACTTTTAAGGAGGTTTATCAGGTTATTTGATGACAGCACCCCAAACCCGCTGATAGTCGAAGGTCTTGCTATTTCATTTGCAATGTTTTGCACAAGTGTCATTTGCAACTGCTTCAGGAATCAAAACATCAAAATGCTGATTGATTTCGAATTGAGTTGTAGAGCCGCATTGACAGATTTAATATATAAAAAGGCCATGCGGCTGGCACCAAGCGAGAAAATGAATAAATCAAACGGTGATATCATTAACCATGTGTCGGTCGATGTGATCAGAATTGAGTCGTTGAGTCCCAACTTCCAGACAATATTCAATGCTCCGACGAGGCTAATTTTGTGTGTGATTTCCTTGTACAACCTTTTGGGGAAAGCGACCGTTGTTGGGATTTTGACAATGTCAGTTTTGATTCCTTTTAACACGAGTCTCGTAGACGTCTTACGTAAAAACCACAAGAAACAAATGTCTCTGAAAGATAAAAGAACCAGCTTCATTACAGAAGTGTTACAAAACATCAAAAGTATCAAACTTTACGCATGGGAACAGCCAATGCTGGATTCGATAAAGAGTCTTAGAGATGATCAAGAACTTTACAATTTCAATAAGATCGGTATTTTATCTGCTTTTATCAACTTTGCATGGGCTTGTGTTCCCTTTGTGGTTTCATGTTCCACGTTTGCGGTTTTTGCTGGGTTTTCCGGGATTCCATTAACTCCACAAATCATTTTCCCGGCTTTGGTTTTGTTTGACTTGCTGGCCGATCCGATATTGGCATTTCCAGCATTGATCACCGCTCTGGTTGAAATCAACGTATCAATGAACAGAATTAAAGCTTTTTTGCTTTCAGACGAAATAGACGATGATGTTGTTGATAGACTGCCGGCAGTAAAACAGATCGGAGAAGATTCAGTTGAGATCAGCAACGCAACCTTTTTGTGGTCTAAACCTGTTGCTTCGTATTGTGATGAAGAGTCCGAGCTGGGAGCAACTCAGATCCCCGCTTTAACTGACATCAACTTTCGGGTGGGAAAAGGAGACTTGGCCTGTATTATTGGTGAAGTGGGGGCGGGAAAATCGACTATTTTGAGAGGTCTTCTCGGTGAGCTACACACTGTTCCGAGCGACGGGATCAATTCTTGTGAAATCCGGGTCTGTGGTTCGATCGCGTACTGCTCCCAAGTCCCATGGATCATCAATGGTTCTTTCAAGGAGAACATCATTTTTGGAAACGGTTACAATGATGAACTATACAATTACACCATCAAAGCATGTGAGCTTCTGATGGATGTTGAAATGCTGCCCGATGGGCACGACACTTTTGTGGGAGAGAAGGGAATTAGTTTGTCAGGTGGCCAGAAGGCAAGAATATCGCTTGCTCGAGCCGTTTACTCGAATGCGGACATATACCTTTTTGACGATATTTTGAGTGCGGTTGATGCCCATGTTGGTCAAAAGCTGATTGACAACGTCCTCGGTGAAAACGGTATTCTTCGGTCCAAAACAAAGATTCTTGCTACCAATTCCTTAAAGGTGCTGAATCACGCGTCATCGATTTATCTTTTAGAGAACAAGACGATTTCAGAGTTTGGTAGCAGAGCCGAAATCTTGAACAACAAAGCAAGTACTATATTCAAATTTGCGGAAGAGTATGGCTTTGGAGACCTCCTGGAAGTAGACACAGCTTGTGAAGTCAATAGAGACATCGAAGACGTTGTGGCAAATTCTCACTGTTCTGACGTTCTGATTCCACTGGATGATTCCAAAGTGGCGGAGAGAAAGACGAAGCAAAGTACAGAGACGAAGGAGAAAGGTAAAGTCAAAGCATCAGTTTTTGCAAGGTATGCCGAAGCGTGTACGTATTTGGGGGTCTTCTTGACGTTATCGCTAGTTCTATCCAGTGTTCTTGTGAATATTGGAAGCTCTTATTGGTTGATGTGCTGGTCTGAAAATAATAGCAGAACAGGAACAAATTCAAATGTTGCGCTCTATGTCAGTATATATGCACTTCTGGGCTTTGGTTCGGCGTTTTGCACGTTGCTAAGATCGGTGGTGATGTGGTCCTTGTGTTCAATCAAGGGATCCAAGAAATTACATTCGGATATGATAAAATCTGTGCTGGGGACTTCTTTGCAGTTTTTTGAGGTTACTCCTTTGGGCAGAATCATCAACCGGTTCAGCCAGGACATGAACAAAGTCGATGAAGAATTGCCTAATTCCTTTGTTGACATGTTTACGGAAATCTCCAAGACTTTTTTCACAGTTGTCATTATTGGATACAACATGCCGTATTTCATTGTCTTCATACTGTTCATTTCACTGCTTTTTGTTTATTACCAACAGATCTACATTGTTGCGGTCCGAGACCTGAAAAGAATCGCCAGTATCTCCAACAGTCCGATCTTTTCGCTGATTCAAGAATCCTTGAGCGGTTGTGAAACTATCAGAGCTTATGATCAGCTTGGCCGCTTTTCCCAGAAAAACTCGGCAAATATTGATTTCAACCAAGTTTCCACTTATTGTTTCAAAAGCGCTAATAGATGGCTATCCATCCGGCTTTTATTCATTGGATCAATCGTTACCTTGAGTGTTTCGTTGATCTCACTGAGCTCTTTATTCACAGATACCAATAAAACAATCTCAGTGGGATTGGTTGGTTTTATAATGAGTTACTGTTTGAAGATCACAAACGGCCTGTTGCTGATTGTAAGAAGATCCGTTGAAGTGGAAACTGATATTGTGTGCTGTGAGCGTATCTTCGAATATTGCGACTTGCAACCCGAAGTGGATGAAGAAGCGCTCAAGGATAAGTTGATCACTCCTCTCCCGCACACATGGCCGTCAAATGGAGCCATTGAATTCAATAACTACTCCACGAGATACAAGGAGAATTTGGATCCCGTGCTTAAAAATATTACCTTTTCCATCAAATCCAAGGAAAAAATAGGTATTGTAGGAAGAACAGGATCAGGTAAATCGTCTTTAATTTTGTCTTTGTTCAGAATCATCGAAGGTATTGAGGGATCAATTGAAATCGACGGTCTGGATATAAAAGACCTAAGGTTATTCACATTGCGGAATAACTTATCGATCATTCCACAAGATTCTCAATGTATTGAAGGAACGGTTCGATCCAATTTGGATCCGTTCAATCAGTTTACTGATGAACAGATTTGGGATTCATTATGTAAAGCCAGGTTGGAAAAACATATCAATAACATGTCTGCTGCTCAAAACAAAGATCCCCTTGATTGTGTGATTGGTGAAAATGGTGGTAATATGTCCATTGGAGAAAGGCAACTGATCTCTTTAGCAAGAATTTTACTGAAGACCAAGAAAAGCAAAAACTCAGATTTACAGCCATCTAAAATTTTGATTCTAGATGAAGCCACATCAAGCATTGATTCTATGACTGACAAAATCATCCAAGAAACTCTTCGTCGTGAATGTGAAGATTTGACAATTTTGACAATTGCCCATAGAATCAACACGATTTTGGATAATGACAAAATTCTTGTTTTGGATAAAGGTCGCATGATGGAATTTGATACTCCTTCAAATCTTTTGAGTTCTCCCGATTCTTTGTTTTTCAAATTGTGTCAAGATGGCGGCTTCAATACCAATATCTAGATGGTTATGAAGAGATTTTTAGAATAGACATCACTTTATAGACTTTACAAATTTTATAAACTTCATTATAATCTTCAGATAACGAACATCAATTTCCAGAAAACACTTACTTTTGTCAAAACCTATCGGACAATCATCCAGGAAAAGTTTTAGAGGTTTTGCTGTACTTTGAAGCGCTATGCTAGCTGTTATATTTAATTTTGCCCCCATATTTAGGATGCGGTTTTTTTTTCTAATTAGTTTTAGTTGGACGGCTCTATATGCTATGCTATTCGTCTATAAAAAAGGCTTCGAGCAGGGAAAAAATTATAAACCAAAAACACCGCACTAATATAATAAAGTGACTAACAGAGCATTTGCACAACAGTTACTTCAATTGTGAAGGATAGCAAAAAAATAGTGCATCTAAAAATTGAAACCAGTGATTTTAAATTTATTTTGGGCTGCCCATGTTGAAAAAGGAAAAGTCATGGCCTTTTCGTACAGGTTTCCAGATACATTAGCGTAAAGCCAGCTACACACTCCTCGCTTCATACATTTATTAACGAATCATTCTCATGATATTTGAACCACTGAACTTGATCAGCAATAGTTTTTTCAACTGCATATCTAACAATTGGATTGGATAAATCTCCTCTTACTGCAAAACCATGCGTGGTGCCAGAATAAGTGTCAATGTGGTAGTGAATTCTCGATTCTGAAAGTATTTTTTTGGAATGTATAATAGCGTCATCAGTAAATAGTCTGTCTTTCTCCGCACAGCTAATAATTAGTGGCTTTGCAATTGCGGCCAATTCATCATCCGAGACGTGTGATGGGTGCGCAAAGGCACCGACATCAATAATACCATCGGTGGTTAAATAATGAGATAAATATTTAGCACCAAAACAATAACCAATACCAGCACAGAAATCAATTTGATGATCTTTCGCAAATGACTTGAAAAAATTTCTGCAGATTTCAACAGTCAATTCAACTGGATGGTTTTTGCGAAAAACTTCCCGATCTGTCATACCTTCAATATAAGGATCATTGTTCAATATATCCATGATAATCACTGGATATTTCAATTCTGTTCCAAAAATATCTGCGATCAATTTTGTGTTCGGTAATCTTAGACCAAAAATATCAGAAAAAATAAACAAAAACTTCTTGGAACTCTTGGAATAGTTGGATGTAGTATAACAGGTAAGACCGGAAATCTCTTGGATTTGGCCAGTGGGTGTACCCACATGCAACTGATTGATTGCACAACATTCTTTTGATGGTAAATCCGCCATACTTTTTAGTTTGCCGAAATTTTCTGTGATGTGCTATAAAGATATCACAACCAAAGAAAGTAACCCTTTTTGTAAGGATCCCTTTATGCAAGGGTCAACAACTTCTTTCATTGCAAAATTATGTGATCTTTCAACAAACTTCTGGATCGGGGAAAAAAAAAATATTATATCCGGCTTCAAGTCCGTGCATCGGCCGAACAACTCCGAGGTTGATTTTTATGTCCGCGTTGGATGCTTTCTGGGTTCAAATAATTAATTTAGCAAAGATATACGCAGAAGCCGCTTGCCGCAGCCTCTTGTGAAACAAACACAAAATTTTGAGAGACCATACTTCTTGTAAAGTAATCTTTAAACACCGAACAAACCAAACTCAATTTAAAATCACTTTTACATGTCACGAAAAGCCGCTACTGGCTATTATTTTTATATTACAATTAATTCTATATATATGGTAACATAGGGGTACAAATTTATAGTATACATAAAATATCGAGCTGTATCTACCAAAGTGAGGTATTTATCAGAGCTCTTGCTCTAGTCAAACGATTGTTGAATTTCCAGTTAGTCAAAGCATCAGCTGAACCATCATCATTCACCGAAGGAATGGCATGTGTAAAAGACGGAGAAGAGTGCTGAGAAATGTTATCTCCATCTTGAAAAACCTCAGGTGTTGGTGTTGGTGCTGGTGTTGGTGTCAGTGTTGAATTTCTTAGATCCATGATCGGTTGGAAATTTTCAGTCAACATTGTTCTACAAAGACCTGACGCAGTTACACACTCTGCAATATCATGTAATTCTTCCAGTTTCAAGAGTTTTTGAAAATCACTCAATTTCACAAAGTGGATCACCAATGATTTGAATTTCTCTCCTTCAGTTCTATAAACCTGTTGTAGTGTTTCAACGGATGAAGAAATGGTAGGATCTTGAAAAGAGCCTAAAATCGGCCATAGATTATTCCAAATGCATGCTTTAAATTCATCCTTCACTACATGATCCCTTTGAAGTTGTGGGTATTTGAGATAAAGGTGTTCAACGTTTAATACCAAATTAAGTTGTATATCAATGAGATATTCTTCCCTGTCATTTTCATTCATCTTGAAAACATAAAGAGGTAAATATTTCCTGATTTCCGATTTAGACATGGGTACCCCAAAATGATAGTTTCGAAGAACATGAGGATAAAAGCTGCGGATAAGTTTCTTTTTTTCAATTTCAAATTGCATCTCCTGTCTCTTTTTGCTCTCTTCTTCAGCCTTCAAAATTTGAGACTTTTCCTCTTCTTCTTTGCGTTTTCTTTCTAGTTCTGCTCTTTCGATAGCTTTGGATTCCTCTTCACGTTGCTTCTCAAATGCATCAATCCTTTTGGCAATTTCTTGCTGTTTCAACCTTTTACGTTCCAGCCGTTGTTGTTCAAGTGCTTCCCTTGCTTTTTGAGCCTCATATTCTTTCAATTTTTGGGCTTCAATTTCTTCAGGAGTAGGAGTCGCTTCGTGCTTTTCTTCAGATTCCTGTTTCCTTAGTCTAGAAGACGATACTTTTCTATGTGAATGTATTTCAGTTTGTGGAGTAGGAACAGGGGATGGTGAAAAGGTGTCAGCTTTAGGGGAGTGTTTGCCATCATCATTTTCAGATTTGATAGCGAGTTCTGGGACACCAGCTGGTTCAAGAGATCTCATATCAGCGGTGTTGTTTGTTTCCTCAGATGTTGGTATATGAGATTGTGAAGTTTTTGGCTTTTGATTGATTTGTTCTTCTTTCGCTTGTTCTGCTACGATCTTCTCTTCTTCTTGTTGTTCTCCTGCTTCTGATTCCGACTCCGACTCCGACTCCACAAGCTTCTTCCTTCTATTCAACTTCTTTTTTTGGTAGGTTGGTTCATGGAAAGACTCATCGTTTTGATCTTCAAAATCTGAGGATTGAGATTGGGATTCGTCATCAATTTCGTCGTCATCCCTGCTTGAGGCGAGATCTTCAAGTTTATCACGAATTAGCTTAAAAATTTCATTATTTTCATCAAATAACTTTTTATTTCTTAAAACATCAATCACGGTTAAACCGTTCTTGTCCCTTGATTTGACATTGGCTTGGTTGGATAACAGTAACTTTGTCATTTCTAAATGGCCTTTTTTCGCAGCATGTATCAATGGAGTCCATCCATTTTTGTCAGTATGATCAATATCTGCACCAAACGCAATTAGCAAACTGGCAATATCGGGGAAACCAAGCTTGGACGCTAGTAGAAGAGATTCCGGAGGAATCTCAGACGAGCTATTATTGGAAACATAACTCAATACATATGTAACATCGTTTTCCCTAATTTTCTTTTGTAGTAAATCGTATCCTGCATTCTTTAACAATACCACTTCTTCATTGATATCTGATGTTTTATCATCGTCAAGTTTTGATTCATTCTGCGTTGATGCAGAAACATCGTTTTCAAAAGTTTTCATATACTTCAGTAAAAGTTTCTGAATTTTCTTACCTGTTTTTATGGCTTCCTCATCCTCATGATCATCCTCGTCGTAGTCCTGCAGTGTGGTTTCAAGGACGTCAAGAGCATTTTGGTTCTGAGCATTCAGCACAGCTGGATTGGCTCCTCTTTTTAACAATAATTTTATGACATCATAATGCAAATTGGAAACGGCATCGATTAATGGAGTGTCCTTATCCATCTGTCCACTTTGAATATCAATATCGGCGCCATTATCTAATAAAAGTTTTGTAATTTGTAAATGACCTTCTAGCGCCGCTTCGTGCAATGAAGTAGTACCTGCAAAGTCGGCATCATTGATATTGAATTTGGGATTTGAGCTCTGTGATTCAATTAGTTTCTTTACTTCTTCATAACTACCTTTGGCACACATTCTTTGTAATAAAGTACGACCCGAAGCATCTCGCCCGACACGAGAACTTGTCTTACGTGGTTTTGGAGATCTGGATCTTGAGCTGTTTTTCTTCTCCTGTTGTTTGGAATTCCCAAAGTTGGGTTCATTTTTAGCTTCTTCAGGTTCATGCTCGTTATCGGAATCAGCACTAGTCAACAATCGGTGCAGTCTTCTGGTCTTTTTGGAAGGAGCAGGAATGGAATCTTCAATGTCTGTATCTTCCTCTGAATCAGGAATCTTGGTGATGTTTTCAGTAGACGGAGTTGATCTAGAGCGTTTTTTGACAGCTATCGGTTCATCTTCATCAAAATGAAGAGTGTTCGTTGAAGAAGATACCTTGTTGTTTTTCTCGATATAATTATCAATCTTGGCATCAATGAATTCCTCATCACTTTTAACTTTTTCAGTTTTCGGTGCCACAGAATCAGCCCTGGAATCTACCTTTCTGTTCCTTCGATCTTCTTGAGAGTCTTTCTCAATATTTTCATCTTTGTGCTGCCCCGATTCTTTGCGCTCAATAGGAGACTGGGTCTCTGACTTCTTCTTTTTCTTCATTGGCTGTAAACTGCTAAAATCAACAGGTTTCCTTTTAAAAGGCTCGTTCTCGTTGGCAGTCTTGAATGTAGATGTATTTACAGGATGTGAAATCATTGAATGATCTTTAGAACTTGGTTTTGGGTGTCTTGTCATAGTTTTAATGTTTGAACTAGCACTGTTCGAAGTGTCTCCTCTTCTGCTGCTAAATAACTGTGAGTTTTTTATTACTGGTTGTTCAGGTTTTCCAATTTTACTAGTGTGATGATTTGATTTAGTTGAAATTGTAGGTTGAGGCTCTTTTTCAATTTTCACCGATTCTATTGAATTATTATTATTCGAGACTTTACTGTTTGAATTTGCCGTATTCGGAAACTGTTGTTGACTGTGCTGCGACTGATGCTGAGAATGATGTGATGGATTTTGATTCGAAAAGTAGTTCGCCTGATTATTGGAGTTGTAGTAATAGCCGGGATTATTATAGTTATTATATCTTGACTGGTACGACTGGTGATTGTAATTACCACCTCGTCCACTGTATCCACTTCCCATACTTCCTCTGTTTGAATATCCCCCTCTGCCACGATGGCTGTTGCCTCTGTATGAAAGACCGTATGGTTGATTGTTTGGATTCTGGATGTTGTTTTGTGCATTGTTGTTACCGTTACCATTCATGCGATAGTATCCATTTCCTATAGATCCTCCGTGTGCGGGTGGTGGTCCCTGATGTCGGCGGTTGTGATTTCCTGACATTTTTGACGGTCAATAACACCTCCGTTGCCTTCCTGCAATCAAGAGCCCCCTACGCTAACTTACAACAAATACAATTTCATGAAAAAAACATCACACAAACAGAAATGAGGAAAAGTATCTGGTCGATCGACGTGTTGTGTGGTGATTGTGAGAGCAGATGTTGGATGTCTACGCTGCCGCCAATGAGATTATAACAGAGAAGTAGTGAGTGAATTGGGCAAATGAGGTCTAAAAGTTTCCTTCTATATTGTTGGCTTGTGAAGCAGACTGATTGTCTGCTTATGCAGAATCATTGAAGTATGGATGAATGTGTTACAGTTTGAGACGATCGTCGCAGTATTTAATTATACCGGCTGGATATGGTGGCGGAGCAATTGATACTAATATAACGAGCAAGCAGTCTACACCCAAAGCTTCTATATCTATTACCATAAAAGCAGCATAAGTATTTCAATGCAAATTTTGGTTTTAGTTTAGGATAAGCGGTGCATATTGTAGTACACTTGAATACTCGTACCCTTGGGGTGCTAATCGAGCGTCTGTCTATAAAGAAGATTTTGCATAAAGGCAAGCAAGTCGCAGTACCGGCTGTTATTTAGATTAACGTTAGTAAACCATAAGTAACTATGTTACAATAGAATACGTATATAATTGAGCCATAGCTCTATCGAGAACCACAAGATTATCAGGCTTGGTTGTTTCAGATCTAGTTGAGTTAAGTATCATGTAATTTGTTGAGACTTCTAACTCTATCTTCAGTTCTCGTCTATCCAGCAAAATAGCAGTGATCTTTCATTACGCTTGCTGTTCAATATTTCGTAACAATAGACACATCCGCCCTATAACATGGAAAATGATTAAAAACGCATTAGAAGAAATCAGTTTTAGATCTACTTGAGCCAATCAATTAATCCCAGGTCTACAATTGCATAGATTGAGTAAAAGGTATATTATCTGGTTTATGGTCTGTTGTGGCTATTCTATTCATTCCGCATTTTCTACGGGCTTCTCTCCCTATTGTTTTACTTTGACTGCCAACCATGCAATGAGATTCATGCTTGAATTTCCCAGCCGTATTTTTTGTAGTCATTGATCGATCCTCTCAGAACTACCGGTTTCTATACCATCCAAACACCATTGCTGATGTTTATGACGAGCGCCAACTTTACGGCACTGGCCTTCTTTTTAGTTGCTCGTTGAGCCAAATTATATTAATATCTTATTATATGAAAATTATGAGTAGTATGTAGTATATGTAGTATATGTAACAAACAGGTAAATGAATGGAAAATGAAAATATGCACTTAATATGAAAATTGAAAGTATATAGAAGAAAAGGGATGGAAAATTATTATCATGAATGGGTATAGTTCAATGTAAAAATGCCAAATTTGTGGACATGCATTTTTTTTATTTTTTTGTATCTAATGTATTTGTTTCTGTGGAATATCAGCTGTCTATGGAATTACCCTTCTGTAAATGATCTTGCCATTCTATCAACTCATAAATTAAGCTTAAATTGGGACTGATTTGTGGAACTTTCAATTTCAATCTATTGTATCCATCATTGTAAGAAGTATTGAATTTTTTCATAAAGTATGCAATGATCAAACTGGCCGATCTACTTACCCCACATTGACAATGGATCAACACTTTTTTATTCAGACTTAAAGCTTCGTCAATAATATTGGTTAATTTGGGGAAATCAATGGACAGTTTCGATGTATGGGTCCATGGTATGAAATAGTATTTAACATTTTGATCATAAATTTCATCAGAAAAATCCGTCAACTCTTGAGCAACATTTATAATGGTGTCAAAACCATGCACCTCTTCCAACGTTGGTTCAGAGTATAAAAACAAATTCGGTTCTAAAACACAGACTGGACCATCTGGGTATGTGAGTTTGCAGTTTTCTGGATTGGGTGTATCGCTGAACAAATGCATTATAGTTTGGGGTTTGATTTCCGAGGAATATGAATCTGAGGAAAGAGGTTCAAATTTGCTATTGATAGTATTATTTATTGGTGACATCAATTCAGGCGATGATGATGGAACATTGGCCTGGAAAACCAAGGATCTGTTGGGCATAAACTGAGTCTCCGAACTAGTGTTTCCCATCATCTTTCGAACTGGATTTCCAAGCGGTAAAACAGGAACGGGTCTGTTAGCTGTGGTTGCTGAAGTTGCCGCATTTGATCCATTTGATCCATCCACCAGATTGATATCGTAGGATTGCTGTGTATTTTTTACGTGATTGGACGAGGAATTATCATCAAGAAATCTTTGTCTTTGTGCTGATCTCGTATCTACTGTACCTGTCATCGGCCCGTTACTGAAGTGATGTTTCTCATTATTCAGATCGCCACCAAGAGAGTTTTTCGGGATGCTTATGGCCAATAGTGTTGCACTCTTTTTTCGTTGATGGTGAGTCTTCGATGGAGACATCTGTTTAAAGGATGTTGTAGGTGGAGAAGAAGAATTGTATGAGGGATTATATGATGGAGTTCTTTTAAAAGATTTTAAAGGTGGAGGTATTTGATAATTTGAATTTTGTTTAGGTAATGGAAGTGGAGGAGGAGGAGTGACATTATTCCAAGGTATTTCAGAACCCGGTAATACAGACGGTGAGGCGAGATTTGAAGATGTAGAAGATAATGCATGGGATGAATTGCTCAAGGATTCGGTTGATCTCGGTGAGTATAGATTATGACCATGAACGTGGTTTTGGCTGTGGCCGCTATTGAGTATATTAGATTCGTCGCATGGTGGGGATGGTGACCGGGAAACTGAAGCAAGAGTTGAATGACTGGAAAGCGATTTATGTAGTGTTATGCTGGACAATTTGGGAGAATCCAATGGCGGTGTACATGTCTTGTTTGAAGACGACAAATGGAAACTGGGAGATGATGACAAATTGAGTTGTAAGTTCTTCAAGTTCTTTGATTTCCTTGTCGGCGTTAGAGACCTTTTCAAGCCACTTTCAAGTGATGCAGTTGTTCCTGGAGCTGGAGGCGAAACCACAGAAAATCCGGCTAAAGAAGATATGTGCATGGGTTTAGAAGAATGCGAATGCGAACCTGGACAATTGGGAATTATGGAGTCTGTACAGTGTTTTGTATATTTTGGTTCAGATGCGGTGGTGGTATTTGCAGGCGAAGCGTCGAGCTGACCCGCAATCTCATTTTCCGGTGTCCTCTGCTGGGATTTTGGCAATATCGGCAGTTGAAAGCCGTCGTCCAAGGAAGTGTTCATTTGGTCAAGCCTGAAGCCAATGTAATAGGTGTGTTTTTTATATGGGTACAGATATGTCTTTGTCTATGTCAAGTTAAAAAGGGGGGAGTTGGTGCTAATGCTGATGCTGATGCTGATTCTGATTCTGATTCTGATTCTGACGCTATTTCTGATTCTGATTCTGATTCTAATTCTGGTACTGCCGCTGACACAGTTCGAAGCACACACGTCTGTCTGGCTGTCAGTCTTTTTGGCCCTGCAAAAACGCCCGCCCGATCACTCTGCTGGTTTCTGGCGTTCGGGATGTTTCAAAAAGCGTTTCAAATTCGCTGCGAGAAAAGTTGCTATTTATACGGAAACAGAAAAAGATGCTATTTATACTGTTTTTGCTACGTTTGAGAGAGAGAGCACGCTCCTTTTAAGGCTGCCGAAGATGGAAGTCCTTGTAACGGCAATGTCACGGGTTTGGAGGTAATTCATGCACTCGATTATGCTACCACCGACTCCAAAGTATATATCTTTGGCTCCCAACAGTGTGACGCTGTTAACGTTAGAGTTGGTTAATTCGACAAGCATTTCACTGATAACGGGCAAAATCTCCGGAGCATAGATCGTCTCACTCGTGAGCACAATATTAGCCGTCTCTGAGAGGTTCGGTGTTTCTCTGTGAACCATTTCCATAAACTGTCTGGACCAGGAGCCGGAAATGAACTTGATTTGAATGTCACGTGACATCAGCCATTGTTGGAATCGAAAAACAATCTGCTCTGTGACGTCGATTTCACCTTCTCTGATGTTACCTTCTGTGTCTTCCCTTTGCTGCAGTTCAAGTAACTCTTGAGAACTCAAAACGTTCAAACACCAGTTGATCAGGATGTTCGGAAGAGTGACCAATCGAAGAACGTCGTAGTTGAAATCTGAAAGAAGAATGTTTATCGTTCTACCACTGTTTGCAAGCACCGAATCGTTATCAAAGAGCATTTTCAGAATGTAAAGGGTCGGTAGTGAAGTACCACATCCGAGTTCAATTACGTTAAACCCAGAATTGCTACCATTGAACTGCTTTTCAACAATTTTCAATGAATGAAGCTTTTCAATCATATCAAAAGAACATTCCCAACTCTTCAGACCACCCTCATAAATACCATTCTTCAAATCTTCGTCCGTTTCACCTACCAAAATATTGAACTCTTCGAGGTTTTCACTATTGGTCACGTTGTTATCTTCCATCATCAATTGATGTCTAACATCAAATAACTCTCTTCTGTACAGTTTCATGCCGTCTACAATATCTACATCTTCATATGTTAATCTGACGTTTCGGATGGACTGAATCATCTCTTCCACCGTGAATATTCTAGGTTCCTGATGGATATTGGATAAGTTATCAATAGGGTTGATAAATTCTTCATTTTTCCCCAAATTTGTTTGGTTTTCTAATTCGTCTTCTTCTATATCTTCCGTAAACCCAAATGTAAACCCCATTTTGATAAAATTACACCAGCTTCGGTATATCCAAGCCAAGTGACCCTCTATCTGATTCACTGATTGATATCTTTAAAAAAAATTTCACCATAAAATAAAAAAATGAAAATAAGTAGCACTGCTGAAATTTTGGTCGATCGACTGCACAATGTCTCTCTTCGAGGGAGTTACAAATGTTCTTGTTAGTCGGATGTCTTAAAGAGGGGATGATATACAGGACAAGCACGTCGAGTATTTATTGTTGGATACCATGAGGAAGGTAGATTTGTCTGAATATGGACGGTATGATATGGGAAACGATTCTAATATTGAAAGGTCATCAGAAATAGCCAATGATATGTTACTAGATTCCAATAACTCTACAGATTCGGTTATAGAATTAGATACCGCAATAAAGAAACTTAATTTTGATTTGAAAGATGTCAATATGAAGATCAACGAGACCATAAAATCCAACAATTCAGTGCTTATCAGTGAATTTGCTAAGATTGAGACTTTTCAAAACAAAGTGGAAGATTTGGATCCTTCAATTTCGCAATTGCAAAATGCCTACAATCGGTTAGACACTGAAATTTTGAAACCGTTTAATGAATGTAACAATCTACAGAAGGCCATGAAAAAAATGAACCAAACCAATAAAATATTGAGAAATTTATCATATGCTTTGTATCTGATTGCGCAAATTGAAGAGATAGATAAATCTGATGCTAATTTGGGTACTAAGCCGTTTAAAACGCTTCATCGCTTGGTATCGCTGTTATTCAAATTTGACACTTATTTAGCTGAAAACAGTAGTTTGCAGATGATCAAAATAATTAAAGATTACATTCAATTTTCAACTGTCTTGAAATCCAGATGTAAATCAATAATACAACAGCAAATCAAAGCATTGATCAGCTACTCCACAAACGACACATCCCTCGATATTGAGTCTCTAGAAAAGCACTTGTTCTATCTGATGAACTCTCTGGCTTTACTGGATACAAATTCGGTCAATTCAACAGTGAATTTGATATATAGTACAACTTTGAAGTACTGCATCAACGTGGTGTTACGTAATTTGAATAATACGAAATATCTGATCAACTACATCAAGTCACTACAAAGACCGGCCCAGACCATTAAGTTACTTGGAGAAGTGTTGAAATCGTGTAGTATTGAAAGTGAAGATAAGACCAAGGTCATATGGAAGTATGCCGAAAATGAACCTAATCTGTTGAACAGATTCTGGAAGGAATTTGCTACGGGAACTGAAAATAATATCAGAGAGCTGGTAAATAGAGGCGGTCCAGTAGTGAAAAACTTGAAAGCCGTGCAAAACGATATGGTGGTTGCTATCAAAGAGCTAGTTTTGAGTTGCAGTGATAATGATGAAAGTGCATGTAAATTAGAAATCACAATAATGTTGAACTCACTTACAAATTTTGAAAAACGTAAATAAAATGAAGCAAAATAAAATGAAATGAAAGAGCTAACCCAAAAAAAAGTAGTGCTATATTATAAATCCAGAAGGTTCTATTCTATACAAACTCTTGTATTTATTCGGTTCTGAAAACAGGTTTGGATCCTGGTTTTGCGATATTTCTAGAAACTGTGGTTCTTCTTTTAAAGCTATCACCGAATTTCGTCTTAGTTGACGGTTTCTTTGAATCGTATTCTTTCGCTTTCATTTCCTTGAGTCTGAGTTCTGACAGTTTCATCTCTTCCTTCCATTTCTTTATCCTTTCCCTCTTAAAAATTTTACCATCTCTCTTCTTTTTACTCAATCTTTTCCGTTTCGTTTCATTTTTCACCTTTTTGTTGGCATTGAAATACAGGTCAATTTTGGAATTGAACTTCTTGAGATCAATCAACTTATAATCGGTTGGATTCTTGAATTTTTGTGCAAATTCATAAATCGTTTCACCCTCCACTGCAATGGATTCGTATTTAGAGTGATCAATCTTATCACTGGAAACATAGTAATACTCTAGAGGTCGTTTAGAAGAATTGATCATTTCTGCAATATTGTCCCATTCTTGGTCTGTTTTCATTCGCACGTTATGGTTCCCATTCGCATCTTCATCTTGTTCTTCCTCTTTGTCGATAATGACTTTAACCAATCCCGAAGAACCTTCGTTACCGGCATCCTGATCATTGCTATTGGTTGAAAACATCTTAAAAAAAGTAACATCCTTCTCTGGATTTTCAGTCTCTTCTCTCACCTCGTCATTCTCCTGATTTTGACTTGGTTCTGTTACCTCTTCTTCTTCCTTTTGTTGTTCTCTCAAGTCATTATCGTCAATATCCATGATATCGAAGTCAAAACCCGCAGGCGGATTCACATAGCCTCCGATATCGTCTTCGACCTCTGAATGATCAGAATCAGATCCAGACCTAGATCCAGATGCACAGTCGGAACCAGAATCAACATTTGAATCTTTTGAAGACAGAATCAGTTCTTTTTCCAAATCAGGCATATCCTCTTGCGTCGTTCACCCCAAACCTTAACCTCTCGTCTTCCTTCCCGAGGAAATCATGGGGAAAATTCATGTTGAATTTTTTTTTCCAAGTTTCCTAATTTGTCGATACGAAATAAATGCCCGAGATTTTTTTTCTTACAGAAAGTAAAATGTTAATTACGCAAAGTATTATATTGAACATTTAAAGTATTCGGGTTAATTACTATACTAATATGTATATATTCAGATCAAAGTTATATGTGTTCTGTCAAAGTAAGCTTACAAAATATAGGCTGGATTTTTCTCATGTAGGTATTCTTCTGTTAGCGTTCCTCCCACAATTTCATGCGTTCGGGCAGCATCTTTTTACTGGGCCGATTCATTTGTGAGAAATGCGGGTGGGTTATCCAAGGGTGGGCGGAAAAAAATTAACATTGCGGGTAGAGAGGACAAAAAGTATTTGCTTTCTTTGGCCGCAAGCTTGGTAGTAACCAAGCAAGTCTGGCTTAGTAAATTATTGTGCTGGCTAAAACTCCCGACTTCGATCCAACGTGAATTCAACCTGGGCCACACTTTGGAGTAGGAAGCCGTTAAGTTGAGTGCAAATTGCACTCAGATTACGCCCAAATTGGAATCAGCTTGGGCCGAATGTGGATTGAGGGGGGGGGCGGAGAAGCACGTACCCGCCCTCACCGATTCTGGGTTCAAGTTGAGCCCAGGTTGGATCCACCCTGGGCGGGCGTGTTTTATTTTTCCTGCGCCACAAAATGTGCAGAGATTTTTTTTTTACAAATTTCATTTTGGTTTTCAAAAGAATAAATAAGTATATAGTAGAAGTATATAGGGATGTTGATATGAATGAATAAATAAATGAATATATATTATATTATCTTATATTATAATATATTATATTATATTATATTTTTTGTGATATTGGTTAAAGAATTTGCAAATACTGAATTAATTATCTGTAAGGAGCGTCAACATTTGCAGCGTATTGATATTCTTGTTCCCATTTATCACCATTAGCCAATAATTTTTCTTTGTTGTATAATAATTCTTCTCTAGTTTCAGTAGCGTATTCAGCGTTCGGAGTTTCAACAATGGCATCAACAGGACAGGATTCTTGACAGTAACCACAGAATATACATTTAGTCAGATCAATATCATACTTGTAGGTTCTTCTTGAGCCATCGACTCTTTCTTCGGCTTCAATAGTAATGGCTTGAGCAGGACAAATGGCTTCACATAATTTACATGCAATACATCTTTCTTCACCAGATGGGTATCTTCTCAAAGCGTGTTCACCTCTAAATCTTGGAGAAATTGCACCTTTTTCAAATGGATAGTAGATAGTGTAAGGAGCTCTAAAATACATTTCGAGGACAATATACATACCTCTGAACATTTCAGCCATCAAAAACCATTTGGTAGCTTTGGAAATGGCACCTTCTTTTGATTCTTCCCATGTTCTTGGCTTTGGTACTCTAAAACCTTCAGGTCTGGTGGAAATTACCGATCCTGCTGTAGCACTAGCTGACTTGACAAAGTTGATGGCAGAGAACGCCCTTGAAGATGTACCGTTTTTGAACGCAGCAGAAGCTAAGCGTCTACCGATGATTGAAGTACCAAACATAATTGTGTGTGTGTGTATGTGTATGTTTGCGTCCGTGTCTTAGAAACCAAACCTTTCAAAAATCCCCTCAGTTTAACAAATACTATTCTAACATCCACTTGCCTTACAGCATCTCCAATGGGAGCGCACGTATTGGACTAGCAGAGATTGGAAAAAAACAAAAACTGATTTCCCCTCATTGTATCGACGGGTCGGCGACGCGTCGTCATTTGAGTTTTAATTTTAATTTTAACTTTTCGCGTTTGCGTTTCCATTTCCATTTCCGTTTCCGTTTTGTTTCGTTTCGTTTTCGTTTTCGTTTTCTGGCCTCATGTCGTGGTTGCCATGGCACGCACGCAATATTTTTATTTTCATTTGTTTTTGTACGCTTTATAATACATGTTCAGTTTAAGGCGGTTGTCAACAGTATAATCATAAGCCAAGATACATATCTACTATAATACCATGTTAAGAACTCAAGCTAGATCATTTTCTACCACTTTCAAACCAAAGTTTGCCAAGATGACATTGATTGGTACTATTGGTACTGACCTTTCCAAACAATCTACATCAACCGGTAAAGAATATCTCAAATATTCCGTTGCAGTGAATTCCAAATCCAAAGGTGTTGAATCTGTTTCCTGGTTCAACATTGCATGTTTTTTGCCACACCAAATTGAATTCATGGATAAAAACCTCGGTAAAGGTTCCAAAATCTATCTCGAAGCAGAAGCAAGAAACAGCACCTATGAAAAGGAAGACGGTTCAAAGGCTACTTCTCTAATGTTATTTCAAACCAATTTTGAAGTTATCAAATATCCAAAGAAACAAGATGAAGCACAATCTGCTTAAGTTTTCTAACTAAATAACTGATATTCACCTTATTTCTAATATGTCTTATAATAGACCGGTACATATATATAGGGGAAAACTACCTTCTTTCCTTTTTCCTAATTAAGTTGCCTCTTGGCAACTAATTTTATAATCTATGCTACAGCTTGTATAATTCAATTCGGTACATAAAATACAAATTAACTCGACTCTCGGGGCTCGGATAAAAAAAATTAAAATTACCCTTTTGAGGATAAAAACACCCCTCAAATATGATTAGGTTCCATATTCGTTGGTAGCAAGTAAATACTGTCCCCATCTAATAATACAGATATCTCAGCTCGTCATCTATGGTCAACTCTGGGTCGACACTATTATCGTAAACGTGATTCTCGATACTGTGAGTGATGCTTTCTTCTGCGTCCCTTATATAATCTCTAACGTCGGAAGCAATTGAACTTTGCCACTGTCGATGCATTGGGTACTCATTCTGCAACGTAGTTGGGCTGGTGTCTTCTTTGTTAAAGAACATCTTTGAATAAAGATCATCTTCTGAATATGCAGTAATACATCCATCGCTAGGAGAATATTGATCCAATTTATCGTGTAGTACCAATCTATGTCTCCTACTAGATCCGGTGGTTTCTTTGTGGTCTTCTTCGGTTGAATCGTTGGCTTCCTCGTCACTGTTCCAGAAAGCAAGTGCATATATGTCTCTGTCACTGACGGAAGTCTTTTTGAACACTTTACGCAAAGATTTTGAGCCTTTTGAGATATACTCGATTAATAAAGCACCAAGCGGCAATTTCAAAAGGATGGATTTATACATCTTATTGGCATCTTTCCCTATTCCAAAAATGAAAAAACTTATCAGAGATATCGAAATCAGGACCCATTTGTTGGTGCTGGAAGACTTTGAGTTTGATTCTCTCACGATGATTTTTCTAATGACATTATCAATAGAATTGTTGTCATAAAACGTGTGGTCAGTCACCGTGATAGAACTTCCAATCAAACAAGAAAACACTATATCTGCGGAAATGACTAGCATACAGTAAATCAATAAACGGATGAACTTCTTCACGGATAGACCAGAATTGGTACAAACCAGAATTTCCTTGGCTTCTTTTCTTTTCTTAAAATATAGGAATAATGTTGACACAGAAATAGCCGTTGCAAAAAAGCACCATACAAATATCCAAACAAAAAAAACCAATATTGAAATATATTCATCCACAAATCCAATGGTGCATCCATAATTTTGCGTTATGATATATCTAAAACCTTGCGCAAAATATGATACTCCGGATATAATGAAAGGGAATATGATGGATGCAAAAACCTCAAACGTGGGTTTGGCCCATTTGTTGTTAAACCAAAAAGTTGTTGCTCTGTTGGTCAAAAATATCATCATCAAATTGAAACTGATACATGCTATGCACGAGGAAATCCCCACAGAGGAAGCAATTTGAATTCTAATCATGAGATCACACCATCCTTTGCCATCCCAACCGGTCAAATACTTGGTCCCGCCCCATACTATTGATCCAAAAAACCCATTCAGCATCATGATTTCGAGATAGATTAGCAGTGTAATTGCCGGGATATTTTTAGACGTTATATGCCATGCCAAAGCCGGTATATTTAGTATAAAGCAAATTAAATGCATTGATATTGAAAGAGACTGCCTATCTACCATTTTGGATATGCAATTTAGTTTTGTGATTGTTTTTTGGATGTGTTGACAAAATAATAGCAATCAGTTGGTTCAAAGAGCAACAAAATGGCTTGTCCAGAAGGAAAAAAAACTCATTTTTCAATACAAAGAGCGTACATATAATATAAACCACATTCTTCAAGTAGACTCTTGACAAGTCAAAAGTTTCTCTCTATCGTACTTGCATGAATAACTGAAAACACTCTATTATCTGTTTCATCGTCTCAGAAAACGGTGAAACCGGTTTTGTAGTGGTTCCTTTGGAATCCTAAACGGGTAATTTTATGGTATGACAAAGCAAGTACAATTCAAGGAATCAAAATGGACTATTGAAAGAGGAATATGAATTTAGACTTGTGATTAAAATGATCATTGCTGTGAGCTGACAGATGAACACAATCAAAGATCTTCCGCACCATTTATTGAAACGTCGATTGGTCTTCAAGTGGACCTCAAAATCATAGTCGTTATTCAACTGCACTATTACATTTGCGTTTTGGTTTGGGAAACTTGATGATAAAGACCGGTCTGCGTTTGTCTCTGGATGTATGCTGTAAATATTGCTCGTAGAACCGGAAACTTCACCCATCACAGCAAATTGGTCAGCAAAAGGATCCCCCGTCATGCCGCCAGAATCGTCTTGTTGAAGTTCTTCCCCCTCGGTAGCAAAATTCCTTGTTTGTTCCATTATATTCAGCTGATACTCTTCTTTTCTCCTCTCAGTTTCTTTCAGGTATGAGCACGTTGCATATATTTTGAAGCCCCAAATCACAAAATAGGCAGGTGGGAAAACAAATCCGATAAAGAATAACTATAGTAAAACTCGTGTTAGTATATGGCCATGTGTGTTCATCCAGATGTACATTCGTGGAGATGTCGGTTTATGGAATAATCCGTGGTGTTTGCTTTTATGTTGGACGTACTCCGAGAATGTTAGGCAGTAATTTATTCTCAACCACACATGATCTACAAATACACTGGGAGCCTATCTCAATAAGTGGAGCAGATCTGGGCGTCTCCCCAATATATTTATGATGAAATACGGTTTTTATAGTTGGAATCTGGCCGACGTGGTTTTTCAACTCATATGCTGCAGTATTTTCCTTCATTATAAAGAAAGCATACAAAATTATAAATGATAATACCAGCTTATACCATCAACGATCCATGTGAATTGCTATATGAAATGTTGTATAGCGTAAGACATTTATATGTCTATAAGGCATGTTTGGTAAATTGCAGTCACCCAGCATTTGTTTTAAACCTCCAGTGTAAATTCTGGCATGAATGTATGGTATCTGTGTCGGCAAATCCCAAAATTACTTATTTGAGACATCTCAATGAACCTCTTTCCACATTACCGTTTACTGACTGTTATAAGGTTTGTTTCATGATGGCATCTGATGGATGGGTCTTGTGCTAAACTGGACTTACAATTGTTACTTATTTTCTAGATCTTCCTCCATAACATTTATCGACATGTGCACCAAATCTACTTCCAGCAATTTTCCTGTCACAATTTGAGCACTGAAAATACGTATCTTGTGCAGTTCCTACGACAAGCAGATTGGCCTTTTCTCCAAGGAGTTTCCTATTATCATTCAGGGCATTCACGTAAACATCTTTACCGTTAATTTGAAACTGGAACCTTCCAATGTCCGGCTCTTTAAACTGTAGGGTTTTATCGGGTTTTTTCCCGTTCATGGTCTTCTTTTCTTCTTTACCAGTCTCCTCTCTAATATCACTATCATCGCTGTCATCGCTGTCTTTGATCAAAGTTACATTTATACGGCCAGGGTCGTCGAAATAAGGCGAATCGTGGAAAATCGGTTCCTTTATTGATCCATATTCCTGACGCAGTAACTTTTCCTGCAGTAACGATTTACTGACAATATTGTGGATCACTTTATCCAACATATCATCCAACAATGATCCACACAGGGTTGCGTAAGTTAATCCATTCTCTGAATATGACATATTGACACTCTGTAGCACAGTCCACCCGGAGTTCTCGTCCTCTGGAACGCCAGCTGTGTGAAGCAGATCAAATTTGAAAGATACGGGTTTTTTTGTGAAAAAATGACAGAATATTACGTTATCATTTGATATGCTGACCCATTAGAGAGCCTTGTGTAGCATTGGCCCTTACCTGCAGCAGATATACGTGTATAATGGGGTTATATTATGAAATCTCAGTCAAGAACACTTGTTTATGTTACATCTCTGCTTTTTGATCTGGTGCTGAATATGTGGACTGCTGAATGAACCAGCTATTATTCACTCGTTACGATATGCTTTCTTTGCCTCAGTGCTTAACGGGTGTCGTTGCATCACGGTCTTGGACTGTTTTCAATCGCTAGACGAATACATTGAATTATGACTTCAGTTACAGAGATCACCACTGTCATTACAAAACAGTTACCCAACCCTCTCGTTGTCCCAATTGAACTCCGTCGTCTCCTATGGCATGTGCCCCCCTTAAATCAATTGATTCGGTCTATCGTCCGCATAATGATTCGGTTGAAAATGACGTTCCTATATTTTCAACTTGAGGTGAAGATGATTCAACTAGATCTATCCATAACTATCTGTGGGGAATGTTGTATACCTCTGCCAAATATGGATCTAGACAGCAATAGACCGAAATCTGTGATATCCTCGACATTTGGATCCAGTAAGCTCATGGATCGATCGATTTCAAGTGCAGATTCATCTAATTCGTACGAATCGTCGAATTTGACCCCATTCAAGACCCCGTCCCCGCAATCTATCCCTTCACCAAAACCAGGTTCTTTGCTGAACAATAAAGCCAAGAAAATCTCTGGACCTCTTATTTCTAGGGACAGCACTGTTCCGGAATTTTCAGATGAATCCGACGACGAAATTCAAGATTGGTCATTGTTAAATAATTTTGCAAAAAAAGGTATGAAAGATCTGGAACCGTTATTGAACACAAATGATAAAACTCAGTTATCTGCATACGATCAAAATAAACTAAATAAGGCAAGAAATTTGAGATTCAATGCATTATCGGTAAAAAGAGGATGCATTGTGAATTTAGAGAACCTTAATGCATCGACCATTTTCATCAATGTCCATGATTATAATGATTTATTTATGCTTCAACCCAAGGGTAAATTTTTAGAAACCATGGGGTTTATCGACAATAAAAATGTATGTCATTTTGATTTTGAAGAGGTTATTTACTTGGTTGAAAGAGGAAGTTGCATGGCCAAATTTTATGACAAATCGGATTTATCGAATAACGAAAGGGTAAATGAAATGCCGCCCTTGAGTTTACAATCCATATATTCGATATTGATCAAATCTGAAGAACAACTGAACCAATACTTGGTTTACTCGATTTTGAAAAGAGATGGCTATATAATTAGTAGAAACGAAGAATTCGATGGTAGCACTAAATTGGATCCTGTTAATAAATTAATTTCAAGCACGGATGAACTATACCAGAATATTAAAATGAGTTCATGGACCAAATTTCTCTCAAAATTTAGTGATTTCTTTCAAATACCGTTTCCTTTCAAATTTTCATTCTCTTACTATAATATTTTCACATACTTACACTCCAAGATACTAGGTCAATCATTACCAAAACTTGAAAATAATGTGAGCAGCACCAACATCAAACACTATAAAATATCCTTCAATGTGTGGAAACCTTCACCAAATTTCAAAAAGAAGAATTCCCCACCTCCGGATTACCAAATCAGTGTTTTCAAGGCCACACAAAGATTACCAAAATATTTAGAGCTTAAATATTTATTAGAAAGGTCATACTCAAATCCAGAGACACACAGGCCAAAACCAAAGCCGAAAAAGCAACGTTCCTCTGCAACCGATCATTCTAAGAAGGTATTGGAAACAAGTTGGGATTATGCCAAAGGCATTGACATCAATAACTTGAAATATGATCCACGCAGGATTACTTTAGCGGTTGTTGATAACTCGACGGTGAATTTCATCACATTATCTCACTGCAGTTTTGTATCTGAAGGTCCAGCATGGAGGGATCATTGGGTTACTTGGAAACCTCCATCAAAGAAGAAAAACGCTAAGCATAAAAATAGACATAAACAAAGAAACAACAATAACCAGATTGCAGGTGAGCAAAAAGAAAATATCCCTTTTGAGAATGAGAATCAACAGTCTTCAACTGTTGCTGGTAAAGACAATTCTAACTCTAACTCAAACTCAAATGTTCAACCTTCTGACCCATCTGGAGAAACGCTGCCTAAATCGGCACCTTTTTAACCCACAGACATTTCAACTAGGACTTTATAAAATGTCGACCTTCTGTATACTTTTCTATCACATAATCAATAAAAACTACGGAAAAATCCCAAACCTTGTGTTGCTATGCAAGAATGGAAGTTTTGGTATAAAAAGAAAAAATATAGCACCGGTTGGTTTCGATCCAACGACATCAGGGTTATGAGCCCTGCGCGCTTCCACTGCGCCACGGTGCTTATTATTGGTATTAAAAATTTGTGCTTTTTTAGGCACCATTTGTCTCATGTAATTATTTTTGGCTTTGCCTTATAATTTTAGATTATTGGTCAAAATTAATCAAATATTTTTTAAATATACCAATCCTTTAAGCAATTTGTTTATTTTAAGAATAATTTTATTCAAGCACGAACGAGTTTTTTATGAAGGAAAGTGAACATAAAACCCAAATAGGATATAAAATTTGTCAGAGGAGTCTTTCTGAATTAAGTTCCAGGCTTTAATCAGCATTTAGCTTCCAGTACAAACACAATTCAATAAATACCAAAGTTCTTTCATTCACCATTCTATAAGGGAAAAATGACTAGATTATTTAGCGATTCGCCTAGGCACGTGACCTACGTTGTTTTTTTGCTTCCTGGCAAAAAAATCTTGGTGTTTTAAAATGATGATTGTTTACTAAAGAGGCAGCACCGTTGCCCTTACTAGTTCCCACAATACATTAACATCATGTTTCACCAACAGTGCTTTTTCCCGTAACGTATTCTCTTTTCAATCAGAGCAAGACTTTGTTCCAACAACAATTAGCAAGCAACTCGCAACGACCAGTCGATCGACGCGACAATCAAATCGCACATTTTTTTGAGAGTCTGTGTTTACATATCTGAAACAGGAATAACAATGCCTCTGAAGTTGACTGAGTTTGTTTGAGAGCAGAAGTAAGACCCATTTTGAGCAGCCCAAGAGACGTATCAAAAAAGGTTGAATTTGGTTCTGAGAAAATTCCTAGTTACTTGCAATTATGTCATTGGAAGAAAGCAATGTCACAGATCATAGCTTCATAGGGACAAACACTGATCAAGGCAAAAATACGGACACACCAGGTAAACAGAGTGGTGTCAGCGACGGTATTTCGAATCCGGATCAGTCTGTTACTGGGTTTACTGAGTCTGTTTCTGCAGGCTCAGTGGAAGAACTTTCCAGTTTTGATCTTTCAGAGGAAGAAGTTGCTATAACGAAGAAGGTGGATCAGGAGACGATACAGAGAGACGCTGCGTCCATAGAATATCATGCTGGTCCGGAGCTTGAAATTGATCAAACGCCACCCATGTCACGTCAACCTCAAAGATACGGCTCTTATAATTCGACGCCGAAGTCTCAAAGAAGTTTCTCAGACAATTTAAAGTATCCTTCCCCAGGACCTGATACTGCTGATGTCAATTCCTTAAACTCGACCAACTACAAACATTCTTCTAGAATATCAAGCGACACCTTTGACACCCCCAAGACGATTGAAACCAGAGCGTCAACGGTGAATTTTAACTCCAATTCCCACTCCAGCTCTAATGACTATTCAAAAGCAATCGAAAATGAGCTGGTTATTGCTGCGGCCTCTGTTAGGAAACAGCCAATCAAAAGTTCGAATACCAGACCAGATTTGAATGCGCCCATACCATGTAGAAATTCCCCAATTGGCCATAGTAGCTACATTCAACACGAGTCAATCCCCCAAACTAGTAAGAGATCAAAACGTTTGAGCAGACAGAGCAATTACGATACTTCGGATAGAGACGTGGAGGATTATAATATGTCTGTGTCTCACGAAGATCAATCGATTGAGAACATATTTTCGAAATTGTCGTTGAACGGTGAATCGACTGCTCATGGACAAGCCGTGCTACCACAGATTGATTCAATATCTCAGACCGCTGCGACTCATGTAGTTGAACTTCAGAATCAATTGACCAACTGTAAAATCCAGATCAAGCTCCAGAATGATCTGCTGCGAGACAAATTGTTTCGGTATGATAGCAACGAAGATATCTCGAATGTTCTAGAAAAGAGTATCATGAGTAGCATCAAGTCCGCAAGAGAGAAGGAAGATCAAGACTTTGAGCTCATGAGCTCGAAATATGAAGCGCTCTTGACACAGTACCAAGAAGCGAGTAAATCCTTAGAAATGCTCAATGAGCAGCATAATGACAATGCTAACAATCAGTTTGAATGGCAGAGCAAAGTGAAAGATATGCTTTTCAGAATCAAGAACGTGTTGACAGTCAGTTCTCCGGCGGAAATAACCGATTTCAAAGATCTTTTAGTGAGTCTGAGTGGTCATATCGATCACTTATTGAACGAACTGTTGGAATGTAGAAGAGTTATTACAGCGCAATCAAGTAGAATCCAGGAAACACAGTCGAATACCACCACGATATTGGATTCCATTGAAGATTATAGCACCCACATCGATGAACTGGAAAATGCGTACAGGAAGAAGATTCAGAAACTGGAGGATGAATCGAACACGTTGAGAACTCGAATTTCAGAGCTCCAACGGAAACTTGACAATGAAAAGAAGAAATCCTCAGTTTTAGAATCGAGTTACGGTGACGTTCAGGTGTTCAAGAAAAGGGAAGAAAATCTAAGGAATGAAATTCTTGCTCTCAACGAACAGAATCTCCGTTTACAGAACAACTCCACAGATATCAGTAAAAAGGTCGAAAAACTCATTTCAGAGATGGCCATTTATCATTCTATTATGCTGAAGCTGCTGACTAGAATCATTGATCCCGAATCCGCCGGTAATATAATTGATGCATGTAACAGCTTAGATCATACTGTGGGGTACGATGAAATGATCAAAGTGTTCTCTGTTGCTCATAACTATGAAATCGACTCCGTCACCAAAATCCTCGATAGTTACAAAGCCATCGTGAGTAAATCAAGCGTCCCCGACGAATCACGTTCCAGGCTTGTTTCAGAGTTACAGGGGGAGATCCACTTTTTGACGAGCAGACTCAAAGATATGGAACATCACAAGGAACGAGAAGCTCTGAAAGTGCATGAATTAGAAGCCGAGAACAGTAAATTACGGGAACTGCTCAATGAAAGGAATAACGAAGAAAAGAATAAAACAGATAGACTGGAAAAACTCAGATTTGACGATCTGGTCAAACGATGGAAGACTGCAGAGGAGGCTCACAGTCAAACGAAGAAAGGAGCAGCACAGAAAATCGCTCAATTAGAACAAGAGATCAAAATGTTGAGGTCTCAAATGTATCAATAGATGCAACGCTCAGAATATACTATAAAGGAAGGTGTCATATTAATATTGCATGAGGACATGACATTACTTTCATATTTGTATATAATTTCATACGCTTATACTTTTCTGTTTTACTATATTTGCTTTTTAACTTAAAGAATTATAAACTTATATCAATTCTAAACATCTATTCCATATCCTCATCGCTATCACTGTCACTGTCGCTATCACTCTCACCATTGGCTTCTTCTTCAGCATATTTTTTAGCTTCTATCAATAAATCTTCAGGAACAAACTTGTGGATACTGTTAGTTTCGGATTTGCTTATCCAACTGATTTCCAATTCATAATCTTTATCTTTGTTGTCTTCATGAACTAAATGTATGATTCTAGCTGCTTCTTTGACGGCCTCTCTTGCGGAAATGTTTGGCAAATCCAGTTTTTCTAATTCTGCCTTCGCAGCTTGTCTTCCTTTACCGGTTGCAGCCCCATGATATCCCCAATAAACCCCACTTGGCTCAACCATATATAAATGTGCTCCAGTATCGTCAACACCACCAACAATGGCGTTTATACCAAAAGGTCTGACGGAATTGTAGCAAGTATATGCTTGCACATAATAACCCAATCTACTTATCAGACCTTCCAGGCCCATTGGCTCTTTATATAAAGATTTAAAACTCTTGGCTTCATCTCTACCACGGTTGACAAAATGTCTACCATCAGGTAAAAGACCTGAATAGACAACACCAACGTGTCTGTCAATGGATTGAATTTTTTTGTTTTTGCCTGGAGCCAATAGCTTGGAATTGATAATTTTCTCAGTTGCTAAAACAACACCATCGGTACATTTAATTCCAATGGATGTTCCGGCATTTTCAACTGCCTTAGAGGCGTATTCAACCTGAAAGTTTCTCCCATCAGGAGAAAAGACGGAATTTGATAAATCGTAACCAGTACCAATGGATGTCTATCTTAAATGGAATTGAAAGTGGAAGCGTGTTAGTATTGGAAGTATATAATTGTTTTCATTTTCATCTTCATCTTTGCCGTCCATAACAGCAAACTTTTACATACCATCTCTGATACTACTTGTTTTGTAGACCTTTTCCCCTTTTTGAGCTCTCCCTAACAAACACAAATTCATGTTCAAGATTTGCCCTCGCGTTTATCAAATTTCAGAAACGAATTTTATTTATACGGATTACGTAATTCTGGGGGGGGGGGATAGAATGTTGTGCACGTGATTGAGGAGTGAGCAGGGCTTTGGAGGCCAGCTGATTAGAACTAATGGAATATGATGAGGGGATGCTGGGATGGTAGAAGTGTCAGTGATTTTTTTGTTAGCATAAGATTAATTTTTGTGCGATAGTCTGCTAATTCAATCGTTGTAGATAAACCTAGCTGGAAGAACTAGTCTATGTAGAAAAAGACATACGAGGAAAAAAAAAGGCATTGCTCTCCAAAGAAGCGGTTCCGCTTGCATCATCACCACTATCACCACCACCACTATCACCACCACCACTATCACCACCACCGACTCAATTTTGACCTAGAAAGTTGAATCACACGCTCAAAACCGCCTTGCACCCACTAGCTTCCCTTATTCACAACACAACACAACACAAACACAAACATGCTCTGCGACAAAAAATCATTCGTTGCTTCTTCACGCTTTGGCTTCCAACGTCAACAAGTTTGCGCGATGTATTTATTTATGGCAGCGTCAATGATGGCGTTCCTCTGGTAGAGATGAGTATCAAATATAGGTGCAATGGATACGATCCGTGTTGTGGTATGCGGTGATGAAGGAGTTGGGAAATCCTCGTTGGTTACAGCTTTGGTGAAGGAGAAGTTTGTCCCCAATATCCAACATGTTATACCTCCAATTACTATTCCGAGAGACTTTTCAGATTCACGATACTCTTCCAGTTCAACTGTTTTGGTAGATACGTCAGCTTCTAACATGTCATCATTACAATATGAAATTCGGCAATCGAACGTCATATGGCTTGTCTACTCCGATCATTACACCTACGAAAGGATCTCACTCTATTGGATTCCTCTTTTCCGGTCTATGGGTGTGAATTTGCCCATTATTATTTGTAACAACAAGATCGACGTGGATTCGTCAACTGAGTCGTCCACCGTTCTTTATGAGGAATTTTTGCCACTTTTACAGGAATTCAAAGAGGTTGAATCATGTATTAGGTGTAGTGCTAAGGATAACTACAATGTCAATCAGGCATTTTATTTGTGCCAACGTACAGTAACACATCCGTTGTCACCACTATATGACTATAAAGATGCAGAATTAAAACCTCTATGTATTGGGGCCCTAAGCAGGATTTTCTGCCTATGTGACAAAGATCAAGACGGATACCTTGGAGATGACGAATTTTTGCTGTTGCAACAAAAATGCTTCCATAAATCAATGGACGTGAATGAACTGCAAACTATAAAAAACACGCTTAACAGTTTGTCTCCTGGATCCGCCAATGAGAATGGAATCACATATCATGGATTTCTCTCTTTGAACAAATTTTATGTCGAGTCTGGAAGACATGAAACCATTTGGGGAATGTTGAGAGCCTTTCATTATACTGATTCGTTGTCAATAGATGATAAAGTGTTATACCCCGAGATGGATATTCCACCGACTTCTAGTGTTGAACTCTCGCCTAAGGGGTATAAGTTCTTGGTTGATTTGTTCATTTTATTCGACAAAGATAATGATGGTGGTTTGAATGATGAAGAACTTGAAAGGTTGTTTCATCCAACTCCAGGTATTCCTCAATCATGGATCGACAACAATTTCCCACGAAGCGTTGTATGTAATGATCACGGGTATGTGACACTACAAGGTTGGTTAGCACAATGGACAATGACGACATTTTTAGACTACAAAACGACCTCTGCGTATCTTGGGTATTTTGGGTACGAGTTGCACAGCTCCACGTCCAAGAAGATCCCCTCGATATCATCGGCCTTGTATGTTACCAAACCAAGGAAATTCAAGAAAAGGAACGGTAAAATCTATCGAGCTGAAGTTACAGATAGAACAGTTTTCAATTGTTTCATTATTGGGGCTTCAGGCTGCGGTAAAACATCCTTATTAGAGTCTTTTTTGGGAAGACCTTTCAGCAATGCACATGCACCTACAATTCATGAGAATATTGCGGTCAATAATGTCGAATTGGCAGGTGGTAAACAATGTTATTTGATTATGGAAGAATTGGGAAGTTTAGAAAACGCCATTCTAGATAATAGAGACAAGATCAATTCTTGTGATGTCTTGTGCTTTGCATACGACTCATCAGATTCTGATTCGTTTCAACATTTGATTGATATCAAGAACAGGTACAAATACTTAGACAATATACCTTCCGTTTTCGTTGCGTTGAAAGCCGACTTGGACAAACAACAACAGCGATCAGACTTCCTACCTGAACCTTATGCAAAATCCCTCAATCTTGAATCTCCATTGCATATCAGCTCTAATTGGATTGCATCTATGAATGAGCTGATGAATAAGTTAGTACATGCGTCGATGCACCCCCGTATTGCAACCCCGGGTCTAGAAAATGAGTCTCAGAAGGATAACGAACCATTTTTGACCCCTTTCACCATTGGTTGTGGAGCCATTGGATTCATGACTTTAGCTACAGCGATATTTATGCAAGGATATTTTATTGGTGGAAAAAGGTGAGAGCTTGGATGATACTGTATGCTAGTAATCTTTTGGAAGTGGAAAATATTGATTCAATTAAACGATAGAATTAATGAAGTTTAAGATTTCCAGGCTTATCATCGACATTCAAAATTTACAAGGTGATATTCAGGTCCCAGACTCAATTGTCCATCCTTCATGTGATTAGTATGCCCGACATATCTGCTGCTTCAAAAAGGGAATACTTACAAACAGCTATAGTATGTTTAAACTTTTGAGCAGTGGGACATTTACGCATTATTCAGAAATATGTCAGTGTTTGTAATATTTGATTTATGATAAACCGGTGAAAGTCAACCCGAATAAGCTACAGTGGATTATCAAACAGGAAAAAACCGTTTGATAACAAACTTCAGATACTATTTCATATATGTGCGCAATCCGGCCAGTAACTTACGCAAAAATATAAATAATTTTAGATAATAATCTACTCAACAGAAAAGTAAAGCAATCACCAGCTAATGTAACGAGCAAATAGGTATGGGTTTTTACACGGAAATGAGAAGCCAATTGTGTCTTGACGGGTGAAGCAGGATCGGAGTGTAGATGTGGTCTCAAGAACAATGAGAGCATGGACACCATAAAAAGAAACGTGCCCACAGAGAATGAACAATATAATTAGACGTATATTAAACTATAAATTGTTTTTCTATATCAGCTGAGTTTTATTTGTTAAAACAAGGCTTTATGTCATGTTGCCTTTTTTTTTTACCAAAATCGACTGTAGGTTCATAGCAGTTCCCTTTTCTTATATTTCTGCCGGTATTAGGTAAAATTGTAACCGTCAAACATTTTGAACTCGTGTTTGTACTGGGATGTTGTTCGGTAAAATTTCCCAATTAGGACAAAAGGACTTAAATTTGCTACACATATTAATTCATATATTCTACCATGCAATCTCCTTTATTTCTGGGGATAACCGCCCAAACGATTAATAAAAACAATTGTATCACTTGCTGATTCTTTTCTTTAAATCCACCCTCTTGTTTGCCGCTTCTCCCCCACCGGATCACACATCTTTTCTCGCTTTCCTTCAAAACTGACGGAAACATGTTTTTGACATTGTCTTGGCCGAAAGAGGAAACTTTTGCGGCTCGAGGAATTTTTCAGGTTTCAGTTTACAAACCGATTAAGGAAGAGGTGCCGGTTGATAGTTGAAAGACTGTTGGAGATGGAATATTGTTGGTGGTTTGAGGGTAATTGTGGATATTCTCAGAACAATGAATACTAAATTGCTAACTTTCATATACGCAGGTCTCGTGTCACTCTCATACGTGCAGTCAATCCATCTGTTTGCTAAATTCGGTGATAGAAATGATCCTCGAGTGATTAGGGCTAGAATCACTAGAATCATCATAATTTCAATTATCAATGTGGTCTTGGTACCGTATGTTTTAATTGATGTGCTAAGAACGGCCCCGGATCTTGGTTCTGTCTGGGGGATCCTTGGATTCAAGAGTCTGTTAGAAAGACAAACTCAAGTTGAGATGTTGAAAACACTGTATTTGTTTGCACTGTTATTCTGTGGCCCGCTATTTGAACTGTTGATCAATTTTGATCTCAGCAGTGAATACGAATCCAAGGTTCAGGCGGTACGGGACCTGTTGGTTGCACCAATCACAGAAGAGCTATTTTTCACCTCCATAGTTACAGGCTCGATTTTATCATACGTATTGGCTTCTAGTGGAATGATGGCCGAATATTCGCCTAAGTCGTTTCATGGCGACAGCTCTATCGAAATCTACTTAAGGCTGAATCCCCTCTTCTTTGGGTTTGCTCACTTACATCATGCAATAGAATTATACAAAAAGAGAACTCCTCTGCTACAGATTTTGGCGATCTGTCTCTTTCAATTTACATATACCTCACTGTTCGGCTACCTGACAAACAAGATTTTCATCAACACGGGTAATTTCTGGTGCTGCTTTGTTTCTCACTCGTTTTGCAACTTCATGGGTCTTCCTTCGCTTTCGATCGAGTCAAAATACATGTCCACTAAGATTATTTATTGGCTGCTGCTGATTGTCGGAGTTTATCAATTTTCTTCCAAGTTTGATGTTCTTACATATAATGCTGATGCCTAGTTTTCTGATGTATATAATCGTGTTGTAAATCTATAAAATTTTAGCTAACTGAAATACTGGTACCACTGACGGTGGCTTTTTCACCGTTCGCAGCGTCTGTCTCATCTTGTTGATCAGTTTCCTGTTCCTTAGATTGAATCCACAATGTGTGGTTCACCAAGTTCAGATACGAGTACATAAAATTACTCAACAGAACCTGCTGTCTCAGTTGCCGTTTTGGATCCGCAAGTTTCAGATGACTCAATCGGTAAATGGCTCTTTCAATGTGAACAGGTAACCGATGATCTAACATGACCAGTGTGGACTGGGATACGGGAGGTAAAGGAAACCCAAATGCCGAATCTTTCATTTCAAGAGGCTGATTTGGTTTCTGAGGCCTCTCGTTTCGTTCCAGCGTTTCCCTCAGCGATTTTTTGACAAGATCATTGGCGTCTGTCGCAGAATCTGCCGGGGCCTCTGGCTTAGTCTCTGGGGATTCCGCCGTTGATTTTGCTGCAGATGAGTCTTTGTTTTGCGTAAAAGGCACGGCAATCTTCTTGGTTCCATCAGGAGAACTGGTTGAACTATCTGCGTTGGGCGAAGAAGCCCGTGATACAGCACTGGCCACTGCATACTCATTTTTGGAACTTGAAAAAGAGCCGTATGTCTCTAAAACAGGATCACCCGAGCTGCTATGATCACTCTCAACGTGGAGCTTATGATCAAGCACAGCGGCTGTTACTGACCTGCCATCAGCAGGTTTGTTTTGATCAATTTCAGTGCCAGTGCCAGTGCCAGTGCCAGTGCCAGTGTCAGCGCCAGTCACTCGATTACCTCTGTCTTCTGCATTTCGAGCATAGCCGGTTTCAGCCAAGACTTCACCACGGTTGAAATCACTAGAGGAAGATCTCGACAACCCGAAACGAGACGGTTTCACTTTGTCCTGTTCCTGTTCCTGGAATTGTTCCTTTTCTTTTTCTTTTTCTTTCGATTTGGCTTTGGTCTTTTCAGTTCCAGACTCTTTTCTGACATCATCTTGACTATTGCGGACACTCTTATTCTTGTCTTCAATAGCGACGTTATCTGAAGACTTATTCTTAGTCAGGGAGAACAAACCAATGCCAAGCTTAGGAGACGGCGTGCTGGATGAAGGCTTATCAGTGGAGTGTCTGGGTTTGACATTCTCCTTCTCCTTCTCTTTCTCTGTTTCTCTCTCCTTCTCCTTGCTGGTTTCCCTTTCCTTGCTTTTCCCCTTGTCGTCTTTATCTTTTTTGCTAAAGAACGACTTGAAGTCCGACTTCGGAGAGCTCAAGCCGGATGATTCAGAGCTGTGTGATAGCGATCTTTTCACTTTGAGCTTCTTCGGTTCATCAAGCGCTAGACTGGCTGATCGCTGAGAACTCTTGTCCCTTTTGATCTTAAAAAACGAGGTGAACGATTTACCTTTTGATGTGCTCTTCTCTGAGTCTTTTTCTCTGTTTTTCTCTACTTCAAGTGGTCCAGAAGACACTTTAACCGCTGGCGCTTTAACCGCTGGAACTTTAACCGCTGTTTTATTCAAATCCAACTGATCGATCTCACTGGAGACTTTCGTGACTTCTGAATCTGTGGACGTCAATCTTGGCGAAGATGGCGTGGAAACCGCTTTGGAGGCAGAAAAAGCAGCTGAAAGTATCGGCGACGAGGAAACAGGCTTTTGTTTAGGCAGTGTTGGCTGCGCTTGTGAAATGACGGGTTTGTTTGATTTATTAGGTGCCAAACTAGACGTGGAAGTTGGCGATGAACGAAGGTTTTTGTTATTATCAAAAAACTCTTTGGTTGTAGGAGACGTCAAGGAAGAAGCAGAGGGATGACCCACTGCTGCATTCTGCGAGACAAAGGCAGCGGACGACGCCGCTTGAGAACGATGACTTTGAGGTTGGGGTTGCTGTCTCGGCTGTTTCTGAGTGGTTTGGGGAGCAATCTGTAGCGGTCTTGGGTTTGGATCCATTTGCTGGCTGTGCTGTTGCCGGTCGGAATCACGATCACGATCACGGTCACGATGCGGAATTTGCAGCTGTTGCTGTTGCTGTTGTTGCTGTTGTTGATGATGGTGTTTATAATTATAGCCGTTGTTCTGTGGCATCCGATGTCTGGAGTTCAGATCTTGTTGGTACTGTTGATTTTGGAACTGCTGTTGATTCAGATGCTGATTTGGATGCGCACGACGATGGTGACGATGTGGGATTTGATGTTGTGCAGATTGTAGTTGCTGTTGTTTCTGAATATGCGTATATTGCTGGTTTTGAGCTACAGGTTGTCTCCCATGATTATTTTGATAGTGCTGTTGCTGTTGCTGTTGCTGTGGTCTTTGCGGCAAGCTCTCTTTAGACCTCTTTGGATAATCAGACAACAATGCGTTTTCTGTAGCTGTGCTGTTCGGTTGAGAAGGTACATCAGGAAGCTTACTGGATGGAGTCCGCAATTTAATCGGTTCCAGTTGAGGTCTACCCAAAGGTTTTTGGGCGTTGTAAACTTTCTGAATGTCTTTATAAACATGTGTTCTGTTAAAATTGGCAGAGACTGAATTAGACTGATTAGGTAACGCCGGAAGACTTGGCTTGTCAGTCGAGTCGACCGCATCATTTTGTTTTGCAGATTGCTGTCTCCGATAATTTGTCCAACGGCCTCTTTTCAGATTCGACACAAAGTCAGGCGGATTGGAATTGATACTTGAAGTTGATTTATTCATTTCAATATAAGCTTCTTCATCCTCATTTTTATCTTCACCATCGAGGTTGGTAAAATCATCGATATCTTTAATAAACAGACTTTCTCTGGTTTTACTGGTATTTTTATTCAATAGGAGTTTCCTGGATTTAGCACGATAAATGTTACTTTCGGTACCACTATCATCTGAGTTATCTGTACTATAATCTCTTTCAATTTTCGAAATACCAATTGATCTGGTCGATAGAGATCTGGCTAGAGTTACAGGATCACTGTTATCCAATCCTGCTTTTTTCGATAAACTTTCTAGTTGTAAAGTTAATTCTTTCAATGAGGGTTTCCTTATGTTTGAATTCACATCTGCAGTTGAGGAGTCCGACGCATCTGTAGAATCATAATTCAAAGACGATTTAATCGATCCTGATCTTTTCAACTTGGTGTTGATTCCGTCAACGGTTTCTTGGATATGTTTTCTAAAGTTTTGAGGAGATAATTTGGGATGTGCGTTTGCGGGGACCCACATGATATCCGAGTCATTAAAAGAGGAATCTGGATCTAAATCGAGAAAATCAACGTTATCATCTAAGTCATCATCATCATTATCACCATCATTAAAATTGATCAGGCCTTCTCCTATACTTTTATTGGATAATGAGATAGAGTGATTTCCTATATCCGAATCATTGGTATAGCTATCATTTAGAGAAGCAGTAGAATATTCATAACCACTATTTTGATCATCATCGTTGTATTGATAATTATTGAAAGATTTATTGAGAGAAGATACAGAATGAATAGATTTCGACCGATTGACATCTAAAGACGAGGAAATGCTCTTTTGTTGTTGGTCCAATAAATAAGGATCAGTTGGAGGTAAATCAGGATCAAAGTTCAGACTGTTACCAATCGATAATCGTTTAAGCCGCTTAACGGCATTATATTCAAGTTCAACAGCTTCAGAAGCCGCTTGAAATTCTTGAGCCGTTTTCTTTGGTGATATCTTAGTTGGTGAGGGTGATTTGGTCGAATTTGACATCAGTGAATGGAAAGCGTATCAGATGACCAATGAGAGAGAATATTTATTTGTGTAGAAAAGCTTTGAAAAGTGGATTTATATGTACGTACGAAAATGTTTCCAGATCAAGAATCAAAAGTGAAAAGGGAGCGGGCAGTCTGGATGGAACTGAAAACGTCTAGGTGTCAAGGAGCTTGATTGATGGCCTTACTGAAATAAATCGGGTTCCAATTAATACGTAGAAATCACCAGATCAGTCCGCACAGTCTTGGTATAACCTTTACCGTGTAGAATATGTCACTAGCCAAAATACTCGTCTGGATCTGGATCTGGATTTTTTACTGTAACAGACACCGCCGTAGCTGTGTAACTGTTGCGCGTGAGAGGGGCGCAGCCAGAGACAGAGCATGTCGATTCAAATCGATTAAGTAAATTTGTTTTCGCGTTTGGGCGATCGACGCCAACAAATACGGGTGGGTAATTTTGTGGCGCATATCACAAGGTCAAGCAAGATGTTTTTCCGATGAGGTGACTCAATCCGGTGGAGATAGAACCATTTTTACCCGCTCCAGGATTTTTTCCTTGAATTCTGTGAAGTGGTGGTTTGTTTCTTCGACCCTTGAAATTCTGCCTCCGTTCTGAGACATCTATCTTTCGTTCAGCACCAACCACATGTCTAGAGAATTCACCATCAAAGTTCCTGCCTCATCGGCCAACATCGGCCCAGGTTTCGACGTTCTCGGTATTGGATTGAACCTGTATTTGACCGTGCAGGTTTCCGTCAACGATTCCAACATCAACGAAAAGTCCACAAATGATCCATTCAACGTTGATCTGATCTATAAAGGTAACGGTGCCGAAAACGTTCCTTTGCAATCTAACAAAAATTTGATCACCAAAACTGCTTTGTACATTTTACATGCAAACAACATCAAATCATTCCCTAAAGGTACGAAAATCATTGTCAATAACCCTATTCCGCTAGGTCGTGGTTTAGGATCCTCAGGTTCTGCCATTGTTGCTGGTGCGTTACTAGCCAATGAGATTGGAAATTTGGGTTTTGATAAAATGAGATGCTTGGATTACTGTCTCATGATTGAACGTCATCCTGATAACATCACTGCCACGATGATGGGTGGGTTTACCGGATCATTTTTGAGAAACCTTTCCGAAGACGAACATAAACTTGTCCACCAAGACTTGAAATTGATTTTACCATCTCCTGAAACCCCAGAGTCTCACATACCTTCCAATGCTCCTATGAATTTAGGTACTCATGTCAAATATCCATGGAATCCATCAATCAAATGTATTGCAGTCATTCCTCAATTTGAAGTTAAAACAGAAGACTCCAGAAACGTTTTACCTTCGGATTATTCCAAGAAAGATGTCATTTTTAATTTACAACGTTTGGCAGTTCTCACATCAGCCGTTGGTGATTTAAAGCCAAATCCAAATGTCATTTACAACTCAATGCAAGATTCTTTACATCAGCCATATAGAAAAGTCCTGATACCTGGACTGACCGAAATCTTGACAAAGTTCACTCCCGATTCGAATGATGGACTATTGGGTATCTGTCTTTCAGGTGCAGGCCCAACCATTTTGTGTTTGGCTACTAAAAACTTCGATACCATTGCCAATGACATCATAGAAGAGTTCAAAACTCATAACGTCAAATGTGAATGGAAACTACTGGAAGTAGCAGATGAAGGTGCCGTTGTGGAGCATTCTAGCAAACTATAGGAATAATTTAACGAACGCTACGTATTGTTTAACGAAGAAACATCCCAACTTGTCCTGTACCATTCATTTTTCTCTTTGCTTGTAAAAATTTAATAACTGAATATTAGTTTTTATAGATCTTGCTTATGCTAATTCTATCCTAATGAGAACGGAAAAAATGAGTGAAGTCGCAGCAGTGAAGGAGCCAACTAGTTTGGGTTTGTCAGATGCTGCGGATTTTATTTTACGCAAATGTATGGACTGAGGCTATTTATTTATATTTAATATTTACTTAGTTTAAATAGCCGCAAATAAAAAAATGCAGTAATTTGATATAAAATAGAAACACACATGTTGTGGCATTCGTACAGTTTATGTAGTTCCCTTCATAAAGTTCCCCAGAAAAGTTCGGCTCATCTTGGCTCTCGTAGTGCCCCATAGATATGTGTAACGCATTTCCACTTAGTACATCGTTATCTTATAAATTTTGAGCAGTGAACAGGACATATCCTTGAACAGTAAGACGAACAGATTCCATAAACATCACAATTTTTGCATCTCGTTGACATCTTCGTAGCCATTACTCTAGTTTCGTACTTTTTATTAATATTCTTTTATACATGGTCTACTCAATAACCTATTTAAAGTCACCTGCCTTACCAGCCATCAACAAACCAACAATCAATCCAAATAATCCTAAAACTGAACCGAAAATTTCAATGACTAAAATCTTGACGAACAATGAAGAATCAGCAGCATCGGAAATAGCAGCAGTTGAACCAGTTATACCGACGGCAACACCACAAATTAAATTACTCAAACCAACTGTTAATCCTGCCCAAAACAAGGAATATCCAGTGTATAAGTTTTCAATGGTATATACGTTGTCAACACTAGCTAGTTTGGATGAAAACACAATAGCCATAATTAATCCATAAATGGCCACAACTTCACAAAAAATAATAGAAATCAAGTTTTTGGTTGTAATTCTAGGCGCCTTGACACCAGCTCCAATAATTGATGAACCCGTAACGAAGATACCCCATGCAGCTCCAATGACCGAGAATCCAATACACGATGCAATACCTAAATTGGCCCACATGTATGGAGACACAGATTCCAAAAATTCACCAAAGTTGAATGATTCTCCGGATCCGGTAAATAGCATGTCTGTTTAACATAGAAATCAGTAAATCATAGTAAAACTAGTTAGTATTGAGTCTATCGAAGAAATATAGGGATTCATTAATATTTGGGCTAATAAACATATTAACCAATTGTGTGGTACATACATCCACCAATTGTGAATAATGCAAGTGTAATAATAGAAGTGTAAACCATAGACATCTTCTCAGTTATTGCAGTTTGATCAAACCTTGTCAAGTCGGTTAATAGAGGTACTGCGGATATTATTGACTTTCATTATCTTCAATTGTGTGGAATCATGAAAGCAGCCAAATTTTCACGAGGAGACCGGAAATTTCTCGCGAGGCCTCTTTTGATATTGCTGACGTAAGCCGGAAGAGTGGATTGGTGGTTAAGTAGACAAATGGTCGTTAGATAAGTTCAGTATTTATCCGTAATAATGCCAAAAATTGAAGGAATCGGGTAAATTACAAAATTTAAAGTATTATAGTGAAGCGGGGTTTGTACAAAAAGAGACGTCAATGAGCTGGTAACGAGAAAATGATAATTATGTGATTTGTGAGTTTGCACGTAAATTTGTACCTTGAAAAAGCAAGACTGGATGCAAATCAGCCAAAGTCACTACTTCACTTACTGGCAAATTCATAAACGTAGCCGATCTGTGCAAATTACTTGCTGTGTTGAAACGATCTCGCTTTATTCATATCTAAGAATTACACATTTTTCCGGGCGAGCTTTAGGGTCCGGTTTTTCCTACTTTGGCCGGAAATGATGAAACGAACGTAAACCTTTTGAACTAAATGGCAAAAAAAGAACTTAAAAAAACGTGTGGCTTTAATGATGAATTTTGCCACAACTAAAAATAGTGGGAAAAATCTACAAAGTGAAAAAATAACATAAATTTTTGATGTGAAATAGTTCGTGTCAACACTATATGAAAGAGCACCATATTTGCTTCTCTACGGACAAAGCTTGAGACTGAGTTATTGGGTTTAACATTTTGGAATCTGTGCCAATTATCATTAAGAATGTCAACACACTATTTTTTGGTATTGCAAAACAGTAATTGATCTCAAGTGCTGCTTTTCCAATAAGCTAATCTAGTTACTCATCTTTTTCCCTGGATGATCCTCTTGTACCTAAATTTTTTTGCATTTTAAAAGAAAGCTCTAAACCATACAGTGCCCACAATATGTAGTTTTCAGCCTTGACAATTAAAAGCACAGTAGTAAGACTGTACATGTTTATTAGTTCAATTACGTTCAATGATCTGTTTTTACAGAATACATAAATATTAACTATACGAAATAGCAAATAACAAAACCTTTTCCAGTTCTGCATTCAACTCCAATTTCAAAATATCATTATGCAATAACATAACCGATATTTTATTAAACCAAAATCTATTCTAGGTTTTCATAATCAGGATTCTTCTTTAAAATAATAACACCTTCCATGGAAGAACTGTACGAGATATATTCATCAGTTTCTAATTCAGCTCTCTCTCCATATCCTAATAATACAGGAGTAGAATGTGTAACCCAACCTGTAATTGTTTTTGGTTTACCTGCTGCTCCCACAGTATCAACAGCTTGTCCAACTCGCACATTAACCTTGATAGGTTCTAAATTTTCATCAACAGTTACCAACATACGTGGTTTAATAGATGGTGTCAAATAATACAATAAATTGGAGTTCTCTGTTAAAATAAAAGATTTTGGATCCATTAATGCAATACAGACAGTTAATAAACCAGCAAGTGAAACTTTCGATAAATTTTGTTTGTCAATCGAAAATGGACTTAAAGTAACCGTACCTTTACCCAAATGAATCAAACCTTGTGAAATTCTAGAAATAAATAATCCATCTTGATCATTGATATAATAGGAAGCCAATTGTCTCAATAATTGAGCCAATCTTGCGTTGTTTGTACCAGCACCAATCAATCCCATACCAAAGATGGCGTTATATGCAACTTCTAAATCTTGATCATGTGAGTATCTTGACAAAATTTCAAAAATATTCATTTGAGCATTACTTGCAGAAACTAAACCCATAGCTAATGGAACCGCCCTTTTTATTATTGGTTTACCATAATGCATCAAGTGTTCAAAATGACGTATAGACATTTGCTGTCCAATTTCTTCACCCATACAAATCAATGCAAGACCTAAAACTGAGAAACCTTGATAGAGATCATCCAATTCTACATCTTCGGTTTCGCTCTCTGCGGTGGATGTGTCCTTTTCTGTTTCTTCACTTTTAGACTTTTCACTTTTCACTTCCTTATCTTCTTCACCATCAATCACCATGGAATCACCAACAGCTTCTGTTTCCGTATCGGCAACACCTGTTGTATCAATGACATCCTTATATAACTCATCAACATCTTCTTCTTCTTCGTCGTCTTCATCATCTGTGCTTTTTGTTGGTTTGGTAGTACACATCGATAACAACTCTTGGACCTGTAACACATTACCAGTACCAGCATATGAACATATCTTAATTAAAACCTTTAATGATTTAGAGATCGGATGTTCAATGGCATCGATTGTCTCTAAAACATCATCAACTTGATCATATTTGCCCATATAAAGTAGACCTAAACCTAAACACATAAATCTTATCCATTTCGAGGTCAATTGAGTCGAATCTTTATCCAATAATGATTGCAAAATGGTGTCAGTGATTTCTCCATTACAAGTACCAACAAAGGTGTGACCTAACGCCAAAGCTGATAATGATTGAACTTCTAATGACTGGTTTGAATCAGTCACAAGTGGACTCAATAAATTAAGAACGTTTTCATTCTCACTACCTGAGTACGCAATACCTAGACCGGTGATGGCAGATTTGACAACCATTTCATTGGTATTTTCTTCACCATTGATCATGGCTTCTAATAAATAAAAGGTAGAATCAACATCATCACGAACACCGCTAGTTGAAATACCCATACCTAATGCAGCACCAGCTTTCAATTTAAAATCATCGGAATATTGAAACTGATCCAGTTTCTGTAGACCCTTTTCAGTGTTCCACATATTGATCAAACCCAATGACGCAATTGTAGATGTCATACCTTCATCTTTTGTCTTGAAAACCCATTTTTCGTTTTCTATCAATTTTTCATCACAATAACCAGCGTTCAAAAATCCATTGACAAATGAAGCAGCAAGGTTTTGTTTGGCACTTTCAAGTTTAGATGAAGAAGCAAATAATGAAGTTTCCAAATGTGATTTATATATGTCTTCCGGAACTTTTGGTTGCAACAAATTCAATTCAGTGACTAAATAATTGAAATATTTATTGAGGTGAATATTATTGATACATTCTTGAACTTCCTCGTTTTCAACTGTGAAACCATAATTTTGTTTACCCAAAATTAAGCCCAATTGCTTCTGAACTAAGACATCATCGGTAGATTCAAAAACTGACTGAACAAGAGATTCATCACCTAATCTAATGGCTAACGTCAAAGCTTCGGTCAACTTATTATTTTGTAAATAAATGGTGAATGCAGTATTTAAAAATGCCAAATCATCCGGTGGTGCTAGTAATGGAACACATGCAACCATATAAGAACAAACTCTTTTGTAAGTGTTTTTGTCAACATAATTTGTCAATTTTTCAATTTCCTCAATTTCTAACAAGAGATCAACAGCTTCTGCTTCTGCATTATGTTTTAAGAAATAAGGTGCAATGATATCACTTAGTGCAACCAGTTTATCCTTAGATGTTTCAGTATCTAAGTCTGCTTCGTATTGCTCACCTATCTCTAAAGATAGATGTCTTAGGTATTCATGCCCCCATTCTGTCATAGATTCATCGATATTACTCTTCAATCTATACTTCAAACATTCCCTGACATATTCTTCACCATCTTCTTCGGAGTATGTCATTCCTAAAACGGACAAAATGTCAAATAATTTTTGTAATAATTCGGAGTCCTTCCAAGAATCTTCCAACTGAATAAGGGAAGGATAGAATGGTCTCAAGAATTTCAAAGGTTTTGGAACCGCCGTCATGGAAGAAGTTGAGTCTCTGATAAATGTTTTCAAGTGCTCCAATGCAGGTTTATACAATTCTGTTTGAGTTGATGAAAGTCTCTCGACCAACATTTCAAGTTCATCCTTCAAATGTTGATCTTCTTCATTTAACTCTTCCTCTACTTTCTTCTGATCTTTCTTCTGATCCTTATCTTTTTCAGATGCACTGACACTAGGGCCAACAGAGCTGTTTGTCACCTTTTCTTTGTCTTCAACAGGCGCCATTTTGTTTCTTCCAGTGCAATTGGTTGCTCTCTTTCTTCTTCTGCTTGTGTAGCCTGTTCGCCTTCAATCGTAACTTTGCCACCCTCGAAACTTTGGCACCTTAAACAATTTATCATAAATTACGTAATCACAAAAGTCGATAGTCGGTTTGGTTTTGGGAGGCTTTTTACTGATGCAATAGTGGATGTTGTAGGGCTACTGGGAACTTGCTTTTAGTAAGTGGAAGCATATGGTTTATATGTGGTAGGAAAAACAAAACTGGTTACCGTTTCTCATATCAATACGCACGTACAAGCAAACTGTCCAGAGTCGGTCCGAAGTGCTCAAAAAAAGGCTTTTCCTGCGGCAATAAAAACTTGTCTTAGTCGAAGCAAGATTTAGCCGCATTTAGAGTCAAAAAGAAAATGGAATGTAAAGTTGATAAAAAAATATAGAAAAATACACAGTTGAAAGAATGAAGAAATGGTTGAATGAAGTATAGCGGCATCTAGGTATAGTAATGAAAGTTCAAAGAACACAATCAATGTAAATGTATGGAAATTAAATGAATGATGCTTGATGTAGAATTGAGGCATATACAACGTTTTCTCTGGGAAAGAGTCACAAGGTGCCTAATAACTAATGTATTCTATTCTACAATTAAGTTGCATGGAAATATATAATAGTGAAATTAATAAGAGGACAAGCAATCAGTAGCTTTTCTGGTAAGAAAAAAGCATCACTGTGGGAAAGGGACCTGTGGAATACCAAGTCTGGAATCAAATAATTCTATGGCATATAATGCAACACTAAGATTACAATTGAAGACACCAAAAACAATTGCATACTCTGCAAAAAGCATCATTTGTTTTGTAGACGCAATTTGTTCACGATGCCTTTACCAAATCAAAGACCGAGTATCCAAAATACCTTATTCCAAAATCCTACACTATCGTAAACAGTACGACCAGAAAAAACCTTCACTTCTGCTAGATTTTAGGCATTTCAAATTTTTCATCAGAATGAATTTATGAGCCAGACCTGCAGTATACTTTTATATGACTTCAATTTTTTTGTTAACAAATTCACATATCGTCAGCCAACAATCCATTAATGACCCAGTTTAGTTCATCCGGAGTTCCAATGTTTTTATCGCTTAATGCTAGATTGATCTTAGGAATACCTCCTGCGGCGTTGGTGGATGAGTCTTTGTTTTCTTGCAGCTCCTCTTTTGATTTCAACAAATAGGATATATCCGTAACTTTATTTGGAATGAGATAGGTGTATTGATCATTATTTATTCCTATATCATCTGTAATGGTGATTTCATCAGTTGTTGGAATAGTGGATTTAGAACTACCTGCTGAATTAGAATGTAAGTTCTGTTCCATATTCTTGACTCGGCGACTTACGAACTCGTAATCATCATCATTTTTAAGAGTAACATCGGTTAAATAGTCAATGGTTCCGTATGGTTGTATCAAATGTGGTGCAAGTGTGAAAGAATCAAACAAGTCTTCTGCTGTGATAGTGATGTTTTTCTTATTTTCGTTTTTATGCGGAGAAACTGATGAGCTCAAAGAGCTTGTACTATTCACGTCAGAATGACTAGTAGTTTCATTCACTGTAGATGCGGTAGTATTTGTACTAGAATCAAACTTAGAGTTTCCAGAAACATTAAAATTAGTTTTACCGACGGATCTATTGATGCTCTCAGTATTCTTGAAAGCGTCTTCACCGGATTCGTCCTGTGATCTCACATTGTCTATAACGTTTCCTATGATCGATTTCAAATGATATTGCAGTCCTATATACAATAGATCTACAGCTTTCATCGAAACATTTCCTAAAAGACCGTTTTCCCTGGCCAGTCCTAACATTATATTCCTCATTCGGCTTCTTTCTGGAAGTTCATAGCTTTCACTGCATAATGGTTCATCCACCATTTTAAGGATATCGTTAACAGAAATTAAAGTGTCTTGTATATGATGTGTTCTATTACTTGAATTATTTGAATCTTTTGACTGTGAAGTGACTATTGGAACTTTAGGAACCATTGCCTGTCTGCTCAAAATCAAAACATTTTGTACCCTGCCTTTTTTATTTGAATCTTTTACGATGCTTTTGATACGAACCCTATCACGAACAGATAATGATAAGATGTCCTTTTTAAGTTCTTCATATTGGGAAGATTGATTACCGAGTATTCTCTTTTTAGACGAATTACCAAATATGGTAGATAAACTCCCATCCAGTGGTTCACCTTTGTAGCAATTTGTGAGGATTGATACTAAAAGTTGATTATGCATACGTCTGGTTTCTTTTTTCGATAAAACTGGCGAAATTTGAGTCATCAATTCTTCTCTGGATAATTTGCCCACAATGAACAGCGAGATGGCAATCTGATAATCATCCCATTGTTTATCCAACATTCGTTGAAATTGCTTGACAAATTGACTGATTTCAACTCTCTGATTAGTCCTATTGAGGAAACTAGAAATCTTGACCTTCTTGTTTTTCGAATTGGCGGAGATTGCGAGAGCTTTGGATTGTTTCTTCTTTCCATTTGGTTTCATGGTGGACATCTTAAAGACAAAGAAAAACTCGAGTACTCAGAGATATGACTGGGACTCTAGTGCACGATCAATAACAATACTTTGAACCGTAAGAAAACAGAATTTCCTTTCTGAACATTTCATGTAATCACTAGTCGAGTAAACATGATAGAAAAAAGGACCAACAGGAAAACCAAAAACTAAAGCAAATCACGTTTTTTAGGCACGTGACATTTTCCGGCTGCGCAATTTAACTCACGTGACAGTTTTGGTTCTTTTTTTTCGGCCGCAAAGTGGAAAAGTGTTTCCAATCTATTTTTAGACCCAAAGCAAAGAAAATTTAAATCATAGACCTGATTGTGGGGCTTTTTTGAATCTGGTCTACGGCTCAAAGAAAAAATCAGGTTTCTTTTTTTGTCTGCTGCGATTGTCTCGAAGACGTGTCTGTTTTGGTGTCCGTTGGCTCTCCTTTAAGCCTGTCTAATCTCCTCGATATCGCAGAAGTTAAAAATAGTCTTTTCTGAACTTCCTCTTGGTTGAAAAAGTTTTGCCATTAGCTCCATCATTTGTTTCACATTAACATGTCAGTTGTACCACAGTACGATTCCAATTTATATCACGTTTTCAATGTATCAAACCAAAATTTCATAGTGGATAGGAGATTTGAGTTCATCAAATGTTTAGGCCAGGGAGCGTACGGTGTTGTTTGTTCTGCTAGATGCACCGAATCAAACGACGGAGAAGATAAAGTTGCCATCAAGAAAGTCATCAATGTTTTCAGCAAAGAAATTGTTTGTAAGAGAGCTTTGAGAGAGTTGAAACTACTGGCCCATTTCAGAGGTCATAAAAATATTATCTTTCTTTGTGATGCCGATATTGTTCCTGATGTTAAAGGTAATTTTAATGAGATATTCATTTACGAAGAATTGATGGAATGTGATTTACATCAGATCATTAAGTCAAAACAACCGTTAACGGATTCGCATTATCAGTCGTTCATTTATCAAACCCTGTGTGGTTTGAAATATATTCATTCCGCTGATGTTTTACATAGAGATTTGAAGCCCGGTAATTTGTTGGTTAACGCCGACTGTGAATTGAAAATTTGCGATTTTGGCCTTGCAAGGGGATACTCCAACATTCCTGAGAAAAATCAGGGATTTTTGACAGAATATGTAGCCACTAGATGGTATAGAGCTCCTGAAGTTATTCTATCATTTACTGGCTATACTAAGGCCATTGATATGTGGTCTGTTGGTTGTATTTTAGCAGAATTATTGGGTGGTTCTACCATTTTCAAGGGAAAAGATTACGTGGATCAACTGCACGAGATCTTCAGAGTTCTTGGAACTCCAAGTGAGGAGACCATCCAAACGATCAAGTCTTCCAGAGCGCAAGCGTATGTGAGATCTCTTCCATCTATGCCAAAGATCCCATTTGATCAAATATACCCTCATGCACAACCTTTGGCTATGGATCTATTAGATAAATTACTGACATTTGAGCCTGACAAACGTATAACTGTGGAAGAAGCACTGGAACATCCCTATTTGGAAGTATGGCATGATCCCTTGGATGAGCCTGTTTGCCCGCAGAAATTCGACTTCAATTTCGAAGTGGTGAATGATCTTTCAGTGATGAGAGACATGATAATCCATGAAGTCAGATCATTTAGAGATTTTGTGCGTCATCCCGCTGTCAACGAAGTCGAAATATTCGATTCATCCAAGTACTCATATCCTGATTTGAAGCATTCTAAGGAATTGCTACAAATCCATAACGCTCAGAGACACTCGCAACAGCAGGCCCAAGAAGAGGCTCAAATGCAGGCTCAGATTCAAATACAACAGCAACAGCAACAACAGCAGCAAGAAGCAGAATCACAGTTGCAAGCGCAATACCACGCCCAGCTGCATCAGGCACAGGCCCAGCAGGATTTGTACCAGTCTCAGATAACAACGGCGGGCAACGTCCTTAGCAGCACCGGCGGATACGATCCCGACTTGCCCCCACATCCCCAGGAAATGATTTTTGAAGACCCCAGCACGATAGATCTCGAAAAGGAGTTGGCGTACGGACTGGATGCATACGGCCACTACTGATTATAACGCTGAATTCATCATCTCGACGTCACAACACTCCATCTGCGTTCACAGACTACAAATGAACTATATCATCCAACTTAGTATGAATAAATGTAAATATTGACGTATGTATTTCTTAAATCGTATGAATCTATAAAGAGCTGGGTTGGTCCAAGCACGCGGCCGGTGCCCAGCGCACCGCACCGCACCGCACCGCGGGGGCGTCAGGGCGTCAGGGGCGCAAAAGAGACAGCGGGGCCAGAAGAAACGATGTACAGCACACCGGTGTAGGCGGAAGGGGAAAGGGGGAAAAGGGTTATCTTTTGTTTCAATGTACGAGTAGCACGACTCACCGATGGCTTTTAAGCATCTCGCCAAACTCCGGACAATGTAGTCCTTCCTAACCATAGAGGTCAATGAAAAACTCTTGGTCGACACCTATCGTTTCAGGTTGACGAATGTTCTTGAATTCACCCTCAAACGCCCGTTTCAACCACGTGAATAACCTGTCGTAAACAACCGTACCAGCATTGTGCCACCTGATGCTGTGATCACTGTCCGGGAAAACGTACATGTCATAGTTTTCGACATTATGCAAGTCTAGTGAATCGATAAACTGAAGACTGTTCTGGAAATGGACGTTATCGTCCCCCGTTCCGTGCATCAACAAAAACCTGTTACAGCCTTTGAGGTTGTCAATCAAATGGACACTACTATCGGCATATCCCTCTGGGTTCTGTTGTGGGGTATGTAAATACCTTTCAGTATAGACCGAATCATAGAACCTCCAATCGGTCACAGGCGCAACAGACATACCGTATTTGAAAGTGTTTCCAGAGTCATAAGATAGAGTTTTCAATGTCATGAATCCACCGTATGACCAACCCCAGATGGCAGTACGGTCGGCATCGATGTATCCCTTTTTCTCAATCCAGTATTGTGCCGCTGAAATTTGATCCAAGACTTCATAATAGCCCAAGTGATCTCTGACAATATTACGGAACTTCTTACCTTTGAACCCAGTACCCCTGCCGTCCACCGTGACCACCACGGCGTTCAGTTCTGAAGCGATTGCCGAGGAAAAGGAAACAGAAAATAGTTTATTAACCAGTTGAGATCCCGGACCACCGTAGACAAAAAACAGCAGAGGATACTTCTTTGACGGATCAAAATTCAATGGTAAGGTTTCTTTATAATTCAAAGTGAGGTTGTCTTTAAGGGTGATGTTTCCATATCTGATTTCAGGCAGATTATAATTTTCAAGCTTTCTGGCCAACTGGTCGTTGTTTGAAAAGGAAACAGATTTGTTCTCATGTAGATCAAGCAATGATTGGTATGGTAAACCCGGGCCTTGGTATGATAACAACAGGTATCTTGCACCTTTACTGAATGAGACATCAAACCAACTTTCAGCACTCACATCGGTAATTGTTTCCTTCACTTCACCGTCCAATGAGGTGGAATACAAATGTCTTTCAATAGAGGATTTCTCGGTCGAAACATAGTATACTTTATCGTTAACGAAATCAAAAGCTGCGGCACCGTTGACAACTTCCCATTCGCCTCTGGTGAGGTATGCCTTTGGTGTTGACGAATTGGCAGGCGAAAAATACGCTAGATGATCATAGCCATCGACGTCAATCAAATCAATGTACCCGTCATCCAGTCTGTTGGCTGATTTTGGAATGAAAATCGTGTTGTGGGAAATTTCAAACCACGATTTGTTCCCTCTTCCGTCTTCAAATCTGGACACGATCGAGTTTAATTCCGAATTTCCACACTCAACAATGAAAATCTTCATAATATCCGATTCTCTGTTGGTGACCTTCACTAAAACTTGATTATTGCCCACCCACACGACTTCCGTGATCAGTCTATCGAGATTATTAATCTCGTTATCATGATAGAATACATCTTTGTTTGGTAGTTTCTTCAAATAATCCTGGGAAACATCATAGATCAAAATATCCACCACTGGGTTGGAATAGCCCGCCTTGGGGTACTTGATTTCTGTCAATTTAGGGTACGCTGCTGTTTGGTTCAGTTCCTGAACAAAATAAGGAATTGGGAAAGTTGGGACTTCTGTATCGTTTGAGTGCAAAATGACAAGATGGTTGGAGTCCGGGGACCACCAAAGTGCAGAATCGCTTTCGAAAACCTCTTCTTCGTATACCCAGTCTGGTTTTCCATTAAAGATTTGTTCACTACCATCGAATGTGACTTGTCTAGTTACTGGGTTGAAAAAATCAGTTATGTCTTTGATGAAAACGTTATTGTACAACACATAAGCAATCTTCAGCGAGTCCGGAGAGATTTTAGCCAAGGCAATATCATTATTTGCGTTGCCTCCACCTTCTACCAATAACTGGATATTTTTGGTTTCTGTATTGAAAATGAAATATGTTGCAAAAAACGAGTGTCTCCAATTATGTCTTTTATTACAGGTAAGTAGGGCGATTTTCAAATCGTCACTAAATGTGATTGTTTCAATACCGAAGGTTTCGTTATTATATTCAATTTGTTGACCTAAGTCAAACAAAACTTGTGAACTGCTTTCATCTTTCAAGCTTTTGAGAATGTAGTTACCATTTTCAATGACAATGTAATCTCCTGAATCGTTTGTTTGTGAAGTTGGGGTTTGAATCCACTGAATCTGTTTACTTTCAGGTACAAATATACCTGATTTTATATCAGAGAATGACAATGGAATCCGACTGTCAATGTGAACATGGTCTATATCTTCGGTAGTGAGACTAGAAAGGCTTTCAATATCATGTTTACGATGCTCTTTGATGGAATGATGATTTTCATAGAGACTATTGATTTGTGAGAGCAACAAGCTTGAACCATATATTAAAGCAAGTATGACCACAGAGATAAGCTTCCAAGAAGATGCCAGAGGCTTGATTATTTCGTGTTTTTTATGTGACTTTTCTTCAAATTCGGACGGTATTTTATCTGTGCCACGATCCATATTGGCGACAGCTATTGAATACTCCATATGACCTCCACTGAAGAAATCTTCCTTAGGGAAGAAAAAAAGTACTTTCTTCTTCCGAGGACCTTCTTTCATTTTTTTTTTTTTTTCTTTTGCATGTATTTTCGATAAGGGGCTGGTTATCGCGTGAAATGCGGCTCAGGAATGAAAATATGATATCATATCGCCTAGAGCAAAAGCCGTTTGGTTATTTATAGAAGTATCTCCTAGGAGACGAATTTAGTGTTGGTTGAGTGAGAACAATGTCGAGGTGGGAAATAATAACGGACGGCTCAGAATGCATTGGCAGTTGATTGTGATTGTGGCCATATTGTGGCTGCAACATATATGTGGCGGGGAAATGTATCATATTCTGTGGTATCTAGTTTTTAAGCCCAAGTAGCAACATTATAGGAAACGCATCGATGTTATGGCAGGGATGGTGACTAGTTTGGGGCGGAGTTTAAACTCTAACAGTAATTTTGAGGCAGAAAATAGGCTTCTTCCCCCCAACTATATGTATTTCTAATGTACATTTGACATGAACTCAGTGGTATTTATGGATTTTACTTTGTATCATGACGTAAGTGGTTTTAATGATTTGTGTAAATCGTACTTTCCGCAAGAACGAAAATTGGGGGGGGGGGGAGGGGGGCAATTTGACTTTCACCGAAGGCAATGTAGATTGAGGAACTTACAAAGAAACATTAGAGGACAACACAATTATGCTATTCAGGTTAAAGCTTTGTAGCAATGTAAGACTCATGACGACACACCTATTATGTCTGTACGTAAATGAAAGTAATGGCATAAAAGGACATATAGCAATGGAGAAGACCTGTACGCACTTGCACTCAGGAGCAAAAGATAGTCTACATTACTAATGGATTCTCTTTTTTACCCAACTGCAGTTTCTGTAGGGAAATATCCTCCGCAAAAGTAACCGTCTTGGTGTTTTCAGCTTTCCAAAAGGAATGACGGCTTATTTATCAAGACAGTACAAGTCCTCACTAAAATCAAAAATGAAGCTACACATACGGAACGAAAATTCTTGCTGAGTTGTATTGAATATAAATAACATTTCAAATCACTATGGTTGATGAAGAGAACCTGATTTTTTTTCTACATATTCACATAAAAACCAATCTACGGAAGTTGAACAGTGGCGGTTTGTGAATTGTTAGCTGCACTTTCCAACATAGCAGCTACAATGGCCAGATGGTGAAACGCTGTTTCTGGTGTGACAATTTCCGTGTTGTCATCGCCCTTCAGCTTCAACGCCAAGTTTTGGAATTCTTGTTCTGTGGACCAGAATTCACCGTCGATTTTAATTTCCTCAACTGTATTTGGTTCGTCGACGGTCAAACCACCAGTTTTCAGAACAATTCTATCACCAGTTTTTGGTGAAAAATCATAATAAATCGACCCGTTATCACCTAAGATTTCGAAAAATCCTTTCTTGTCCTTATTACCGAAAGAACTACCATAATTGAATGATCCAATCAAACCATTTTCCAATTCCATTAATGACCACACAGCATCGACATCACCGCTTTGTTCTCTCACTTGTTTGGTCCTTGCGTTTAATGATTTGACATTTCCTAGAACTGAAGTCAAAAGCGCCAACTGGTGGACACCACCATCACTCAAAAAGCCACCAATATGCTCTGGATTCTGTCTCCATTTGGTATTCAAGTATTTGTTACTGAAGTTGAATGAGCCTGTCGAATGATAATTGAATCCAACCACTTTGCCGATTTTAGCAATAGCGGATTTGAGCTCAGATACAGCCTTGAGGAAACACCAGTGTTCGTTGACGGCAATGACAATCTGTGGGTTTTCTCTAGAAATTTTCACAATTTCCTTTGCCTGATCCAAATTTGCGGCAATTGGCTTTTCAATAACGATATTTTTGTTGAATTTCACTGCATGTTCAACTGCCTTCAAATTTAATTGAGCAGGTAACAAAACATCAATCAAATCAACTTCTGGATCTTTAAACGCATCATCGAAAGTTTCGTAAACTTTCAAGTTTGGTTCACATTTTGTAGAAAACTCCTGAGCTTTGGCGATCGTATGATTGTAACATGACACTGGCTTGAAATGCTCGGAATTGACCAATGTAGGCAAGTGTGCGTTGGTGGCAAAGATACCGGTACCAATAATAGCGACGTTAATTTGATTTGACATGTTTGGGAATAGGAGAAAGGAAAAAAAAAGAGGAGGAAGGACACGTAGATGGTAATCGGATTGTAGCGGAAATATCACACTATTTATAAGAAACGGGCGGGTCCCGGGATTACTAACGCTTTCGGATCATTTGCTCAAAAAATTGATTGTTGAAAAAGTTAAGGGTGCAGATGTCATTGGTTATTTACGGGAAAATTATTGTGTAAATAATGCGGGTTATTTTCCGTTTAAGAAGTTATGTAATGGGGAATAGCCCCAATTGAAGTGGATAAACACGTGAAATTAGAATTTAAGTGGTGCATTAATCCTTTGCTAATGCGCCACAAAGAAAGCAGGAAAAAAACTGAGATTCGCGTCGATAGACGCCTCTGGTTAATATAGCTTTGTCCTTTTTTTTTTTTGGAATTTTTCATCTCCTCGAGGTTGTCTATTTTGATCATGATTTTTCAATATTTCCTTGACCGATTCAACAGCTCGACTCTTGAGGTTGTTCTTTATATATCGCAATGAATTCTATCAAGACGGCAAACCAAGTCTTACAAAGAACCAACGAATATTTGGGATCCGGTTTGGTCACCAAGCAACCAGCATGGTATAAGGTATTGGCATATAATACTCCAAGACATGCATTTAACAAATCCATTAGACCAGAGATCTTGCAACAAAGAAAAGAGACTGAATTATCCACATTGAAGGAAATGAACGAAAAAATGAACAACGGATTTTACCTCACTAGAATCAAAGCCCACAAGAAAGATTTCACCAAACAATTACTGAAATCACAAAAGCTGAAATTCATCGAAGATGATTTGAGATTACTGTTTTATAAACAACATCCATGGGAATTAGCCGACCCAAAGAATCTGATTGAAAATGAATACAATCTTGGTAATGAGAACTGTGACTGGAGCCATTTGAGACAATTTGGTAAGAAATTAGATGGTGAAAGTGTTGTTCAAAGAACATTATATTTGATGGAAAATGATGGTATGAGTTTATTAGAAGCTTATGAGACATCTAAATTTGAATATTACAGATTGAAAATACAAGATGAAAATGAAATGAATGTTTCAAGGGAAGAAAGTGAGATGCTGGGAGCTGTTTACCCAACGAACATCATTGAAAAGGGTTTCGAAAAGGAACAAGAAGTCATCAACAAATGGAAGAATGACGCTATTGAACAAACAAACATTTTCAATGCAAAGAACAACAATAGTAACTCATCTTCAAATGTTTCCTCCGATACCACCGAGGCCAAGACCGAAGAAATCTTATCAGAAGACGAAATTCTTAAAAACATCTGATCTTTAGGAATTCGATGTAAAACTTCACAAATTTATAATAAACTTGTCTATAGAATCAAGAAAGAAACGAATAATAAAATTGTATGTATTTGTGTTCCCATGGGCCTTTAAGACGATGTGAAATTGCGTAGATGAGATTTGAACAAATGATCCACTCAGTATCGGAAATACGATAATTTTCCGCAAGAAATTGCCGTTCATTTCAATCTTTATGCCAAGTACGCCGCTGAACGGCTCACTTCGTACACTAAAAAACTGAATCTAGACTAATCACTAAATGTATATTCATAATATTGTAACATAGTGACTTACAGCTTATTATTGTTAGTCTAACTAGCAGCTCGTACAGCGCGCTACTATAAATACTCATCTCATCCCACTTACCTTTATGTAGAATCCTTTATATAGTTTCTTTAGAGAGGCTCGAGTGGTACCCCAAAGGTACAAGTATAACACTATACAAGACAATAAACGTCCCTCACACAATGATAATTAATAAACACTAATAGAATTTATGTTACAAATATACCTAACATATATTTAATCCAGTATGTTTACGTCTTCAACGTATTAGATCATTCATTGACAAATATGATTTTTACTTAGTAATGAATTGATTGCGTGAAGTAGCAGATGAAACGTTAAAGGTGAAGCACAAAAGTAAATGGTATATATGCTTAATTACAATGAAATGTATCAACTAACAGAGTTTTCTTCTTGATAATAAATATAGTTGGCTTTGTAGAGATGTGTAATCTTTATTTAAAGTCAGTTACTTAAATTGGATAAACTAATGTGTGTTAGGTAATCAGTCGACCTAAAATAGAAACAAAAAAGCTTTCAAAAACGTAAAACTAGTGTGCTACTGAGAAGCGGAGTTGGCCCTATTGACTTGAACAAATCAGAATCTGTCATTTCCTTTTTTTAAATCTCAAAGTAGCTTATTTGCCCCACTCTCCCCCTTTTTCCCTTTGATATCAATAAACATGATCTCTTTAACGGTTAATTGTCATGACCAAATTTTAATAACTGATCAAAGGGGCAATTGGTGATTACCGTATTGGTTCATCGGCCTCAACTCATCCCTGATGGGCACTTGCTATATTCCTGATTTAGAATTCTGATATTTTTTTTTATTCTCCCAAAATTGTAACGAAAATCTCTGTTGTTCCAACACTTAGCTTCAACCCAACGCAATTAGCTAAACGATAGCACAAAATAGAACATTACAATGCATGAATTTTAGTAAACGAAGCCAAAAAAAACAGAAAGAAAAACTTGTATGGTAGATATTCCGTATTGACATATTTGAGCCGCAGAACAAGCAGGTTGATCCGATGGTCTTGAGGAAACATATTATCCAGTGGTTGAAAAGTCATTTTTCGAGACCAGAACGTCCACAGATGCACATATAAGCAAAGGAAGTGACTCTCTTCAAAAGCTTAAGACGTTCAAAAATTTTAAGAAGTGAGTTAGTTCCAATGATCGAAAAGTACTGGAAATGACTTTTTTTGAGCTTGCTTCGAGAAAATCATTGAATCGTTATTAACATCACTGACCTAAACATTCTCACGTTGATTTCGTCGCATACCAACTAAAAAATCCACTTTAATTGTTCAAAAGTTATTATTTATTTACACGATCAAAAATATATAGGATATCTATAAATGTCATATTTAGATCCATTTCTTTTCCTCCAATTTTCTTCTTTCTAATCTCTTCTTATATTTGGTACCTCTGTGTTTGATCAAGATGTCATCAACTTCTTCAAGAGCATCAGCAATCTTCTTCTTTCTGTCTGCGTATGTTCTCTCCCATTTGTGACCCTTAGGATAAAGAACACCCTTCAATATTGGAGAAGCCAGTTGTTTCTCTTCATAGAATTTCTTATTTTTTAATAATGGGGGCATTAAATCGGATATACCAAACTTGTAAGCAAGTTTATATAAGTCACTTTGACGACGTAATGAGTAAAGTGGCTCATGTGTACGTCCAGTGACCGGATGACGATTGGCAAGGAATGGATTGGCATCTGCTGCATCGGTCAATGTTGGTTTATCTGCATATTTTCTGATTGGTGCAGGTGGGAACTTCGTGAAAAAGTTCTGAAGCTTCAATGGAAGTTTGAAGAATGCTTCGTTTGATGTGAGACTGAAAATCTTGGTAGAGGACATCTGTACCTGTGGGACAACGGCTTCAAGACTACCTCAAATCAGAGTATGTGTTCATCGACAGTGAAAAATTGGAAAATGTAAGAAAATTTCCAGAACCATAACATCAAAAGTCGTCGCGTCGAAAGACATGAAATTGCCAGAGTCGCTCGTCTGCAATCAGTGAAATTCTTCAAACTAATTTTTGGTTTATGTTCTATGCGTCGATTTATGCGTCGAGGGTATAGAATTTGAGTCATCTTGCTAGTGTAAGCGTTATTTTTTTTTTCTGAATATTGAAGCGCGCTTAGATGACTGAATTACCTATTTGGGTGGTTTCGAATACTATTTAAGTATCTTCGTCGAATGTGAAGGTTTTTCGACTTGTTCTTCTCTTTTATTTGAATTGAGAAAAAAATAGCTTTTTCTTCTGTTTATATTACGCAATTAACAAATATGTTATCTAGATTAGCAACAAAGAAAGTGTCATCATCCATTATCTTATCATCAAAAAGATTCGTATCAACCAAAGAGTTTGTCAATTCGCACACTCCTTACCAAGTGACCACATATTCAAGACCTGAAATGGTTCTGACATCGGCACAAGGCTCATATCTTTATGATCTCGATCAAAAAAAGTACGTTGATTTTACATCCGGTATTGCAGTCGTTTCTTTGGGCCATTCGGATCCTGAAATCTCAAAAATCCTAGGTGAACAATCTTCAATTTTGATGCATTCTTCGAATTTGTACCACAATCCATGGACTCTTGAATTGAGTAAGCAATTGATTGAAAAAACAAAGAAATTCGGCGGTATGCATGATGCATCAAGAGTGTTTTTATGTAATTCGGGTACTGAAGCCAATGAAGCTGCTCTCAAATTCGCAAGAAAATACGGTAAATCAATCTCTGAAGATAAAACCGAGTTTATTACCTTTAAAACATCATTCCATGGCCGTACCATGGGTGCATTAAGTGTCACCCCAAATCCCAAATATCAAGGACCATTTGCACCTTTGATTCCCGGCGTTTCTGTTGCAACTCCGAATGACATCGAATCTGTTAAAAAGTTGATCACACCCAAGACGTGTGGTGTTATTATTGAACCTGTTCAAGGAGAAGGTGGTGTCCACCCAATGTCAACTGAATTCTTGATCCAATTGAAGGAGTTGTGCTCTCAAAACAAGGCATTACTTATCTACGATGAGATCCAATGTGGTGTGGGCAGAACCGGTACTTTATGGTCCCACTCCAAACTCCCAAAGGAAGCGCATCCCGATGTTCTTACAATGGCCAAGGCTCTTGGTAACGGGTTCCCGATTGGTGCCACCATGATCACCGAAAATGTTGAAGCGGTTCTCAAGGTCGGTGACCACGGTACCACCTTTGGTGGTAATCCATTGGGGTCCAGAATCGGTTGTCATGTTTTGGACAGAATTGCGAATGAAGAGTTTTTGGCAAGTGTCAACGAAAAAAGTGAGTTTTTGAAATCGAAACTTTTGAAATTGCAAGAAAAGTTCCCTAACGACATTGTCGAGGTCAGAGGTCAAGGTTTGCTTCTCGGTTTGGAGTGTAAGGAAAACCCAAACAGTATTGTTGAAAAAGCAAGAGAGTTGGGTCTTTTGATCATTACTGCTGGTGGTAATGTCATTAGATTTGTTCCCCCTCTTACTATTGAAAACGATACCCTTGAAGAAGGTGTTGATATCTTAGAGAAGGCAATGGACGCTGTTTTAATCAAATAATGGTATGGTATCGATCAAGCAACGAAGGAGTCAGTGCACGAATAACGTAAATTAATTTATAAAGAAATATAGAGATTGTAATATAATGCAATAGATATGTGTAGATGTGTGTGGGGCGGGGGCGGAGTGTTGGATGATGATTAGATGACCCGATAAACCGGAAAAAAAGAAGCCACGGTGGTTTGTGGTGTCTTGGATTCCCTTTCAAATTCCTCTTCTCTTAATTGTGGATTCAAGTCATCAGCCCCTTTGCTAGATTCACACTTTCGATACTCAAGGAAATGTAAAATCCGGATATTAAGACGATGTAGAGAAACAGTAAAATCGATCCTTTGAAATAATTACTTTTCCCTTCGGTGTAAATATACGTGAACATGTAAACACCCAACAAAGATGCAATGAAGTCCCAGTGAGGGAAAATCAATGAGAACATTTTATCGACTCCGACATAGACCTGTTCACCAGCACTACTGGATACCGAACCAAACGTCCGCTTAACCGATTCTTGAACCGGAGATATAAGCACATCTTGGTTTGCTGCAGAAAACCGGAAAATATCAGTCAATCTTGGCAAAGACGTGGCAGTTTTGACTAATGTCGCAGCACCGTTACTGCTATCGTATGTCTTTGTGAAGTTCCAGACGGAATATAGCACGACAAACGGAATCTGTAATAAACAAACCTGTAGCGCATAGGCCGAACCGATTTCCATACTCAATGCGACATTGCCATGCATCGCAAACGAAAAGGCGTTGACAAATTCGGTGGTGTTAGGAACAAGAGCAAAAATCGTCAAACCCAAAAACTTGGGATCGATGGAAACGGATTTGAGAACGTCATCCACACAGTCGACCAAGATTTCAGCTATAATTGCATACAGTAAAGTTGCTGTGAGTAGAATCGTTGTAGATTTTGTTCTGGACCAATTTGGAGCATCGTGGCCTCCACTGGGAGCTGTGACTGTTGCTTCTGGGAGCATCTGAGAATGCGATTGTTGAGGTTGTAACATTTTGCTGTTTGATGCGCTGTCGAGAGTAACGGCCGGGTGTTTGGAAATGTCGGTTTTCGGTTTATTTGCGGCTGGTTCATTCAAAGTGAAGGAATTGAGACTCTGTTGTTCAGAAACAGGTTGCTGGCCCGATGCTTCCAATTTCTTTTCCTTCGTCGAGGAGTTGATTGGTGTCGACCAGATGAGAGCGGCGTGTGTCTTCAGTGTAAACCACAGACAAATACAGTAGACGAGGAACAAACTCAACGCGCAGATGATCGTGAAAGGTCTGAGGTAATTGACGTATAATGGATCGATCACAACACTGGGTTGATAATAGTGGCAGTTCTGACATTCTTCTCCCAATAATGGGCTGCAAGCTTGACATCTGACTTTATATTCACCATAAATCTCGTAGAGAATAGTTGGTGACAACATCACCAAAATTGCATATATCAGCATCGTAGAAGAGACTCCTGCACTTTGTGGATTGTACCTCTGCGTTTTACGTCTGATTGCTCCAAAACACATGGATCCACCAGGCAAAAGTAGCACGCCTCCCAGGATTGATCCAATAATCGACCCCTCAACTAGTTTGGCCTTGGACTGATCCAAGGCAATGCAATACAAGTATATTTCGACGACAGTGGAGAAAAATGCATTGATGACTGCACCCAATCCCATTGATGTTTGAGCGGAAATCGAAGCAACTGCCTGGCCAATAAAATATGCCAATGGAATAATGGAAATCAAACACAGACCAAATATTGTCGTTGAGTTGGTGATGAAATTTGTCCATCCAAATGATTCTTTCAAGACAAAAAAGTCTAGAATTGTAAAAATCACCAAAACATTCAAATTAATGAAAAAAATGTTCGTACCGTCCACAGTATATTTGTAGTAGTGTATACCAAAAGATCTGTACGTTAAGATTAAAAACGACTCTGAAACATGATTCGAGCTGTTCAACTGTTTCGAATAATAAACAGATTCATCTTCAAACGATAGAGCCAAAGGATGTCTCCTTATTTGGCTGGACATTATCACCAACACTTTTGCCATAGGAATACAGAAAATGGAAAGCCACGATAATAACGCAACGACAAAGCATATTGGCATTAAAATCAGGTAATATTGCAGGTAAAACAATACACGACCGATATTCCATTCTCCTCTACCAAAAAATCTCTTTTTGTAAAACTCAAAATTGGAATCGTCGTCTTCGTAAGAATAATCATCTTCATCTGCAATTGGGTTACTAGGGACACTGCTAGAGTTGGTATTATTATTGTTTGTGTTAATTTGTAATTCAGGATCATTGGTAACGTGGGACATTCTTCGTCTGCCTGCATAAGCATTTGGCGCAGAAAAAAATAGTTTACCTTGATTTTGATTTTTCCATCTCTCAAATTCATCTATTGAACTACCAACATTGGCATCTTCGTCAAGATACCTTTTGTCGGTTTTCAAAATCACAATTTTTCCAAATGGATAAAAACTATATTTACCAAGGTTCCAATAAAACCTAGCATATTGTAACGATTTTTTATTTTTTGGCTCAACTATAGTTGAAAAAGCAAATGTAACTGCAGCCAAAATAAAGCAAATAATCGCAATAATCAAACCAAAAGTTAAAGACCAAATATAATTAAACAGAGTCACGGAAAATCCAATCTTCGGTTTACTTCCCGGTGAACAATGGATATCATTTTCCGCCTCTTTTTGAACACTTCTATCTTTCTTATAAATAGCCGGTTTCCAGATTCTAATACCAAACGGATGGGTTTCATTAATTGCAACTTGTCTCTCTCTCAAAGTAAATGATTCATTGGATATCATTGAGCAATTATCACCGTTGTCGTCATCAAGATTTTGATTTTCGTCCATATCACCTTGTGTATCATGCGAATGAGTGCTATTCAAAGATTCTTCATATCTTTGATGTAAATGATCTGCATCTAGATCTTTCAGTTCTTTTAAATCTTTGGTAGCTTGAATCAGATCGTTCTCTACTTCGTTTCTTTTGTCGAGGATCGGAGAAGTCATTTCATCGTTCACCGTAGGTAATGCAAGTGAATGCAAGTTACTCGAGGTTTTGAATCTTTGTCTGAGTCCATCATTGTAACCTTCTAAATATTCTCTGTTCAAATCTTCTTCGATTTCGTCTTCGTTATCATCGACAGAAAAAATATATTTGGAGGAAGGTTGTTTCTTTAGGTAAGGCTTAGGTTTGTGTTGAAGTGAAATGGACGATGATTGAACTGGTGTCAACAACGGAGATTGAGCGTTACTTTGGTCAGACAAAACCAACGGTGAATTGACTGAAGTATTGACTGGTGTAGAGGATGATTGGATATTTGCGAAACCTGGAGATTGATTCTGGCCTTGTTTATCTCTCAATAGCACATACTGTCTCTGATGGTTTGTATTGTTGGTACTACGTTGACGGGATAGCGTATGATTTGGAATCAAGGGGGATCTTATAGATCGATTGGACTTTTTCTTTTCTAGTTTGTTGTTAGCATGATGTGATGATGTGGTGGTTGCAGACGGGGTAGAGTTTGGAGCAGAAGAATGGGTGGAATTTCTTGGACCTTCCATATTATCTTGGCCCCCCTGCGGGTTATTGTTGTTTGGGTCCGGTGGCATCAAACGATTGCACGCTTTTCACAAAATACTGGGTTGTTGAATCAAGTCAGAGCAATCTCAAATAAAGACGCCCTCGAGTGTACAGGGGTTGTTGTATACAGATTCAGAAACAAACATGTTGCAGCAACAATAAAAAAAGGGGAGAACAATAGAAAGTGTGCCGCTGTGACGGACAAACAAAACGAGGATCGTATCACTGTATTGCGAGGAGTTTAGGGTTTGAGCGAGGTTGGGGTGAGGAACGGGAAGGGGAGGGGAGGGGAGGGGAGGAAAGAAATAGGAAGGAGGTGAGCGTTAGATGGGTGGGCAAGTGAGGAGGGCAAAAGCAACTGAAGAAAGTATCACTTGCTCTTAAAAGTGACTCGACCGTAAAGTGTGTAAGAATGTGCTTTTGGCAACCTTGCTATCATGTACCCGTAAGCCGTTACCCTCGTAGATTGCATGCCGCTCACGCTGTGGATCAAATCAGACTAGAACATTACCCCAGCGTCTATCTGCACAAACACACATTGTGGATGTGAATTGTCTACAGTGCTACTAAAAGTTGAACCAGAATTCCTCTCTGGATGATTGACCCTGGAGGCATAACCCAGCAAAAGGAACATGTGTGTCTGCGAATCAAATCAGAAGAGCGAATCAACACACACAGAGTTACACAGACGCTCCGAAATCACTGTATATTGATGTCAGCTTTGGAATGACAATATTGTGTAGTAATAATAACAGCGCAATATAGTATCAGAGCTATTGGCAATGTTATTCGCAACTCAATTCCCTTAAAAGAAAGCTAACTGCGGAGTTCTGCCACTAATCGTATAAGCCAGATGTGCTATGCATCTTTCAAAGAATAGTATGTGTTATGCTTCTTTTAAAGAGTAGTATGTGTTATGCTTCTTTCAAAGAATAGTACGTGCCTGCTCTCTATAAGCTTCAAATGTAAAGCAACACAAAACTCGATCCGACAGCCAAGCAGAATCCCTACCCTAAAATACATGGATAAATCATAACCTGTAGAAAAACTCTGGGTTTTTTTACATTTCAAGATAGGATATGCACTTAAGGTACATTCTGCTCTCAGAATCTTTAACTAGACCAACTAACTCTCAAAGCCAGTCCATGAACTTGATGAAATACTGTTGTTTTCAACATCACCCGAAAAAAGCAAACATTAACAGTTTATTCCCGGTATTCCAAATACCGTATTCTAATTGCATCAACTCTGAAGGTCATGCATGGATTAGACCTTAATTCGTATGTGCTTCTGGTTTTGCAGCTTACCAATCACGCAGCGTTGATTATTTTGGAACTTGCTTTGTTTGGCAAATGAAGTTGCTCCCATTTCTGAAAGCGACACATCAATAGATGAAACATCATGCTTTTCTCGATATCCAATCGTGTTTCTTGCTACCATTTCACATGTATGTGTTTTTAAGACATGAACTCGACTTTTTATTATATAACATGACTGTGAGCAAGAACAGGGGCCTTTATGCAAGAATGATTCTTTATGAAAAGGTAGAGACTCAAACACAGGTACTAGGCCGAACTTACAATTGGTGAGATAATCTGCTCCGACCTCAAACAGTTTACTGCACATGAATTTCTCATCTGCATACTCAGATCCAATGCGCAAAGTACTTTCTTGATTTGTTCTATGTGTTTCTGGGTCTTGTGATTCGATATAAAAGATGGCTTTCTTCAAACCAGCAGAAACTCTTGAAAAGAACTGATTAGTCTCCATTCAGGTACACAATCATCGCTATAAAACATTTTACTTATTATAAACACGTCAGTCCAACGATCATGATTTTTGATGGATCTTTTCCGTATTGAATGCTGCTCGTATCATTGCCGTCACTTTCAGAAAATAAAAGGAATCATAGCCTTTCTGTTCTTTGGATATTTAGCACCAAAAGTCTTCTTGTATTTGGCATGTTTCTGCTTGGCCCACATCATCATTGTACCGGTTCCAACAACCAAAAAAGCGTATGATGACCAGTTGTTAGTCATCACGGCAAAAACAACCCATGATAAGGTTTCAAAGAAGTAATTTGGGAAAGAAACAAATTTGAACGCAAATCCGTATGGAATTTTATGCTCTCTTGAACCATCTGATCTCAATCTTCTCAAAATGATGTGACAGTACAAGTTGCAAAGTTCAAAAAATACCATTAAACCACCAAACCATTTGAGTTGATCCAATGATCTGTCTTCCAAATGGTATAAAAACTTCCATACGCCGGTATAGTCGACATCTTGTGGAGCATATATGGAGAAGGCAATGAAAAGACCGTTGATAATCCAATAATGACCAGAGTTTCTGAACAGGTACGCTAATGGCATAGTATCAGAAGAAAATGTATGGATAAACAGGGTCTCGTATTCTCTCTTCAAATAGTGGAGTAACGTCAAGTTGAATGCGACGATTTGAGTGTAAGTCATTCTGTTGGCATCGTAAAATCCATAGTAAAACAAAGCGTGGATGAGCACAGGACCAAGATATTCAATAAAGTAAACAGTTCTCCAGCCAATTTGCGGACCGACATCTTTAGCAGTGACATGGATAGTTTCGGTTTCAGAGAAATCCAGCCCATTTTCTTGCAAAGTCAAATAGTTCTTAAGTGTGATCTTCTTCTTAGCATCGGAAACTGGTGTGTAAGAGAACTTGATTCTATTAGGATCTGACACGTTATTGTTTTTGGCATATGCTTCAATGATGGAAGAGAGCCTAGTAGATGGTGTGGTATCGCAATTGATTTTCTTCAGCGATTTGCTGGCAGGAGTAATCATTAGATGGACCATGATTGTTTAATCTGAAGCACTATGAGCTTTCTATGGTCGGTACTATGCAGTGTTTATTCAAAGACGTGAGGCGCCGGTTGGGGATGAAGTGTTGTTGAGTTGTTATGATTTCGAATGATGGGCGTAACGGCTCGCGCGGAACGCCAACGACGCAAAAAGTTTGGGGGAAGCTGCCTGCGGGCGGAGGGGCGGCGGCGGCGGCATGAAAAGCATGGGACCGGAGCAGATAAAGAGGACGTAGTGTTAAAAATGCGTGGTTTGGGGGGTGAAGGGTTATTCTAGTTGTTGAAGGGGATTTACAGCATGAAAGCAGTTTAATAAAAGGATGGTTATTAGTTACTGGGTTGAATTTGAATTTGAATTTGAATAAACTGGAATGTGATGGACAGTCTGTTTGTCCCACGACTGAGTGGGCAATTTGATGTCAGAGGTCTTTTTTCTATTTTTTTTTTCGTTTCCCCCTGAAGTTTCCGTGGCTGGAGGTAAAAAAAATACTAGTTTGAAATCAAATGATAACACTCTCTGGGGTGCCCTAAAATCCTATTTCCAGTTGGGCAATTACATAAATCTCCGAGCATCACATAAAACTCACCGACTGCTTTTGATGTTACCCGCTGGATTAATAAATTCATGACAACAGTGCATTGCCTGTGCCCTTAAATTGTAAGTTTCCCTGTCAAAACTGGATCCGCCCCCCCCCCCCGCCGAAAAAAAAGCATAGCGCAGTCCAGCTGGCGGCCCGGCCGCGGAAAGTCTTTGGAGCTAGCAAATATTTTACTACAAATCTTGGATGGTGGACAACAAAGTGACTGGGCCTGATCAATCTAATTCCAACAACTAAACTAGTCAACAATGAAGCTAGTCAACTTTCTTATGAAAATGCAGAACGAATCAGTCCAGGTGGAACTGAAAAATGGTACTTTGGTTACCGGTACAATCCTTTCTGTTTCTCCAGCAATGAACATCAACTTGAAGGATATCAAAATGACTATGAAAAACAGACCAGTTATGGAGTTGCCTCATATTACTGTAAGAGGTAACCAAGTCAGAATGGTTTTATTGCCAGATGAGCTAAATATTGACAATATTCTATCAGATCCAGTGTTTAAACCGAAGAAGAAAGAAACAAGTGCCAATAAACAGGCTTCTGTTGCTTCTGCTACAACCACCAAAGCTCCCAAAAGAACACCAAGATCAAAGAGCCGGGCATTTTGAGCTTCGTATCAACTTAAATCTCAACTTGTATACTATGTATTATATAGAAAATAATAAAAACTCCAATGTTATCTCAACCATCGTTTTCGAGCAGTTCTAACTCTGCCTCAAATTCCTCCATCAGTTCACTTTCTCTCTCTTCCAACTCGCCTTTTTCTTCCAAAACCCATCTGTTAATCAATCTTGGTAATGTCAAACCTAAAAACTGCGGTAATTGCAGCAAATCATCAATGAGTTCATCAAAATGAGCAATCTTTTTTGTACCATCAGTATTGATGATTCTAACTCGGTAATAAACATTTAAACATTTCTCCAAATTGATATAGATGAGTTTATCATCTTCGCATATTATTCGGTAATATAAACAGAACAACAACTTTACATACTTGTACTTACTTTCCGTTAATTCCGTAATGTACAAAACAACGTCTAATGGCGGCTGTAAATGTATTAATCTGAACAATAGACAAATGAATTTAGTAACCATTGATTTACCAGAATTCATATATATCCCAACAACTCCAACATTGTCAATACATTCATCTAATAACTGATAAAAGCTCAATGTCGATGCAAATGAAATCCAATACGAGGAATCTTGGATCTTTTCTCTGACGATTTTTTCAATTAATAAGGCCGGGTTCAAACCATGAATCCTCACTTTCCCGGAAACCAATCCTCGATCAATAATTATGCTATCATTTTTGGTCTTTTCACTATCTACAGTACTCATTTACCGACAGTGGGTGCTTATACCGCATTGTCATAAACAGTGTTATGAGATTAGGCATTTTTCAAAACATGAAGCGGACGATCGTCTCTTCATAACACTACTGAATAACATTTAGCTGAAGCACATCACCACAACGTTCGTTCCAGAGCCTAGAATATATCAGCACACAACAGTATTTCCATTTCATTCATCAGCGGCGACGAACCGCATTCAGCAGTGAAAGCCATCTCACGAGATGGACGTTCACAAGGATCTGAATTGACCCATACGTTAAACTCTATAAAAGGTCGATCGGCGCGGTGTGATCAATAGGAAGACCTTCCCTGCCATTTTGAATCCACAGCTACCAAAAAGCAATACCTACCCACACCAAACGGAATAATCCGAATGCATGTGCAGAAAAGCTTATATATTCCCACTGCTGTTGATTCTGAAGCTTCACAGCATTATATTTCACCCCCAGAGTAAAACTCACCGTCAACGTCCAAATCTCTCCCTATTCCGTCGATCGGCTCAAACCTCACTGTCACAAAAATCCGCCGCTGGAAAATTTTTTTTGTGGAATTTCAATATCAAGAGGAAATCGCCTTTAAAGAAGAGGATTCAAGTTTTCTTCCCCATTAGTTTTGTACCTGGACCATGTCTACTGCTGAACAACTTGCTGCTGCTGCTAAGGATCTTTCCATTAACGATTCTACTACCACCACTGCTTCTAAGGAAACCACAGCTTTAGAAAACAAGGAAGAATTCAATGTTAAACACCCATTGAACTCTAAATGGACCTTGTGGTACACCAAGCCACCTGTTGATCCAAGTGAAAGTTGGGCTGATTTACTTAAACCAGTTGTTTCTTTCAATACCGTTGAAGAATTCTGGGGTATTTTACATTCTGTTCCAAAGGTTAACGAATTACCAGTCAAATCCGATTACCATTTATTCAGAAATGATATCAAGCCTGAATGGGAAGATTCTAAGAATTCTGAAGGTGGTAAATGGTACTGTCAATTCAGAAACAAGAGAGAAGATTTAGATGAATTATGGACTAGAGCTTTACTCAGTGTTATTGGTGAAACCATTGAACAAGATGATTGTGAAGTTAACGGTGTTGTTTTCAATGTTAGAAAGGGTAATGTCAAGATTGGTTTATGGACCAAATCTTGTGACAAAGAAAGATTAACTTCAGTTGGTGAAAAATTCAAGAAAGTTTTGAAATTAACCGATGAAGACAAAATTGAATTCATATCTCACAAAGATTCAAATACTAAAGGTGCTAGACCAACCATTATTATGTAAATAACGAAACAAATAACTCATGACAGATACAACTGTTTAGGATCTATTAAAATCTGAGATAAATTTAATTAAAAATTTTGCTTTAACTTATAAATTTATGTAATTGTAGCATACGTCAGATATGCTTCCATAATCATTTTTAGAACCCCAACTTTAAAAAAAAACTTTGCCAGTTTATGAATTGTTTTAAACAAAAATCTATAAATAGGCAACATATATATACTTAGAAACAAAAGTTTGGAAACCCAATGCGTTTTGAATGGTACTATAGAAACGACTATGACCATTTCCAATTCAAACAAGAAGAAAAAGTGTAGCAAGAAACAAAATCAGAAAGAAATAAAGAGAAAAAAACAAATGTACATGCATGTTTCAGTTCTAGACCGCAGTTGTAACGACAACATTGTAATCTCGGATTGTTCCGACTGTCCCTGAGATAGTACCCAAACCGATAGTACCTTGCGGACAAGATTGAACTGTAGAATACATCGAACTGAACAGTTGAATCCAGGCGGAAGAAGTGACGTACGTTACAGCGTCCGCCGTCAGGGTGATCCACACAATTGTGGGGGACACTGAAGCTGACGTATTAGTGCCAGTGCTAGTGCTAGTGCTAGTGCCAGTGCTGGTACCGGTTGTTGCATCAACAGTAGTTAAATAGTTCACAGTCGGCGTTGTGGTGGTGGGGTTAGGGTTTGCCGTGACTATTCCCGGTGTTGTGGTGGCCGTGGCTGGTGCAGTTGCTGTCGTCAATGGTGTAGTCAAAGTGGCGGTGTTGGTTGTGGCGGTGTTGATGTTGGTCGTGGTCGTGGGCGTAGTGGCGGTTCCAGTAGTAGTGGGCAAAGTGTTGGTGATGAGAGTATTGGTGGTAATTGGGGTGGTTGCAGTTAGTGCCGTAGTTGCTGCAGTATTTGTTGTGGTTGCTGCAGTATTTGTAGTTTCGGGGGTTGTTTCAGTGGCAGTATTCAATGTGTTCACGAGCGTAGTGCCAGTGGTGATAGCGGTGGGTGTAGTTGCAGTTGCAGTTGTGGCGGCGATTGTTGTTGTGTCTGTTGCCGTATCAACGGCATTGACAATTAGGCCAAAGGCGCATAGTAGAAGGACAATTCTTTGATGATTTAGGATCATGATATGGATGGGTGTATAAACGAAAGAAATAGAAATAAGCAACGAGGGGCAGCAAAAGTAATAGATATCTGCAAGAATCAAAGATTCACGTCGTGTGGTGTCGTATATCTGGGAAGGAAAGTCTTTTCTGTTGAATCAATTAAATAACAGGGACCAAAGGGAAACTTAATAAGCAGCAGAACAGAAAGACGTTTTTTTCATCCAGAAAATTAATTAGCCAAATCACAGGTTTAAAGACATTTCGTACCTTCGTACTTAATTGCGCCTCCCAGTTACCGGTGATTTTTTCTCAATTGTTAGCGTCCTTCTAGACCCGATCAGGGACTTTTGAGCCGCACATACAACAATAAAAAATATCACACGGGGTTCTGTTTTAGTCGCGCACTAAGAAAATCTAATTCAAGGGTATTCACAGGGTAACTCACAGACAAAGTGGGTAGTGACTGAGTAACATGTGGGGCAATTGATTGTGGCGCATGCTTTCAATTGTCAAAAAAATCCTGCGGCGTTTATCTATTTTGACAATTAACGGGTTCGAGTCCTCTGATTGGAAATAATTTCCATATTTTTTTTTTTATCCCAAAAATTTTTCACTTTTTCAGTCACAATGGAGTTAAGGGAAAGTTCCGAGAACTTTAAATAACCTTGTTATATTACCATTTCATCTGAAACGATTGGATTTGTTGCAATCACATCAGCAAGAATGACTGAAGAGCAAGAATTAATACCTGTGGATATATTTGAAGAACCAGAAACATATACGCCTCCACCACCGGAGGGAACATTGGCTTCATATATGACATTGAACAACGATCAATTACACATAAATCTCGTTGGATCTTCACCGCTATATGGACACATTTTGACGAATGCATGTTTGCAAACAGCCAAGTACCTGGAAAAAAATGCTGCTTCTATTGTCCAAGATAAATGCGTGTTGGAAGTGGGAGCTGGAGGTGGATTACCGTCTATGTTATCTGCTTCATTGGGTGCCAAGTACGTCGTATGTACCGATTATCCTGATCCGAACTTGATTGCCAACATCAGGAGGAATATTAAAGAAAATGGGTTATCTTCTAATTGCTCTGGAATTGGATACATATGGGGTAATGAAACCAATGAAATTGTTGATACCTTGCTAGAGAAGACCAATCAACAAAAGGACAAATTTGATCTTATCATTTTGAGTGATGTGATATTCAATCATAGCGAACATGATAAACTCTTGAAAGTTTGTCAAACCTTGATCAATCCAAAGGAAGGTCAAATTCTTGTAACATTCTCCCCACACAGACCAAAACTATTCAATGCCGATATGTCGTTTTTTGAAAAATGTGAAAATTTTGGATTTCATGCAAAACAGATTGAACTGGTTCATTACTCCCCGCTTTTCAAGGATGATACAGACGAAGCTACTACCGAAATTAGAAGCAGAGTCTATGTCCACATTTTAACACCTGTACATTAAATAACGTATTGCTAGCCATATGTATTCAAGTATATACAATGATACTAACGTTTGCGACGAATCAGAATTGTTCAAAACAAATGAAGTGTACGCTTGTTTGAGTGGCATTAGGAGCAAGCGGGTACATAAGTCATTACTAATTGCCTGGTCGTGAATAAAAGGTTTTTATATTGCCACTAGTGGCAATATATTATGGTTTAAGACTTTTACCGTTGAGCCCCATCAGGTGTTTTTTAAGCCGCTTGATGCACGTAGAAAAAAAGTGAAGTTTACGGCCAAACGCAACAAGGGGGCGATTTCTACTTAAAAGTGGTGAATCAACCGTACTAAGGTTCTGCATGTGTTACCAACCGGGACACCAAAAAGTCACGTTTCTGTAACTCACTTCTTTTTAGTTTCTCCCCGTGGTAAATTTTGGATAATAAGGCGGTTTGATAGGTCAACAAGTGAGTTTGCAAACAATCGCCTTAAAATTCCGATTGCTTTTAATATCATCCATTTTATCAACGAAGAATCCAAGCCATTAGAAACGTTCAAGAAGTTTCTATATATTACTCGCGGATCAGTAAACTAATTCCAAACCTCGTATATTTTTGTTGCGTCAACTTTCAAATCGGTTTGACTACTACTTTATTATATTCTAGCTCACCTGAAATGATTCATTTTTGTTGTAAAGGCTAAATGCGGTCTTGTAGTTGAACGTCAACTGATGAAAACATCAAAATAAAAGGAAAAAAATACCGCTGCACTTTGAAACCAACATAATTCATAAAATCCTGTATCCAACATCCAGAGACAGAGTTCTTCAGAAAATTGTTTTCTCTGAAGAATTATAAAATGAACAAGGTATTCTTCAAACACAATCGTCTTAATGTGATGGTAATTCTGGGTGCTACTAATTTACTAAATATTTGCTATTTTTCAAACTACCTTTAGTTAAAAATGATGTAAAATAAGTTTCCAAAGAAACAAAATTTACTTCTTAACTAGTTTCAACTATCCGTAATATAAAATACATTTGTAAAGGAAATGTATCATATTATCGTAGAGTGGGACGCAAACGATACTAATGTCACCAGAACTTTCAGCAAACAACATGGTACTGTTATAAATTTAAACTAAAATGGCAGCCCACTATCAAAATACGCAATATGTCAACATTTCACCTTTTGTAGCTTTATTAGTGGGATGTTTTCCCTTAATATAGCATAGTGTTCAGATATAGTTCGCAATTCCCGATAGATTGAACCAAATATCGTCATAGTCTAGGTCTTTATGAATGGGACCTGGTCAAACTACGCAACTGCCACAAATTTAGTAATTTTACAAATCGTATTACACTCATGCAGACATTATGACCTATTCAAGCTCTTATTCGAGTAAACTACTCTAAAACATCTCTGTTTGGCCCCAACGTACGTATTTGGTAGCCACGGGACACTCGCTCGACATGTTTTTTACCAATGAATTTCCCAATGGGGAAAATTCAGGTAGCGCTGGGTCAGCCACCTATTTCAAATGGCTGGTTTACAGCTCGATTCGTTTAGTAATTATAGACTAATAAAAAAATGTTCTATTGTTGCTCGGTAATTTTCAGTTTAGACATACGAATAGATGCATGGAAATATTAATCACTAAGTAACAAAGTGCCAAATTATCATGGATTAATTGTACATCACCACATCGGCTAAACATGATAATAGGAAAATGCCTTCTTCAAGCCACTTAACAATGCTAGTGCTTTCATTAAACTTTTCTAGAGAATTGAAACTTCACTAATGGTGCCTTTTCTTGGACTGAAGTATATAAGAAACACTATTCCCACTTTTGTGTCTCTTTCTGATTGCAACTCTATTTTCTTGAAAATAAGCTCTGCCAATTATCTTTCACTCTTCCCCCTTTCAAATTCTAAAGGAGACATTTTCTAGACACGAAACTTTTACACACGTCGAGTTTTTTCAGATATTTATATTTCAAATCAACATATATACCCATTTGTGTGATTTTCTCATAATATTTACAAGGTTCCATTCCAAGTAAACAATCAAAAAACTGTCGATTCAACAATCCAACTACATTACATTCTTTTAAATAAGAGACAGCTAACTTTTCCAACTATTTCACATTCATTTCTGAGAAAATTCATAAACTGTAACTAACTTCAGTCATATTCTAACTCAACGCAGATTAGGATTCAATCATACAAATTTAACAACTAAACTTTATCAATCTTATCAATATGCTATCCAACTTGATTCTTACTACTTTATTCACCTCGTTTGTGTCTGCTCTTACCGCTAACACCAATGTTGCTCTTTATTGGGGCCAAAATTCCGAAGGTTCTCAGACAACTTTAGGTTCTTACTGTAAGAATGAAGAAGCTGATATTTTCATTATGGCGTTCATTGACGTCTTCGGTTCCAATGAAGATACCCAAATCAATTTTGCTGATGCTTGCTCAGATGAGTTCTCTGATGGGCTATTGAAATGTGATCAAATTGCAGAAGACATCAAAACTTGTCAATCTCTTGGTAAGACTGTCTTATTGTCTATGGGTGGTGCTTCTGGTTCTTACGGTTTCACCGATGATGCAGACGCTGAAGCTTTTGCTACAACTCTCTGGGAAATGTTTGGTAACGGTGCCAATTCCGCAGTCAACAGACCTTTTGGTGACTCTGTTGTGGATGGTTTTGACTTCGATATCGAAAACAACAGTCCAACTGGCTATCCTGCTTTGGCCAACAAATTGAGAACTTACTTTGATGCTGATGATTCTAAAACCTACTATCTTTCTGCTGCTCCACAATGTCCTTACCCAGATGCCTCTGTTGGCGAGCTCTTGGAACAGTCCAAGATTGATTTTGCTTTCATTCAGTTCTACAACAACTATTGTTCTACTATCGGTGATTATTTCAACTGGGATACATGGGCTAAATATGCCACCGACACTTCTCCAAACAAGGACATTAAATTGTTCCTGGGTCTTCCAGCAGATGCTTCAGCTGCCGGTTCTGGATATGCGACACCTGCCAAAATTCAAGACACTCTGGTTGACTATATTGTTGGTAAAGAAGATTCCAATTTTGGAGGTATTGTTTTGTGGGACGCCTCGTGGTCAGGAGTGAATACCATTGATGATTTGACTTTTGGTAACAAGATGAAGCAGATACTAGATTCTGAGTATCCTGCTGAGTCTGATGCTTCTACTTCTGCGACTATTGAGGATGCTACCACTTCTACTTCTTTATCGACATCTACTTCCACCTCTTCCACTTCTACTTCCACTTCTACTTCCACTTCTACTTCCACTTCCTCTTCTACATCGACATCCTCAACTCTGGAAGTTGCTACCACTTCAACTACAACACCAACTACTACTACTACAAGTGCTACCACTACCTCCGAACCGGCTACCACTACCTCCGAACCGGCTACCACAACCCAGGAGCTCTCTCCAAACCCACCACACGTTCCGACTTCCTCTGTCGATGTCACAAGTGTCTCTTCAACCACTTCCACATCTTCCGTTGAACAACCAACTACCACTCCAACGTTTTCCTCAATGACCACTATTACAACTTCTGAGACATCAGCAGATGAAGATACATCATCTACGGTCAATAATTCAGCAACTGCTGATTCTACGTCCGGTACTGCTTCTCCTTCCATTGCCACTGCCACTGCCACTGACTGTTCATCCTTATCTGGTCTTGCAAAGGCACAGTGTATGAACAAAAACTTCGAGAACGGGTTGTTTTTAGGTTCTGCCTCCAGCTGTACCGAAGGGGAGTTTGCATGCTCTTCCAATGGTGCGTTTGCAATGTGTAACTTTGGCAGCTGGGTCGAAATGGAATGTGCCGCTGGTACCACATGTTATGCATACAATTTTGGTGACGACGTTGATGTCGGATGTGACTACACCTCTTCCAAGAGCAAATACGAAAAAAGAGATGGTGGTGTGTTCAGCAGCATTTTCAAGAGACACGCTCATTATTTCCATTGATACCTTTGTCCATCATCAACCGTCACCTTTACTATCATACATTTAATTAACTGAAAAAAATTGAGAAACAAAAGCCAAGAGAGAAAAAGAATATAATAATTTTGCATAAAATTCAACGACTCTGCATTAATAGTAACCAAATCAATTCAATTTCAATTAACCCCCAGTGCCCGTACAGCTTATTCTGACGAAACTGTTCATTCGTTCAAAATTGTTTTCGTGGCACTGTCGTTAGTGAATCGTTCATTTTTATATTTGATTTTTAGACTATATAACTCCATATTTATCCGACTAATATTACAATTTCCTGTTTGAGTATCATACATAGACTACAGCTTATGACTTGGTCTGCTCTGATATCTGTTCCAGACGTCGCATTCTCGTTTTCACATCTTTTAAACGATGTTTCACTCTATCGGCTTTACTAACCTTCGAGCTGGCACTGGCCCTCTGTTTTCGTTTGTTCTTCAAAATGTATTTGAGTATATCAATATCATCCGGATTGGCATCTGAATCCGACTCTTCGTCGGCATCCAGTTCAACATCAACATCATCTTCCGATACCATTGAAACATCAGCGCCTGCCTTTTCTGTATGGTCGCTTTCGTCTCCCCCGTCAAACGTTTCTGAATGATACTCCTTTTTAGTCCTCGCAGCCATTTTTGACTTCTCTATCATGGTTTTAAGATTCTGCTTCTCGGCATCAAGTTCCTTCCTTTTGTTCTCCAAATCTCGCATCATTTTCTCGAATTTCTGTTTATTCAACTGGCTCTCCAGCTTCATGTCTTCAAATCTCGACTCGATTTTGATACTGTTGGCTTCTTGTCGGCGACGTAACGAATTGAGTTCGTTCTTGACACTTTCTAATTCGTGCATCAGTTTCACATTAGAAGTAGAATTCACTTCTTCTAAAATACTTTGCAATTTCTCATCCAGCTTTTCTATAGTTTTATCGATACCTTTATCGATATTTCCCGTCATTTCGTGTCGAGAACGTTCGGCCAAAAGCCTGTTCTGTGATTCATCGATTTCTCTGTTCAACTGATTCAAATATCGCTTTTTAGCTTCCAATTGAGTCTCTAACTGTCTGTTTTCTTGATCTAAAACAGTGGCACCGACATTTGGAGAGGACTGGGAGCGCTCGTAATTTACAGGTTCCTCTTGATAAATGATGGATTTGAACACTTTCGAGCCGAAATCGCTTAAAGAGTTCAGTAATCCTCTGTGATTGGTAGTTTTTTTAAAAGGTACTTTATTTACTCTGCCAGAATTGTCGTTTCCTAGATTCAATGGGTTTCGACGTAAAGATTCTCGGCGTATCCTCTTCAAAAGATCCTCGTCGTATAATGACCTGTTTAGCTTGTTTTGGGTCATATCATCTCGCAAAGCACCAGATCCAATCCTATCGTTTTTAGGCTCGGTTGAAAGGTTCCTTATTGGTGTCTCTCCCAGAAGTTCGTGCGTTTTCAGCTTGTGAATATCGTTTCTCAGAGAATTACCAGCTGTGTGGGATCTGACACGACCACTGCTGGGCATTTTAGACGTTTCGTTGGTTTCCCGTTTCAAAAATTCCAACGCTTTATATTTCCTGCGTTCTCTATCATTCTGGTTCATGGAAATAGACCTGTTTAACCCATTTGTTCTAGTTGTATATCCTGTTCCGGAAGAACCATTCTTCGCTACTGAATCTCCGAATCTCACCTTTGATGTTGCTCCAGGACCTTTCTCACTTCCATATTGTTTCTTGTATCCCCGTGAAGTATCCAGAGGTGTGCGCAACGTCGGAATATACGACATCACTGTATTGTTTTCTCTCAATGCACTTCTCTACATGTAAACACCTTAAAACAAAAGATTCAAATAAACATTTTGAAACATTTTCCCTTTTCGCGTTTCAACATGATAATGTTACGCGGCGCATTTACAAACACTAAAACATGAAGCGGCGTATACATAATGCGGCTCATTTCTTTTGTGCTGCAACTTTTTGACGCGTCGCATCGTTTGTCTTTTACTATTGAAAAGTTTGGCGTTGGGTTTCTTTGAAGGACCGATTCATTCAACGTAGGAAAGCATATAACTCAACTGTATCAATTAATACAAGTTTTTTTAGACAAAATACATAGCCATGGACACGTCGATTCTTGATTATTCTGTGTTGAATGGATCAGAGATGATTCAAGAACCTATTTTACCCATTTCTCTGACCCCCTCTGTTTTCAGACCATTTGCTTATCGAATCCTCTCCAAAAAATACGGCTTGAATGTGCAATCAACGGCGCTAGAAAAGCTGGCGTCTTATGTTGGGCGTCGATTCGGTACTAAATGGAAAAGAGACCCCAAGACATCGGCATTTTTAGACGCTCTAGCCAAATTATGGAAAGAACAAGGAAGAGGTATTTTCATGGATGGTGAAGGTGTGACACAGTTGATCAAGGAATTGACTGCAAACGAACAGAGAAACCAGAAAAAATTGAAAGAAACATTAGAAGCCAATAAAAATCAGAATTTGCTTGATGATTTGGAGAAAGAAACGAGTCAGAATCAGTTCACGGAAAAAGATGGAGATGGAGATAGCTCCATGAATCTGGACTCCACCATTTATGATGGATCATCCAACTTCTTAAGCTCTCAAATGGCTATGCCGATGTTTAGCAATTCTTCACAATTGCAACTCAAAAGGCACGATAGTACAACAATCGAATGGAGCTCTTTTTTTCAAGTTGTAGACTCCAATCACTACACTTGCTTCAAATATGACAAAAAACGTAAGACTTTCGAGTATTCACCCACCTCCAAAAAGATGAAGCTGATTCAACTTCCAGAAATCTCTCAGACGCTGAATTACTATTTATCAAGACTGGACTTGTTGCGAGATCGACTCTACAGGAACCATTTGTTCTCTAAGGTAAACTATGATGACAAAAACACCCCCAAAGCAATAAATCAGAAAAAGCAACCAAAGCATATAACAGCAGTGAAAAACCTTTTGGGTAGAAACGAACAACGATTTGTTTTATTTGGTTTAGTCACTCTGAACGCTTACGGGCTGTGGCAGTTGCAGGATGACAGTGATAAAATCGAATTGGTACTCAAACAATGCATATTTCCTGACGATTCATACTTTGTATCAGGAAACTTCTTGATAGTGGACGGGTTTTATTCCTCCGTTGGAAAATTCCATGTTCTTTCCATCCAGCACCCTCCTGCAGAGCAAAGACACGTCTCTCTGGATGCACTGGGTAACCTCGATTTCAATTGGGACTTTTCCAAAAACGGCAAGATTGATTTGACCATGAAAGCACTGACACAAAAACAGATCAAATCGCACCCTGATCATAAAATCATCATGCTGGGAGGCAATTTGTACCTTGATGATTTGGACATCATGGCCAGACTGAAGAAAACGCTACAAGAGATTGAAACAGAGCTTGATTTGCACTCAAAAGAAACCGGTGACGGTGACGAATGCGGAGCGCCAGGTCGATTCAATGACCGTACAATTTCAATCATCTTCAATGGTCCCTTCATCTCCAAGCCGGTGACCGTGACAGAAGGTTCATCGACTCAGATCACATCGACCAGTATCTACAAAACGGGATTCGACAACTTGGCGTTCATTCTTGAACAGTTTTCCAACATCTGTAACAGCTGCAAACTGGTTTTCATACCAGGGAACGAAGATCCGTGGCTATCAATGGTGACCAAAAACTCGAATTCCATTTGGCCGCAGATGCAGATTCCGGCCGTATTTGGCTCGAAGTTGAGACGTGTTGTGAAAGATCTGGTTTGGTCAACGAATCCTACTCGCTTGAACTATCTGACGCACGATATTGCCATTATGCGAGACGATATTGGAGACTCCTTCAAGAGAAACGATTTTTCGTATATCTGCGAATTAAGCCAAGAAGAGATTCAACGAGCAGCAAGACACTCGTCTGAAACTCAAGATGCAAGCAATATTTTCAACTCGTTAAGTCAGCTTCAACTCTCGCAATCTTCCAATCTTGAAATTGATAAATTGGCGTCTAAGGAAAACTCCGATTTGAAAATATTCAAAAAAACCGTCAAAACACTTTTGGATCAAGGTATTATGACGCCGTTTGTCCATTCCATCAGACCCATTTTACCTAATTACTGGACATTGATGACGTTGCTACCAATTCCAGATGTATTACTGATCTGCGATGTCACCTCTCCAAGACTTGCATCCATGTACAAAGGCTGCACGGTAGCCAATACAGGTTCATTTTATGAAAACGGATGTGGTAATTACATTGAATACTATCCCAGCACTCAATTGGCTAAATTCAAAACGGTGTATTAGAAGAACATTCCAAAGTCAATTGGGTATGTTTTATAGCGTTTATTGGCTTTCCAGCACGTCAAACTCTGCTCTAGGTCTTTGTTCGTAGTGCACCCTGAATGGTACTCTTTTCAGCATGCTACTTGACAAAAAAAGAAATGGAAATGCGGATTGAATAGAAACAGCATGATACGTGAGAAAAAACGAATGTGCGGCTTGAATACAAATAACAGAATACATGATAACACAAAACATGAGGGTGCGGCTTGAATACAGACAGCATGTGATGCAAAGTCTGAATGGTGCTTAAGTTGAATATTTTGAGCATCTCAGTTTAAAATCAATATACTCTTTGAAAAGAAACAAAATTTCTCACTCTCTCACAACAATACCTGATCATTCTGAAAGTTGATGTTCATAGTAGAAAATCTTAGATTGAAAACAATTTTGGTTTGTTTATATCGAATAATCAAAGAACTCATTAGAAATAAAATAATCATTTATACTTATGATTCAAATCAATATGTAGCTGCTCTCATTTAAAAAGGATAAGACGAAAATCATAAGTGAAGCATGTTAGTAAAAAGAGTTTTGCGAACTTTAATGTAATCAGCGACAAAAATGCATAGTTTCTTGTAAGTCTCATAGTTTCAAAATTGCTTGCTATTTTGGTCAGAAAAATGCCCATTACTGCTTTTCCTATGTGTTAATTTACCAAGGCATTAAACCATCAGATATTTTTCCTTGTGATCAAAAGGGGCTTCGTGTAAATTTTTCCTTATCACGCTTAGGTAGTTCATGTTTTGTGATAACGAAAAGTCTATATATTGAATAGAGCATTCCAATACATGTAGATTATTGAAACAAAAAATTAATGAGTGCATTTTATGATGGACGACATTTATGTTTTGGTGTTTAGCCTTAAAAAGATTCTTGCTATGTTTAAAAATACTTATCAACAATTTATTTTTGGCTTTGTTGGTAAAAATTGCATTGCATCCTTTGTTATGCTGCGACTGAAATCAAATAGACCCTTTCTATTGTCGCATTTTTAAGCATGCTTTATCTTTTTAAAGTTTTTGCGGCGCTCTAATAGGAACTAAAATAAACGGCTTCTAGTTACATCAAACTAAAAGGCTTTTGGATTGGAGTAAGATGGATCTTAGCTTCAAGCAAAACGCCTCGTAAGACAGGCGCTCATTTAAATGGAGCAAAAGTATAATTACCGTATTTGATGTGACAGGGCAAATCAGCTTATGAAAGTATATAAAGTCTATAGTAATACATGAAGTATGTCCTCAACAAGTATCAATTTACTAGTAGCTTAAATTGAAGGCACAGTGTCGTATCCTCCGTTGTGTTAGAAGGAGCTTTAAGGAAATTTCAAAAAGTATGTTTATTCAAAAGTATGTTTATCCAAAAGTATGTTTATCCAAAATTATATACGAATTGTCCCAAATTCAAACAGGATCGTAGTGATCGTAACATTGGAGATGAATATAACTGCCATTCTTACATCCTGATTAAAGGGACAATATTAAGCCAATTTTAAATCTTAAACATATGGATATTTCTTGATGCTACTGGTCACAGAATAAGGTAAACAATAAACCGGATCGACTTTGGCCAATCCTTCATAGCCTAATAAACTCAATCCTGCAATACCAAAAAATGTATGATAAATATCAACTTCTTTATCCGGTCTGTCACTGATACCGCCAGTCTCTGAATCCTGACAAGAAAAGATAAAAGTTTTCAATTTCTCCCCATTAATATAATTCAACTTATCCAACATTCCCAAACATGAAAGAACCCACCAACTATAACAAACATCAGGCAGTTTCTCGGGTCTTCCATTTAAACCACCATTCAATACCTGTCTGTCAGAAAGCCACCATTCTAACAATTCTCGATGCGGTAGTTTATCCAACTTATTCGCAATACTCAATACACCAAGACATGTGAATGCCTGAGAAGCATGTGATTCAGATCCTGGGACCATACCAAAGCAACCGTCAAAGTTTTGACATTTCAATACCCAATCTACAGCTGGATCAACTACTTCAGGTGTCAATTCTTCCAAAATTGAAAGCGATTGAATCGCATTATAAACAAATCTGGTGTCTACTTCACCAAACCTATCTCCTTGAAATGAACCATCTTTTAATTGCATGTCTTTGATGAATTTGACTATTCCTGTGCGCTGTTCAGTGGTTAATTCATCTATGGCGTTAAACAGTTTGAGAACTTGCAATGCAGATAATGTCGATAACATATGTGCATCGTGCTTAGGAGCAGATCCAAAGCCTCCATTTTTCTTGTCAATGCAGGAAATTACAAACTCGACAATTTCTTCCCTTGGGAACTCGGATTCATGTTTCACTAAAAAAAGGGCCCCTAATCCCCAATATAGTGCATTCATCTTTAAATGATCTGTCATAAAATGCACTAAATATGCAGGATGTCTAAACAGGTCCTTGACGTATCCAACATGTTTGTCCACAAGTAATCGGTCCGACATGATATCTATTGATGTTCTCTGGAAGACTTCTGATTACATAATATTTGAAATCAGATAAATCATGACAACGTCAATAGCGAATAGCGCTCTGTCGCTAGAGTCTGTCTAGTTGATTTTATTCAGCAGACTAAAATCATCGATTATATATTTGGTGTTACGTCATCAATAGTATATATTTTGAAATAGCCACACACTTATTTTAATGGAAGGCTATAAATTTGGTTTTGGAAATGTTACAGTGAGGCTTAATGTCCAAACTCATGAAGAAAACACTCTGAACAGCCCCAGTTTGAAAAGTCTTTTGTTCTGTTGATTTCAATTAAATGACTGATGAAAGGAATCTGAAAATGGAAAAAAAAGCCATGAATATAGCTCTTGCTTTGTCCTTGGTCTTTTCTACGGAGACATTTGAGTCGAGTGAAGTGATTCAACCCCAGAATAATTGGTTCTTGGTCAAGCGGTTGATTAACTTATGTTGTATAGATCCTTTTTTTTTTTTCTCATATTTCCTCTATAATACATCATTCAAAAATGCTCTGATATATGTTCCAGTTTTCACGAAATCTAAACATATTATATATTTACAAACAATCTAAAAATACACCTCACTTATCAAGTTAAAAAGACTTCTCCAATAAATCTTGAAGAAAATAACCCCATAGTGATACAGAAATCTCCTCATTCGGATCGTACTATTGATCCGTTTAATATTCCACCAGTGTTTGAAATCAACCACCAATTTAGCATATAACGCAAAACTAACAGCACATCGCCATCCAAGCATCATCTACAACTTATTACTCAATTTACCGCCCATCTGATGATTCTCTTGATTCTGTCCACTAATATTGCTTCCACTTCCATGCGATCCTATCATCATGCGACGGCGCTCAATCACCATGAATTGCACCGTCTGCTGTAAGTTCAATATCGCTTCACGTTGGCTATTCAACTGTGTCCTGAGATCCACATTCTCATGAACTAATGCGTCTGTGACTCGCTGGTTGACCTCGAGCTCTCTAATCAAAGAACGAACTCGGGGCATGCTGATAGATGGTGAGTCCGAAACGGTAGACGCTGTGGTATTGGTATCAAACACGCTAGACCCGCTCTGTGTGAGAGAGTCCCTGGTATTTCCATTGACCTCTTCTAATTCCAAGGGAAACCCCAAATTATAGATTTTCCCGTTAACAACAGAATCAAGCATGCTACTCATTTGTAACTTCAAACTATCGTTTTCACCTTTCAAAGTCACCAACTGCTCATCCACGTTGTCCAAATACCCCGAGAGTTTCAAAAATGTGCAGTCTTGTTTGTGAATCCCATCAAAAAGTTCTCGTTGCCCCTTCCAGACACAACCGTACTTAGATCCTGGACAGTCCACAAAAAGATTGAGACAATGATTCAAATGCTGCTCGAGATGCATTTTCGGGAAAGACAAATGGCATCCTGAACATTTCACTTCGTTTTTCAGACACTGTGTTTCTAAATGAAACGGCACATCCAGCCCCATCACTTCGCCTGAACAGAGTTCGCATCTCGTTACAGTGTGGGGACATTTAGTATTGTCATTTATGTGCTCCTTTGTGAGTTTGCTGAAAATCCCTGTTTTCCCCGACTTCAGAAGGGAAAATTCCAGCAAATCTTTACGTTCACAGAGCTCTCCGCAGACACACTCTATCTTGGTGTAGTTACAGGAACTAACTACATGTTTCTTGATACTCCAACGCTCACCTTTCCACGTACATCCTCGGGTTTCGTTGAGACAGCAAACAATCAGATCATCTGTGATATTCGACAAGATTATCGGAGCAGGATAAACGTCATTAGAATAAACGTCATCAGAAGTATCGAATTCATCCAAAGTTAAATGTTCAGTCATTTCAGTCACGTCAGTAACTTGACTAGCCATTTTCTGTAGATTCACCTTCAATTCAACCCTATCCAACGGACATTTTTTCCCTAAAACACTTTTAAAACTTTCCACCAAACATTCCCTGCAGAAAGTATGGCCGCAAATCGTACTCCACGGGTCCACAAAGGGTAACTTGCAAATAGGACACGAAATATGATCCAGTGCCCTTGACGGGACTTGATATTTGAGATTTTTCATATCAATTTTGGGCAAATGGGCATCACCGCCACCAGCCTCTGCATCACTATCATCGAAATAACTCCCAGCTATATCATAACCGTAAGTTGTCTCACCCATAATTAACTCGATAGAAGAACCCTTCTTTCATCAAGACAATGTACCAGTGGACGGTTCGCAGGGCCTTTATCGGAGAAATGAAACGCGGTGATATGATATGCTGGTGATTACGTAATCACAAGTTAAGCTGATATTGTTGAAGAAACGGATGGGCAAGGACTACAGAGGGCTAATTATTGGTTTAGAGAAGCTTTTATAATAGAGGATGAGTGTAAATGGTGGATCAGAGAGGGAATGTGCTTGGGTGACGCTGTACATGCCATCTCTGCCGGAACCAGCAGTTGCCGTTTGTTTCAAACAGAGCATGCATGTTCAAGCAGCTATGCGACAAATTAAGAGTAGCAATTGATCAACAAGAAATCGTCATTGGACAACAAACTAGGTGTTGATATCCGATACGCATTTGTTTCATGTGGATCTCTACGCATTTGTTTCCTGTGGGCCTCTACTCATTCATGATACTAGAATAATGAAGAAACGCACTTGGGTTTTATTGGCACTAGATGTAGTCTTTTTGCTTTGTCTGATGACACGGTAAATTGTTTCACAAAGGTGTTTTCAACTTTCCCTGGATAATAGCAAGCAATATATCTTGCATATTTCTTTGCCCTTTTTTTAAGCCAATTCTTTTTCATCAAGCTCCATCCAAAAAACAATTCAAATCACATAGCCTAAAAACGTTCAATTATTTTGAAAAACAGGATTGATTAACCTTTAGAAATAATAAATATGATTAAGAAATAATATACAAAAGAGGAAGTGAAATAAACAGAATTAAACCAATAATAATAACTAATAGAATTGTAGAATTTCCCATGAAAGCAATCAGACACTGTTGACACTTTCAGTGGTTAAATCCTTTTCATTATTTGATGGTAATTTCATACTAACATGTTGATTTTTCCTTGATTTAGCTAATGCTAAAGATTTTCTGATATGGAAGCCACCAGTTAAAATATCTTGAACTTCTTCTAATTCAAGATTGGACAATTCTGGATAGCAGAAAACAAGTAAAATATAAGATAAAACACCAAATCCTGCAAATAACGAAAATGTACCAGTTGGAGTTATATTTCTTAACATAGTTAAAAAGGTGGAAGAAATGATTAATGAACCTGCCCAGTTACATGATGTCGCAAATGAAATACCAACACCTCTGATTCTTTGTGGGAACATTTCACTTTGTTGCCATGGAACGTTACCAATACCAACAGCATAACATGCAGTGAAACAAATCATTGCAACAATAATAACTATACCCCAAGTGTGGATATTACCATGAACTACCGCATCATCAACCAAAAACGTAATATCGATGAAATGGAATGCAATTGCGTTCAAAACCAAGAATGAAACCATCAAAGGAATCGACACTAACAACATCATTCTACGGCCAACCTTATCAATGATGAAAAAAGCAATAATGGTGAAAATGAAGTTGGTACCTGCAACAATAATGGAGACAGCGGTAGAGTTATTAAAACCAATCGCCTTGAAGATGGTTGAAGAGAAGTACATTAAAGAATTGAAACCCGTAAATTGTTGAATGGCTTGTAATGCACAACCCAAAAACAAAGCTCTGAAATTTGATGGCTTGGAGTGCAATTCAACGACAATTTTCCACCATTTTTTCAAAGGATTTCTTTCGTTGTAATCATCATCATTAGCGGCTTGCAATGAGACAACTTTTAACCTGATTGTTTCAATTGAAACATTTGGATGAATTCTCACAAGAACATTTTCAGCTTCATCGACCTTGTTCTTCATCACCAAATATCTAGGAGTATCAGGTAAAAACCAGAAGGAAATGAATTGGACTGCCGGTGGAATCATTGATAAACCAACAAGAATTCTCCAACCATTATTAATCAAATTCAATCCTGCACCAATACCGTATGCAACTAATTGACCACCCGTGATACCCAAGCAGTTAAGCACAACCAATCTACCTCTAAATCTTGATGGAGCCAATTCTGAAATGTATAATGGTGCAATCAAAGAACCAATACCAACACCGAAACCCATAATGAAACGACCAACAATCATAGTCCAAACGTCTTTGGCACCACATTGAGTTGATGAACCAACAATGAACAATACATTGGAGAACATCAAAAGTGGCTTTCTACCAACGTAATCGACAAAGATACCGGAAAAGAAAGCTGTAACTAGAGCACCTAAAGAAGTCGCAGCAGTTATGATTTGTTCCTGCCCATAAGTTAGAGGGTGTCCAAAGTCATTGCCGATGGAGACAAGAGCAGAGGAAATGTAACCCGTATCATAACCAAACATGAAACCGGATATGGATGCAAGAATAGTGAGGAATATGATTAATAGTGAGGGTTTATCATTAGCAAACGAGCTGAAGGAGGAGTCATCCTTAATGAGATCAAAATCTTCGTTAGAAGACATATCTGAATCTGAGTGGCGGTAATCTTGGTTGATCTCTAATTGTTTTGCCGAAGGTTTGAGTAGATCGGACGATGGATTAGCAGTTTTGTTGGTAGGTGTGTGGATATCGATTGAAACGTCTTCTTCACTGATGTTATTTGCGTACATTTGATAAGTGAGAGATATGGGAACTGCAAAAAGAGAGTATTCTATCAAAAATTGAAGCTTTATGCTATTATTTCAGTGATATTTTGGGATTGATGAAAGACAAATTGATCAGAGAATCAATACCAGAAAAAAACTTTATGAATTCTAATTTCTAAAGAGGGGTATAAGTGGGCAATATTTATGTTAATTGACAAAGTATACAAAATTGTGATATCGCTTGAAAGAAATTAAATAATTCGATACCAAATAAGTAACTCTCTGAGTATGGGTGATTGACTTTAGATCTTGGGAAATGTCAGGAAATCTCTAGAAAAAATGGGAGTTGAGTGTTGCCAAAAAAAATGGCGAAGAGGGCGAAGTACCCGCCTTTTATTGTCGGCAAGTTTGCCGACACACTTATTTTGTAATTGCACTAATTTATTAACGCAAACAATAGCGCGGCAATTGTAGAGCTCCTATTGGTCAGTATTTCGGTAGCGCGCCGAATATTGTCGGCATTTTTACCGATTACCCTTTTAAGCAAAAAGCTGTTTCCGACTCTTCCTCTATCGCGTTTTTCCGAGTAAGAGACCCGTAGAAAGTTCCGGAAATAAACCGATACATAAACACAGATTCCTACCGCTTGGATGCCTATCATGCTCAGGTTGCTAGTCAACGAACTGATGTTTGGATAGAGAATTGGTGGAAAATTTGTAGTTGCTGTTATAAGTCTGGAGAAGTGCCCAGTTATGGTTACTCCAGCCTGTGGTTTACAAACCGCATGATATGAGCCGCTTTTAAACGACTTCAAAAGCCGTTCGTCTCATGTTTTTCCTCATGAATGCTGTCGCAAGGAATTGAGTTTTGAATTTCTAGAAGCTTTCAGTTTCATACCTAAAAATTTGACTTAAAAAACTATTTTTATGCCTTTTCAGAAAACTGATTGTAATGAAATTGGGCGTTTGCCGATATAGCGATCAATTATATTAACAAGGATTGCTGTTTTGGAACAGCATTGAAGTGGATCAGTATGAACTCATTTAGAAAGAAGTTTAGTGGCATCTTCCAGAAAGCTATTAAGCTGAAGATAACATCAGTCTCTGCTTCCAAACTAAGCGATTCTATCTTCGTAGTATACTAAAAAAAATGGATAAGTTGTGAAATCGTTTTTGCAACCTTTCACCAGCTTGACTGCTGGCTATGGCTATCAATTGCTTGATTTTACGTGAGTGCTTTGTACCATGTGGTTTTGTTTAGCTGATATTGTTGACTTCCCAATTGGGATATATAAGATTCTTAATTGAATGTTAAAGTGGATTCAGCATTAATCATTTTGGGGCCGTTCACTTGTGAAGCAGCAAGCATCAAAATTTTTTTTGTAAATAAGGATATTCTTGCGTTGGTGAAATATTCGCATGTTGGTTTAATGTTATCCTTGTTTATCGTTACTTAATTTTCTAAACCTATTTTGAGCAACTATTCAGTAAGTAATTTTTATTAATCCCTAGGGGCTTAACTTCTTCTTTCCAGCTTTTCAACAATGACTAAAAAGAAGCTCAAACAACATCTTTAAGATAATGCCTTTGGTTTCTAGCTGTTCTTTAGCTCTTGCAACTGAAAAAATTGTTGTACCTTCCAGAAAGTCTACCTGAGCACATTCTGACGTCGAGCGACGCTGTGACTTTGATGCATTATCGGCATTTTAGCTTCCGCTATTCCTGAGCAGGATAATATTTCGGCAAATGAATAGAGTAGTTCGCAGATCGATCAAATAAACCAGCCGTGCTAGTTGGCATTGATGCGGTTAAAGTGAGCAAGTCTATACAGGTACTACATAGGCAAACGGGCCAGAATTTAGCTGTGCATTACTAAGCCGAAAATCAATAGTAGTAAAAACCGACATCCAAATTTCAGCGTACATGTTTTGGTAGATGTGCTAATAATACGGATATCTAAGTGAGATAAAGTAGCATTGAAAACAGCCACACCAGTAACTGTTTGTTCAATGCGCCACTTATAAAATATTAGGCATCACGTAATTATTTGAAATGCACCAATTTATTTACGGTGAGGACGGGCTTTTTTGTTTTCAATAGCAGGAGCGCCCATGCAAATAAAGGCTGAATTCAAAACCTTATTTTTTGGGTAGGCGCAAAATTGTTGTGCAAGTTTCTAGACCCAAACGGGCTTTTGTTCAGGTACGAAACCCCGTTCTAGTCCCTTGATTGTAGACATGGGCGATAGAGCAGCGGAAGCCTCAAATCTATCAAAACTAGTGTCATTGGAAACATATATTGCGGATGTTTATGCGATAATGCAGCCAAATAGCATAGACTAAACTGCACGACAGAAGTCCACCTATCTGCAAGTAAGACGAGAAGTGCCTCTCTTCATAGCCCAAATAATTTTGTCCAAAAACATCTAGCTTGCTTTCAAAAATCTTCTGTTATTACCCGATCTCTAAACAAACTCGTTCACAACCCACGATAAGCTTTGCGCATCCGTGAAAAAGTAATTTCAGTTGAAATAATTTTTTGTCTAGACTCAAACCTATTCTTTTACCTCCGGAGATTACTATAAGTATCTTATTTGAAATACATCTTTTCTGTTAAAGGTACTCATTCACAAGTTCTGGGAAAAGCTATGCTTTATCTGCACAGAAAATTCAGGTTTCTTGCAATTTGCAGTGTATGTTTCCTTATATTTGGGCTTGTTGTCGTGTATCAGTGGGAGTCGATTTCTGCTTCCGTTGTCAAAGTAAGCGACAATTTGAACAGTAACCTTGATAGGTTGGATAGGTTCAAAACTGATGGTGAAACTCAGGGAACGATATTGGAGGAAACGATTGATCCGGTTAAAGAGATAGACGGGGTAAATGCAAAGAGTGAATCTGAACAAGCAGAACCAGAGAAAAGTTATAAAGGTATATCAAATTCAGAATCGGACAAGGAGTCTGAAGATGTATCCACGTCAGTGTCAGACGAGAATTCCACATCCAACACAAACACTGATACCGATACCGATACCGATACTGATACCGATGCTGTTGCTACGCCTGAACATCATTCTCAAATGAACAATCAGGACGAGAACCCCTCGTCCAAGGAAGACCATCCAGACTTCCAAAAGACCCACAGTACTGATGATGAATCAGTTCATGATGCCGATCACGTACTTTCAGACCTATCAATACCTGCTAATGAACATAAATTAGCATATGACCCAGAAATTGTATCCAACTCCATGTATGCTTTGAATGAGGACGATGTACCAGTGGATGAAGATATGGTCACTGATCAATTGAACGAATATCTTGAAGACTCAAATCCTGCAGATTTGATGAAAGATTGGTCCATTAAAATTGACACCCGTCTCTATGGAATAGATAACGAAGATTTTAGTAAAGGTAACGACATTGTTAAGCACTTTTTCACTCAAATATTAGAGTTGATTCACGGGAACAGACTTTCATTTCCTTTGAAAAAAAGAATGAATATGAAAAATGGTAAAACTGTTATTGATCCCATTATTTTCTATCCAAACTCATATGATACTTTGTCGGAAAGTGAGTGCGGGACATTGTTCAACTTTCCGAGGCAGTTTGTCGATGATCTCAAAACCAAACACAAAATTATCACGGACAATTTACCAGATATCACACCAGATTTTTACAGCGGCAATGGGTATGTCATAGTTGGTGGTGGTAAGTATTCGTGGTTTTCTGTTCTGGTTATTGAAACCTTGAGAAAAATGGGTTCTACGCTACCAGTGGAAGTTTTCATACCCACCGCTGAAGAATACGAAACTGATTTTTGTGAAGTAACTTTACCCAAGTTGAATGCTCGATGTATCACGTTAAGTGGTATTTTTGATGATAGTATTTTGAAAGATATTAGAATCACAGGTTACCAATATAAGTCTTTGGCTTTGTTGGCTTCCTCTTTTGAAAATGCATTTTTACTGGATGCCGACACTTATCCTGTTATTAATCCAGATCCTCTTTTTGAGTCTCAGCTATACAACGAATATCAAATGATTACATGGCCGGATTATTGGCGGAGAACTACATCCCCATCCTTTTATGAAATTAGAGGAACCAACGTTGGTAAAAGGGTAAGACATTTGAACGATTTGAAGACCAAATTCGAGCATTACAGGATTGAAAACGAAGACATTGACGATGAAGTACTGAAGAACGAGGTTCCGTTACATGATAGAGAAGGCACTTTGACTGACTGGACCACCGAAAGTGGAGAAATGTTAATCAACAAAAAAATCCATTTTAAACCGCTTTTACTTGCACTATATTATAATTTAGACGGTCAGTTTGGGTACTATCCATTGCTATCGCAAGGAGGGGCTGGTGAAGGTGACAAGGAGACTTTTGTTGCAGCCAGCAACTATTATAACTTGAAATACTATCAAGTCTACAAAATGCCTGACAGAGCCTATGGGTTCTATAAATATGGAGACGAACTAGTCGATACTTCTATTATTCAGTATAGTGCATTGAAAGATTATGAGAATTTACTTCAGTTTACATCCGAAATCGAGGAAATGGAGAACAGGGCAACGGAAGATGAACCATTTGAATATAATTATGACTCATTGTACACTGACAAGTTTCAAATTTACAATTCCGTTCCTATGTTTTACCATGTTCACGAAACGAAGATGGATCCATTTGAGTTACGTAAAACTAAAGCAACATACGGGCTCAACGAAGAAAAGATAAGAAATTTGGGAGGTGACTTCCCTAGAATGGATTTCGACCTTGAGAAGTTTCTCTGGGAGACTATCAATAAACACCTCTGTGTCGAAAATACGAAATTTGACTTTTTCAAAATTAAACCTACAGGTCTGGTTTGCGGTAAATTCATGGAAACCCAGTTACAGTTTTTAGAAGAGACAAACTACAAACTACTAAAATATTATGTGGACGCAGAACCTTATGATAATTTTCGTCGCTTAAACTAAATATTGAGCTTTTGAAAATTAGTTTGATAAATACTATTATAATTCATTACTATTGCATTATTTATAAAATTCACCAAAGCATTACTTAAATTTTATTTTTCGTCTAATTAATTCGGGGTACTGTATTTTTTTGGAAGCAAAGCCTAAAAGGTTTTTTCTTCCATTCAGATCTTACTAAATTCTTGCAGTAAATATTCAAGCTTTTGACTCTAAGATAAAATCCACGTAGACACGAACAATAATAGAATTGCCTGTACATTATTCTGCGGCAACGGCCTCTCAAACCTACTAAGAGCATTATCTAACAATATTGGCATCATCGTTTAGTATTCTTGTATTTTAGCACTACTTTTCACTGGTCTAGGTACACCTATTTGTAGCTGATTTGAAGTTTAGCAAAGTTTTGGCCGCTACGCAGTCATCCAGTTATTTTATGTAGGTTAAAGTAGTTTGTTAGTGGTTTATTCATAAGTTTGTTGAAAACTTGCCGTTTATTATTTTAAAAAAGCTACTATCAGAATACAGGCTTGCTCATGATATCTGGTGGTTTTTAGTCGGGCGCTAAGGGAAATAAGTTTTGCAGATCATTTCTCTTTTTTGGGTTAGCCCTTTAGATTGAGAAAAAGCACTAAATTATTTGGAAGAGCCAGGTTTCAACTAGCGCATTTTTTTTTTGGATTCTCTCTTTTAACTCCAGTATAGCATAAATCGGGCACCGCTGTCGTTTTCGATTTTACAGAAACAACTCTTCATTCTTTTTATTCTTTCAACCTTAGTCTTTCCCGTTGATTCACAATTTCTACTTTATACGTAAAACCTTATTCTAACTTACTGCTGATACTCTAATCCGTTTACCAGCCACAGCTGTATACATTTAAAATTCCTTGAGCGATGCCAGCGGTCAGGAGACAGTGTCGCTATGCAGTTCAAATCGAACCATCGCTGAGCACAAAATTTGTTACGTCAGCAAATAAATATTTTTAATTATTCCCAATTAGGCAACTGTTTAATTACACTTCCTAAATAGGTAATTACGCGAATTTTTTGTTTTCCTTGTTTGACGATTTTGCCAGTGCAGTCGCCCTTTTCCAATTTCTTTGGATCTGGACCTTCTCAGTTGTTGGTATCGTTTTCACATTCATAGATCACTAACTATACACAAACCACTCGCTCACAATGGACGAAATGATGATGGAGGGCGCTGGTGCGTCTCGTATGCCAAAGGTTTATGGTTCATACCCGGATTATGAAAAATTGACAGAGGAAATTGGCAGATTCTTGCTTGAATACAAGACAGATGAATTCAATGATGCAGTTACCCAGCTTGATGATGAAGTCTATGACAGAAGAGAAGATGAACTCGAATTGGTTCGTGAGGAACGAAATAGAAGCTTTGAAGACAGAATGAGTACTCCTAAATACATGTATTATCTACAGAAAATTGCAAATAGAGAATTAGATAATATCATCATTGAGTTGGATGATATTATCAAATTTGAGAGTTTACAATCTGGAAATGGAGTTTATAGTTACGATAACTCACTGGCTAATCAAATCACCAAAAATGCGAGTCATTTTGTGGAATTATTCTCCAAAATTATTGATGATAAGTTACCACCTCCTTCAAAAGATTTGAGCGACACAGATTCCGTTCTTGATGTTATCATTCATCAAAGAAGATTACGTAGCGATGCTTTAAAGATGGAACGTCAAAGAGAACTTCAGCAATCCAATTTGGATCCAAATAGAAATGACTTGGATAATGACGATGAAGATTCGAATTCCACTGATAATTTATTTCCTCCCCAATTACTAAGGCGTTATAACGTTTATTTCAAACCACCGACCAACCTAACAAGCAAATCTGCGAAACCTCTAACTGTTAGAAACGTCAAAGGTTCACATATTGGTAATTTGATCACAATTAGAGGTATTGTGACCAGAGTTTCAGATGTGAAGCCAGCTGTTGAGATTCAAGCATATACATGTGATACATGTGGTTATGAAATTTTCCAAGAAGTGAAATCCAAAACATTCACCCCTAAAGTCGACTGTGAATCCTCTATTTGCTCCCAAAATCGTAAACCAGGTAGATTGTTTCCAAGCACGAGAGCATCGAAATTTCAACCATACCAGGACGTCAAAATTCAAGAAGTGGCATCTGATGTTCCTCCAGGTAATATCCCAAGAATGTTATCAATCCACGTCAAAGGTGGATTGGTGAGATCAATGAGTCCTGGTGATATGGTGGACGTTTCCGGTATATTTTTACCTCAACCGTACACTGGATTTCAAGCTCTTAAGGCAGGTTTGCTGACCGAAACTTATTTAGAAGCTCAATATGTCAAACAGCATAAACGTAAATATGAAAACCTGGGATTGACTGATGAAATCAAGGAGAAAATTGAAGCTTTGAGAAGTCAAGACAATTTTTACAATATATTAGCAGGATCCATCGCTCCTGAAATTTTCGGTCACTTGGACATCAAGAAGGCACTTTTGTTATTATTGGTTGGTGGTGTCACCAAACAAGCTGGTGATGGTTTGAGAATTAGAGGTGATATCAATATTTTGCTCATGGGTGATCCCGGTGTGGCTAAATCCCAATTACTTAAATCCATTTCGAAAATTTCCCCAAGAGCAATCTACACTACCGGTAAAGGTTCTTCCGGTGTTGGTTTGACTGCCGCCGTCATGAGAGACCCAATTACAGATGAAATGATTTTGGAAGGTGGTGCATTAGTGTTGGCAGATAATGGTGTTTGTTGTATTGATGAATTTGATAAAATGGATGAGACCGATAGAACATCCATTCATGAAGTTATGGAACAACAAACGATTTCTATTTCCAAAGCCGGTATCACAACGACCCTTAATGCGAGAACTTCAATTTTAGCTGCCGCCAATCCGCTTTTTGGTAGATATAATACTAAGTTATCGCCAAATGAGAATATCAATTTGCCGGCTGCGTTGTTATCGAGATTTGATATATTGTTTCTGATTTTGGATAAACCTGATTTAGAAGATGATATCAAATTAGCGGAACATGTGGCATATGTTCATATGTACAACAGGCATCCAACTGAGGAAAATGTTCCGACTATTGACGAGCAAACCATGAGACAATACATTTCTATTGCTAGATCTTACAAGCCTGTTATTACCCCATTAATTAGTGATTATGTTGTTAACACATATATCAAACTGAGACAAGAGAGTAAACGGAATGAGAACTCCAAGAAATTTTTCAGTCATGCATCTCCAAGAACGTTAATTGGTATTCTGAGAATGTCACAGGCTTTAGCCAGAATCAGGTTCTCCAATGAAGTCTTGTTGGAGGATGTTGATGAAGCTTTAAGATTGATTTCAGTTGCTAAGAATTCATTGTATGACGATAAGAACGAATTTGAAGAGACTTCACAAGAAAAGCTGTTTTCGATCATCAAGGAATTCATTTCTAATGAAATGAGAGATAAAAAGGCCAAAATAATTCAAATGAGCAGATTGAGAGATATTTGTTTAATGAAAAACTTTACAGAATTTGAAATCAACGAATGTATAGAGAAATACGAGCAATTGAATGTCTGGCAAGTTGTTGACAACGGTGAAGGTTTGACCTTGATTGATGTCGATGAAGATGATGATGATGATGACGATAGTGGTCACAGTGATAACGACGAAATTCCTCAAGATGTTGAAATGGCCCTCTAGTAAAGCCAGAGTAAGGAAAAAGATCAAAATCGAAGTTTGAATTTGTTTTATTTAGTTGTATATGTAATGGTAGAATTACTCCTATTACCTAATTGGGAATACTTAATCTATCTCGCGTAGATTAATGGCTGCTTTTATTTACTTCTACCAAATTACTACTTTATGAAATGTATAATGCTTTTATTAGAACAGTTAATCTGAGTACTATAATTGTCAGTAAAGATGTTACACTTGATCGTTAGCTTTATTCTACTATCTATTCGGACATTAGGTGTCCTAGGCTATAAGTCCGCATTACATGGAGCCCGATGCATTAGTCTTATCCCATTATCAACCCGTTCATGGTCTAATATTGCAACGTTTTTTGGTGCAGCACTACTTATCCATAAGTTTTCTCCCATCTCTCCCTTCCAACTTCTTGATTTCTCTACATCCATGCCACATTGGATCCCTCAAGATATTCCATTATGGGATGAGATTCCGCTTTTAGGAAACCTGCCAGTGGTTATAGAACACACTAACTCATATTTCTCACCTGGAATGAACCTGTTTTTATGGATCTGTTATTCTATTCTTCAATTCCTTCAAGCTATTTGGGAACCACTTAGAAGCACCCAATGGATGCAATCCATCATATCAAAATTTGGCTATTTTTTCCATTTACATCCTGCTATTCTTCTCGTCGGTGCGATTTGCAAGGACATCTTTAGAAGTTTAGTAGAAGGTTTTTTGTTTACTGCTTATCATCAACCATTCTTCACACTTGTCTTGTTAATTGTTTTGATTACTTCCATTACGATGACTTGTAACCTTATCCGTGTTGCTAAGAATACTTCCCCCAAAAGGAATAACGTGCAAAATAATTATCAATACAATTATTTTATGCAAATCCCATTAAGAACTATTTCTCTACTGATTGCTATATTAGGCAACTCCAACGCCCAACTAGTTACTGAGCGGATTATCGAGTTAATGGATAAAATTCACCAGAATGAAAGTTCTGAAGAAGTCATCGGAGAAATTTTGGAAGCACTTACCAATAATCCGAACCTTCATTCACACCAAGCAGCTTGTGACGATGCATCAGGAAATTCCCGTATATACACACTCAAGGACGGAAAGACCATTATTGTGAACAGTACACTGCCTCTAGGAGTTTCCAATGAAAATAACAGACACGTTTCCCCGACCTTAGAAAAGACGACTCCGAAGACGATTACAAAGCACGTATTACCTGTGGAACAAAGTTCCCATCCAGTCGCTAGTTTAAACCACACTACAATGACAAGAGGACCTGAAGTTACTTCGTATACCATCTCCCCAGAAAATACCCACTATTTAGCTACTATGTTTTCCTTAATATGTCAACCCCATTTGTTCAAATTTGATTCCGTCTACAAGCACTTAATTTCTTCTTGTGTCAATCCGGATGACGAATTATTTACTAAATTGGTAGCATCTAATAAACATAGTCCATTTATGACTAGGGACAGTCTAATGAGATTTATTCTTCATGAACAACTACACCACGACCTTGACTCAGCATTACCTGAAACAAGACGGAAATTGTTCACAAGACCACTCACCGAATATTCCTCCACGGACGAACTATTCAAAATTTGGCTACAAGAAGGTCCCGTTTTAGCTATTTACTCACACCGGTTAAAACACTGGCTTCTTAGATCTGTTTTTGCTTTCAGTATCGATAATACCGACACGAAACAACTGATCAAGAAGGCCGAAAATTTCTACCACTTCATTTATCTCCTCAGCAAGTCCTCACTAGCTCACCAGCATATAAATGAATTGAGATCTGCAGCTAGTGCCTTCTCCTCCCAACCAAAGTCAACGGTACGTTCTAACAAATCTGTGCACAAAGCAACAAGCCAACCCGAGGCTAGTATTTCTGTTCAAAATTCTCAGGTAACCACCGACAGTTCTATCGTTCAGAATCAAGATCAAATCTCCCAAGAGACCATTAATAAGGCGGTAGCTACTTATTTTTCAAAAATGACTCCACCAAATAACCTTCCCTTCTTCCCAATCCCATATCCTATAACTGCACCAAATCATGGTTCGTCCAGTTATAAACGAAATGGCAAGAAACATAAGGATCCACAACCATCCACCACACCTCCAGTAACTGGGAGCAATACCACTCCTCTTGGAGCGAGGCAAGGCAGCCCAAATCCAAATAAAAAAGCAGTATTTAAACCACGTCTTATCTGCAGATCATCGCCATGGATATCGTTTCCGGTTTCGCTCCAACAACATATTTAGGACAACAAGTTGCAGCGGTTTTGGTCACATTAGATTTATTTTCTTCTCGAGTGCATTTCCATCCTATCTCTCTTTCCTTTTCGGGAGATGATCTTGCCCATTACTTAAAGGCGGAACACTTCAGATATCACGGAATTCCTCAGGTACTTCACTCAGACCAAGGATCTCAATTCACCTCCACGGTCATACAGACATTTTTACAAAATATTGGATCCTCCAGTTCCTTATCCGTAACGGCACATCATCAGAGTAATGGCAAGGTCGAACGCTACATCCGTATTTTACAAGATTATCTACGCTGTCTGGTTGAGACTAATACCGATTGGATCACGCTCTTATCAGTTGCGGAATTCACAATAAACTCTACACCATCATTAGCATTAGGTGGCTATTCACCTTTTCAAATCGATCTTGGATATTCTCCTTCCAGTTTCCTTACTGTGAGATATTCTTTATCAAATGAGGGGCGGGACGCAGATGACATCACTGAACACTTGGAAAGATACACCATTGCAGCGAAAGTAGCTTTGAAGAAAAGTTTCGAAGACAACAAATATTATTACGATCGAAACAAAACAGATGTTGAATTCGAAGTTGGAGATGAAGTCTATATTGATACAAAATACCTCGTTGGTACTGGTGATGACCATAATCGAAAATTGGTGAAGACGCTACAGACCAGATTTACGGGACCGTACAAGATTCACAATAAACTATCTTCAGTCAACTATGAATTGGAACTACCACCCAGTTACAAAAGAACTAGTCCGTTTCACATATCCCAATTGAGAAAGGATAAAACGGCGCCAGATATTATCTTCCGGGCACCTATCAAACCCTCCATTTTTCAACGATATGCTGATGGTACAGTGGAAATGGAAATTAAGGAAATTTCAGATCATAAAAAGAAAGCCAAAGGATATCTTTTGAAAGTGGTATTCCTAGATAATTCAGAAGAATGGATTCAAAAGAGTAAATTAGAACAATCAGCCAAAGAATTAGTTACAGAGTATGTCGAAAAACACCCAGAACTGAAGATCAGAGCAAGAGGTTAAAAGTCCCAGACAATCCAAGAAACAAAACTTAAATTAAGATTCTATCTAATTCCCTTACGCTCATCATCCACAAATTCACCTATTCGTTATTAAAGAAGTACATTAAAGATCAAAATGAAGAACACGATTGTAATTGTTAGAAAAATTCTACCTAGGATTTAAAAGTAACCTAAAGCTTATTTTCCAGAAGAAGGAGATTGTAATGGTAGAATTACTCCTATTACCTAATTGGGAATACTTAATCTATCTCGCGTAGATTAATGGCTGCTTTTATTTACTTCTACCAAATTACTACTTTATGAAATGTATAATGCTTTTATTAGAACAGTTAATCTGAGTACTATAATTGTCAGTAAAGATGTTACACTTGATCGTTAGCTTTATTCTACTATCTATTCGGACATTAGGTGTCCTAGGCTATAAGTCCGCATTACAGTATATTTTATATTTATGTATTTTAAAAACTAGAACGTTACATGGACTGCTCTAAAATGAACAGTTATCAAGCGTCTGAGGGTTGTGCTCCCATTTTTCCGTGTCTTAATCTTTTTTTTATATAAATATTAAGTATAAATCTATTATAATTTCAGTTAAATATCGTGTGTTTCACTTATAAACCCAAATCCTTTTTGACCATTGCTCTACAAATTGGGTGGTAGATCATTTCAAACTTCTCAAAGGTCTTCAAAGCCAAGTCTCTGTCGACTTTGTTCAACATCGTGTATGATGGTCTTACAAACTTCATTCTACCAACGAGACCTAACCAGTCGGCTAGTCTTTGATAAGACTCTTCAATATTTGCTGTCAACAACAGTCTGAACCATCTGAATATGACTTCTGCGTTTTGGGAGGTTTCGTATTTGCTGTACATTTTACCCATTGCTTCGATTGCTTTCTTTCCGTTTTCGGATTTCCAGCTGAAGCCATTGACTCCTTCGTATGAGACCAGTTTGTCAAGGAAGGCGGAGTTCTGGTTGGCCGAGAAACCTGCAATGTCAGCAGCGCTGAATTTGTCAGTGATATTACCGCCCTCGGAGATGGCGCTAATCCATTTGTCCGCTAAAGAATAGCATTGGTCCACCAAAGTGGTGTCGAATTGGGGCTTTGGAGGTAATCCGGACTTGAACAACCAGGTGTTCCAGTCAATAGTGTCCAGCAGATCTTTTTGGGAGGAATAGAATCCGTACAAGGTGTCTAAGAACTGGTAAGAGTCCAAAGACTGGTATTTGTATTTATCGAAGTAAAACTTGATGAAGGGATCAAACTTCTCCTTGCCGCCCAAAACGGTTTCAATGTGGTACAAGAGGTTGAACCCCTTTTCGTAAGGAACGGTGGAGAAAGAGTCGTCCGGATCAGTTCCGTCCTTCAAGTCCTGGATCAAAGTGGAGAATCTGGTCTCGTTCATGGACATGACGGCGTTGGTCAAGTCGTCCCAACCCATGATAGCAGAGAACTGTCTCATCTTTTCGCCGTGCAAGTTACCGAGGATTCTTCTCTCCAAGTACACGGTCCAACCTTCGTTCAACCAAAAGTGTTCGAACGAACAGTTCGTGACGAGATTACCGGACCAAGAGTGGGCCAATTCGTGTGCAATGACGTCGATGTTTTCCCTGTCCCCTGAGATCAACGTAGGAGTAGCAAAGGTACAGTTTGGATGTTCCATACCACCGAAAGGCATAGAACTTGGTAAAATCAAGACGTCGTAATCTTTCCATTCGTAGTCGAAGACCAGCTCTTCGGCGGTCTTGATGAAATTTTCGGTATCGTTTTCGAATTCGTATTTGCACGCATCAATGAACGTTGGTTCGGAGTACACCTTGGATCTTGGTCCGATATCTGCGTCGGTCAAATCACCAGAAGCAATGGAAACCAAGTACGATGGAATTGGAACCGGTTGTTCAAAGTGGTAAGAGGTGCCGTTCTTGGATTGCAATAAACCAGAAGTCAAAGTGTTGAGTTCGGACTTGAAGTAGTATGTGAATGTGGACTTGATGGACGGAGTATCGAAACAAGGGAACATGGATCTGGCATGAATAGGTTCACATTGGGAGAATAAGTAAGGTAGTTTTTTACCGTCAGTTTGTTGAGGATCCAACCATTGAAGTGCAGTACATTTGTCTGTGGTTTCATAGAAAATCTTCAATTCCAAAACTTCTTCCTGTTTGGATTTGTAGTTGATTTCCAATGCTGAACCCAAAGGTTCGACTCTGTCGTTGATGTTAAAATCTTTGATTTCGTTGTCGTTGACTTGAATCTTGTTGATTTTCAAGTATGAAGAGTCCAAGACGATTTTTTCGACATCATTAACAGTCTTCATATTAAATTGGACAAACCCATCTAATTTTTTCTCGCCGAAGTTGATATCCCAGTTAAGAATTGTGTTCAAAACTTTAAAATTAGCATAATTTGATAATGTCGAAGGATCGAATTCAGGAGACGATTTTGGGAAATGGTTCTTCAAAAGATCGTGTAATTTAGGAGATAAGTTTGGATACATATTGGTATAATATCTCGATTGGCTAGTGAATAAACGCTTTAACATAAAAGAAAGAAGGGAAAGGGGAAAGAAAACCAAGACGAGAAACTCAAAATAAAGAAAGGGTTATGGAAAAAGAAATTAATTGTAGCTGTCAAATAGAAAAAAAATTTTATACTTAACTTTGATATTTCTCTATGCCAAAGCTATACTGCCGAGAAAAACAAGCCCAACGTCTAATATTACCAAAAGATAATCAAAAGGAAAGAATAAAAAATGATTAGGCATTCATCCGTACGTTAAACGTCAGAGAGTCATTACTGGGAAGTTTTGTTTATTTTAACTTCCGCTCGCCTGAACGGCTCGAAAACAAAAGAATAAAAAGAAGATTACCAATTGATATTACGACTGATATCGGCAATATATCTTTAATGATACAATTGGCCGTCGAACGGCTCTTTTACAAATCGGATAATTTTATTACGAAAATTAAATAAATGAAAAACCGAAAAAAACCGAAAAAAAAAAAAAAAAAAAATCTAAATTAATTTTTGTTTTTTTTGTTCGCTCACGTGCTGTCACGCAGGTCTCTTTAACCCTCGCTTGTTCATCCCCCTCATCACCCACGCATTCTCCGTGAAAAAAAATCATCATTTTCCAAACTGCCTCAGAATCCTCTCGGAATTCGCAGTCTCAGGCTTATACTATTGGATTTTTGTAATATTTGCGATATTTTTTTTGCTCAGAACTTTTCACTTCATTTTACTTTCCTTCTCTTCAGCAGTCAAAAGGTACGTAAATTACACAGTGTCTACATTTGAGATATAGCCCAATAAATATTTGAATATGTGAGGCTATCTCATGTAGCGGTTTAAATGGAGTTAAAAGAAGTGAGATTATTATAAGACTGGTTTGTTGATGAAAAACGACAAAATTAAAGAAGATTTCAAGCATTTTTGATTACATTAATGAACACAAAAATCAACAACATTGACACTTTGTATTTTTATCAAGACACAATTGTCTCTAAAGTCAGAAACACTTTTTTTCATCTAATTCAGTGACAATATCAACCAACATCCATCAATCAATCAATCTCAACCAACACAAGTAATTTCTGCTTCCCGCTCCCATTCTCTGCCTGTACAATATACTAACATTTTCTGTCACTCGACTAAATTACCCCTGTTCCCCCTACAGTCAAGATGCAAATTTTTGTTAAGACCTTAACTGGTAAGACTATTACCTTAGAAGTTGAATCTTCTGATACTATTGACAATGTTAAACAAAAGATCCAAGATAAGGAAGGTATTCCACCTGATCAACAAAGATTAATCTTTGCTGGTAAGCAATTAGAAGACGGTAGAACTTTATCTGACTACAACATCCAAAAGGAATCTACTCTTCACTTAGTTTTAAGATTAAGAGGTGGTATTATTGAACCATCCCTTAAGGCTTTAGCTTCCAAGTTCAACTGTGAAAAATCTATCTGCAGAAAGTGTTACGCTAGATTACCACCAAGAGCAACCAACTGTAGAAAGAGAAAGTGTGGTCACTCCAACCAATTAAGACCAAAGAAGAAGCTTAAATAATCGTGTTGGTCCAGTATCTTTATTATATATTATAATTTTATATTTACTCGATTATACAAGCCCTTTATATATCTGTTTTTTAAGTGATTAAAAACTTATACTTTATCAGAACATTTACGTGTGAATAGTAGGTAGACGATTTTGTACTAAATACAAGCTGCAATGGAGTAGGGGGAAGGGGGGAGAACCTTGATGGAAAGGTCCCCTGAAAATATTTAAATTTAAACCTTTTTGTTTGGAGATGTTTTCTGGACAAACCAGAATATTACATCGATTAATTCCCCACTGATTCCACCATCACCATCACCAAAACAATATAAAGATGAAGATGAAGATGAACACGTTGACCACCTTGAAAAGATGTCTCCACACATTCACTACTCTTAATCCAAAATCCATCAAATTTCACCCTCCACATGTTCCTAGTCACGACTCGTTGTTACTGGTTTGTACCCCGTCTCAAATCTCCAATGTGACGCAAAAGTTGATCAACGAGAAAGACACTCTGAAAAATGTGTTTGTAGGTTGTATCGACTCCATCAACGGGACAAGAAACGGATACTCTGAGTTTTGGGTACCGTCTTCCCAGTTGAAGATCAGAAACGTTGAAACAACCGAAGAGAGAGACCAGAGACTCGTCAAAGTGAAATCCGATCTCAGTGTCGATCCTATAAGGATGGACAAGTCCTGGAAGGACAATAGATTAGAGACTTCATTGAAAATCAATTTTGGTGATAGTACCATTCTCTGCAGATTGGCTAACACGCTGTTTAACAACGGAGAGAGCAGCACTTGTTATTATTTTGGGTTTGGTGTTGCGAAAGAATGGTACAATATTGCCAATGTCGAAATTGACATTTATGACGAGGACCTGGGCCTAGACAACCACAACCACAACCACAACCACAAGAAGGTTGAATATTTTAACCGATTGGAGGAAATTCCAATGGTGGAAGGTCAAGACGAGAGCTATGAGGTGACGGATTTCGAAGGTAATCTGATCAAAAGTATCAACGACGAAAGTGCCAGTGGTTATTTAATCAATAACAGCATTGTGATGGCCTCGAAGAAGGATTTATATTTCCAAATCGGAACTCATGAATCCCCATATATGAACAGATATTATCAGTTGATTGTTGGTGGCCTTGGATGGGGTGAAAAGCAAGCGTTTTTGGCCATTGATCCAGACGTTGGTCAGGTAGGTCATCAACCGGTTAAATTGTTTTATTACAATGAGAATATCCCAAAGCATAACATCGAAGGTGTTGACGCTGGTACCAATCAACTGCTCATAGAATGTTCCAACTTACAGGACAGTTTTGAGAGTTTTGATCAACCAGAGATCCATGCGACGGAGATTCCAGGCTTGTTCAGTATTGGAGCTGAATTGGGCGTCCAGTATAACCAGGTTTGGCACAAATCCCCAGGAGCAACTCTTGTTTTAAGTAGATAATTCAAAGCGTGTGGTTTTTTTATTTGTATTGTTTGTCATGTGGCAATTATAATATGTAGATGGTTGTGTAAATGTAAGTCGAAGCAAGGCGCATGATTAAAATAGCTATGTTGTGCGGCAATTGCACATTGGTTTTGGGCGATATTATCAGGTGGCATTTTTTGCTGGACAAACGAGGTAAAAGCAGAAACAAAACCAGCCAAAAGCAAAACCAGAGCCAAAAGCATTAATGAGAAGTAAAAGTTGAAGGCAGATGTCTACTGTCACATTGAAAGAACACCATATGACGTTTAACGCTATGTAGCTATAATGTGGAAGAAGAATGTACAATATTCATTGTAAAAGTACTGCTCATATGGGTGTTGAAGTAAATATATTGCCGTTCATGTTTGGTTGCTATAGAAACACATAGCGTGAATTTGCTAGCGGCTCAGACATAATAGTATGATTCTACAAGCAATAGGTATAGTGCGCTAATATGGTTTCAGCAATTCTCTCAAACATTCTTGGTGATGGATTGACTTCTGTGTTAATGGCATAAACGGAATGATTTGAACCGGAAAGATCAGGGAGAATAATAACTAGACCCAATAATTCTTTACTATCCTCAAAGTCGCAGTAGTAGTAATGAACGATGATCAATGTTTATACTGAACACACAGTTTCCAGTTCCCAGTTTTGGGTCAATGTAAGGTGCCAATTTCATTTAGAGTGTACATGTACGAATCGTGGACATTGATATTGAAATATGCCCTGGGCTTTCATAATGTCTTTCCATATTCCCAGCTCCAAACTCTAAGCTCTTTTTTTTTGTTCTCGTCTAAATATGCTCTCATTTTTACTATTTACTCTTTTCAGTTTCCTCCATGTCAACTCTACAACACGCTACAAGAACACAATATAATACCTCCAGTCAGCTTATTTCAATGCTCCAATCTCTTCCTCATCTGCTCTCTCACTCGCTCGCATTCTACTCAGCCAGCGGCTTTTCTGAGAAAAAGCCACCTCAAATTCATGCAGCGAAACCGCTGAAGATGAATATTTATTTATGTTTGAGTTGTTTTTGTGGCTGATTGATTTGCTGGTCTTTTCCTCTTTGACCCTTAAACTTCGTCTTTGATTTTCCCTTGGAAGTTGTAAAGTGCATTAGAACAAATAAAAAATGGCGTCTTTGCTAGGTAGCTTACAATCTGTCAACGTATGTTTTGTCATCATTCATTTTTGTTTTCATTAAGAGTATAAATTGTGATACTAATACTAAAAAGAAACTATTCTTATCCTTATTTCTAACAGTTGTCCAATATTCAGGACCAATTGAGCGTTGAGAACATCAAGGAAAACTTCCACTCATTGCAGACCAAATTTTCCACAATTAGAACACCCCAAGAATTCTTCGATGTCAGACATTTCAGTAAACCTTCAAACTTTACCGAATTACAACAAAGAGTCACATATAACTTGACATACTACCAATCGAATTATATTGTCATTATTCTACTGTTATCCATTTATGCATTGGTCACAAACATGTTATTGATGTTTGTAATCTTGATGGTTGTTTCAGGTATGTTTTTGATTAACAGATTGAAAGGTGAGGATTTACAAACTCCATTAGGAACTTTGACTTCGTCACAATTATACTCTGGTTTATTGATCGTCTCCGTTCCATTAGGATTCTTTGCATCTCCAATCTCCACCATGATGTGGTTGATTGGATCTTCATGTGTTTGTATCTTTTCTCACGCTAGTTTCATGGAAAAGCCAATTGAGACTGTTTTCGAAGAAGTTGTGTAAAACCGATAAATATAGAGATTAAGGGCTTTAAGCTTTCAATCCATAGTTTATTAAAAAGCTGAAATCATTTGAAGGACAGACAACCTGTAGATGGTTGATATTGTATAACAGGTACGCATTTATTAAACCAGTACGAGATCGAGAATGAAGAATCAAAAGCAAATCTGTTATCTCAGAACACTATTTGCTCACTCGAATAACCATTTGGCGTTACTTGATGTACACAAGAAACAGAGACAAAGCAAAATCACGCACAAAAAGCAGCGTCATACGTACAGATACCACTCAAGTGTGTAACGATTCTACAATCACGTAAATTACGTTTACTTCTCACGATGATGCTATATTGTTATTATCGTTTCAGTAGAAAGAAGACCCAAAAATTATCAATCATAAATATTCAGATACTATCTAGCTTGACTAATGCGGTGGAAAAATTTCATCATTAATAATAACAAATTTAACATCTAATCGCTGTTATAATTTATACGTTTATAGTCATCCCAATAAGTGTAATACTAACCCCATCTAGGGTTAATTTGCACTATTAAATGAAAATGCCTTTGATGAATTGTCCCACAAAAAGGGGGACTCGCCCGCTATTTATACTTTTTTATAAAATGTGCCCAAATTGGCGGCAGTGAGGGTTTCTACAGGGTTTCTGTGGCGGATGTGGCGCATGGAAATATGTTGATTTATTTAGTCATTCACAAAATGGAACATGATAGGAATAGGTATTCACTGGAAACGCACGAATTGTGGCCGTAAAGGGCCGGGAAGTTTGGGATCTTCTTTTAACTTATAAAAGTGGTTATATTATATACATCTTATAAAGTTGAAAAAAAGTAACCATTTGAACAGAAAGTAGAGTAAAGAATTGTAATGTTTTATAAATCTGGGTAAACACACTGTTTATAAACCTAACTTAGTTCTCTTCCAGTGTCTTCTCTTAGCGTTGTATCTGATCTTGTTGTTGGTTCTTAATCTGATCCATTGTGGTAATGGTCTGTTTTGGTTTTGAGCCTTTGCTAATTTTTGTTTAACTCTGAAGGTTTTTTGGGACTGTAAAATGGAAAGATGGTAATGTAAATGGATGTTTAAACATGTTAGTATCTTAATTCATGATCTATGGTTTATTATCACATTTGTAGCATATACATACAGGCATTGTGGCGTGTCTAACTGCTGAAAGAAAAAAAGGAAAAAAATGAAAATCAAAAAGATTGAAAAAAAAAACCACTGGCGCAAAACCAGAAAGAAGCACGAGAAAATTAAAACCCACAGCCGACGCACAAAAAAAAAACTGGAAACCGTGTAACAGCGAAGCAGACTGACGACCGCGTAGGGAAGGAAAATATTTTTCAGATTTTTCAAAGTCTTCTTTCTGTTATAGTGAAGAGTTGAAATTCCTTTGACAACACAAAATGACCAGAACTTCTGTCCTCGCAGACGCTTTAAACGCCATCAACAATGCTGAAAAGTCCGGTAAGAGACAAGTCTTAATTAGACCATCTTCCAAGGTTATCATCAAGTTCTTAACCGTTATGCAAAAGCACGGTTACATTGGTGAATTCGAATACATTGATGACCACAGATCCGGTAAGATTGTTGTTCAATTAAACGGTAGATTAAACAAGTGTGGTGTTATTCAACCAAGATTCAACGTCAAGATTTCTGACATTGACAACTGGACCAACAACTTATTACCAGCAAGACAATTCGGTTACGTTATCATGACCACCTCCGCTGGTATCATGGATCACGAAGAAGCTAAGAGAAAGCACGTCTCCGGTAAGATCTTAGGTTTCGTCTACTAATTGTGTAACAGTATATATATATATTCTCCTGTGTACGTTAATTCACCTATAGACATCATATCATGCGCCACAGCTACCAATTACAGTTCTTCAAATGCTCGATTTAGGGGGCTCTTCTATCATCAGCCGCTATTGTCTATTTAGATGGAGAAAATAGCAAATTGTTGGAAATAAAAAAAAGCCACACCGTGACTGTCTACAAATTATACACTCCTAACACCTGTCCATCAAAACCATCTTCACATTTTCTTACTCTGCGCGTCGCGTCTTTCCGTCTTTCTAGATAGAAATCTTGCACCCCTCGCACCGCCATCACAGCAATTTTTACGTCCTGCGCCGTCTGCAGCGAAATTTTGAATGTTTTTTTCCAAAAGTTTTTCTCATTTGATGAAATTTTTTGAATCCTTCTGACTTTTACCTGTATTACCCTTTTGAAAGACAAGACAAAAATGGCTACTGGTATGTACTGCAACCTCAACAAGACAAATGGACGCCAGTGAACTGGATAAGCGATACAAAGGATGTTGTCCAATGACGTGTGTATGATCCAAGTGCTTAATGGGATCAAAAAGACACTCACATTACGTTACATATCAAATAAACCCAAAAATAACTGAATATGAAGATTTCATTAAAGCAAATTTCGACTACGAGATGAAACTACAATCACCGGCATTTCAAAAAACCGTCAAGAATCAAGTACCTCATATGTGTTATGTAGAAAACTGAACAATAGACTCCAGAATCATATGTATCACGCTTTCCATCCAAATTGATGTCCATGTTCACTTTGTCATTCTTCACCAATCAACAAGCAAATACTAACATTGCGCTATTTCTCTCTTCTTTTTTCCACAGAAAACGTTGGTCCACAATCCCAAGGCAACCAAGAAGTCTTTGGTGTTGCTCACATCTACGCATCAAACAACGATACTTTCGTCCATGTCACCGATTTATCCGGTAAGGAAACCATTGCAAGAGCAACTGGTGGTATGAAGGTCAAGGCTGACAGAGATGAATCTTCTCCATACGCAGGTATGTTGGCTGCTCAAGATGTTGCTGTCAAATGTAAAGAAGTTGGTATTACCGCTGTCCACATCAAATTAAGAGCTACTGGTGGTACTAGATCCAAGACCCCAGGTCCAGGTGGTCAATCCGCTTTAAGAGCATTAGCAAGATCCGGTTTAAAGATTGGTAGAATTGAAGATGTTACTCCAATTCCATCTGATTCCACCAGAAAGAAGGGTGGTAGAAGAGGTAGAAGATTATAATTGTTGGGACTCTTTTTCCCACTTTTATTATCAATCGTCATCTATTTTTACTTTTATAAACAATATATATAGTAATTACATAAATAAAATCAGTTAATGTAAAATTATCAACAAAAGAGCCCAACTGTAGTGCTTAGAACCCCATCATACTGGGATTCGCATTGAATGACTCTCCTCATGCTACGTACCGACCTGTAAATGATTGTAGCACTACTGCAACCAAGGCAGTGGGTGTGCTTGCGGGTGGTGAAGACATGCAAACAAAAAATGGTTCCTCTCATGTTCACGTTCACGTCTCTTGAAATTCCCTTTTCGTTCGGTTCACGTGCTTCTTTCTTTGGGGCACCACAGACAGACCACCCATCATGCTGAACATTCGACGTATCCTGCTCCTATCTCTGCTGCTCCGTCTAGCATTCTTCCTGTTTGGACTGTACCAAGATGCATATATGCCATTGCCGTACACAGATATTGACTATTTTGTGTTTACGGACGCATCCCGGTTCGTTTTCAATGGAGACTCGCCGTTTAAAAGACTCACATATCGGTACACGCCATTGCTTGCCTGGCTGCTTGTGCCAACCAACTATGAGCCGCAGATCGTATGGTTTTCCTTTGGAAAACTGCTGTTCATCTTGTCGGACTTGATCACAGGCTATTTGATCTTGCTGTCATCCTCCGTCGGTTTATCGTTGATATGGCTTTTCAATCCAATGGTCATTACTATTTCCACACGAGGATCTTCAGAGAGTGTATTGACGTGTTTCATTCTTTCGGCCTTGTATTTGGTCATCCACAGGTCCAATTATCTCGTATCGGGTATTCTTTTAGGGGTTTCTATCCATTTGAAGATCTATCCTCTGATTTACGTACCGGCACTTCTTCTCTTTATTGACTCAGATAGGGCGTTTTACCCAACAATCAATAGACTCAAATTTGCGTTAGCTGTGGCACTCTCCTTTATAACATTGACATATGTCATGTATCACATCTATGGCTATGAATATCTCTACGAGTCCTTCATCTATCATTTGGTCAGACTGGATCATAGACACAATTTCAGTATTTACAATGTGTTATTATACATCAACTCCAGTGGTGATCAAGGTGGAATGGCGGTTAGAATTGAAAAGTTGGCATTCTTGCCTCAGTTACTGCTTTCAATGGTGGTTTTACCGGTATCGTTGAGTCGTGGCTTCGACAAGGCTGCTCCTGCGTTTAGACAGTCTCTCATATACAAAATATTGTTTGTGCAAACATTTGCTTTCATCATGTTCAATAAAGTATGCACATCGCAGTATTTCATTTGGTTTTTGTGCCTGTTACCTCAATTCATCAAAGGCTCTCAGCTTTCACTAACTAGGGCTTTCATCCTACTTGTTGGATGGGTTTTGACACAAGCATCATGGTTGTATCACGGGTGGTTGATTGAATTCAAAGGGGATTTCGTGTTCTACAGACTCTTTGTATCAGCTGTTGCATTTTTATTTTGGAACACATACATGCTGGCATCGTTTGTTGATGATATTAAACTACAACTTTCTAGAAAAGGTGAGATAAAGCAGAAAACTCAGTAGTCTGAACGGTGCAATGGCTACTACGCATATTGTCCATGGAAGCAGTCCGTACATGTTACAAGTTATTGTTTGGCTAAAATTGTATTTTTCTCCTTTTTTTAGAAAAGGAGGAATGTAGTACATGTATCTTTATAGTTATCACATTCAAGACTCACGTTTCTTTGATTTCAATGGAATAAAAAACACACAGTTCTTTGGTAACCTGCCGAAGTAAGAACATGTTATAATTCATGACAAAGAGTGTGTTGTGTTGATAAAGTCATTTATGACATTTTAAATGTTGTATCTTAAAACGGTGTTTCTTTCTGCTTCTGAAAACCTTTGCGGAGTACCTGGAATCCCTGTGATTATGTCTTTACTGTGCTGAGTTGTGCTTTTTTTGGAGGGATTGTTATAGACAGGAAAACCGTCGAAAACACGGTACGTACTGTAATTAAAGGGTGTGAACTACGGAGTGAAGAGCGGAAAAACAGCAAAGTAAAGCAAATATGATAAATACGCTTGGTTTACAATAACCATGGGTGAAACTTGCGTTTGAGAGAATGATAGGGGGAAGTAAAGAAGATTTTTTTTTATGTTGTTGTTATTTTTCCAAAATTCACACTAGGGGCCATGGTGTTGACGTGAAGATCTTTCAAACCCAACTCTGGCACATTTGGACCCAATCTTGCCTGAATCAACCAACAAAAAAACAAGTCATTTTTTTCAAAAAAAAACTCCTTCCCTTTGCTTTTGTAATCCTCATACCATAATGCCAAAACTTATTTTACCTTCTTCTTAATGGCTCTCTCCTCCTTACGCTACTCCAGAGCATCGTATATCCCGTCATTACGTAAGCAGCCAATTGCACTATTGTGCAGTGTTCAGTGGTCAAAATTCTCATAACCCCAAACCCACCTTCAAACTCTTCCGCCTTACCCGCTACAAGAAGACAACATACACCGTGTATTTCTTTTTCTGCTATCAACTGGCTCCTATTCTTGCCTTTGTCAACTGTCGTGTTTTAACGTCCCGGCGTTGGACTCAAACTTCATCTACGAAAAAAAAAAGCCTCTCCACATTTGTTTTTAATTCGCTTGTGTCCACGTTGGAGAACCCAGTAAGTACATTAGGTGATGGATGAGATCAAAACAAGGAAAAAGAAGGCTAAGCAGAGACACGGACACGCCATGGAGACGTTTGAGATCAGGTCGAAGTCTTATGTGGTCAAGTGGCTGAACGTCCCCAACAATTCCCTGTTGAAATGGACGATGAAGCCGCTGAAGAATTCCATCAATCTGGGTATCTTTGAAAAGCTGTCCTCAGACAGTAACGCATCAGCAAATAACTATGAATTGAGCGAACTGAAAAGTGGTATCATCAACGATGACATTTCTCTTGAAGACAAACTATCGCTAGATTTGAAGCTTTGTAAGAAAGAGTGGTTCAACAAGTGCCGAGGTGGCGTTGATCTGCAGGGCGAAATCAAAATTGAGAGTGATTCAATTCTAGCTTTTGTGTTTGACAACACCTTTTCGAAGACCAAGGCTAAACAGATTCTGTTTGGATATGAGCTGGTGCCCATGGGAAATGGTTCAACGTTGCCTACCACAAATGGAAGCACAGTCAAGTTTGATATCAGCAAAAACTCAGTCAATACGACTACGAAGCTCGTCAACATCAAAGGAATTCAGTACCTTGAAGGCTACCTGATGAAGAAAAAAAGACGGAAAGGAACAAACAAATTCACAAGACGCTTTTTCTCTCTGAACATTAACTACTCTATTCTGTACTATTACTCCAATAGCAACACCAACACAATCAGAGGTAATATGATCATAAATACAACTGTCATTTCTGCAGATTCGTCCAATCTGATCTTGTATTTGGACTCTGGAGTTGAGCAGTGGATCCTAAAATGCTTGAATTTGAAGGATTTCAAGATTTGGATCGATGCTTTCAATTTCATAAAGAATCAGAATAAACAGATGGACAAAGCTCCAGCCCCAATACGTGCCAAGTCCATTGACGACGTGTTCAGTAAGCGCTCTAAACTGAGTGCGATTGGCGGTCTCAGCGGCGACACCGATTCCAATGAGTACAGCGACTCAAACGACGAGTTTGAAGACGCAGACACCTACAGCGGAAGCACCCGAACAGTGCGTAATTCGGTGAAACTCGATCAGCTCAACGAGCAACTCAGCTCCCTCAAAGAAAGTGTTGAGACACTCATTTCTGAGCAAGAAATCACAGCTCAAGGCCGTCCAACTTTTGGCAGCCTCAATCCGTCATCTTCTCAAATAAGTAGGAAAGCCTCAAAATCGTCAATGCTAGACAACACGGCCGTCTCCATGAACAACGCTTCATTATCGGCACAGCCAAGCTTGTCCCGCAGATCGTCGTTTTTGGCCAAGTTTAGAATGAGAGGACATTCCTCGGCCAGCATTGCCACTGCCACTGCCACTGCCTCAAAAGCCAACGAGCTGGCTGAAGAAAACGAAGAGGATTTGACTTCCACTGACTCCAACTCGTCGTTGCCGTTAACCGGTTCTGGCTTGGTCAACAACAAGAATGCGAGATCAGCAGTGTCTTTAAAGTCGATTTTGCGACAAATCGATGCGATACAGGAAGATTTCGCCAGTCTCCAGTCCACTCTCCACGTGAATGCGCTGACCAGAACACCAACGATCAACAAGTCTATTTTCTCGCAGGAGTTCTACGATGCTTTAGAGTACGGCGATGAGACCGACCAGCGTGTTGTCATGTTGGACGATGTAGATGGAGACGCAGTCAAAGACGAATACGGAGACAGAGCTAAAACTCAACCAGTGCACCAAGAAACGTCTTCGTTTGAACAGACTCTTGAAAACATCAAAAACAGTGTTTCGTCGTCTGAAGATGACGATGAAGATGACGATGAAGACGACGAAACAGCATCCGAAACGCCAGCGACGCCCACTGAGTCATCGTCTTGCCGAGTGGACGCAGATTGCCTGGATCTCTCACCGTTGCCGTTCACAGAGCAGTATGAAACTAGAAATGACATCAAGCCAGCGGCATGTGATCCGCCGTCGATAATTTCCATTATGAGGAAATCAGTCGGTAAGGATCTGTCAAGCATGTCCATGCCTGTTTCAACCAACGAACCGTTGTCGTTTCTACAAAAATACTGCGAGAGTCTGGAGTACTGTGACCTAGTTGAAGATGCGATCAATTCGCCGGCTGAAACAGGCGAACGGATCCTAAAGATTGCCGTGTTTGCGATCTCGTACTTGTCTGCGTACCGAGACAAAGTCAGGGCCATTCGAAAGCCGTTCAATCCGCTCCTGGGTGAAACTTTCGAGTTGATCGACCCTAAGCTGAACTACAGGGTCGTAACCGAAAAAGTCATTCACAAGCCGTTTGTCATGGCGGCGCATGTCGACTCGCAGAAATGGACCATTGACCACTGCATCTGTCCACAGCAGAAGTTCTATGGAAAAACCGCCGAAATTATCGTGGATGGTGATCTCAAGCTAAGGGTGAGAGACAGCAATGAAGTCTACAGCTGGAACCAACCTGCCACGACCATTCGAAACGTCGTGAGTCTGACGGGTGAGAAGTACACGGAACCGACAGAAAATATCACAGTCAAGTCCAGCGACGGATATAAATGTACTGTTCATTTTATCCCCTCCAACGGACGTTTCACCAGCAGCAGATCCGAGAAAGTAGAGCTCAAAGTGTACAGAAACAACGCCGAACTTCCGTTGAGTGCAACCGGTGCATGGACGGATAAAATTGTGACGAACACGGGTCAGCTGATATGGAAAGTCCATGCGGATTTACCGAACCACGAAAAGAAGTATGGATTCACTCGATTCGCCTGTTCATTGAACAACATTGATAAAATGCATGAAGCTTGTGCTCCTACGGATTCGAGACACAGGCCAGATCAAAAGCTGTACGAGAACGGCAACGTGGACGAAGCCGATAAGATCAAGGTACAGTTGGAAGAGAAACAGAGACTGAGGAGAAAAGACAGCAGCGGCCACGATGTCAAACACATCCCCTCGTTTTTCCAAAGAGGTAATCCCAACGATGATCTGGATTGGAGGTTCATTCAGGGCGATAAGAATTACTGGAAGCGTAGACAGCGTGGTGACTGGGAAGGGCTAGTTCAGCTTTGGTGAAAGAAGAGAAAGAGAGAGTAGGAGTAAGGAAAACGAATTTGTAACCATCTAGATGTAATATTATATATTTAACCAACATACAACACAAGCAATATACAAGCCATGAAAATGATGGTGCAAATAAGTTTGGAGCTACAGAACTTCACTCTTTGATTTCTCTGAGGAAATATTTATGATTTTGACCACCGGTAACGATCAATCGATGAACATCGCCATCGTCGTTAAATGCATTATCGATTGATAAAGTAGGAATGGTTTCATGCGGGGTCAGCAGTGGGGAAGACATCGAGGGTCTCAGATCTGGAGAGAGGTAAACCGTCAGTTGTTCGTCAAAATTGATTGCTTCGTCAATTGCGTTTTCGATTGCAGAGTTGATGATTTCAGTTTCCTCACTCAGGTTTGTGAAAACAAAGGCCGATAAAATCAACACAATCCCGATAAAATACTTGAGGGAAAAGGACGACGAGTCGTAGAAATACGAGTCCAAAATCATAGAAATTGGAATAGCTGTCGTCAAAGAAAGGGAGACAGATAAAGGGGATAAAATCAACGAGGCCAAAGCGCCAAAATAATCAGATAAAGAGTTTAAAAACGAAGATAGCAGCAAAAAAACAACAATCCACTTATTTTCAGGTAACTCAAACTGGCCCAGGTTGAGCACTTTAAGCACAACCATTGCAATGTACCCAAATATTATGGTCAATAGTCCCATGAATCCGTAAAACAAAGAGTCGTTATCGTTATTGGTCTGTTCACCGAGCTTTTTCCTGATAAGGGTCAAGAAGCAGGAATAACAAAATGCTCCTGTGACCGCCAGCACATCACCGAATTGTTCATTGGCGGAAAGCAAACTCACGTGGTCTGTCGAGGAGAAACTGATCAAACATATTCCAAACAAGGAACAACCTACAGACACAATTTTGGAGACGGAAAACTTTTCGATTCTCAAAAGAATTCCAATGATGAGGGAGAAAACAGAAGAAGAAGTTGTTAAGATGGTTTGATTTGACGCAGATGTGTATTTTAGTGCCGCCGATCCAAAAAAACAACAACTGAAATACAGAATTGATGCAAAAAAGCTTATTTTGAGTAGCTGCTGCTTCGAAAGCTGGACTTTGGGTGTGTTGAATTCAAACTTAGAACAGTCTTCGTCTAAAGATTCCTCCGTCACCTCGTTGGAGCTCGAGCTGTTCTTTTTGATGAGATTCAAAAACTCAGATATTAATGATTTTAAACCAAACAAAATGAAAAAGGATCCATTGAAATACGCAGCAAGATAAGGGTTATCAAAATTTGTATCCTTCATAACCACGTTGAGGATCTGGACAGAAAGAACCCAACAAACAACACAACTGAATAACAAGAAAAAACCATAGTAGAAGTAATTTTTCTCTTCGTTGACAATAATATCTACCATTTCAACCATTATTTGATCCCCTGTAATGTTATCATCTTCGTTTCCATGATTTTCGAAATACGGTGTTTTTACACTCGTTGATTTGGGAGAAAACAGTAGATTGGAAAAAGCGTCTTGGAAATTGGGCGATTTCACTACTAGCGACTTGGGCGACTTGAAAATCTTGGAAGATTTTAACCCATTGGTAAGATCACCCGATTCTAATTCCATTTGATTGATTCAATAAGTCAACCAAAAACATGAAAGGAAAATGAACTTATGAAGCTAGAAAGGGGGAACGTTTGATTTCAAAGGAGTCCTCCTGCCATTTCTCTCTTCCTTTTTTTTTCTCGTTCCTCTTTTTTCTTTTCTCTTATCTTATCAGCGACGAAGTTTTGGTGTTTTTTTTTAAATGGCTTATAGATGTAAAAGCCGCAGAGAAAAAAAATAACATATTTATTAGAGTGAGGCCTCACATAGTTGCTATATTACCACATGAAATTAATGAAGTATAAAGAACCCAGGACTGAACATAAACATCATACTGTTAGGTGAGACGTGTGGGACGCCATTTTGCAAAGTTTATAAACTATTCAGGTTTTTCTTTTGAATTTGGAACTTATACATTAATCATTTTCATCAAAACTTGACCGAAACAGCGATTGAGGTATGTTCCTGTCTGGGAAGCCATCGAGGCGACTTTATCCAGTTTAAATTCAGCTTGGGAGATTTTGTAAAAGTTTTCGGCAAAATTACACAGATTTTATCGCGCAGAATTAAACAGAATGGCCGCAGTCGTTTTTTGTAGTTGTACTTGTACCAAGTCAAAATCGTACAAAGGATTATCATATAACTCAACTAGTAGGATGATTTACTCCTTACATTATGTATTTCAAAACATGAAATTGTAGTGCTTTCATCAGACATTCGCAAAAATCACCAGTCGCAGATTAAACATATTATTCCCTCTCACATTCGTCAAGTTTGTCCAGGTTTCAGACTTATTTCACAATGAATATTGAAAGGAAAAGAGTGACGTAGCTACTTTATAGTTTTTATTAAAGAAGCATGTTTTTAGTGTATAGAATGCCATTTCATTTACGATTAAGTTGATACCAAACTGTGAAACACATTAAACTTACAAGGCTAGATGATTACGAAAGATTAGACATTATTTTCAAGGTTTCGATGAATCTCTATCGACAATGCATCCGCCAATATGCACTTGTTGTTCAGAATCCACTGGGACAAAGAAGCATAGAACATTGGCCATTGTTGCTCTAGACTTTCGTACTACGTGACACAAGTCAAAAGGAGAGCCATGGGTTAGCTTGTTGCTTCTTCCCGAATGAAATACGGAAAAAATCACCACACGTGACTACTCAAGTTTTTGAAGCACTCCCCCAATTAGCAATAACTAAAAGAATGTAACATGAATACTGTTAGTGTTTTTTTTGTTATCAGTCGGTGAAAGGCGTGTGTTCTCTTGTAAATAGTGTTATACTTGTTCCTTTGAGGTACCACTCGAGTCTCCTTCAAGAAACTATATAAAAGGCAAGTGGGATGAAATAAGTATTTATAGTAGCGCACTGTACCAGCTGCTATTTAGATTAACAATAGTAAGCTGTAAGTCACTATGTTACAAAGAATAACACCCGATTAAATGGTTATCTGCAGATTTGAAATTCTAAAGCATATATTATAATAACAATATAGAGAAAGGTTGCGTGTTTAATAATTTAGAAGGGTAAATATAAGCGGCTGCAGTTGCAACAGTGAAGATCTAAGCGGAAGAAAAAAAAGTGGGATACTAGAAAGTCTCTGAAATCTAGTAGGAATTGAAAAAAAAGAGAAGGCAAAACAAAACAACAAGAAAGAAGTATGAAAAAGTCTAAGCAAATAACCATGTATCAAGCACAGCAATGACACAGGGTTGGGAACAAGAACTGAAAATAGATAAATAGTAAAGTGTAAACATAATAAGCGTAGTTCGTAATCTATTCTGAATTACTCAAACGTTTCAAGATCGCAGGTGGCCGATAAAATGGATTGGTAGCCTTACTTGTTGGGCTTGGAATTGCACTTGGAATGGCAGAAAAAGGTGAATCGATGATATTCAAGAGGGTATTATTCAAACTAAAAGAAGAATTTGTTGGGGTTATGGATAATAGTTTGTTAACAGAGACAGCACCTAAAGAAGTTGATCTGGATCTGCTGTTTTGCTGGTAATGATGATTTCTTCTCACATTCACCGATAAGCTTGAATTAGAAGTTGATGAAGGTAAATTATAGAATTTTGGAGAATTCTGAGAATTTGCATCTGTCTTTGTGATTTTACTGCTACACGTCAATGGTGCCATAACTTTGGCATTCACAGCTGAAGACAAATCACAAGAAGAATTTCTTGTAGATGAAGTTGAAGAGCAAGGAGTGGAACTCTTCTTTGAATTTTGATTTCTTAATTTGTCTTTGATTTTATTGGTGTATATGATATTTGACACACTTGAATGGGAATGCAACGAATCACAATCGTCATTATTCTCATAAAATTGATAAATGGATTGGTTATCGGTAAAGATTGAAGCATAATCTTCAAAATCGTATGGAGTTGGTAAAGGCAGAGATTCTTCAGTTGTGGTGAAGGCGAATAGTGGAGGTAAATCAAAAGAATCTATCAATTGAGTAAATTCAGCGTGGTTAATAGACTCATGTTCTTCTTCGGCATTTTCATTATCCGCTTCACTGATTGCAAGAAAATTTTGGAAATCAGATTCTGGTGGGTATATATTTTCCAATGTCATTTAAGGATTGGAGAATGCTAGAAAAATCCACAGAGTGATATGGTATATGGTGTTTGTGGTAAGAATTAAATGGTTTAGAGAAAAAAGGTGAAAAACGTTGAGTTTTCTGACGTGGTATGTAATTTTTTTCAAAGTGGTTTGCTTGCGAGTGCCGAAATGACTGAGTGGAGCAAGCAATGTCCGTTGACGGGAATTTGAATAGAGTAATAATAAAACGCAACTAAAAAGAAAGAAAAAACCAAAATGGGGGATATTATTCAAGATATATACAGATGCCGTGTTTATAAGAGAGGAAAGTGTTAACAGAAATAGTGATTGACGAGACATCAAAAGTTCCCAAAGGAGCTTGTTCACAGTTAATTAATGTAAAGTGAGATATGTAATTCGGCGGACCAGGAATTAAAAAAATTAAAGACCGAAATGTTAGGTAGAATAGATGTATAAGAAAGAGAAATAGGGACTAACAAAAACAATAAGTTAAAGTGATTTATTGTGATTGGAATGATCCACAGCCGACGATTTTTGAGTAAAATGAAACAAGCGTAAATACTTGTGTTACAGTTTGAAAAGATCCACCTTTGTTACATGGTTTCTGTAACTCTGTTAATTTTGATCGAATCACATCGCTGGAATAAGTTTCTAGATAAAAATCATTCGGTGATGAAACATTTGCCGCGTAGTGTGTGTGGCTCTCGCCTGATATATATTGGAGCCGGACACTATTGTCAGAAATCTTAATATATTCTCCTTACAGTAATTACATTACTATTTTGAGTGGAGCCCGCACTCACCGAATCTATTATTAGAAAAAAAATCCTACTGAGTTGGGCGCGGTCGGAGCTCGACAAAGAAATCGAGATTAGCTATTGTGCGTAGCAATTGTGCGTAGCAATTGTTTTTTGTGACCAATAGTGCGGCGGTCGGGCGCGAGATTGTATTGTGGGAAAAATTGCATGTTGCCCCGGTACAAAATAATCCGAAGTTGAGTATCAGCCAGTTTTCTGGAGAAATTGGAAATAGCAGAGCTATTTTTTGATAACAATGTGTGGCTGATCACCAGTAAATGTAATGTTTGTCTGTATTATTGTATGTGGCTAAAGAATATTTGGAAACTTGGTGTTATATCTATTATTCACCGCATGAATCAACTGTTCATGACTTATAAAAAAAGGTGTGTAATTCGACGTATATATTTTACCGCCGAAAGGGAGCCGACGTGCATGTGTGATAAGCGGATGATCTGTTAAATTGACGACTACACACTAGCGGCGCCCAGCACGCCTCTATCGAGTAGTGGGCTAACTTTGATCCGGGGTTACTTTTATATATGAGGGGTGGGGAGCGGAAACCTTAAAATTTACAAAAAAAAACTATTTATTAAGATTTCACTGGTAACCACGATACCGGCCGAAAATATCTGTGCATTGGAGATTCGCAAAGTGTACGTTGTACTTTCCTTATTAAAAATACAACACTAACATGTGATTCAGATCACTGTCTAATTTTAAAACCGACGTTGCTTTACTTTAGTTTGGTTTCACGGATTCCATACATGGCACTAGTGGTTTTGCTATCCTTTAATGTATTTCTACAATCGTACAGTTCCTATGTTATACATTCAATTTTATAATTATTGATATCTAGGTATACATTTCATTTGATATTACACAGTGGTTATCTACTATACATTTTACCTGGTTCGGACCTATATACATACATCCGTATTGTCTTTACATGCGCCTTACCTTACCTTCCCTTATAAGCTATACGTTAAAATTGTTTTTCTTCTCGGTCTGCCCACTCCCACTTTTTGACCCCTTTATTCAACAATTGCTAAAGTCTAATTTTTTAGGCTTGATTTTTCCGTCGAATTGTTCAGTAACTCGATCACCTGTTGTCTGATTTATATATTCAACTTCGGCCAACTCCTGATATGCTTTGGACCTGCATATACTTGCATCATTATTCACATTTACATTTTTAAAGGGGTTTTTAATTGGATGGTGCTTGACGATTTCATCATCATTATTGTCATCACTTGAATTTCCCATTTTAACTTCTTCATCCCTGTTCAAAAGTCCATGGATCGTCATTTTGTAATGCCTGTTATTTTTCATTGGTGTATTGTTCTGGCTTTCAATCAAACCCTGCGAAAGTTTACCTTTAGGGGCGATAAGTGACTCTACCTTATGTTGATAAAACCTTAATTCATTATTACTTTCATCTGAGTCACTTATATCACTAAAATTTAACCTTTTCGGAATTAGCTGATTGGATTTCTCACTATTATTTAGCTTGACAAAAAACTTCTCACCTGTAGCATGATAGATCATTTCAATTCTGTCTTTAAAGTTTTCATTCTTCAAATTTGCTTTTTCCCGGAGTTTTCTTCTCTTATCGGCAACAAAATCTAAAGAATTGTGTTCGATAAAGGGGTTACTCAATTTACGCTTGTTATGCAAATTTTCATAGAAATCTTTTCTCCAAAATTCAAGGTCCTCTTCGTCTTGTTGCTGACATTTTTCATTCCCCAAATTTTCCAAAATGAAGTCTTCACTCATAATTTGTTTAGTGGGTGTTTTAGGTTCTTCAATATCGTACTGTAACTTCCTCACATATGGAGTTTGATTCATTTCATCATCACTTGAATGATAGTTCATTAGTTTCTGTTCTCTCTCGTCGAGATCGTCTTCGTCCTCGGAATCTTCCTCTGATTCATTTACAGCCAGTTGAATTTTAATAGATGATCTGAATTCCAGCAGGTTCTGATTAACTCCACTACTACTACCATTGCTGACTCTTCTATTGGTACATCTCGGGCTTCGCCCCGTGCCTATTGTTGAAACTGGAACATTGATACCACCTCTTTGTTGGAGTAAATTGTGCTGGTGCTGAAGCAGATTCAACTGTTGGTGATGCTGTTCTTCACCAAGATCAAACATATCCCTTTTTCTGTAGTGTCTGGGAGTTCTTTCTGGAGTTCTCAGTTGTGTATGATCTATGCTTTTACTTTTGGATGTGTTGCCGATGCTGAAAACATCAACAACTCCATGATTTTTCTTTGTGGTCGTTTGCGGTGACATAGGCAACAGAACGTCGTTAGAAGGAAATCCAGAGCTGCTTCCCGTTACACATGGCGTCTGTGGTGTGTACAGCATGCTGTGTTCGTTTTTATGTCCCTTTTTCAATGGTGTATTGAGAAATTTGTTCATCTTTGTAGAATGCTGCGTTTGATGCGGTGCTTGCGTTCTGTTCAATGTAGGACTGTCAAAGAACGGATTGGTACATTCTTCCTCATATGTTAATGGTGGCGGAGTGGATGGGGTTCTGGACATCGCTAAGGTCGTTGCGTTTATGCTGTGAGACTAGAGAAGGATAAGTCAAATAGGAAAAGGAAACTTCAAATACTACACTCTTCTGATCTGTGTCTGTCTCGTCTCCCTCGCACAGTTTGCATTGTAAAACAAGCAGTAAAAACAAAAACACATTTTATTTCATTTTTTTCAGGGACCACCCAGCCACCCAATTATACTTCCTAAAAAGGCAATCTTCCTAATTGGGACATATGGATAGAAGCTGTGTGGCGAAGAAGAGGCGGATATGTGATCAGAACATGTAGAGGTGGGCATTGGAGCCGGGGATGAAGTTGGAGATTGGCGGTGTTGCGTGTGATTGTGTTTGTGCTATTAATCTTTGCAATCAGTGGGCGAATGTAGCATTGTGAGTGATGTAGATGGCATTACGTGGACGGTTTGGGCGTGTAGAACCAACTGTAAAGTAGAGAAACCTTTGTCGTTGATATAAACCTCAAGACACGGTTTCAGTTGCGGTTCTACACTGGTAGATAGATACTTGATTTTGGATTAACAAATATAGTATGTTTGGGATATTGCATTATTCACCACGACAACTTTTCAGCACTTAAAGTTCAACAGCACTGCCAATTCGAGAGACATGCGTGTAGAACACCATCTCGAATATGTCCAATAACATCAGGTCATCCATTATGTGAACAGCTCTGGTTATTAGAAAGCACATCAACTATAAAAGTCGAAGAAAAAGAAGAAACAAGTCCAGATCAATATATCATGGAGACTTAAACAAACCTAGGACATTAACCATCTGTCAACTCTCCTATAAATCATCCCAATAATCAAAACATTGAAGATTCAATTACATGTATTATTTCTAAATATAAAGCTGTCAACTATTTTTTCGTACTACTGAATTCTATAAATGGATCTTACCAGCTAGGATGAAGAATATAACTATATACTGTACGACGTACCTCTTCACTCTCTTTATCTTCCTCCGGAAACATAGGTTGTGGCCATAAGATTGTTTCAACATGTTCAACGTCAAAATCAAAAAGTTCCTTAGCATCCTGGAAAAACTTCAAATCATCTTCCAATAACCAAGGTCTGTGTGGTGAAAACACCACCAAACATTTACCACCTGTTCTTGGAACATTGCCTTCTAAAGGTTTAATCAACTCTTTACAAGATTTCAAAAGTTTATGGTGCTCACTATGGTTGAAAACCAGATCACTCATAATGAGAAAATCGGCGAATTCGGTTCCATCAACAGCTTTGAAAGATTCTTTGATCTCAGAAGTGTCATTTCCCCAAATGAACCCTTCCACATCAAGAACTCCATTATTTTCTACTGGCACCTGGTCAACATTGAATTGGATATTACTTAGCAGATCAAGATCCGGGTAATCAGTGCATAAAACTTTCTTACTGCTGTTCAGCAGACATAATATTGACGGCAGAGCGCTTGCAGCTCCAAATTCCAGTATCTTTTTGTCTTTAATATATTCTGCAAAGTGTTTGTCAATAAAATTTGCAGTGTAAATACCAGAATTCCATAACAAATGGCCCCATAACGGAGACTTACCCACCAATCTTAAAGAAATTTCACTGACTTGTGTGTTGTTTGAGGATATATTAGGTTTTCTCTCATATTTGACAAAATGATAATCCGGTGGTGGTGGTCGAAAATCTGAAGGTTCTTCAAATAAGGCACCATCGAATAATCCCACTTCTTCTTCGTCGCCTGACATAACTCCTTGCTATACCAACTGTTGCTGAAACCTGGTGAAAAAAATTTTTTGAATTTCATGTGAAAATTGAAATAGATGTTATCATCGCAACCGCTAGGCTTACATTCAATCAACCGACACCGTTTCCATTTTGCACAATTCTGAAACCGTGTGCTCCTTTCTAAACAGATAAATGAGGCTTTTTTCCCGATTCTAGGAAAGCGGTTCTTCTCCAGCTATTCAAATCCCATGCATGCCTTTTACAAACCCACTTATGTAAGCATTTCCTGTGCATTACGTAAGCCGGTCAAATGTCAACTTAATTATTGTGTAACTGCTAAATTCCCTGCTACTCTTAGTATCTTATGTTTATGGCAAAGTTTTTGAGTCTTTGATAATATCACACAATTTCTTCTTGTTTCAAATCTTCTCATTTTATGTAGTATTAGCTAACTAATCAACTTGTACGTAATTAATATCTAATATTTGCCATGTACAGTATTATCAGATAAATTTCACCATCAATACGTGGTATGCCAAATCGGGATACATATAGATACTGATGGATTTAATAATCGAATTACAAATATCCAGATACTCTTCAGAAGCAGGGTGAAAGGCTACATAATAAATATTACTTGCCTTGCAAGAAAGCATGCATTCTAATAATCAATCTCATGAAAATATCGGGCCGTTAAATCATTTAGCACTATTTATTATTATCTTATAAATAGAGACGATAGTCGCCATTACATCTAGCGAACTTCCTTTGTTCAACCATCAGTTCATTTATTGTTTACAACCAGAATACATCTTATCTTGGATATCATACTTTATACTACATTTTAGATAACCTTATATTATTAAAATACTTACACCAATAAGATACTATAAAAACCTATTTCTATATTGTCACTATTATGCTAAGAACTACATAATATATATCTCGCTAACGAGTGAACGTGTGGGGGAAAACCAATCCCATAATAATTGTTTTACGTAATTTTACTGAGACGACGATCGTCTGTATACAAATAGCCAATGTGCAGAGCATCTTGTTGTATAGCATCCGGGTTTGGGGTTTTGCATGGAACAGCAGATTCTATACCCTTCCCACAACATAGAGCCGCGTAGCACGGGATTATAAGAGGCGCAATCAACAAAGTTGCTCATCGGATGTATATGCCAGCAGTTTGTATTCCTATGAAAATATGAATCGGGCTGTCTGAAGCAAGTGGAAAGTCAAAATCATGTTAGATATTCTTACTGGTACACAAAAAAAGAACTCAACAAAGAAATCGGAAGCAAAAGAAAGTATATAGAAACAAGTTAATGAGCCTCAGTGAAATAAACGTGCTAAACTGTTGTTTACCAGTTGGGAGTTCGTGATACTTGGTCTTTTTAATAATGGAGTAGCGATAATCATGGACATGTTGTCACTTCCCAATCTGAGGGATCGTGAACTTCTGGGTGTTCGAGTCTTTTTACCTCCTCTGGACTCAACTCAATATTTGTGATATTAAAGTTTTCGGCAAGTCTGGAAACTGTTTTGGTTTTCGGAATGGGAATGTATCCCTTTTGAATAGACCATTTAATCAACACTTGAGCTGGTGAACAGCCCTTTGTTTGAGCAATTTGAATTGCGTCAGGGTCATCTAATCTGTACGAATGAGATAGTGGTGCAAAAGCAATCACTTCTAATCCCTGTGATTTAGTGAACTTACATAGTTCTTCTCTCATACACCAAGGTGAAACTTCAATTTCATTAACTACAGGCTTGATTCTAAGCTGATCCCAATTAAGAAGTTCCTTAATATGATCAGTTCCATAATTGGAAACACCAATTGACTTCACTTTTCGAGCCAAAACAGCATCTTCCATTGCTTTCCATGTTTCCAATCTCATTTTCTTTCCTTCAAGTGGCGAATGAATCAATAGCAGGTCAATGTACTGTAGTCCATTAACTCTTTTCAAACACCTGTCGATAGCCTCGGTGGCGGTTTCGTATCCATTTTCGTTATTCCACAACTTCGTCACGTAATAAACATCTTCTCTTTTGTTGCCTTCGTTAAGCCACTTTAAAATGCCTTTTCCACATTCCATTTCGTTTCCATACAATGTTGCAGTGTCTATCAATCTGTAACCCATTTTGAGACCTTGGTAAACAATTTCCTCGGCATTTGACAATTCCCATGTTCCCAATCCCATATAAGGGATGAAAGAGCCGTTATTCAATTTGATCAACGTGTTCATTGCCTCAAATTTGCTATGGTTTGGTAAGAAAAAAGAGGTAGTGGGGACTGTGAAACGCTAATGCCAAAACTTGCCTTTTAAAAGGACTGGATTTCTTATCTGCAGCGAAAAACGTGGAATTTAATTACTCGATTAGGAAGTTTAATTCAGAAGATAGAACAATCTGCACATCTATAGTCAAGCTGGTGTACGTCTGATATTGGAAACCAAATCTGGCGTGAGAAGGAGTAAAGTTTGATTGGATGGTTGGTAAAGGCGATTAGCAAGTTAAAAGGAGAAAAACGGGATTGGAAAATCGTGAGTGGGAAACAATGGAAAAAAGGGAAAAAAGTGAAAAAAGTGAAAAAAATGGTGTTCCAATGTCAATTGAAAACATGTTGAAAACTCCACCATATCAAGCTCAAATCAACAAAAGTTCCCTTCATAACATGATTAAATCTAGGAATTGCAAACACACACCATAAGTGTTGCTATCGGCGAATCTTCTGAGTCCTCATACCCCGTTTACCACAGAAAACTCATTAATTACACTCATGACATCAAAAGTTGTCGTAAGTACATGTCTATTCTATTAAGTCAACAGCAGCAGGAAATAGCTAAATCGAGATGTGGAGCAGCTCGTCAACAGCCAGTGGGATATATGCTGAATTTACAGTCCAATGACTGGCGCATTGAATGAGCGATTTTGGTTTTACAACTATAGATTGCCTTCTCATCGAAATATATGACGGTTATAATAGTACACGATGCTTTGCAGTTTACATACTTCTTGGCAATCCGGTAGATAAATCCACCAAAACGTCGTCGGTTTCAGTTGGTCCATCTCCAACTTGAGTTAAGATGATTCTGGAAACACCTTGAGAATAAATTTCTTTGTCTAAAGAATCAATAGGGAACTTTTCGCTGATGACTCCAGTAGATTTATCAAACTTGTCTTCTGACCAACCGTCCAAATGACCAAAGAAATGGTTGAGTAGACCAAGAACCAACTTTTCATTCTTTTGCTCGTAGTAAATAACAGCATTTGGTCCTGCATCAAACGTGTAAGCTGCAATCAGTTCTCCAGCAGCTTCATTAAGTAGATTGACCAATTTGATGATTCTCTTGGATGTGTCGTTGAGATAAAAGATTGGAGGATACGAGTCTAAGCAAACAGAATGGAAAGAGTTTGAATCTTTCATTGTTAGCTCGGCGAAAGTGGAGAAATCTCTGTTCAAAATAGCAGTCGACATCTCAACATATCTCTTTGGAACAACTTCTTTGATTCTGTGTTGAAAAAGATCGGAAGTTTGAACAGTTAATTGCATACCGCTGGTACTTGGAACATCTTTCTTCATATCACTTACGACCAAAATCGCAGCCTTGATATCAGGCCAGTGATTTTTGTCAGCAATTTGAATGGCTTTAGAATCTTCACCATTTTCCAATTGGCCCATTTCCCACGCAACATAACCACCAAACAAAGAACGACAGGCAGATCCAGAACCTTTACGAGCAATTTTACTCAATTCTGAAGGATCTGTTGGTAATTTATACAGTTTTGAAACGGCTGAAATTAGAGCTGCAAATCCTGCAGCTGAAGATGCAAGACCAGCAGCTGTTGGGAAGTTGTTTTCACTGACGATATGTAATGGGAAAGTTGCAATTTTTGGCAAATCAGCATTATTCTCTTCGAGCGCAACTCTCAAGTCTCTCAAATCTTTGAGAACCTGCTTTGAACGTGGAGTTTCCAAAGAGTAAATGGTGTTATTGATCCATAATGTATCCTTTTCAAAAGATTCACTACAAGAAGCAGTAGTCAAGGTTCTCAAATCAGATTGATCTAAAGTGACACTGATGGAGTTGTTGGTTGGCAAATTGAGATCTTTGTCCCTTTTACCCCAATATTTCAACGTCTAAAAAAAAATCCCTAAACGACACCAAACAAGGTGCACACTAAGAAATCACGTTAGTATTTGTTCTCATTTATACTGTTTTTAATTGAGTTCTGTATACATACCGCAATGTTGACAGGACCTGTGGCGGTTGCATAATGGATAGGAGCCATGGTAAACGTGTCTTGGTTGCTCCTCTCTTCTCCTCTTCTGTTCGAAGACCGTTCTTCGTGTGGCCGGCCTCGTGAAAAATGGCAGTTTCCTAAACGATGAAAAGAACGCGACAGACAAATTTACGACGCGCTTACGTAACATGAACTAAATACAAAATTGACAAGAACAAGAGTACATACAATACAATAAACAAGGCTATGGAATCAATTAATTGGTGACTTCAGTGATTCTCTCCCATTTCCAAATACGTGCCTTACAATCCCCTGAACCGGTTGCAAAATAACCACCTGCTGGGTTGATGACTGGTGAGACGGAGACAGAGATGACGGAGTTTCTGTGTCCTTGTAGCATAATGTATGGTTCGCTAGTCTTTTTATCCCACATAATGACACCTCTATCTTTAGAACCGGATAGAATAAATTCATCATCAGGGGTGCAACATACACTTAAAACAAAATCTTTATGTCCAACATAAGTGACTTCACAGTCGGATTTAGCGACATTAGAATGTTGCTTTTCTAAGTCTTTTAAAGTCCACAGTTTGATAGTTCTGTCTAAAGAACCGGACGCAATTTCTTTGCCTTGGTTAGTGAAAGTCACAGAATAAACAGAATCCATGTGTCCATTACCATACTCATATGAAGAATCCAATCTTTCAACCAAATAACCCTTGTTTGCATCCCAAACTCTAACAGTTCTGTCCAATGATCCAGCTGCAATAAGTGATCCATCTGGAGAAACTGCCACGGTAGTAACGCCATCTTCTATACTCAGAGTTAGAGAACATTGACCATTGAAGACATCCCAGATTCTGACAGTTCTATCACCAGAACCAGAAACTAGTCTTTTTCCATCAGGGAAAAAATCTAGAGAGTAAATGTCTTGTTCGTGACCTTTCAAATACTTCACAATTTTTCTTGTAGTCAAATCCCATATTCTGATAATTTTATCTTCGGCACCTGTTGCTAAGAATTTCCCATCTGGTGAAAAACATACTGATCTGATATATAAATCGCCGGTATCTGTATCATAACCGCCAGTGGCGTTAGCTGCAGAGTTGTTTGCATTATTACTACCAGAGTTATTATTTGCAGTTAATGACGATTCATCACTTAATCTAGCAATTAACTCACCGGTTTCAACACTGAAAACTTGTGTTAGTTTGTTACAACCTGTGGCTAAAAATTTACCATCCTTAGAAAATCTGACACAACAGACAACGGAGGTGTGATCAAATGAATGAACCAGTGAAATATCAACTTTTTTAGGAATATTTGGGTTGTAAACTAAATAGTAATCATTGTGTTGTTTTTTGTAAGGTAATGAAGCGAAAGCGTCAAAATCTTTGAGAAAGGCTGGTATTGGTTTATTGTGTTGTGCTCTTTTACGTTCTCCAGTTATAGCAACTGCAGTGGTTTCAGGTGCAGCAGCATTTAAAGTAACATCAGAAACAGAGGCTGGAGGTTCTGTTGCAGGCTGTTCTACTCCCGCAATTGGGGCGTTGGTAGCTGGGGTTACGTTTTCAGTTGCAATTGGCGACTTTTTGATATCAGAAAGAGGTTTCAAAGTGGATTCGGCAACGGAACTTGAGCCTGAAGCCTGAGAAAGTGCTGTCTGTGGTGGTGGTGGCAGAATTGGAGGTGTGGAGGTGTTTGGTGGTGGTAACGAAGAAGCTGAAGATTGTGCACCATTGGAAACTGCGGTAAATGGAGCAATCACCGGTTTGTTTGCGGTTACAGCTGTACCATTACCGTTTGTGGCTGGAGAAACAGAAAGATTTGGTGGAGGTAGTTGCTGTGGAGTAGCGGTGAGAGAGTGAGCTGGTTGCGCTTGTTGAGCCTGTTGTTGAGCCTGCTGCATCTGTTGGAACTGGTGCTGCTGGATAGAGTGTTGCTCAAGAAGTCTGTCTCTAATTTCAAGCTCTTGTTTCAATTTGATGATTTCCCTCTCATATGCTTCCTTGATAGATCTGTGAGCCTGTTCGAGTTCGTAAACGGTGTTGGAGATATTGGTTAGTTCCTGGTGCTGTTGATTGAGCTTCAGTTCATACTCGTGATGATCGTCCTTGTAGCGAGATGTCTCCCTGGTCAGGGAATCAAACTCGGTGCGGACCGCCTCAAGCAACTCATCTAGTCTTGCACGGGATGCCATTGTCACTCACTGTACAGAAAGAAACCTTCTTCCTCCTTTGCCATCAACAACAAATGAGCAGTCGTTCAAAACAAGAAAAACAAACTTCACCAAATCGCGAATTTCCCGTCTTGTATTATTTTCATTACCCGGGGCGGAACTGATACGTCACGATAAGCACGGGGGAGAGTGAAGGGGACAGAGAGTCCAGGAATCAGTATACGAAGGCCAAGGTACATATCATGGCTAGCACGTCGGAGTTTTTAGACAAGGGTGTTGATTTAGTGAAGAAGGCGATTGAAGCGGATTCTGCCGCCAAGTACGAAGAGGCATACCAGCTGTATTACAATGGGTTGGACTATTTGATGCTAGCGCTCAAGTACGAGAAGAACCCGAAGGCCAAAGAGACGATTCGTGCGAAGTTCACCGAGTATCTCCAGCGAGCAGAAGAACTAAAGGACCACGTAGCCAATAATGCGCAAAAAGACCAAAACGGCGAGACCAACGCCTCCGGAGGAAACACCAAGGCGAAACAGCTCGACCCCAAGGCTTCCAACAACAAAGACGACGATTCTAACGGAGACAAGAAGCTAAGGAGTCAATTGGCGAGCTCAATTTTGAGTGAGAAGCCTAACGTGCAATGGGATGACATTGCCGGGTTAGAAGGTGCCAAAGACGCTCTTAAGGAAGCCGTCATTCTTCCTGTGAAGTTCCCACAATTATTCACCGGTAAGCGTAAACCAGTGAGCGGTATCCTCTTGTATGGGCCTCCAGGTACTGGTAAATCGTATTTGGCGAAAGCCATTGCAACAGAGGCCAACTCGACCTTTTTCAGCGTTTCTTCATCGGATCTTGTGAGCAAGTGGATGGGTGAGTCAGAGAGATTGGTGAAACAGTTGTTTTCTATGGCCAGAGAAGCCAAACCGTCCATCATTTTCATCGATGAGGTTGATGCTCTATGCGGTCCTAGAGGTGAAGGTGAAAGCGAGGCGAGTCGGAGAATCAAGACCGAGTTACTGGTCCAAATGAACGGTGTCGGAAATGATTCCGACGGAGTGTTGGTCCTAGGAGCAACCAATATTCCATGGCAACTAGACTCTGCAATCAGAAGAAGATTCGAGAGAAGAATCTATATTGCACTGCCAGATCTCAACGCTAGATTAGAAATGTTCAAATTGAATATTGGCGACACCCCTAACACTCTAACCTCTACGGATTATCAAACTTTGGCCAACATTACCGAAGGCTATTCTGGTCATGATATTTCTGTTGTTGTGAAGGACGCCCTGATGCAACCGATCCGGAAAATTCAATCTGCCACTCATTTTAAAAAGATTGCTCTACAGTACCAACCTTGTTCTCCTGGAGAACCGGGAGCAATTGAGATGAACTGGATGGAACTGGAAGGTGATCAACTGCTAGAGCCGGATCTCTCGATTGGAGATTTTTTGAAGGCCGTGAAGGTGAACAAACCGACGGTGAATCAACATGATCTGGACAAGTTTGTTGAGTTCACTAATGATTTTGGTTCTGAAGGTAACTAGGACATTGAGAGGGGGAGGGGGAGAGCATTTGAGCAAAGACACGGGATCCGAAGACAATTTCAAATCTATACTAGACAGGAAAAGATATATAGCTATTCTAGAAATGAGGAATTATATTAGATATGTATATCACTACGGAGACATGTGCTGTTTGTCGTTCTGATTTTGGCGTATATTGTAGCAGTGTGTAAAAGTAAAGAAGTAAGAATATACCCACATAGACAAGCGATTACACGCCCCAAAGATGAATCCAGAACATCTGTATATATCACTGGACGTACCTTTTTTGCCGTTATTTTTGAAGCGTGTTAAACTGTTAGGATTAATCAACTATAAATATGTATATAATCAAAAGGTTATTGTTAGTTGGTTGCTTTGTTCTGGCCACATAATTGCAAAGTTACAGTTACGGCGTCTTGTTTGGTTTTTTTTGATATTCAACTGATTATGATGCAAAAAAGAACTTCACCGATTTGGCTCCAATATATTGAACTTGAGTTTATGATATGATACAATATAATCAACTATTTGAAGTTTTCTACATTGTTATGAGAATCGGAAACTTTGGATTCTTCGATTTTGATCAATAAAAGCGCAATATCGTCACCTTCAATGAAACATTTGGCATTGGGATGCTTGGATAAATGCAATTCCTTGAAATGGTTATATTCATCTGTACCTTTGTCTAACAAATACTTGATAACATGCCCATTGAGGGTGACACTCTTATCACCAATTTCGTTCTGGTTGAGGCTTTGAAGGAAGTTCAAGACATCAGAAGCAGTGCTATTGTTGGACGTGGTAAAATCATGTATCAAAAGGGAACATTTGTTGTTTTCCTTCAAGTTTTCAAACTTTTTCGTGTTCTTTGGGGTCGTTATAAGGATGGTATCCTTGAATTCACCCTCATTACTAATAAACGTGTAGTTCATCAACGAGACATGGGGCACATTCTCCAAGCACGTTGCTAGATGCAGATAGCTGCAGTTGTTCAACAATAAACGAACACTTTCTGGAAGGGCTCCGTCACTCATGGTTTGGTATGGTCTGGATTGGATTGGCTTGGCTTAGCTTGGCTTGACCTGGTCCCGTTCTCTGGATATGTCCTGGCGAGAGCTCGGAGTGGGAAAAAAAAAAGGCGGGCCTGGAGTCTCAGAGACTGCAACACGAAAAGAAACTGATTTCCGTCGTGAGGGCACGATCGCGTTTGAGACTGGCCGGTAATGCCAACAAGCGTGTACGAAAAAGAGGGTACAATTGGAACTAAGGTCAGGGCAACGAGCATGAACGGCGGTGGAGACGACCACGATGCCTTCAAGGATGTCGACCGTTTTTTTGAAGGGGATGTGAAGTTCATGAGTCCCAAAACCCAGAACAGACTGTTACCGGTTGAAAGTGCGTTGAAGAACCACAAAAAACTTGGTGACGAGAGTCTCAATGACACAGAGGGGGAAAACCCTGGGGGAACCAGGCGGGCGGTGGAGGCGAAGGTTTTGGACGACGCAAATGAAAGAAGGTTTGATGGAGGAGATATGGGAGATGGAGACGCACATGGAAACGGAAATGAAAGCAAATATCGAAGTTTGAAGAGCTTGTACACACAGGTGATGAATATCTTTACGCCGTCCACCACTAATTTTGTTGTCAATACAGACGGTTCGGCGTTTCACAGTGAACACAACCAGACCGATATTGTACATGAACCAACTGAAAGTCCACAACACGCCAAAACGATCACAGTAGCAAACAAAGAGGATTCTTTCCCCATACCTAATAAGCTTCCGTTATTCATGCAATCAAGCAATGAAGAAATATTAGGCGATCACGACGAAGATTTGCGAAAAGGCCATAAATCATTGTCCCTAGAGCATAACGGGTTGTCAGATCACAACAACGAATCAATTTTGACTACAGATACAACCTCAACAAATAAGGACAACACGTTTGTAGTCTCGTCCCAGTCTCAATCACAACAATTTTCTCCCAAACTGAAGTTAAACAGACCTCAATCGACTCAGTCACAGTCCAATATCGAGTTGGAGAGTCAAGCTTCAAACCCACTGAAAAAAATGCCATCGAATGAGTCGGTCAGCATAGTAGTGCCGTCTTCTGACATGAACAACCCATCGAGCAGACACAACAGTTTCACCACATCAGTATTTGCAGCACCTTTTGAAAACCATGATAAAGTTGGTGTAAATGCCAACGAAAACGCAGTGGAAGACAACAGCAATAAAAAACACGAGTCCATCTCCAACTTTGTCAAATCCGGAGCGGCTTCTCTGGTCTCCAAATTTTTGCGAGTGAAATCACCGTCAAAGGACAGTAATAAGACAAGTAAAACATTGGATACCTTAGGGTTTAAAGATGCTGCAAAAACCCGAAATTTCAAGCGGGAAAAGCAAAAAAAGAGAAAGAAGGTTGGAGCAAAGCTGAAAAATCAACGTTTGGTCGATTCAGATACAGAACATGATGGCACTGGAGATGAAGAGTTTGACGAAGATAGCGATTTGGCCGATTATTCGTTTTCCAATATCTCGTTCAAGAAAGATTCTCCAGCTCCTACTACTCTGGAGAATAAGGGTGGATTCAGGAAATTCAGTAGAGACAATATCAAGTCACTCAAACAAAATGCCAGCTACGACTCCAACGTTAACAAAGAGCAAGCCGCTGATGTGGATGTTTCTTCAGGTTTTGACGCTGCTCTCATTGACGGTGGAAAGCTGTTTGAGTATGAACCTGAGGCCAACCAAATTTGTCAGGATCCCCATGGAAAGCCCAATATATCCAAACCTCTTGCTAAACCAAAAATCAATAAAACCAAGACTCAGGAGATCGAACGACATAGGGTTTCCAAATTGGAGAAGATGAAAAACTTGAAGCATCAGTTATCAATCGAGAACAATAAAAAGATGGCATTTGGCCAAAAAGCAGAGATCACTCCTCAGTCTAATAAATACTCATGGCTCAAGTCCAAGAAGGGCGACGGCAGTAAGAGCGAGACGAAGCGCATTGATGTCGCTGATAAAGAAGACGCCAGCGATCACGACGAGCACGACGAGATTGATGAGCTCTTTGATGATTCTGGCTCCAGCGACGGCGAAGACGCTTCTACTATTGACCAGAAAGACGACAGTATCAACCAAGAAACGCAGTATTCCTGGATGAATGTTGAGAGAAAACGACTCAACAGCAGCAGCATCAGCAGCAGGAAACGTAACGATCAACCTGTGAAACCGAAAAAGAGAGTGAACGGAAACATGCTTGAAAAAGATGCCAAGGGAGCTCAACTCAGCGGTGAGAAGAAAAAACATAGAGGTGATCCGCAAACAACATCAAAATCCAAGCGACCTGCCAAATATTCTGAAGGGTCTTTACTATTTTCCTCAGTTAATAAGAAGCAAGCAAAATACCATTCCATTAAACCCATTCCTGCCGAAATCATTGATCTAACGTCTTCCGACGATGAAAAAGCTTGCGAAGTCGAACCAAAAAAACACACCGTCAGCATTAGGATTCCATCACAGCCACAACCAAACACACAGAAGTCGAACTTGCTAGAGGAACTCAGAGGGTCTAAGGATGAAAATATGCGTACCGCCAATACTCCAAGTTCAAGCCGGTCAAAGCCAGAAAACGCTGGGACAAAAGCAGATGCTGTTTTAGGTGCTGGTGAAGATCACGCCAAGAGCCAGAATAGGAAAGATGGAAACAATGCTCTTGGAATGGGCTTTGAAACGCAAGCTCAGAATGATGTGCTTGATGGCATGCTAGATTTTTTTGAGGATGAATACGACGAATCAATAGTTGTCATGGGCAACTCTAATGAAGTTATGGAGGAACATGAGAAACAGGATACGGCCGATAAACAGAGCACATTTTCGACAAGCACGACTCCAGAAAACGTGAATGGGCCTCAAGGAAATAAAAACCAGACTCTTTTCTCAAGTCTGCCACCTGAACAGAATAAGCTATTTGTTTCTTCTGACGAGAGCGATTCTGACACCAGCGTTGTCATAGAAAAATACACTCATGATGTCTTTAAAAGCAGCAGCCAAATTGACGAGGTCACGTCTCAGAATGGATCAAAAAGCGATCTTTCAAGTAGCGCTGAACTTTGCCGATCAAACAGACTGGATTTAGAGCACAAGGAACAGGAAACTAAAGATGAAAGTGTAACGGAACGTACTGGTGAAAGCACACACGCTGGCTCGGATCAGGATGATACTAACACGTTGAATGAAAAAGTGGCTCGACGTTCCCTTGCTCCAGCAAGAAGTATTCCCGCTAAACAAGGGTTGAAAGAAGAAGAAAGCGCTCAACAACGAATACAGGAGGAGCTCAGGAAGTTGGATGAACAGGAAATGGAGTTAGCTAGAAAAAGAAAAATGTTGAAAGATGCTTTGTTGCAAAGAAAAACTCCATCGTCTGAAATTGTCTACGAAATAGTTTCTGATCCAGACGATGAAAATGCTACTAACGATGAGGATGAGTCTCCTGTGAAACCAGCACGTCAGAAAAAGCACAGAAAAGTAATTGAATCGCCAGATAGCACGCAGGAACAACTGTGGGTAGCCAATGATGAAAACTCCCCTCGGCATGATAAGATAGATGAACGTGTCTTAAAGAAGAATGATAAAACCAAGAGATCTTTATCACCTGCTAGGGGCTCGTCCAGAAAGAAAAGAAAGAACAAGAAAACAGATAATTCTGTGGACCACATTTTGAAAGAATTAGCGTTTTCTAATCCTGGATCAAAGAACAGAGATTTCAACGAGAACTTACCTGAAGAGATGTGCGTGGAAGATGACAGCAGGAGAACTCGAAGAAGGTCCGAAACACAGAAGCGGAAAGAGTTTGATTCAAACAGTTCCAGGCTATATCATAAGCAAAAGAAAAAGGATAAGAAAAGGGAAAAGAGGAGAAGAAGAATAGAGGCAGCAAGATCATAGCAGCAAGTTATATAATGTCAGTATTGTAAAGTAAATCTATTGTAATATAGTTTTTTTTCCGGTGTGGGGAAACAACACAGTTTGGTTCAGCCAAGGAACTGATGGATACGTCTTGGTATTACGAATGAGTGAACAAGAACCAGAACCAGAACCAATGCTAGCTTCAAACCCCATTCGGCCAGACATGGGAATGTGCAGTGGTACTTATGATATTGGGCGCTTCGCGCGAGTTTTGGCCGAGGCATTGCTGCCGTCGAAAAATAGAAGAGAGAGGAGGGAAGAGGATGTTATGGGGATCAGCTTTTGCTGATGTCGTTCCAGTCGTCGTTCAACATACCCCTTTTTTCAAAGTAGAAAAGGAAACACAAAAAACATTACTGATATCTGTAAGCGTAGGTTCAAATATGTGCCAATATTTCACCCTTGAAGTGTGACACTTCATTTTGCGCCCAGAGTGGGCTCAGATTTTAGAACGCCTCTGTTTGGGGAGACACCTTTCATGAATCTCAAAAATTTGAGATTCAACCGCCACAGCCACTCAAGACACCAACTGAACATTCTCAAATCGTCTCTAAACCATGGGAAACCCTACTACAAACATCAATCCAATCACGCACGTCTTTTGGTTGCCCTACGCCTTGCTATGCGGATCTCGGTCTTCTTCTTTTTCTTTGTCTCAGGCCGGCTCCCGGTCGCGTTGCGCATTTTTCATGTTTGACGTGGACAAAGTTGTGCCCGGGGAACATCATGGAGCTGATTGAAGTGGTATAGAACTCTCGGTGGAGATGGACACACAGTATGTTAGCGACACGTCTACACACATATTCAGTGAAGATATCAAGAACGAAGTGCTGAAGAATTTGAATCCGAGAAATTTGCATGTCACATCAAGTAACTATGCGTTTGCTGATCGAATGTTCAATTTAAACTCAGAATATGAGGAAATCCATCAGCTTTTTGAGAACACGTTCAAGTTCCGTGATGGGAAATCTGCAATCATCATTGGCCCTCGAGGTAGCGGCAAGACTGTTCTAGTGGAAGAGGCATTGAAGGCATTACAGAGCAAGTTCAAATTTTTCGTGATTCGACTGAACGGATCATATTTCAAAGACGATGCGCAGGCCATCAAGGAGATTGCCAGGCAACTTGATTGGTATTTGGCCCAGCATAGTCCCGAAGAGAGTACAAAGCTACAGAAGCTAAGCGACACTTTTGAACAGCGTAGCATTGGCAATACTATGAACATCATCATGGAGATTTTAGATAAATCCCGTTTGAGTGAGGACACAGACGCAGATTTGGAAGTTAACGATGCAGAAACGGCGGCCGACAAAAACAGATTGCACGTGCCGATTGTGTTCATTATTGATGAAATCGACAGATATACACACACTGCGAAACAGACACTTCTCTACAATTTATTTGACATTGCACAATCATCTCGAACAGGGACAACAAACAGTAAACAGACTCGGAGCAAACGAAGCCTTGGAACTACTGTCAGTGTGATTGGGTTGAGCACCAAAACGACTGTGCGAGAGCAGCTGGAAAAGCGAGTCAAAAGTCGATTCAGTCAGCGGATAATCCAAATTAACAAGTGCAAGGAACTAAAGGATTTCTGTGAATGTATCTACTACATGACGAAGCTGAAGATTGAAGGGAAAGACGAAATTGAAGACGAACGGAGAGAGACGTTCAATAAACTGATGAGGAAGTTCATCTTCGAACCGGGTCCTCTGAGGAAGAAAATTGTGGAGAATTTCTATACCATCAAAGACTTGAAATCCATTAAAAACGAACTAATAGTTTTCATAATGAAGGATTGCCGTAGTCTTATTTATGACCATCTACAAGATTACCACAATAAAAACGTCGAAATGATGAAAGGGTTGAGTGAAAGTGAGCTGAAGATTCTTGTTTGTTGTTGTCGGGTGAAGATCAAGAATAATATCAAGTTTTTCAATTTCGACATGGCCTTCAATGAATATCATCGGATGATGACGTTACAGCGTAGATTCATCCAGGCCAAGTTCCAGGTGTCGGGGATTCAAATGAAAGATAACGATGGTGGGTATTTGATGAACCGAGATGCAATACAGGTTTGCTGGGAGCGTCTGTGTAGCGTAGGGTTACTAGAGAGACAGAATAGTACTATTAGTTCAGTTACAAGACTTACAGGTGGTTCAACTGGGAAGGAGAGCTTCCGAGCGCAGCTACATGGGCTTGGGTCCTCAGTCAACGGAGATGTGAGCACTCCCAATGGAGTTTGTGTGTGCGGTGTGGAATTAGACGATATTGTTGCTGCTGTGAACAGGGACAAGGAAACAGATAATAAATGGATTACCGAATGGAGCAAAATTTCAGATTAAACGGAATGCCAGCTTTGTTTTGGTGATAACAGACAGCCTCCCTGCTAAATATTGAGTAGCAGAAATTCACTCAAACTGTCAGCAAAGGATCAATCTAGTGCGCTTCGTAAACGAACATACTTTTAACGATGTATACTCTGTGTAAAAGTCTTATCAACATGTATATCCTGCACGTTGTTCTACATCAATATGCTATGGAGCACCACTCCACGATGATGTTTCTCCGCTGTTCTCAGCATTGCGCCGCGTTATTGCCTTTTCCGGTAAATCAAATCACTATTATTTTGTTTTGCGCCACCGGAAAAATTATTGCTCATGCTTCTCTTTTTTTTTTTTTTTGTTTTTTGTTATTCATTTCTGATTACCGGCATTGCGTGATCTGGAAAAACTCTCCTCATTTGATACCTGCTCCAGCGCGTCATGCTTTCTTTTTTCGGGGGTCATCTTGTGACGGGTAGGAAAAGACGAAAATTTCATCCTTTTTTGCTCATTTTTGCTATTCTCTTCAGGCTAGCCCCGTACCAGTACCGTACTCGATTAGAAAACAACAGCAATGGATCCAACACACGCTCCAGACTTTCAACCTCCTTCCACTAACCCGCCAGTGGAACCAACGCTACCCCCAACACTGATCCCCAATAAGAGACCAATTCTTCCGCCTGTGCTCGCAGATTATCTGAACCCCCTAGATAAACCCATTGAGCCCAATCTTTCGAAAAACTCATCGAGCAGCAGCAGCAGTAGCATCTCAACTGCGCCACCACAACTCCACTCCGCTTCCTCGAGCTCCAACATCAAAAAGAAGATCCCAAGACAACATACACAGCTCGAGCCTTTCTCATCTAGTGAAGAAGATAACGAGGAAACCTTCCTTAATTCTGCGATCAACACCTCAGCTGAAATGAATCAGGAATCAATGACCTTTAAAGTTGATCAATCTAACACTGGTGATAAAAAACCCGTTCTGGCCGGAGATTTGGAGGAAGTGCCACACGGTATTCAGAGACAGTCCCAATCTTTAGAAGATTACAAATTTCCTACCCACAGGCTGAAATCTCAAATGACTTCTTCAAATAAGTACCCATTAGTTATAGTTGCGTGCGGCTCTTTTTCACCAATCACTTATTTACATTTGAGAATGTTTGAGATGGCATTGGATGCCGTTCGAGAGCAGACCAGATTTGAAGTGATTGGAGCGTATTTTTCACCTGTTTCCGACAATTATCGGAAACCAGGACTGGCAAGTTCTCATCACAGGGTTACCATGTGTGAACTGGCGTGTGAGAGAACATCCTCTTGGCTAATGGTGGATGCATGGGAGAGTCTGCAGCCCAAATATACCAGAACCGCCTTGGTTCTGGATCATTTTAATGAGGAAATCAACATCAAACATGGCGGTATCCTGAGCAAAGATGGCACCAAGAGACTCGGTGTCAAGATCATGTTACTTGCTGGAGGGGATTTGATTGAAAGTATGGGAGAACCGAATGTTTGGGCCGAGCAAGATCTGCATCACATTTTAGGGAATTACGGGTGTCTGATAGTTGAAAGAACCGGTTCTGATGTAAGATCTTTCTTGTTGAGTCATGACATCATGTATGAGCACCGGAAAAACATCTTGGTAATTAAGCAACTGATTTACAATGACATTTCTTCTACGAAGGTGAGACTATTTTTGAGACGAAATATGAGTGTGCAGTATTTGTTACCCAACAGTGTCATAAGATACATCCAGGAACACAATTTATATGTTGATGAAGGAGAGCCTGTGGGACTGGTGTTGAACAAATAGATTTTCTGACCTCTGACGGGATCAGAGCTCATATATTTAAATATGAATTGAAGTGTTGATGGAGCTGGTACAGATTTGAACTCAACTTCAGCTTTAAATTTTTAAACTTGAAAATTTACTTTTAAAAGACGAAAAGGCATCACTTTAAATTGCTTTTTGCAACAATCACGATAGTGTAGATGTAGATGTATTTTTAGCGTATAGAAACATACTATTACTGGATGAAAGTTGTTCTTGCTGTCTGTTTATCCTTTCACAACGGGATATCCAATCACTTTGGCCCGAAAAGAAGCCGGATACTGTCTACGATGCAGTTGCTGCAATTACCGCTTTTAAAAGTTACTTCGTTTCTTGTGCCAATTTAACTGCTGCATCACGACCGGAAACCTTTGATAAGACCGAAGTGTTAAAAAAACTCTTCTTATGTCTAAACTCCGATATTAAAGACCTCTTTCATCGGGATCGTGATTACCAACAACTCGGGTGAACTCTGTTCTCAATGGGTATCATATACAACGGAGTCGCATAACATGTTTTTAAGAAGCTCTTAGATTTGCCTACCGTTACAAAATCCCCTTGCCGCAGGTTACGCTGATAGACATGACACCATTTCTCGTGTATACTATATTTTCTCTGAAACTGAAACATCAGCAGCACACCTGCATGAACCACATTTCAAACCATATAAATACTAAAACATTTTTATAATGTCCAGGAAAAGACACGGTAAATATCAATTCAATTTATAATATAAAAATCTCTATAATTGTTTTTTCTAATTTCTTGCTTAAACATTAATTTACAACTTCGTTTTTTAAACCATAGTAACTAATTCTTCAGCAGAAGTTGGATGAATTGCAACACAGCTATCAAAATCAGCCTTAGTTGCTCCCATCTTGACAGCAACACCAAAACCTTGTAAAATTTCACTGGATGCATCACCAATCATGTGTAAACCAACAACTTTTTCATTCAAAGATTTAACACAAACCAGTTTATAAGCAGTTGGAACTTTATGTTCGCTCATAGCATAATACATACCATTGAATTTAGACTTGTAAACCTTAATATCATCTTCACCGTATTTTTCAACGGCTTCAACTTCAGTCAAACCAATAGTACCAGCTTCAGGATGTGAGAAAACTGCTGTTGGTACATTGGTATAATCTTGCTTCAAATCTTTAAATTGCTCACCTCCAAAAAGTCTGTTAGAAAGTTTTCTACCGGCAGCAATTGCAACAGGAGTCAATTCCATATTACCAACAACATCACCAAGTGAATAAACGTTTGGAACATTAGTTCTCTGATATTCATCAACAATAACTTGTCCCTTTTCATTCAGTTTCAACCCAATATGGTCAGTACCAATACCAAGCAAAGACTTTCTACCCATAGTCCAAATCAATTCGTCGACAACAATATGAGAATCATCTGTCAGATAAACCTTCTTTTCACCAGATTCTAATTTCTCAATTTTAGAAACATAAACCTTGGTGTGGATATTGACACCTTCCTTTTGATACACCTCCATGACATTTTCCTTGATAATTTGATCAAATTTAGTTAAAACTGAATCTCCTCTTAAAATCATATGAGTTTCAGATCCCAAACCATTGAAAACACCTGCTAATTCGACACCAATGTAACCACCTCCGACAATTGCGACTTTCTTTGGTTGTGAGCTCAATTTGAAGAATCCATCAGAATCAATACCGTATTCATAACCAGGAATATTCTTTGGGAATACAGCTTGTCCACCAGTGGCAATGAGAATGTTATCGGCAGTAAAAGTTTGGATATTTGAGGCGTCGTCTCTTGACACAACTTCAACTTTACCTTCTTTGTTGAATCTGGCAAATCCATAAATATAATCAACACCTTCTTTGGTCAGATTACGTTCATAGATACCGTTCAATCTGTGGATATATGCGTCTCTCTTCAATTTGAAGTTTGACCAGTCAAATTCCAGGTTCAAACCAGCAGCATTTTTGAATCCATAATCAGCAGCCAATTTCAATTTGCTTGCCATATCGCTTGCATACCACATGACCTTCTTTGGGACACAACCAACGTTGACACATGTACCACCCATGGCTTTAGATTCAATCAATAATGTCGAGGCGCCGAATTTGGCAGCTCTACGAGCAGATGCCACACCTCCAGATCCACCTCCAATGACCAGATATTGATAGTGAGATTTCATAGTAGATCTTAACATATATGAGGCTTACCAAGAGCACGTCTTATCGTTGAAGTAGACACAAGAAGCAGACCTTCACAAGAAGAACTGGCGACCACAAAACCCCAAAAGCAAAAAGGCAAAAAGGCAAATCCTTATTTCTTTCTTGCCCCCACGAGTCCGAGAAAAAGCGAATTTGTCATCAAGAGAATTTTGTTCGGCTCAGGCTTTTAACATGAGAGACTTGTGACAGCAAGTAACAGGGGATGTGATGGTGTTTGTTTGTGGCGTTTATAGATCTTGTCTGGACCGTGTTTGAGTACACTTATTGGAAATTCTTTGTGGCAATTCGTTTGAAATGTAGTTTAGTTGTAAATACGGATTTGCCAATGTATACGTGTACCTGCCGTATGCAGTTATGACGAGCCCTTGGTATCTGGAGCAGCCTGAATGTCCCAAAAGACTTGTTTTGGCGGTACTGATTCCTGTCAATTCATCTTCCGTCGGTCAGCTAAAACCAGCCGGATATTGGTCTGTTGGTTACATACGATAATCTCCGCTGACGTAACCGGCATCTGAAATTGAAGCCCGAAACATGTAGCCAGTTCCCGGTCACCGAATTCCAGAATCCATTCAACGGGCTTTCCGTGTCACTGAAAAGACCCATTTGGTGTATTGACATCAATTTCAGTAATGGCCAGATTTTGCTGGTTTTTTTTCAAGATCTGACCTACATTTCAAATACTTAAACAAAATAGAGAGAGCAAATACAGAGTCAGTAAGACTCTTCACGACGTTGCCACTCAGAATTACTCATCCAAATTCTTTATGTCATCACACATACAAAAATGCGGTTGTAGAAACAGCAGAAAGTCAATACTTGCACACCCTGTTGGGATTCCGGGCTATAGCCGCCTAGGCTGTACTGCTATACTTTGTCTCCGCTTCAAACATAGTTTGGAAATACTCTCTACGCCGCCGCCCCACTAACAGATGTATTCTTTCTCTACAACACCTTATTCCTTAAAACAAAAACTACCTTCGTATCAAACAATGCCATTCTCCCAGCCCTTTACCACCAGGGCCTTCCTACCTTACACAATGCTCCTACTCCAGCTCTTCACTGTGGCTTACGTAATCACACATATTTTTCTCGAGGACATGAATTTCTCATTTTCCAAACAGAAAGGCAGAAAGAGGATGAAGGAAGAGAAAAAGCCCTGGGACCAGCACTAGACATATAATGAGCTCTATTTTTACCGCTGATGACATCGACAAGTTTGATGATACCAACCAGGATGTAGACGGTGACATCGATATGCAAGAACCATCCAATACAAGTGATAAGCCAGTTACCGGTACAACAAAACACGATGCCGAAGACGAGGACGACGAAGAAGACGAACCTAGCATTTCTCATAAAATACCGGCAATTCCAGAATTTACACGTGCTGACAAGACTTTGGATGAACTGATGGATCTTCTCGATGACCCTGACTTCACTCCAATAATTCCCGACGCTGTCACCGATTATTATCTCAACAAGAGCGGTTTATCGTTGGACTCCAGCGATACCGAATCGCTGAAAATCAAACGATTATTGGCTCTAGCTACACAAAAATTCATCAGTGACATAGCCACCGATGCGTATGAGCATTCTCGTATCAGATGTAATTCTGCAGTCTACACGGCGAACAACCCGCAAACACGATCCAGGCAGTTGTTAATGGCCACTATGGCCAAAGCGAAAGGAGGAAACAACGCCTCCTCCGACATGAACGAAGAGGCCGACGAGAATACCAACGCCAACACAAACCTCAACTCTTCTGTTGGCCAGAGTAAAGAAAAGGTGACACTAACTATAAACGATTTGAGTAACGCTCTAGAAGAATATGGTTTGAACATTAACAGACCGCAATTTTACAGGTGATGGTGCAAAAGGTTCTATATTGATGTATAGTAATTGTAAAATAATGGATTATTTGATACTTTAATGGATACTGGCGACACGGCCAAGTGTGGCATAGTAAGACGCATCAGAAATGATCATTTGAAACCACAAAAACAAAAGGTCTTGTAGTATTGTAAAGAGATATTGAAACACAAGAGCTCTTAAAAAATATCGCAGAAGTACACACCAACAACTGAACTGCGCTTTGAATAAAAAGGAGCTCAATAATACAAAGCTTATACGTGGATTTATATATCCCACCATGCAAATAATCTAAGTACAGATCGAGTCATCTCCTTTTCTTGTACCCAAGCGTTTTCGTTTCTGCAAGGACTTGAAAAAAAACAAAAAACCAAAGAAACATTAAAGAATCACAAGCATCACCATTGCATTCCACTGCTATGCACTCATGTATACTCAAACGAGGGAAAACATTGTCGTTTCCATCCATTGATATCCCACAATACAATTCCCTCCTTGGTCCCAATACAAAGCGTAGTATCACCTGCTTTATTTGCCAATTCCATTCCATTGATTTCAATATCCGAGTCGACGTAGAAAAACGGGTCTCTCAGTGGTGTTTCTAAGATGTTCACGTTGCGGTCGCAAGTCTGTTGTTTGATGATGTCGGTATTCCTTCCAAAAGGCCAGTTCTCCTTGAATGTATCCTCTTTGTCGTGGTTCCATTCATCGTCTTGATTCCACCATAAACTCCGTCCCAGCTCTGTTATACTGTCATTTCGTATCCTCGTAGGTTGGGACTCCACCTCATTATACGACAACAAATTAGAATGCAGCGGGTTGATATCCATAGCTGCTCTCCTTCTCAAGATGTCTTCTCTGTCGAAAGTCCCCTGGAGAACAATCCGATATCCGTCACGAAATATATTGGGACGATAGCTAGAACTACTGCCCAGGCTATACCGAGAATCTAGATATCGGTAACTCTCCAAATAGCCCATGTTCAAATCTCCTCCAAACGAATTCAAATCTTTAAAGTCTTCAAAATCTTTGATTATGGGTTGATTGTACCAGATTCGTGAACCTTCATCTTGATGTGCATCTGTGTAGCTGCTTTGGTGAAAGCTGCTTCCTTCTTGTCCATTTTCGTTCTCACTGCCATGGGGCTCTTCATTGTAAATCTCCTCTTCACTCTCTTCATTTCCTGTTCCACTGCTGTTTAGCATCGTTGGCGCAGTGGCTATGGGGTATCTTCCAAACATTTTAAAGTGAGAAGCATTTCTACCCTTTTCATACACCGCCAAAGAATCAGAAGAGTCGGTCTGGGTGCTGACTGAAGGTGGAACATTATACAAGTACTTGGGAAGCAGAATGACCGAGTGATTACTGAAATTTCGGGTGTCAATCAGATGAATCCTGCCCTGATGCTCCGAGATGCATATCAAATCGTTATTGTTGTAGCTTGTGGTTTTCACCACTCTGAAAGCCCCAGGTTGCGTTTTTGGTCGTGTTGAATGTATCGTGTGAATGGGCGCATTCAAATTCCTTAGATCATATATTAACGCCAGACCATCTTGGAAGCAAGTCACAAACTGATATCCGTTTGATAAGAACGATGTGGAGAATCCACAATCACCTTCCGTTTTCAGGATTTCAAATGCATGACTGTCTTCAGTTGGATGCGACAGGAATATCTTAGATGAGTCTCCTACAGTGATCAACGTTTTGTTGTCAGGAGAAAGAATGGAGTGATTCAATGCTACCTTCAAGTTAATTGGAGTGGCAGACTGATGAACAGAAGATGGCAGTATATCGTATTGATACAAATGTTTGTCATTGTTACAGAGATAACTCCGGTACTGGTTGTTTCCAATCTTGTTGATATTTACCGAATTTGTAATGAAATCTCCTACTTGGAAGTCTTCAGTCATGTCTGTCGAAGAATTATAAATTGAAAACGAACCTTTTTGAATACCAATTGGATTAGAGTCATTAGTTGATACACTACTAATTCCCCCGGTTACTATGATACCGTCTAGCTCGTCAAGACATCGGGGAGTTGATTGGAACTGGACAGATGTGTAATCTAGCAAGTCTGTATGAACCCTTCGTTTGGCGTTCAACGAACTGTGTTTGAGAGAGAATACTCGATTCTTGTAGGGAAACAAAAATGAGTAGTCTTCTTCCATCCTGAACTCGGATTTACCAGAAGAATTAGAGCATAACAAAAGGTCTTTTAGTTGCCAATGTGGCGAAGATAATGAAATGTTGACATAATTGGAGTATCTGCTCAGTATGGTTCTGGCGAAGTATCTGCATTCCGGAGCAGATCGTATATTGTGATGTGCCAAAGGAGGTGGATGTGGTATGTGTTCTTGTATAGTCATGGGTGTTATGAATAGATAAAGGTTGAAAGGAATAGGACCCGACCGTTGAGGTAACTGTTAATTGATAAGATAAGAAATTTTGACGGGGAGGAGAGAGGGCGGAACTGAGGGATAGGGCGATTGGTGAAAGCTGTGGGCCGATTGCACGCGCAAGACGGGGCATAAAATTTAATTCGGCGGGAGAAACATTTGGGCCAGTAATGGATGTATCTTCGGAACCAGGAGGGACGCAGGAAACAAGGTCAATAAAAAATATGAGATCTGGGGCGCGCAGAAAGAGATTGGAGTCGGCCCAGAATGTTTAGGTGATTCTGCAGACAGATTCTGATGCAGCGTCTTGTTTTTACAAACTAGCACTGTTGACCCCTCTTCTTGTGGCTAAATTACCCAGCAGACAAGTTCATTCAAGTAAATTCAGTTTCTGAAATGTGGAGAAACATTATTACCCTTTTGTTTGCTGTGACAGACATCTTGCAATGCTTCACTCTATGCGATTCTTTGCGCAGTGAGCGAGACGGCACAGTATTAGCAGTGAATGTGTATCCACAGGAAAGTGGTTTCTTTTCTTCTTTTATTTCATTACTTCCTTTTCAAGTGTACCTGTAAACCATTCAAAATGTTCTAAGAAAGTCATACTCTTATGTACATTGTACCATCAGATTGGCTTCTTTCACAAAAACGCAAAAGCGTGCCAAAACAATTATCCGGGTGCAGAAAGTGGCGGGCCACCGGGGGCTAAGATAAATTTTCCCCCGACCTCACTACAACTTTTCCCACGGCCAATCCCCAAACTCCTCCCCGCGAAACATGTCTCTGTCCACGAACACAACATCGTGTTGAACACAAACTGTTTACGGATATAACCATGGTAACGTCCTTTCGTCTCTGTTTCAATCTATCATACCCGAGCAGCATGTCATCAATAGTATACCTGCTAGATTCCAAAGCACGCTCTTTGATTTATAGAGACTACAAAGGTGACGTACCTTCGTCTATAGTGGAATCATTTCCTAGACTTCTCATCAAAAACGGATCAACAAAACATAACGTTACGGCCGATGCCAACTTGTCAACCTCTGAAGACTGTCCACCAGTACTATTTCACAACGGCTACAGTTTTGCGTTCATTTTGCATAATGATATATATATTCTAGCTGTTTCAAAGAGTGATGTCAACGTGTTCAACGTTCTTGTTTACTTAAACAGTCTGGTTGAAGTTTTAACCTCACACTTCAAAGAGCTAAATGAAACCTCCGTGAAGGACAACTACTCTGTGATTTACGAACTTATGGACGAAATGATGGATTTTGGTATTCCGCAGCTCACTGACGACAAAGTGTTGACAGAATACATCACACAATCTTCATTCACCTTTGAGAAACTGATTAAAAAGGTGTCACATTCTGCAACATCGACGCACAAAAAGATCAAGCAGTCCAAACAGGAAAGGCGAGCAGCCCCAACAACGTTGACAAACACAGTCTCTTGGAGACCACAAGGTATAAAATACAACAAAAACGAGGCATACCTTGATGTGATTGAAAGTATTGACATGCTGATCAACTCAAAAGGTCAAATGTTGACCAGCGAGATTTACGGTAATATCAGGTTGAAGTCCTATTTGAGTGGTATGCCTGAACTTCAGCTCGGATTGAATGACAAATTCATCAAAAGTGGCTTGAAGTCGATCAGATCACTCACAGGTGATTACGAGGAAGAAACCGAGACCGAAGCAAAGTCAGCAATTGAAGTTGAAGATGTCAAGTTTCATCAATGTGTTAGGCTTCCCAAGTTCGAACAGGACAAGGTCATTTCGTTTATTCCCCCAGATGGAGTCTGCGATTTGATCACCTACCGAGTGCATTCATCTTCACTCAAGCCGCTTTTCTTGATTGAATACAAGTTCAAAAATCACTCCAATACAAGGCTTGAAATTCTAGTCAAAGTCAAGGCCAATTTCAAAAACAAGGTTTCTGCCAATAACGTGGAAATCAAAATCCCAGTTCCATCAGATATTGATTCACCAAAGTTCCATTACCAAAAGGGTAAATTGAAGTATCTCCCGTCTGAGAACATGATTAGATGGAAATTCAGGAAAATTGAAGGCGGTAAGGAATATGTGATGGTCTCTGAGCTTATGTTGCAGTCTATTACCAACGACGACGAATTGTCAAGTTTCAGAAAAGTTCCCATCAACGTCAAGTTTGAAATGCAGGGATTTGTGACCAGTGGATTACAGGTCAGATACTTGAAAATCAATGAACCTACTATGGATTACCAAAGTTATCCATACGTGAGGTATATAACACAAAGTGGGGATCATTATGATATACGGAGCGGAAAATACGGCATCTAATTATATTGTCTTTTAGAGGCCTTGATTTTTCGTCCCGAGAGACCCAACGGTGACCGTACATGGAAACAGACTTATTTTCATGATGATATCTGCCACAAGATCGTATATAAACTTCTCTGTATGTGTATTACATAGCTGAGCTGCTTTGCATTCTGCAGAAGCTGCGAAGAAGAATTTATTAGAAAAAACCGTCCGTGACAACGGACGGCAATGCTTTGTGATGAATTGATCAACTTGCTAACTTAGGTTTCCGAATCCTCCTCGACCCCATCAATCCAGTGGTAGCCACTCAGAGCAATGGTTTTTGTCATAACAACTCCGTTGCTGGCAAGCAAATTTATTTCCTGAAAAGAAGTAAACACAAACAAGAGGCTGAACAAGCCGTTGCATTTTTCTTTGGAGGCCAATGCAACCAGCACGTAGACATTCAATATACAAAAGGCACAACAAACCGGTAGCAGAACCATTTTTATCGGTTTTCCACCGATTTTCTAAACAGTTCGAAGTTTCTACATAATGCTGATATTCCGGGGACTTCATAGTGAGGGAAAAGGCACATTATCCAATACTGGAATTCCAGAGGACTGCTCCCCTGCATCCTCATCCATTCAAAGTGCCATGCTAGACCCGTGTTAATGTAACGTAGTACTCGCAGCAGCTCTGGTGCAGCGCGGTCGTACAAGCGCAAATATTCACTTATCTCATCTCATCCCATCTCATCTCATGCCATTTCATTCCATCCCATCCCATCTCATGCCTTGCCACCCTCTTGACGCTATGTCCATCCCTTTATATACTTTCCTTGAAACTAGCCTGAGAAAACCATACGTATTCCAGTTCATCTCAGACAAAACATGCTATCATAAACTGAAACCAACAGCCTTTACCCCTATTTAGGTGGCGCTTTCGTATTTGTGCTGCGATTAAATAATAATATCATACTTTACCTCCTTTTTGTTGCGTTTTTGATTTCCCATTCATTTTACTCAAAATATATTTCTTCTGGTTTACTACATCAATTCAAAAAAGCACAACAAAAAGTAATAACGCCTCTCACGACACCCCATCCAAACCCTGGCCTTATCACGGCGCATTTCTATACCTCATTTGGTGAAAAAACGACAAAACGAGACGATTTTTTTCTGAATTTTTCAGTTTTCACGGTTTTTTTTCTGGAAAATTGAAATGATCTGAATCAATCTGTGTTTAGCCTTTGTTCAATCAACACGAGCTAGATTTTAAACTTCTATCAGGGTCATGGATAAGGAAGAAAAATACTTGGAATACAAAGGGCTCGGTAACAGCGCGTTCAAAGAGCAACAGTACGAATTAGCTATTGAGAAATATTCATTAGCAATCGAAGAAATTGAAAACAACGAAGGGAAATATAATGCCGCATTGGCAATTTTGCACTCCAACAGAGCTCAATGTCAACTAAAACTTGAAAATTACGGTTTGGTCATTGAAGATTGCACTAAGAGTATCAAATATGATAATAAATTCTTGAAAAGCTATTACAGAAGAGCTATTGCTAATTATGCCATCAGTGAGCTCGAGGTGGCTCTAAAAGATCTTAAAACGGCCAAAACAATTTCTCCTAAGGATTCCAAGATCAACAACCTGTTTAATGAGATTTCCAAAGAATTAAGAATTCAAAAATTTGAAGCTGCTATTGACGTTGTAGAAAGAAGTATCTTTTCTACTATCGACTATTCCCATTTGGATTGTCATTTGGAGGTGGAAAAGATGGATCGAACAGATGGTGATGTTTCCATTAAGAACATGAGCAGATCATATATCGACAATATGATCAAGTTGTTCAAAGACGGTAAAAATCTCGACAAAGGTGATGCGTTTGCAATTGTGAATGCTGCCAACTCCATTTTCAAAACTGAAAAATCTCTGGTTGAGATTGGCTGGGACGACGAAAAGATCCAAAAGATAACTGTTTGTGGAGACACCCACGGTCAGTTTTATGACGTGTTGAATATTTTCCAGAAATTCGGAGACGCTTCCGATGATCACGTTTACCTCTTCAATGGTGATTTTGTTGACAGAGGCTCTTGGAGTTGTGAAGTGGCTTTACTGTTGTATTCTTTGAAGGTGTTGTATCCTAACAAAGTTTTCATCAATAGAGGAAACCACGAGACCGATGATATGAACCATGTATATGGATTCAAAGACGAATGCAAATACAAATATAACGAGAAGCTGTTTAAATGCTTCAGTGAGTCATTTGGTAGTTTACCATATTGTACTTTGATCAATTCCGAGTACTTGGTTATGCACGGGGGATTATTCAGTGAAGATAACGTGAAAATTGACGATTTGAAGAAAATCAACAGATTCAAGAATCATAAGGGACAACCTCCAAAGAAGGGATTACAGATGGAATTGCTGTGGACGGATCCACAGATTGGGGAGGGTAGATCGTTGAGTAAAAGAGGTATTGGTATGCAGTTTGGCCCAGATATCACTGCTGCCTTTTGTGAGGCAAACGGACTTAAGGGTGTCATCAGATCCCACGAAGTCAGACAAAATGGTTACGAATGGGAGCATAATGGTAAATTATGTACTGTGTTCAGTGCTCCTAATTACTGTGATGCACAGGGAAACTTGGGTGGTGTGATTGAATTTCATAGAACGGGTGAAATGAAGTGTCACAGTTTTGAGGCTGTTCCACATCCTGACATACCGCCAATGAATTACACCAAGAACCAGTTTGGCTTTTAAAACGCTGAGAAATTATCAAGAATCAATATCAGCGACGGATTGTATAACTAGTAATGTAATGTGTACAGACTATAAAATGTAACTTCGATAATACAGGGGAGAAGAAACTAATGTGATTACTGAGTGGTTGCAGTTTGTTGTGATGCTTAGAATCACCTTGACTGCTCTGTTTGATGAATAAAAATAAACTGGGTTTTGATTTATGGGGTAGTGTACAGTTAACAATAAAATCAGTGGACTCTATTAACAAAAAAAATTTTAGAACCTAATTGTAGGAAATTGGAGATGTTTAGATACATGGGCTTTATGCATAGACAGGTCAATATGTTACGGGTTGTCTATTGGTACAATCACGCAAACCATGATTAAAGAGTACCTCCGGAATTTTACAAAGTTATTAGACAATAACAGTCCATATACATGTCGATTTTTGAGTTTTCGATCATCTTTCTAAATATCCTAGGGGATGTAAGAGACCAGCACACACGACCTGGAATAAACTCCCACATCTTTGGTGCGGTCTCTGTTTTTCTAGGAAGAGCTGTAGAGGGAGGCAATCTGGGTTAAGGCATTCACCACCCTACAATATATAATCTTCCATAATGAGTTGCCAAAAGAGAATAACCCAGTACCGCAAGCCAACGACCGGGCGGCCCGGCTCTCTTTTATAGTTCTGGTGCTGGACGTTTTCGCGCGCGAGCACCACGCTGATGCAACGCTGCCAGAAAAACATGTCGTATCCGTACGAAAATGAAAAGAGGGTTTTCTTCGGCCAATGCAGTTGGTGTTGCCAAATGGAGGCTCCTTGACGGTGTGCGATTCTCTATATAATGTATTAGACTATGTGCATCCGGTAGATGATGTGTACAATGTGGAAATTGAAGCTGGTCACAAATTCAACCTACTCTTTGATTCGATAGACACTTTGTTTGCTCGATCTTCGCAATTTACCTTGACAGCTCACGCAAACGGCACAACGACTTTGCAGCAATATGTTCCTGCGCTCCACGAATCGCTCACGGGCCAGCTTCCGTCAATCTCGTCCGAAAACGGTACTATTGTCGTGGAGAGAAAAATGTTTTACATTGGGCGGGCTACACTGGACATGTACAGAGACAAAAGTGGAGGGCTACGAACGCTGATCAGTAGTATTCCAGGTCTACAAAGAATACTTGACAATAAATGGTTGTCTATAGTGTTTGCAGCTATGGTATTTTTTGCTATGTTACCGGTTGTGATTCCGTATATTGATCCAGATTTCGGGCGTCGTTTGGCAGAAGCGCAGCGTGAAGCCGAAGAGCTCGCGGCCAAAGATGCAGAGACTGAGGAGAGCTCGAAAACCCAATAGTTAGGTTATTCACCACGATATTGATTGCTCTGAATACCTGCTTTATATAGAAATCATGATATATTCCTTATCAGATATGCGGTGTAACAAAATGTAACGACATACTTTCAAGCCTATTGAATTGTATACGTGTGCCGACGTTTCTTTTCAATTTCCCACCATTAGCGTGGCTTGGATCCTGGCCCACGGAGCGATCAGTTTGTATTTTTTAAAACTTTCGCACTTGCAACTGGGCCGTCCCGGTACGACACGACCCGATTCTTTCGTACCTTGCCTTGTCTATTGTGCGGTTTTTGGCTGCTATTGTTTTTCAGCAACAACGGAGACCCTTTCCAAACTATAGGACAAACCTTGGCCATATATTTTAAAGCCAGCCTAGACAGATATCCCGTACATACGGTATCAGTACCGACAGACAAGATAACTACATCATCCTATATTTTTTTTTTGTAAACCACGGGGCCATAACTTCCTTTTTAAAACTTCCCCGCCCCAAACACAAGCCCCCACGTGCTGGTCAGACCACCAGATAAAATTTCCATATTTTTTCCCTGGCCGCCTGTCAAGCAAAGACCCAGTTTTCTTCCCCAATCTGAAGCTATGAACATCGTACCTCCCCGGAGTGCAGGAACCGGCAGATACTGGATCCCAAAGTCGGCAACAACTCCCTACAGTACAACTGTACCGAATGCGAGCCTGAACAGCCCAAACAACAGCAATTCAGTTCAACAAGATGTTGCCCATGATAAAGATAACGATAAACAAGATGATGGACACTGGGAAAAGATACCAAAGACAACACCAGCTCAATTGTTTTCTGTCAATGTGATAACATGTCTAGTTCTGTGGTACAGTTTCTCCTCACTCACGACTCAGTTGACTAAACACATCCTTAACGACTTCGACTTCCCTGTTTTCGTAGGGGAATTCCAATTCCTGTTCAATTTTATCCTAGGATACATCACCATTTATTCCTGCCGAGTGTCTGATACCAAAAAATTCTTCCCCAAGGCGACGTTCCCCCAAAACAATTCTTTTAAAATCAACAAAACCATGTTCAGGATATTCTTTCCCATGGGAACATTTCAGTTTGTGGGAAAACTTTTCAGTTTAGCGGCCACTTCCCTCTGTTCCGTGGCCACGGTTTCCTCCATCCGAGCATTGAGTCCGCTTTTTATTGTATTGGGATACAGAATTTACTACAAAGTGCTATTCCCGCTTCGAACTTATGTTTCCCTTATTCCGCTTCTTCTCGGCGTCATAATCATTGTTATTTCCCAATCAGACTACTCAACTAACCTCAAACTCTCTCTATATGCACAACAACTCAACGAATCCAATCTTTTAAATGATACCGAGGTTTCTGACCCGGGAGATGGAACCAATACCGTCTCCACATTGAGTTCTATTCTTGGTTTTTTCTCTGAAAATCCCATTCAACTGGACGGCATTGTGTATGCTCTTATTTCTACTACAATATTTGCAGCTGGATCCATCTACGCCAAGAATATCATTTCCAATAATTTCAATCCATTATATTTATATAAAGAGAAAAAGGACATAGCAAAAGTGGCTATTCTTTCAACAGAGTCTACCACCGATTTGACTAATATAGATATTGAAAAAAACTATGATGCAAGTTTCCAGGATGAATTTCAACAATCATCTTTTAATGAGAAGTTTGACAAGACAAGTTCAGGAAAAGTTGATAAATTGACAACCTTGATGTATTGCTCATTGTATGGTCTACTATACTCGATACCAACCTTTTTAACTTACGAATTACCATCTTTATTAACTCCTAAACTTATCCCATCCAATGTCAATGCAGATTCAATCATTGAAATACCAAACTACTGCCTCATACCCTGGAATCTGTTAATTGTTAACGGATTTTCATATTTTGCACAGTCGCTTCTAGCATTTCATATTCTAGGTATGTTGCCAACGGTGTCATATTCAATTTCTGCAATGATGAAAAGGATTTTTGTCATTGGCATTAGTATCCTTGTCAATGGTAAAGATATTGGTATTTTAGAATGGTTGGGGTTGTTGCATGTTTCTGCCGGTCTCTATATTTATGAAAAATGGGGGTCCAAAGATAGATGAGAATTAAAGAAAAAAATACGTGTACTATACAATCGTTACACACATTGGCATCCGCCATTTATTCCTAGTACATCCATTATATGATGCGTTTAATCATTATTTTAAAATATTCCATTTTTCCTTCCATTAGTTCCAGATTTCCCACTATTGTTCCATTACTCTTCTTTCTGTCCGCTTCCATTTCCATTGAAATCTGACTTTTAATTTCGTTTCCATCGTTTCCCTTTTTTTTCTGTTTTTTTAGTCCACATCAGCATTGTAACTCATAACCTTTGTATTGTTTGTACAAATAATTAATTTACTGTCATACGTCCCACATCCGGTGTAATTTGAACACCAATACTCAGAGTAAACTTCAAACAATAAGACAAGTCACATTAGTTTGCTTTATTCTACTTCAAACATATAAGTTTCTCGTCTGTCCCAATAATAACATTGAATTTATCGACTCCTACTCGATTCAGCTTGAAATCACATATCTCGTCATTATGTAAGTCCTTAATCTCAAACACCTCCTGGAAAATATCAAACTGCTTAGATAAATAATATACCTGAAATTTGTTCACAGTTTTCACCATGAATAGCCAGCCTCTACAATAGTCGTTTTCCATAAAATTTGTGCAATTCCTAATCATTTGAAGTTCTTGGCCTATATTTTTCTGAAACACAAGCCCGTAGTTCAATTTCCAAACCAGCACTCGGCCCTTTGCGGTAATTCCAAAAACATAGTTATCATCTTCAAATATATCAAAGTCCATAATCTTACTATGATCTTCGTCTGTTTCTAGTTTCTCCATTAATGAAAGCTCTCCTAAACCTCCGACTTTACTCGGTTCATGCCAAACACATAGCCATTCTCTATCTTTATCCAAACTGATCAAGATTCTGTCTTCCACAAAATACTTGATGTCGCAGATATCAGTGTAATGACCACCTATGAGCGACCCTATTTCGATGAGACTCCAATCTTTTTTGGCTGTTTTGATATATTGCAATTTGACCATGCTACGTTGGGCATTGGTGATGTATTTGGTATCGTCATTTGTATATTCATATAACTTGATCAGTCCATTGTCAAAACCAAGCAGAAATTTACCAATACCCAGAATTTTGAGAGCTGTAATGGACCCGCCAACTACAAATCTCTGAAACTTGAACACATTGTCTATCATGATACCATTTTTATTGATAAGCTTAATTCTCATGGATCTACCACTCTTATCAACGCATACATCTTCATCTGATTTGACAGCAATCCAATGTCCGCTTTTCTGATCCAAAATGAGTCTGTGACATCCACCGTGCTCTTGTTCAAATTGGATACGGTTTTCATATCCCTGTTTGAAGCCATGCAAAATATCAGTAAATTCGGCATTCTTTTTAGGATGCTTTTTCTTGAATATTTGAAGCGGGGTTTGCCCAAAGTTGTGGATTATCGAGGTTACTACAGCTCGCTCGTGTTGATCATGTATCTTGTCCAAATCAATACTTCCATTATAGCTCAAGTGATGGAACACATTGGTGGCATTCACTGCTTCGCTACCTTGTTGTTTATATCCAAAAATCAAGTCAATCCATTCATCCAAATGTTTGCTCACATGATCACTTTCCAATGCGTCCCGCATAATATTGACGAACTTCACGGGATTATGATCGCACCATGGGGGCAATTCCACATCGTTAACCGCTTTGCCATTTTGTAGTTTTCCGAATTGCAAGTGGTTGGTATTGAGTAAGAAATTAGGCAAATAAAAGAACTCAGGGACCAATTCTCTGACATCGGTTGTGTTTTCACCCGTCAAGCTCTTCCATAATTTAGAAACGGAGTAAAACAACCGGTCAGGGAAATCCAATTTCCCGCCTTGGAGTTTCAAGTACGATTCGGTGAACGGACGCAGTCGGATCAAATATGATGCAACGATCATGGCTGAAGAATAGTGCGTCCCATAATGAAACGGTGGGGTATCTGTAGACATCTCTTGTGTTGCCGTGTATCTTTCCTTAAATTTCAACTCTCTAGCTTTAGTTTGTGCTCCCATCGGTTTGGATAAGTCTCTGAAATTCATGGCATCATTCAAATCAATTTTGGCAGATTCATAATTAGACAAAACAAATGGGAAAACTTGGTATTGCGTCAAATCGTTGAACGTTCTACCGGCGATTGTGTTTATCAACATCAAGTACTGGAAATTGGAAATCTCGCCGTTACACCACTTTGTCGTTATCAACGAAGAAGAAATATCGGATCCAAATAACGAATCAACAAATTTGACACCGGGGCTGATCTCCTTGTGCTCAAATAGCTTGTTGGTTTTAAATTTTTGAGTGGATGCCAGTTTCAAAGCCATTTCAAGATTCGGATTCCTTAGTTTGGCGGTAATATTGCCATTAAGCTTATTAAATATATGATTTCTCCGGCTGGTGTTGATACAGGTTAGCAAAACAGACGTTCCGTCTCTAAAAAACAACTCAAACCCAACGTCTCTCAATAAAAACTTCCTTTTGGAAATTGAGACCAAGTTTTTAAGTAACCAGCTTTTGGAGCTATGCACTCTAAATTTTTCGGCCACAGGTTCCAATGAGTCAACACTGAGGTTGTTCAATAGTTTAACAAAATTGTCCCTTTCGTGATCTGTTGCTTCGTAGCTACACAAAATATCACCTTGATTGCTGAAAAAGTAGCCATCAACAATATACAAATGCTCGATACCCAGGACCATAATCGACTCAACTGTCTCCAATCCAAGTATTTGGGTAACGTTAAACACTTCATCAATTCGATCATTGACAAATAAATCTCTCAAGATTCTTCGATTTTTGTCTTCATCAAAATCATCATCTGCTTTATCGAGTAATGATATAATATTGAAAGTTTCTAAATCAGTCCCCAATGCTATATTGGAATCCAAGGTAGGTATTTCTTTTGTATCCTTGTTGTGACTGTCCTGGCCCAACTCCTTCGGCACCGCTTTTAGCGAGTCGGTTTTCATACCTTGTGATTGATCCAAAAGCCTAATAAGCTTGTCCCGTTTTCGATTCAAACCTTCACTGTGGTAGAGAACAAATGATGCAGGAAACTCTGGATATGAGCAGTTACCTCTTAGTGATTCATACAGACCAATGTAATGATAATAGTCATCAATTTCATCCTGAATGTGTGCATTGAGAGTTTTCATTTCACTGTTGAATATCATCTTATTGAACGGATTAATATCCAAATCTATCAGTCGATTTGATTTAGTCATTGCTAGTTTTTCTTTGATGTATTCTTGAGGGATCTGTTTGCAAGTGTGGTCGATATTTTGCAAATATGTCTCGTATGCCTGCCTGTAGCACAGGTCGAAAAATCTGCAAAGTGTTGTATTTTCATTGATATATGCGCCAAATGTATCATCATCCAAAACAAATATATTCTCTATCAGTCGTTTGAACTGTACTCGTATCTCGTCGTCTTCGTAAGCGTCAATTATTTTTGCAAAATCTCCAACCCTGAGTAAGACCCTCATACAATTTACAGCAAGCGACTCCAAACCTATACCCAATGACAAAAATCTAGTGAATAGAGAGAACAACTCCATAAGTTGACTGTCGTTATGGGATTCCACTAAAATGCTCTGGTTTGACATGAACGTCTCAAAACATGAAATAAATGTTTCTTTTCGGCTGTTGCATTTATCGGGTAAGTCTTCCATAAAGTACATCATCATGGTAATATATGATGAAGTAAACTCTGTTGTCAACGCTTGCATATGGACAAGTAGATTACCATTAGGTTTCTTGTAATTTTTGATGTACTCAATAAGTAACGATATGACTACGTGATTTTCCAATGTCGTGTTGGGTTTGATTTTAAAATATGATTGCAAATAGCAAATGCACATTTTGACAATAATAATTGTTTGATTTGTGTCTGTGAATAACAAAACCATTAAACTCTTAAAATCCTTCACTTTCCGAAGAAATAATGGCATGAAGATAAAATTGAACTCAATCTGATAATTCATCTGCAGTTTTTCCAGCAAAATCAACAATGGTTGATTCACCCCGGCATATAATTTGTCAATTAGTATCTCGCCTAGGAATTTGGAGTATTTAGCGTTCAATTCGGGACTTCTTTGTTTGATTGACATCATCAAAAACAAAAAATGTCCCAGCCATTCGTCATTTTGAAGAAATGCAGATTCCAGAACTGAATTTGTTTTTGATGTAAGCAAAAAGTTGATATAATTATCAAGAACAGCATACGCTTTATCATCCGTACCTAATTCCAATGATGCAAACTTCATTAGGTTACTCAAAACAGCAAGATAATGGGGTGATTTCACCTTTTCTGTAAGTTTTGCCGGAATATTCTTGGCGACTCCCACAAAATCTAAGTTAGCGGTGCACTCAAGAGATATATTGAAAATTCCAAGATATAATTTGACTAGAATTTCGTTTTCTTTCCAATCATTCCTCAAAAGGTTTGCAAGCACTGAAAAGACCCCAGAAGACAACATAGCCTTGTATGTTTTTTCTCCCATTTCAGCTACGTATAATACCAAGAGCTCGACACCCAACTTCCTAATTGGTAACGCTCCTTTCAAAAGCGATAGCAAAAATTTGACTGACAAAGTCTTTAGAATCTTAGGTTGTTCGTAAGCTAAACGTTTGATTATTATTAGGATTGTTTCGATACCCATATCGCTGCTGTTAAGGTTTTGCTTGTTTAATGCAAAAATAACATGCAAAACTAAAAATCTCATCACCTCTGGAGAATGATTGTAATTGACAGCAATCCACAAGATATTGTTCTCAACTTGTAAAAGAGATTCGTCAAAATTGTTTTTCTTCAAAGCCAAGAGTACTCGTTTGATTATTTTCATTTCAGACATCTGCCTTATATTAAACTGATGATATTTGCTATCTTGTGCAAAAACAGTAAACTGGAAAAGCAAGAATTTGCTTGTGGTATCATCACCCATTTCAATTGAACCCTGCCAGATTTCAAAGTCTAGTATGAGCGCTCGGTATGCAACTCTATTCTTCAAAATTGAGTCTCCAGGAGAGCTCAGATTGTATCCCACGTATGATAAAATAGACTCCAATATCTCAATTGAGATTAGATGCTTTTTGGATTTCAAAATTGAAGCAAGCATTTCGTATCCACAATCTGAAGTGAAGCTATTCTCCATAATTTTGTAGCAATTCAGTGTATTCAAAAGAAGATCGAGACTTCTCAATAGAGTTTGAGGGTCGTCTGCAACTTCCAAAAGTTGCAATAGACATACCAAACCACCAATGGAATTCAACGAATCAATGCAATGCGTGCCTTTTTTGCAACAAATCTTGTGTTGTCTAAACCTCGATTTATCGAGTTCTGGGTTTAAGGAGTATGAATTCCAACATAGTAGAACTTCAGATTTGGGAAAGGTGAAAGAAACCAGATTTTCTTGGTACCCATTCAAATGGTTATGCAATGCTAAATATATATCAAAATAAGCAGATGGATGTATCAAATCGCTTAATTGCGAATCCTGTAAGGTACCTGAATATGAATGTGACAAAGCATTGAGAAACATGATCCATTTGCCATACTGAACGGTGTCAAGTACAAAAAGTGACTTTATTTCCAAAATTATCCCAGTTCCCTTCGACGGCCCTAGTAGCAACAACTGACAGGTATTGGATTTACTTGGGCATGAATTTTTAATGAATGAGAATTTCAAGTTTGGGGAGTTAATCCCTTTGTTGAAAACATTGATAACGATCTTTGATTCAACATGTATCCCGTCGATATACACGTCAATTCTCAATCTCTTCGATCCTTCTGATACGTGGACGTATGATATATTGTAAATTTCATCCAGCATTATTTGAAAGCAACTGAATATATGTTTTTCAGTTTGGGTAGCAATACCAAGTTTTCCATTCTCGACATAGTATTCCAAGAGTTTTTCAGAATTGGAATCCTTCAATTGCATAAACGTGTATTTCCCCACATTTCCCAAGGATTTAAAGTAGCAATGCGAACTGTTTAGTTTCAAGAAAGTCGAAATCGTAAAACTCAATTTTGAGCTGATTAAATCCAAACCCTTGAATATTATATTTTGCTTCGGTTTGTAGAGTAAAGTGGTACCGATCATTGTTTTCTTGTGTTCAAAAATGTCGTAAAATATTTGTGAATATTTGTCCTGGTGATATGCGTGCCTGTACAACCTCAACAACTGTTTTGGGGTAAATCCGAACTCGGTCACCTGGTCTAGCAAATCAGTTACGATATGTAATAAAACCTTGTCAATATTTGTTTCATTCAACTGATCCAATAAAACATCCGCCATCTGTTCCGAGAACATACTAATTTTATTAATCAAAGAGAACTTCATGATTTGGCCGATACATATCAAAACCACATATCTAAATTTAATGACTTCTTTTTTGTGTTCATGGAATAAACATTTCAGTATACGGACCACATTCAGAAGCAATACATCTTCATCGATTCTATCGCCTGAATTCAAGTCAAACAATATCGGTCGTATTTTCAGTATGTATGATATTCTTTCTTCGATATTGGCCAAAACCGACTCCCCGATGTCCGTCTTGTCTGCTGCTTGAACCAGTTCATTATCTGATAACACATCAGCGGTGTCTAGTTTCAAACATTCAATGGTCAAATTCAAAATGCTGTTAATCCAATCTTCTTCAATACTGGTTATTTCATCAACCCAGCTGTGCATTGTGCTTTCCATATCCCTTCTGGGGTTTGCATCCACTTCTATCCCACGGCACACAATACTCCAACAAAAAATTGTGTCTCCCGAACAATAGAGGGCACTTTTTGGGGGGAAGGGGTTGTAGCGTCCGCGGATAGCGGGTGCTGGATCTGGTGGGGGCAGCAGTCTGGGCAATAACGTATGCAAGTACTAAAGTGCTGCATGTATAACAATCTTACTAAATAACTGATCTTGGTAAATTTTTGAACTGTAGTAGGTCATTGGATCTTCCGCTCAATATTGTTGTCTATCAACATATATCCCGTGGCCATAGCACTTTTCATCTTTCAAAGCAATACATTCATTGGCGTATAGAGACAAAAATTGAAATGTAGGTTTTGTGGGATTGGCACTGGGGGATTATTGTGTTTAGGGCGAATTACGGGGCCCTGTAATTATTTTTTTTCTATTTTACATTTTACAGACACCCATCTTGAATCACATAACACGGGCCAGTCATGCCTTAGTAATGTCTAGCGTTTACATATGCAGATGGCATTCTTAGAATTTCATAAAGTCGGTCTGTATGATCTTTTTGATCATTGATAACAAGCCCCAGTAGTTGAACTATTTCCCATTATATGATGCGATGCACATATGTAGTACTGTAGTCACAGCGTCCTCACAGACGGCAAATCCCCCGCTACTTTTCTCGAAATTCGCCGGCTTTATCCTCTTCCCCCGGCCAAAGTCTTTTTTGACTTGAGCCTCAGCTTTTTTTGATTTTTTTCTTTTTTGATTCTGGCACGAAAATACAGTCCGGTTTGGTTTGGGCTCAATAGGATTCTTCTTCTGAGACACTTATATAGATATCAGTACAAAGGACATCCATTAACAAATTTGATGTCTGCAAGTAACTCTGACCATCTTAGAAAAAAGGCGTTATTGTCTGCTGAGTATGATGGTCTCCCAGATGTTAAATCCCCTCCGTCACCGTGTACCGAACCTCCGCCGATCAGTGAGGAAAATAGCTACAAAATGATGTTTAATATTGAAGCACAATCTAATAGCCACACGCCACTGCTGACGGCCACCAATTCAACCGAAAACGAAGACGCCATACTTGCTTTGGATGTGAATGACGAAACACGAACCGAAAGTGTCATTGAAACATGTATTCCGATCAATGGCGCCAGTCAAACAGATACGTCCAACACCAACTCCAACACCAACTCTGATATACAATTAATATCCACACCGACGCCATCCGAATACGATGTACTCATGAGGTACCGAGAACAATACAATACCATTGATATCATACCCAAGGAAGGATTACAATTCTTCTATGTGGATAAAGATTGGCTGGAATTGTTTTTGGACCACGATTTTGATCCTCAAGATACGGAGATCTTTGAAAAACTAGGAAATATTAAAACAGTTTTACAAGACGCTCAAGTGGCAAGTAATGACGCCAGTTTTGTGTCGTATGACCAAATGAGTCAGTTGATCAAATGGTTCCAACTAGAAGAAGATCATTGTTATTTGGTGCGTGAAATGGTTTGGTGTCCTCTCACCCAGAGGCTCATCCTTGATATCAATCCCTTAGTTATCACACCACATATTTTTGTTAGCAATGCATTGCATGTGAATAGATACAAATTTAATAATAAAGACAGCGAAATCATGATTCCATCATTCAAACAGTTGCCTGATTTGCTACAATCATTTTCTTCCTATTACGAATGCCCGGATTTAGACTTCAAAAAATCACGTCTATGGGTCGTTGATTTTGATACAAAGAATGCACCGAGTGTTATCATTCCAAGCGCATTAAAGCATGTGAAAAGTAAATATCTCTTGAAGTTTAAAAAGAAAACGAAAACAGTTAGATTGGGACAGCTCAATATTAATCGTTGCCATATCATGCTTGAGCTAAAACAGAATGATTCATATTTTTTGGATCTTGAAGATATTGTTCTTCCAGGAACAGGTGTAGTCGGTCTTTTGAATTTAGGGAATACGTGTTATATGAATTCAGCATTACAATGTCTTGCACATATCCCAGAATTAAACGCGTATTTTCTATATCGTTTCTATGAAAAGGAACTGAATAAAGACAATCCTCTTGGTAACGGCGGAAAGGTTGCTCTTGCTTTTGGTAACTTGATATCATCACTGTTTGATGCAAAATTCTCAGGCAACAGTACCAGTTACTCAGCCAGAGAATTCAAGTATACCATTGGGCATTTTAATTCGTTATTTGCAGATTATCGTCAGCAAGATTCACAGGAATTCATTGCATATTTACTGGATGGGTTGCACGAAGATCTCAATAGGGTCCTAAAGAAACCGTATGTTGAAAAGCCCGAATTGGAAAAGGGTAAGGAAAATGACACGAATGAAATTAAACACCTAGCCCAAAAATGTTGGGATGCCCATAAACTTAGAAATGATTCTGCTATCGTTGATTTATTTGTGGCTCTCTACAAATCCACTCTTCTCTGCCCGATTTGCAACCATATAAGTGTTACGTTTGATCCGTATAACGATTTGACTTTACCACTTCCAATTACCAAAAAATGGTCCCACAAAGTCAAAATTCTCCCGAATGAAGGCTATCCAACAATCCTTGAAGTAGAGTTACCCAAAACCGGTTCGTACATGGATTTGAAGGCAAAATTGTCGATATTGCTGGACATCTCCGAAACAGAACTATTGGGAGTTGAAGTTCATAAAAATAACATTTACAGAAACTTTGAAGACTCTTCCTCGGATTCACGGTATTTGCCAATTTCTGAACTGATTGTTCAGGGAGATGACATATGGTTCTATCAAATAAAAAAGGAAAATCCAGATGACTTAATTATCCCTGTATTTAGCACGTGTTCTACTACCCAGAATGGTGGTATCAATCGAAACATATGGAACTTTGGATTACCTTTTTTTATTACTTTATCAGTTTCTGATAGAAAAAATTTCGGTATTATTGAAAGGAAACTATTTGAAAAATATCAGCAATTAAGCACATATTCTGGTTTCTCCACGTTTAGTAATAACTCATACACTTTTGACCTTAATGACTTTAAAAATGTGGAACTATTTTTGAAATATTTTGGAGCGTCGGACACTGATATCAACTCAAAAGTAACCAGCAACCCTGTGATCAGGCAGTTTCGACCTGATTTTACTTCAAATACCTTATTCAGTATCAAGAAAATTGATGCGACAATGGACAGAACTTACAGAAATAGATATAATTATGAAAATTCCATCAAAAATACACTTTCCAACTCAAACACATACGAAGGACCGTCATTTTGGGTCCCGGAGAATGAAAATACAATCACAAACAAAGATGCGATTTTGCTAGAGAATCAGTTATCAATGACAGAAAAAGCATTTTATTATTACTCTCCTCGGAATTTGGAGCTTCTAGAGAATGAAGAGATGAAGAAAGGTGAAAAAGAAAACGAAAATGAAAATGAAAAGAACAATGAAAGTAAAGAAATTGATGAAATGTCATTGAGTCCTGCTTCACTCGGCGATCAAAATAAAGTACACTGTAGTGAAGAGGAACATATTGAATCTGGGGCATACATGAGTGATGAAAAACCTGTAGTTAGTATGGGAGAAATACCACAGCAGAACCATAATGATGTCTCGGATCTGTGCAAGCAAATGGTCAAAAACTCATCCGAGGTCGAAGGTTCATCCGGCTCGCCAGAAGAACCAACATTAATGACGACGTCTTTTACATTACCACCACAAGAAACAGAATCACATATTTCATCCGCCAAAGAATCCGAATACAATAGCACCTCGAGTCAGGATAGATACTTTGTTAACCCGCTTGATGCTATTGTTTGTGATTTCAGTGAAGCATCATTCAACACCTGTTTCAAAGATATCGAAGATGAAAATGATTTGAGTGGTGTTGAAACTTGGTTGCACCCATCGGCATTGGTTAATAAAGAGCTGGAGGAGGAAAGGAAAAAAGCCAAGGAAAATGCCAATAATTCTGTGGACATATATGATTGTTTAAATTTATTCACGCAACCGGAAATATTGGGGCAGAATGATTTATGGTATTGTCCAAGCTGTAAAGAGCACAGACAAGCTACCAAGAAAATAGAACTTTGGTCAGCTCCAGATATTTTAACCATCCACTTGAAGAGGTTTGAAAGCACAAGAAGTTTCAGTGATAAAATTGATATGTGTGTTGAATTTCCAATTGAAGGTTTGGATTTGAGGAAGTTTGTCAGCGATACAGATGGTGAGCACATTTATGACCTTTTTGCTGTGGACAATCATTTTGGAGGACTAGGAGGTGGTCACTATACTGCTTACGTGAAGAATTTTATCGATAATAAATGGTACTATTATGATGATTCCAGAGTTACACCGATAGATGATCCTGGGGAATCCATTAAAGGAAGTGCGTACCTCCTTTTTTATAGAAAGCGTACAGGAAAATCGTTGGGTGGTGAGTTCTTTGACAAGATGACAGCCGAAATAGCAAGAAAACAACGTGATTTAGCAGAAAAGTCAAGGGATAATGGAGAGGACAGCACAGATGAAGATATGGAGGGCGACATAGAATTGGTTAGAAAGACGCCTGGAGAAACCGATAATAGGGTGGATACAGACGACTGCTCCCTTGATGGGAATGTGGCTGATTCGGAGCTCGCCGATGAAGAGCGCAGTAAAAGTGTCAACACCCGAAGCTCCGAAATAGATGATGTTTTCAAAAGGCGCAAATTAGAAAATAGCAGTATATCCTCTGAAGCGGAATATGTGGATGTTTAGTGGATACTTTCCTTCTCAACCAAGTAATAGAATGTATATTAACTAGTTTATATAGCAACTAGTATTTTATTAATAATACAAACTGTAATGTTTAAATAGATTGATTTGGGAAAAATTTAAGATGATGCGTTTCTGTTAATCTTACTACATACATGCTGTTTTTTTCCTTCCAGTAATCCCAACATCAAAAAACGACTTTTGTTGCTTCTGGGTGTTTCTGTTTTCCTGGGCCCGAATTTTGCGCGCAGTTGTTTTTTGTAGTGATTGAACTGGCGGCCCAAAAGCACAAACCTGTACGGCGAGTGGTATTACCAGTAATGACGCTGCAGATCATGTTTGACATTGGTGAGTCCTTTTCAGCTTGACGTATAGCTACTAGAAAACAATGCTATCTACTTTTCTAATAATTGATATGATCTCATTGCAGTTATTAAATTGATTCACTATTTGATAATGGTTTGGGCTGAGGTTTTTTCCCACGCATTCCAAACCTGCCGGAGTCCTGGGTGCGCCTCAAGGAAAAATATCGGTTTTCAATAGTACACTGTTTGGTTACCTTTCGGTGGCCTTTTGCTAAGTGAGCAGGAATGTCATGTGGTAATAACCCAAGTGACCGGAATTTTGCCGAACTGGGAACTGGAGATGTGTTCCCAAAACATATAGCGGGTTTACATTTTGTGTTGTTTCCAACACCTCAAAAAAAAAGCCTCAAATTTATATACCAGATGTATGTTCAACATATGAAAAGAATTGCTCCCAGATTTTCCCATAATTTCCTTACCTCCATTCTTCCCCCCTTTGCCTTTCTCTTAACCACCCCCCCCTCTTCCCCGCCAATTCAGAAAATGGACTGCGACAAAAATTTACAGTTTTCGCTTTAATAATTCGATTTTTTTTTTCACCTAAATTTTGGTTTAATTCTTCTTTTCGGCCATATAACCTGTACCAAACTGCCAATCCACAGTACATACAGAAACGATGACAGAGATGGAAGATATTATTGATACAAATATTGAATTGAAGGGAACGTCGTTTAAACCCTCGCAATTATCCTTGATTGCACCAGATTTAACATTACAGAAATATCTAGAATCTGGCTACAGACCTTCACTGCGAAAATTTCAGGAATTCAAGCCAATAAAGCTCTCAAACGGTGGCATTTCCAGATATGATGATCTGAATAATATGACAAACGTTATTGGATCCAGTATTGTGAAATGCGGCGACTGTACTACAATCTGTAGCATAAGTGCTGGTATAATTGAAGATGACTTTGAAACAATCAATGACTATAGAATGAGATTGGACGAAGATATCATATTCAAAGAGGGTGAAGAGACATTTTCCAAGAAGAGATATTGTAGTGTAAACACCGTTGTTGAGATTGCCAAGGGATTAAATGGACCACCTAGCAATGAAGAAATTGAACTCAGTGAGAAGATATATGAAACTGTTTTACATTCCGGCTTAATCAATAAAGATTATTTGAAGATTAAAGTCGGGCTGAAAAGTATCAACGAACAAGGTGAAGAGGTGATACTTGAAGGTGGAGATGAAGATATCGGAGGTATTAAGAAAAACTTCAGTTTTGTTTTGTATTCCAGAATTCAAGTATTTGGAAGAAGTGGGCCGTTATTTGACCAATGTTATGCTTCACTTCTCAAAGCTTTGAAAGATACCAAGCTACCAACTGTTTATTTGAATGAAAGAGAAAGTCATTTAAGAACCAGAGCTGGTAAAAGAAATGCCAACATCAATATTCAAAGCTATGATTTAGTTTGTGATGCGGTTAAATTCAATCAACTAAAGTTGAATAATGATAAATTGAATTGGTCTTCAACGATCGGTATTCTTGAATTTGAAGAGAAGAGTCTACTTTTGACTGATTTGGAAGGTGATGCAGAAGATAACGTTTTGCAAAGAATTTCGGTCGTCAGCAATGGTGACGGTGAGTTTTCAAGTGTTACAATTGAAAAGGGTGAAGGTGGTAAGATAACAGCGGATGTGATCAAGGATGCGTTAAAATTATCTAATGTTAGGGCCAAAGATATGATAAGATTGATCTAGGCTATGTATAACTGCAACTCAATACACCAGCTAAGAGGTGGTTTGAGGTCTCGAGAATAGAAACGAATATACATGTATAATTGTGTACTTACAACATGGAGATTAATGGCGATCAACTCGTAATGCAGGAAAGGGTTTCATATGCGTATGTGCGTGCCGTGAACAGTGCAGTAAATGCTAAATGTTGTGCCTGTGTGTTAAATGACATCGCTGACAAATAGACGTTGTGGTGGGGACGGGGTAAAAAAAATTAGGCTGCCACAAATTTCCCTCGGGAAGCGACGAACACCGGCACATGAGTACATCAACCGCAGCTCACCCATTGATTATGTGATTACAAAGTGGCCAAACTGGGTAGTTGTATTCAAGCGTCACGAATAAACAGGTAATGGTCCTTTGAAATATAATGTCGTTGCTTTACCTGTTGAATCAGAGGATCTGGTCGATTCGAGTTGATGATAATCCCGGGCAAAACATGTATTGGTGTGAACCTGAGGTCTACCCAACTCATGTATATTGTTTCCTCGGGGGAAGAGGTTCGGCCGGACTCTCAAGAGGACCAGAAAAAGTGCCATCCGACGTTGCTCGGCCAAAATGCAGAATCCTTACGCTCCCCCCCCCCCCCGGGCGTCACTTACGTACATCCACAAAGAAAGGAGCCGGCCAAAAAAGAACTTGTACCCAAAACACACTACTAATCTACATAGTAAGCTATGAAGTGCATATAAGTTGCGGGAAATGACTTGGAACGCATATAGATTAATCTTACATCGAATAGTGTGTAGTACACTGGCTAATCGCTATCACTTTCCCTTTTTTGTCCGTTATGGGTGATCGACTGTAAATCAAGTAGTTACTACCACGCACATTCAGAGCTCGAAGTAGAGCACAACACAAAAGTTGGCCGTCTGTTTGCGACTCATTATCATAATTACTACATAATTATTACACAAATCACAAATATATGTTATACAACGAAACAAATACTCATTAATTTAGTAAAGAAAAAGACAGAAATGAGAGTATAAGACTCGCAACATTTATTCTTTCTTGTCAGATCTCATTCTTCTTCTGGTGGTTGGAACAGGAGAGCCGGTGTTTGAATCGTAGTTTTGTTGTAAGGTTTGTTTATCCAACAAAACATATTCGTTAACTTTGGAAGCCAACCCACCTCTGACTTTTTGGACAACCTTTGCCTTCTTGGATTTCTTTCTGTAAACTTCGATATAGAAGGCAATAAATAAAAACAGGTATGAAGAGATGATGGAACATCCAGAAATAGTAGCAACAGGTGTACCTGAACAAGTCAAACCACCGGTATATTTCAAATCATAACCTGACATGACTTTGATGTAAACAGCAAAATAAATGAAACCCAGATCAATCAAGAATTGGATGATTTGGAATCTAGTGACCCATTCTTTCCACCAGACTCTGATACCTCTAGCTGCTAAGAAATAATACCAATACATCACAACGTGGACAAACAAGTTGAGAGAGATTGGGACCCATGAAATTGGTGTGGTACCCATTAATTGAGTGTAACATAACATTGCAGTTGCACCATGATGGTAAGTATGCAAGAAGGTTAATTTCTTTTGCTTTAGAACTAAAAAGACAGTATCGATGAATTCCAAGTATTTGGTCAAATAGTTCATGTAGTATAAAACCACCATTTTTTGAGTCCATGCGTTTTCATTACAGATAGCATAAAAAAGACCGTTATAGTAAATTTGTGGAATTAACTGTTCAATAAGAGAAACAAACAAAATTAAAGACAATGAAGTCAAAAATAAGTTGTGCAGCTGGAATAACCCGTTCAAAACAAATGGCCTGACATTGAATTTTTTCATTAATTTGTCACCACCAAAAATCACTGTATAGTAAACTGCAACTGCTGGGAAAACTTGGTATGGTGAAGACAGGAAAGTCTCGTTAGGAGCCCACTTAAATTCGGACATGATAAATTTACCATTTGAGAGAAATTTGAATAAAGATTCCACATATGGGAAAAGTTCAATACCAAAAGGGTGGTCTATTGAGGGAACAGGAATAGACATGACTTAGATAGACGTGACCTGGTGCTTCTAATATGTTTTAATTCAACTCAAAAAAAAAAAAGAAATAACCAAATAGGTGACAATTAACAAGGTGAAATAAGAATATCAAACCATCCCAAATTTCACAGCAACAGTTCTTGGATATTGAGTTTTAAGCGCCGCACTATTTATTTACAGAACATGGCGAACGTTTACAAAATTTCGCACATGTCAACAAATAGGAAAAAAAAAAGCGAAAATTTTGGTATGAAAAAAAAACAAGACAACGTAAACCCAGCTGCAACATGCGTGAACGCCGCGTACGCGTAACATATAAACGAAACGCGTAAGGTACTTTTCGACATTTTGCTTGGGTGCGGATAAGAGAGGTGGGAAAAACCCAAACACGAGGAGATGACGAACCTCTTTTCTTGTTTTTAGGGGGAAGATTTCTTGCTTCCATCACGACAGCTTTTGACGTTGCTTTCGATTTTTTCAAAACTCCGGAAAAGTCGAATAATCAATCCACATTCCGCATCCGGTGTTCTTAGATCCCACCACCCGTAACTGAGGGATGTGGTGAATCACTGCTCCAAATTGAAAGGTATGATTGATATTGTGAGCGCAGAAACAAATACAAATCGACTCAGACTTGCAAGTGATGCTTCAGTGTCCACGGCTGATCGTTTGGAAATAGAGAACGAAAAAGTCCCCCGTATCATATATTTGCTGACGTTTGTTGCTTCGATTTCAGGGTTCATGTTCGGTTATGACACGGGATACATTTCATCTGTGTTGGTTCTTATCGGATCCGATCTTGGACGTCCCCTCACCATAAAACAGATGGAGCTAGTATCGTCTGTGACATCTTTGGGTGCATTGATAGCAACGTCCCTTATTTCGGGCTATCTGTCCGACTATATCGGCAGAAAGAAAACGATTTTGTTCTCAGATTTACTGTTTTTTGCCGGTATACTTGGACAGTGCTTTGCAACAGAAATCAGCTCCATGATCGGCGGAAGATTGATCATGGGACTTGGTATAGGTATTGGATCATTTATAGCACCGCTGTACATTTCGGAGTTAGCACATGCGAACTTTCGAGGTCGGCTGGTAACAGTCAACTGTTTAGCCATTACTTTTGGCCAACTTGTTGCATATATTGTTGGTTATTGGTTCAGTACCTGGAATAATGGTTGGAGAATGATCATTGTTGTGGGTCTATTACCGTGCATTCTTCAGTTCTCACTCGTCTGCTACCTTCCCGAATCCCCCCGGTTTTTGCTTTTGACTGGGAATCTTGCGGCCGCAAAGCATGTTTTCACAGGAATGTACCCAAATTCTTCAGAATCTTTGATTAACCAGTACATGGAAGAACTGGATGTCGTGATAACCTTTAATCTGGCGAAATCGAAGCTGAAAGAGTTCTCCAAACCTTCAAACCAAAGAGCTCTAGTAATTGCATGTGGTTTGCAGTTCATTCAACAATTTGTCGGTTTTAATGCCATCATGTATTATTCATCCACGATTTTTCAAATGGTTGGTTTTCAGAATGCAAATTTGATTAGCTGTTGCATTGCATTGACCAATTTCCTCATGACGGTAGTGGCTCTGTACATCATTGACCGAATAGGGAGAAGGAAAATGCTTATTTATTCCATTCCTTTACTTATGGGGTCTCAATTACTGTGTTCTATGTCTTTCGACTCGCTAGAGGGAAAATCCTATTGGAAGTTTGTTCTTGTTGCTGGGTTGATCTTGTTTGTTGCTTTTTATGCCATTGGCTTGGGAAATGTTCCTTGGCAGCAAAGCGAGTTGTTCCCTACAAGTTTCAGAAGTTTGGGATCTTCTATTTCGACATCATGTAACTGGTTTGGTTCAATGATGGTATCTGTGACGTTTTTGTCTCTACTGAAAAGTCTATCACCTCCCGTCACCTTTTTCCTATTTGCGTGCAACTCCTTGTTCTCGTGGGTGATGGTTTATCTGATTTATCCCGAACTGACGAATCTGCAATTGGAGCAAGTTGAAAGCATATTACAGGACGGTTTTGGTATTGAGGAGAGCGTTAATATGTTTGATCAATCGAGACTGAAACTTTGAATTGTCGACTATGCTTCAGATTGAGTCTGCGGTGCGTTTTAAGTAATAATGAGTTAAAACAGGTTTCTGAGAACATATTGTTTTTTTAAGAGATGAAACCAAAACAATTTATATCCCTCGAGTTGATTTTTGAAACGGCAGTGTAACCTGGTGTGAGGGTGAAAGGGTGACATAATGAAGGATCAATCTTCCAGCATAGGGGACGCAAACATGCGTAGATTATAAAGTCGAGTCTGTTTAACAAATCCAAAGATACATACAAATTACTTCACTTTGTTCTCTAATGTACGAAATAGTATGTAATGGTCATAGCCAACAATTCCAGAACTAGTCAATGGCGTAGCTCATCGAAACTTGCGTGTCTCCTATTATAACTATATAACGTAAACACACCGTTGCACTGTCTAGGGCGCCTTTAGGTTCTGTTCTTACAAGGTTGACACTATATCATTGAATTTCCAGAAAATAATACAAAATGCTGTATATTGTCGTATAAATATGGTTAGTGCTAATTGGTTATCAGTCTGTGAAGACATGTGATCTCTTATGGATAGCGGTGTGTTTGTCTCTATGGATTACCGCTTCAACTTCCCAAAAAAAATTATGTAAATGATTCTATACAAAAGACAATGTATGAAATGAGTCTTTTTGGTAGCCACTTTGTGCCAACTGCTATTTAGACTAACATTAGTGAAATGTAAGTCACTATGTTTCAATCGTATATGTTTTCAGACAAGCCATGCAGCAGCAAACTGTTTCTCTCAGGTTCTAGAGTTCCAGTCTCACCGGGGAAGAACATGCGATAAATCCAAATTTTGAGATAATGCATTTTTTTTTGTTTTGTTCTGTGAAGAAGGTAACGGTGGAGGTATGAAGCCAGGCAACTCTTGCGGGCCTTGCAATCTGTTTGGATTCTTATTATTCTTCAAATAAAACATCGTACCCAGTCTTGGGGAATGACGTTGTTCTTGCTGTTGTTGTGGCCGTTGTTTTTGCTGTTGCTGCTGTGGGGATTGCACATAAGGGTTGCTAGGCTTGTAGCCATTGGGACTATTATTTGAAGCCGGGGAAACTCCTCTGTCGAAAAAGCTGTTGTTTGGGAGCACTGGTACGGGTACGGGTACGGGTACGGATGAGGCCCCTGGCCCCGGTCCTGGCCCTGGCGGGGGAACCGGCCCATAATTCTGTTTAAGTACTCGTGGTTGCGGCACAGATACAAACTGTTGTGGGGGGGTAGAGATTTGACGCTGCGGGGGGACCAACGCATGTGGCTGCGGTGTCGGCGGCAGTTTTTGAGTCCTGTACTTTCTAGCATTGGGAGATGGTGGTAGCAGATTGTTGGGATGATACATGTTGGGTATGTTAGGTATTTGATGGAAGTGTTTGTTTCCGTGTCCGTATCCGTATCCGTTTCCATTTCCGTGTCCGTGGTGATCTGTGTTTTGGAACATGGGATGCGTATGGCTATGCACCGGCGGCTTATGGAACTGGCTCTGGGGGAATCGTTTGATGTTTGGCTGAATTTTCTTCGGTGAAACAGAGAATGTAATTTGCGTTGGAGGTGCAGATGGAGGAGTGGGAGGTAGAGGTTTATTGGGTACGGGTGATTCGTTTTTGAAACTGGGATGTCTTGAAGGCATCGAAGCAGAACGTATGAGTTCAGCCGGTACATCAGGATTGGTGACTTTGAGAATTTTGTGTGCGTCTGATCTGGTATGCTGGTGGTTCACGTTGTTGAATATGTTGCTTCTCTTGGCTATGAAGTCGACGTGAACACGATCATTGTGTTCTGCTGGGATATTAGGTAAAACATGATGTGGAGGAGGTGAAGATGGGGTCTTCTCAAAGCTGTGGTTAGTGTAGAGAAGTTTGCCATTGGGCGTAATATTGATGGAGCTTTGTGGTGTCGTATGAAAATCGTCGAGTTCGGCAAAAGATTTCACGTGTTGATGTTTCTTCGGCGAGTTTACTGGGGTCTTGTCATCAAATAGGGACTTTGTAGGTGTTCCTGGATCAAAAGACGAATCGAGTGTGTCAGTTTTCTTTCTGTTGACATATGAATAGTCCTCAAATATATCACTTTCTATATCATTGCTATAATTAGAAGCTGTATCCAAACTGTATGTGCTGGCACTAGATACCAATCCTTCTAAATGTATAGATCTAATGCTGTTGCGGGGATTCTGAATGATTTTCACACCGCTTGAATGTTCAATAGTGTTGATCTTTTTACCCATTTCCAATGCTTTGTTGACAGCTGAAGCGTGTGAATATTTTTTCTTGGTTGATCCCAGTACAGATTTAAGTGTTTTGAATTCAGAAACGCTCTCTTCCGCTTCTGTCCCGCTATCTTGAGATTCCAACTCAGATTCATTCAATGACTCCATGGCAGTAATATCTGCCCATTCCCCGTCTGTAAGCTTCAGTTTGTCGAGCAGTCTTCCTGTAGAATTGACAGAATCGGTAGAAAAGGAACTCAACAGACTGATTCTACTGTGATCAACATCCATTTGCTTGTTCGTAAACTGTTTATCATCCTTCAATTTCTTTTGTATCGCCGTCTCCAACTCCAGTCTCGAGAGTGGCGACCCGATTGACTCTAATCTGCCCATGCACAAAGAACAGCACGAGGTTGCTGTATCGGAAACGCAGCACGCATTGACGTAAAGAAAATAAAGGAAAATAAAAACAAAGGAAAACAAAGAGCGAAAATAGCATTTTATTGGGGACAGCCTTGCTATGCGGTTGTGGTGGGGGAAAGCGTGGTGGGTTGTTGAAGTAGATTAATGAAGTGGAGGGACCAATTGAAAAAAATAACCAGCCGAAAAGGAACTGAAAGGAAGAAGACAAACTGGGAAAAGTAAATACATCTGTTATGTGCGGTACAGTACAATGCTCATGATTGCTACCATACGGAATGTACGCCGTCCTTTAATAGTTTAAGGAATACAACTGTATTCAGATACGTCGTGACCTGTGGAATTAAGTCGGGTGAGATTTAATGGGATCTAATGGGGTTGTTGTGGAGTTCAGGAAGATACATCCAATCCGTAGTACTTCTTTACGACGGCAAGAACTGTTAACGCCCTCCAACAACGAATCCTGTTATGCGTCGATCGACGCAACAGCTGCTTCAAGGTGTTGCTATTGAAGGTCCCAGATGGGGAACATGGCAATGCGTCTGGAGTGATGATCTGTCTGTACGGACTATTGCGGTTGCAACAACTTACTAGATTCTCAAAAAACTATGCCATTTGTATCTATGCTCAAAATATACCCCAAGGTTTGCGTCTTACTACATGAACCACAGTAAGTCCACACGGTATCGTCTTTAATTGTTACTTAAATGACAATCTTTGAGCAGACAATTATTAAAGTCTACTCAAACTCAAATCACACACAGCTCACATACTCAAAAAGTCTCCTTTTAGTGTTGTTTTCAACTTCAGCCAACTCCCCAGTCTAAATTTTGATTTAAGTTACACAAAGAACAATAAATAATACACATCATTTACTTACCACTTATATTCAATCTTGTAATTGTCCTCAGGTAGAGGTCTTTGTTCTGGAAGTATAAACATACCCTTTTCTTCCTTGGTTCTCATTTGAATCACTTCAAGAAGGTTTTTCAAAATGGACAAAACAACGCAGGGAACACCATTTTCATTAGCAATCTCAATTGCAGTGCCTAAAATGGTTTGATACTCAGTGAACTGCTTCTTTCTGATATCCATCAACATACTTGGAGGATAGTACTCGCCGTCATCACTTCTGATCATGAATTCCATAATATCCTCTGGAAGCTCGGCCCCATCAGACTTGGCAATTGCCATGATTTCTTTCATGGCCGGTCTCACAATAGAATCCATACCTCCAAATAGTTCCAATCTACCCACGTCAACATTGGTAATGGCACATGTAGAGTTGATGGCACCATTATAAATCAATTTTCTCCATCTGATGTATTTAACATTTTCATCGTACTTTGCGCTGTTAGCAGAGTGGCTGTAAAGTTCAACAAACTCTTTAGCCTTGGCGATTTGGCTCTCCTTTGCTAAATTTGGGTTGATGAAAGGACCAAATGAAACATTATCAGGACCAACATGTTTCACTTTGTTTCCGTACACAGTACTAGAAATCATCGTAACACCAGAAATAACCGTGGCGTCTGGGAATGCCTTAAACATGGATCTTTCAATACCTACACCGTTTTCCAGTAGAACAATTGCGGTATCTTTGCTGTATGCCTTTTCAATGATTTTTTCAACCGGGTTAACGTCAGGAATATTTTTCGTGGTTATGACAATGTAGTCAAAAGGACCGTAAAGTTTAGAAGCTTCTTCAGCAGATTTCGAAACATGAGTTGGTTTCCATCCTTCAACCGCCCCGTGATCGCAACTTTCGATGGAAAAACCTTCTCCGTTTTCTGACAAGGTTTCGTATGTTGATCTGGCAACAGCAGTAACTTCATTACCGTTCATTTGTAGAGTCATTGCGGCAATGGTACCAACACCGCCTAAACCTATAACCATAATCTTTGCCATTTTCTTGCTTGTATTTGCTTTTTCTTTGTATGCAGAAAGAAAAATCCACTGGTAATCCATACGGCTATCTTGAGGAATCTGCATCCTATTTATATAATCATGAATTTTCGGATCGCCTGCCGTTTTGGGAAATTAGCGCAGATTTTCCGATAAAGATAATTGAGGATTTGAAGCGGTCCGTGAAGGGGTTCATGACGTATCCTGAGGAAGATTTGGGTGAATGTGGCTCCAAAGTAATGGAAATGGATCAGTGTTTGCATTTAGAACAAGCTGGTTTATTGAGATAGATGGAATATTAAAAGACGAAACAATGTTTCCAGTTCATATCTTGCTGATGATGCTCTAAAGATACTAAATTGTCTTCAATTAGATCTCCAAGTTTTGCTCAAGTTTGTTCACGGCATACCGATATGGCATCTCTGTTGCATTATCTGTTTTCTCCGCTGATATACACAGAAGTAATACCTGCAGACTTGAGAGAATCCCGATATTATTATCAAACTGTGCTTACGTACTCAATGCCAAAAATAGGGTGTGGTATATTATATGATGTCTTTGATGTACGACGTAGCAATGCAATCACTGCAGATTATATGCTTTTAAAAATGCAAGTTATATCAAAAAATAAAGAGTTTGCAGAGGTGCAGATAAAAACATGGATATAGGTCATTATATAAACTACTGCAGACCCCAAGCGGTACCACAGTAGACTAGTTGTATGAAACACAAACTGTTGGTGTGTTAACAACATTAAACTACTTTTTTTTTTCTTTTTTACTCGCTAATTAGTTTTTATATAATAAGATATGACAAAAAGATCTCAATAAATGTCTTGCTATCAACGTTCCAGTAAATATCATTAGTTCAAAAATTCAATTTCATAATGATCTTCCTTAGTTGGTCTTTTCTCAGGCAACACAAAACGGCCGTTCTTTTCCATTGTTTTATATTGAATCAGCTTTAACATGTTATTCAATACTGTCAATGTTGGCATGTCAATGCCCTTTTTTCTGCCGATTTTGACAACATTACTGATGATAACAATGTACTCGACGTAGTTTCCATTGATGACATCCATGAGCATACTAGGTGGATAATACACGCCTGGCTCTCCCCTAATCATATCTTCAATATGTTCATCGGTGATTTCAACACCTTGGGTCTTGGCAATAGCTTTTACCTCCAACATAGCAGGTCTGACAATCGTGTCCATTCCTCCAAAAAGATCAACTCTACCTGAATCAAGACCTAAACATGCACATGTAGTATTGACACAGGTGTTGTAAACCAACTTTTTCCATCTGGTGGTTTTGACGTCTGGTTCAAAAGTTGCGTCGTTGTTCTCATTTGAATACATATTGACAAAATCTTTACATTTATCGATTTGATATTGTTCGTCAATATTGTAGTTGATAAACGGTCCAAACTTAATACGATCTTTACTCACATGTTTGATGACATCTTCATAAAAAGTGGTGTTGATCATGGTAACTCCAGATATGACACATGCTTTAGGGTATTTTTTATAGATTGGGATCTCGATACCAATACCGTTTTCAATTAATACCACAGTGGTCTTTTCCTCATCAAAACAATCCTCCAACATATCCACTACGGGGAAAACATCTGGTACATTCTTTGTCGTAATCACAATGTAGTCAAATGGCCCGTATTTTTCATATGCTTCTCCACTTGTTAAGGTGACGTTTGTTGGAATGTAACTCTCGATCTGGCCGTAATCACAAGAATCAATCTTATAACCATCATTTAGCAATCTGTCAATTGTTTCAGGTCTAGCTACTGCGGTGACTTCCGCTCTTCCAAGATGTTCTAAAGTGTACGAAACAATTGTACCCACACTGCCAATACCGATCAATAAAATTTTAGGCTTGGTGGTTGTCATAATGAGTCAGATGGTGCTACAGAGCTAACAACTGTGGTGATCAGAGGTACGAGAGACAATTCCACCATCTTTTATACTTCTACATTAACGGAGTTTATCTGCCCAACCACCTATGACGTCGGAGACGGCCTAAGGTGATGGTATCCCAAAACAGAAATTGCGCTTCTTACTTATCGGGCCTTCGTTCGTCTATTACCACCACTAATACATGGCTGCATAATTTATTTACAGGGTAGACGGAGTAGCTGGACATGGTAATGAGGGTACCAGTGAGCGCTATGACTGGTTTTAGCGTTTTTGTTTGGTAACTTGGGGCTCTTGGGGGATGTAGGTGTTGTGAATCTGTAGCTTTTCTTTGCCTATTCAGTGTCTGTTGAGCCTCCTCTGAGGACACTAAAATCTGGGGCCGGGCAACCAGAGGACCCTTGTGCGTGATATTTTTTCTGCGAAGAGCGACTATGCGGAACGGGGCGGGTTTTTAAGCTATGCTGGGAAACAGCGAGGCGAGAAAGGCCCGGCTGACCAATAGGGCAGCAGCCGCAAAAAGAAGAGCAGAGAAGAGCACTGATATTGATGGGATGTATCTCAAAACGAGTGGAAATCCGTAATTCCAAGTTTTACACTTTTTAATAAACCACTACAAAATTTTCTGTGCTTGTTTGATATAGACTCTCTCGTGCATTTTCTGCTGTGTTCGACAACACTCCCTCGAATTCCTGCTCCTCGCTTCTCGCTTTTGGCCAGCCACGTTGGCTTCCGGCCCGAAAAACTGTATACTACTTAATATTTGGCGCAGCAGCTTATGGCCAGAGCACCTGGTGATTGAATCTTTACTTTCACACATGGAGTTCGCAAGCAGTTGCGTGTCTCTGAATGGAAGGGAAGTAAATATCGGTATACTACTAACTGATACGTATACGCAAACCAAGCTCTTTCACGAAGAAAGTTAAGACTTACCACATAGCTAAATGTATTCTTAGGTTATACAAAGCAAAGCTATAAAATGAAATACAAGTTGTGTCTCGTTAGTATGCATTCTTATTCGATCCCAAGCTACCTCTCGCAGCTGCTAATTGATCGTATTCCGGTGTAGAGCTGCCCGTGAGCGAGATCGTCAGTATAAATACAAGGAAATGCAATCCAAAACAATAAGAAACAAACAACCACCTCGTATACTGTGAACTCAAGACGGTTTTAGTCACCTGGATGAAAATTCGGTCCCATGGTGAAATCTTTGAATTTATACGTTTAGTTTCCATGATTCTGAACTGCTCAATCGGATGCAAATCATTTTCATATTCTGAAAGGTATTTGTTTTCAATATCAACATTGAAGCTGTTTTTCGATGTTTGGTGGTGCTCCAAAAATCTGATCTTTTCATATAATTCCCGATTATCAGTCTTGAGAGTGTTTATTTCTCTCTTCAGTTCAATCACTTTACTAAACTGCTTCTTGTTATCTTCCTCCAATTCCTTATTTCTGTTTCTGAATCGATCTCTCTGCTGTGTGATAATTGGCAGCAATGAAGAATCTGCGTTAGGTGCAGAATTCATCTCACTATTGTCAAATCCACCGGCAATGGAGGTTGCAGGTGACACTTTACCATTGATGCTACCGTTACGGTTTGCTCCACCTCCTCCAACTGATGAAATCATCGACATGGTTTCCCATTTGTCGTTAGATGCGCCACTGCTTTCGAAATTGAGTAGATCTTCTTCGAGTCTCAAATTCGAATCTTTCAAAGCTGAAACTTCAGTCTGATATTGTTTCACTTTCTCATTCAAAGCAGTCATTTGTTTGTTCAGCTTTTCATTGGCGTTTCTAAGTTCAACTAGATCGTTGTTCAATTTTTTGTTCCTTTGCACAATCGCAGATTCGATCTTTGAAGCACCCGTATTTTTGGAACCGCCGTCAGCTTCTGTTGCTTCGCCATCTATTTCACTGGCACCATCTCCAAATTGGATCTGTTTTAATATTTCTAGTTCTTTTTTAATTTCCTCGTAATCGCTTGAATTCTGTTTGAATTCTTTCAAAGTTTCAATCTCCTCGTTCAACTGTTTCGTTTCCCTTTCCAACTTCTCATTGATTTTGGCAATTTCACCACTCAATTTCTTGTTGTTACTTCTTTCAAGTTCACACTTGGCTAACAACAAAGAATTCTCACGCTCTAAATCACTGATTTGATTCTTGTTTTCTTGTTTCGTTTTCTCAACCTCAATATTGGTGCTCGACTTGGAGACACTGACTTCCCGTCTCAACTCTTCATTTCTCTTTTCAAGAGACTTGATCCGACTTTGGGCAGACTCTAAGTTCGTCTTGAGATTATTCACAAGCACATCATCAGTTGTTGATGCTGATGTTGAAGATGCTGGAGTTTCCTCGTTTTCTTCACTTTCTTCATCATCTAAAACCTTCATTCTTTTATTTAATTTCATCTTCAGCATTTTTTCATTAACTTCGAATTCTTTCATTTGTTTGGACAACTTCTCAATCTGCAGATTCTTTTCATTCTCATTTTTAGCCCAATTGGCTTCTTTTTCTTCCAACAAATTTTTCCACTCATCTTCCTTTGCCTTCAACTCTTTGGAGTGAAGACTGGTCAACTGAGTTTCTGTTTCCTTGATTTTCTCCTTCAACTGTTCATAATCGGCAAACTTTGAGAGCTTTTCTTCCAATTTTGCATTTTCCTCTTTTACCTTATCCATTTCATGCAAGGAGCTGAGTGAATCCAAACTAGACTTCAATAGCGGCTTAGGATCAGATATATCACCAATTGCTCTATAAATCTTGAATATCAGGTTTTCAAAGTTTTTGCTCTTTTTGTTCATCACATCAATCTCATTCTGATAGCTCTTCAAAAGCTTGTTAAAGTTTTCTAATTTTTCTTCATCAGAAAGCTTTTTAAACGCCTTTGTTTCTGTTGCTAACTCTTTTCTTGACGCCAACGATTTGCTGGCGTTTTCTTGGATCTCAATGGCCCTCTCATCCAACTCTTTTTGTAGCCCAGGTAAATCAATAATGGACCATGCATTGATTGCCTTCTCGATGACCCCCACTGGATCGGTGACGTTCATTCTCACTAGAATCTCAACAGCTGTTTTGAAACTTATAATCAAAAATCAGTGAAACAATGTCGGTAAATTCTCAATTTGAAGAAGAATTGCAAAAAAACAAACCAAATATTACGTAATTGTATCACGTGATACAATTAATATTACGTAAAAATGTAGTCTTACGTAATCTGAGGCCAATGCGGGTGAGTTGGGGAGCAGGATTGTAACTTCGTTGAAGTGCATAGAGAAAAGGAATCTATCTTATGAGTCTCTTGGATTGTCAGGCTTAAGGCGGTATACATATTCAACAAAGACGCTACAAAGTGCACCAAAAATCATCACCTTGTCTGGTCTTCCGATGGTTCTTTGGTGGAGCAATAAAAACACGTAAGCTGAAAACAGCTAGCGATAAGACGAGTCGAGAACCTTGACGTCGATTCGAAGGAAACCACGTGTACGAAGCATTGTTGGGTAAGCAGCCGTCATGACAGTTGTTTTATTCGTAGGCGGGCCATCCGGGACCGGTAAGTCGACAATATCGGTGTTACTGAAACAGGCATTGGTTGAAAATGGACACAGCTGTGAATTTCTCGAAGGTGATGACTATCATTCTTCGAAAAATATCGATAAAATGAGAAACAATATACCGTTAAACGACGAAGACAGGTTTCCATGGCTGCAAAAGCTGATCGGATTTGCCAATTCTCAGAACGATAAAGAATATCTCATAATCTCATGCTCAATGCTGAAAAAAGACTACCGGAGCTTGATATTAAACGGAGTTGAAAATCCGTGCACCCTAGTTATCCTCTCCAACACTTTCGAAAACGTATTGCAGCAAATGAAACAAAGGAAAGGGCATTTTTTTAAAGAAGATATGCTGAAGTCACAATATGATTGTTTCGAACTACCTGAAAACGAGCACAATGTTCTCGTCGTCCAAACAATTGAAAAGTCTCCATCTGAGATTGTCAAAGAGATCATGAGCAAGATCTAAACTCGATTGTGCCTGGGAATCATGGTGGAAAGGCAAAACCCTATAAATTGACATCGTATAATCCAAATTGGATAGTTCAGCATTTGTTTCTGTTAGATCAAGCCCACTGGCCTGTTTTAAAATTGGCATTCTTTTGTCTATTTATTCCAGTGCTAAATATAAAACTATTTCCTAGTAATCTATTTTTTCCAATCGATAAAGTGTGTACTCCATAAAAGAAAAGAGAATTCACTGGATAAAACTCACCTCTTCAATGATACCATCGTAACATCTCTGGTAGGCTCTCGTTGCGAATTCTCGGCAGTCATTATGTCAGTTTATGGATTCGTTCTTTTCATTTGAAATACAATCAAATGGTCCTGACTGTTTAGTCGTATTACACAAATTTGGATCTCGTAGTCTCAATCACAGCTGAGTCTCGGTCTTTGAGATTCTTTGGTGGTACCAAAGCTGTAACAATGTCAATCATTGTTTCCAACAGCACCCCCTTTAATTGAGTATAGTCCTTGAATTGAGTATAGTCCTTAAATTGGCTAGTATTTCCTTCGCAACTGAACCCAGACATTTGGGACGATGGGAGTCGTTCAAAACAGATTCCGCCCAACTCAGTTATTTTTTTCGTTTTTCAAACGACAAGTTCTGCATCGACCCATTACCATTCATAGATGTATAGTTTCTTTTCTGAATGGTATTGTTGATCAGATTTATGTGATTCTTCTGGTTTAGCGATCGCTGATGGATATTGCCATACATGGAACCGTTATTACCATTTATGTTCGTGTTGTTCCCTATGATATCGTTGTCTCCTTTGTGGATCTTCCGTTTTGGGTATTTCATAGTGGAATTCTCAAATATGTTCTTCACAGGTAACTCACTGGTTTTGAACCACTCGTGACTCAAAGAATCCAAAGCGTTTATTCGAATATTTGGATCATATATTAACATTTTTTGTAACAAATCAAAACATAAATCATCGTTTCCCCCGTTGTTGGAATACCATACTTTTAAGTTGGGCTTGAATAAGGTTATTCTTTGGAAATTGGCATATTCTGGATACATACTCAAAGTTTTCCAGTCTTTCAATGTCGGAGTACCTAATATTTGAAGTATTTTCAACAGTTGATTTTCTTGAAATGGCATATGTTTCTTATTGTCAATTTTAGTCTCTTCTCCCTTGAAGAGAGGTCGCAAAGATATCAATTCGGCCAAAATGCAACCTACAGACCATAAATCGATTGAGGGTGTGTAATGTCTGGATCCTAATAGAAGTTCAGGAGCTCTGTACCAAATAGTCACAACAACCTTGTCACCATTGTATAACGTCTGGAGCTGATTGTCAAACTTTCTTGCCAATCCCAAGTCTCCAATTTTGATAGTACCATCAATGGTAACCATTATATTTGCCGGTTTGAGATCTCTGTGTAAAATGAAACTCTGGTGAAGAAACGATAATCCTTGCAAGATTTGGAACAATGCACTCTTCAGCATCAATTTATTGATTGGTCGAATTTCTGGATGCGAATGATAATGAATGATTTGAAGCAAATCGTATTCTGCAAATTCAAACACCATATAAATGCATTTACGTTCAAGAATGATCTCTTTCAACGTAGATATGTTTTCGTGGTTGATCTCTTTGCAGAGGGACATTTCTCTTATGGCACTCTGGGAGATCCCTGTGTAGTGCACGACTTCTGTATCTTTGGAATCTGATTTGAACTTTTTGATGGCAAACAATTTGCTGTGGTTACCAGCTGTCTTTCCGGCAGCTTTGTAAACTTTACCGTATGTACCAGCGGCAATATATCCTTGGACCTCGTATTTATCCACAACACTAACCCGAGCGTTATCTTTCCTCAATTTGTATGGGCTCATCACAAAAATGTTATTAGGAACCATGGTCCGCTGTCTGCTGTCGTACCCCTGCTGCATCTAAACGGCTTGGCGTGGACTGGAACTGCTTGTCATGCCCTTTCTGTTTCGATCGGCTTCGTTTTGGTTGTGACATGAAAACTAATATCAATCACGTAAGCATGGTGATTACATAAGCGGGATTACGTAAACGGAGGACAGTGGAAGACTGGTTTTACACATTTGCAATTCCCTGATAAGTAGGATATATGGTGTGAAATTTTGCTGGAACAATTGTAGTTTCAATATGACTTAGTTAGTCTTTTGTATAGCCACTGTTAAAGGCAGTTGATTTGTGAGTTGAATCGTTACCCCTATTTTTGATGTATATATAACGAGAATCTATATAAAACATGTTCTTGTTGTAAACTACAAAATATTCGACAATTGCAGGTTGGAAATCGACCTTTTTGCTTCTTGGATGTGATATTATTGCTATCAAATACGCTCATATATTGCATAGTATGTTAATGGCAATATACGAGATTCGTGGTACCCGTTACGTAAGCGAAATTGGTTTGGGAAGCCACTGGTTGACTTGTTGCTGTGAGGCTGTGAAGGGCCGATAAGACATGCGTATGACAGTGTCCTACTGAATACTATAGTAAATTTGTTTTGAATTGGCACTAATATTTCATGCTTTGGATTGATCTTTTATTTCATGCTGAATCTTGTTCCAAATATTGTATCTGCGAAGCCTTTGCTGAACCGTAGAGGAAGTTGAGACATGCGAGCCCGTAGCGCAATATGTACCTACTCGACTATCTCAGTACCACTGCAGGCTGAACTTGCCAAAGAAAGAGATTTTTGCTGAGAACAAGATCAATTATCAACGAATCGAGACAAAATGGCTATATTCCAATGAGAGACAGCTATATAGGTACGTATGTATATACAAGAACCCGTTCATGAAAGAGGTAGGCGTCACTATAAGCTTACTGTCTGACTTCTGGTGGTATGTTATCATTGGAGGAGCCTCCTGCAGATGGTTTTGTGGGGGTTTGTTTACGTTTGATGATGTTTTTGAACATTCTTGAAATGGATCTTAACACCAACTTATCAAAGAATGGCGCAAAAAGAATTGAAGATATCCAAATGACTGGGCCTAAAACTCTGATTGTGGCATATGCATATGCGCCTGAAAGTTCTGCGTGTTCTTTATCACCTAGAGAATTGTCCCAGTTGATCAAGCCATTATGCATCAATTCTACTCCCTTGACGACCAGATTTTCAGGTAAAATCAGAGGTTTAATGTCAAATGTTTCAAACACATACCAAAGCAGAAGAAATGGAATAATAGATAAAAATTGTTGAAGCAAAACAATCGATAAAACAAAACCGTATGGTCTTAAGAGTAAACTTCTCATATATGGTTTGAGCAGCAGTGGCGTGCGGTTGTAGTACTTATTATTAGCCAAAGACTTGATTTTTTCAATATCTTCGATGTCAGAGACGGATTTCACAGATTTCAAGATCTCTCGTTTCTCCTCCATCTCCTCAGGTGCCTTTTTAATCTTGGAGACACGTTTATATATCAATTTTGTTGCCGGGGTCGTAGAAATGTCACGTTTCATCATGGCCATGGCCAACACACGGCTTTGACTCCCCAGTGGGCCCAAACTAACCCGTGAGATCTTGTGACTGATGCCTATATTTCTTAATGATGGTCTCAAAAAACTGAACATGACTGTAGGACAAGAATAAACAGGGCAGATACTATACAAACAAAGAAAGGGAAAAGGAGAACCAAAGTTTGAAATGAAACGAAAACCAAATGAAATAAATAAATTTCATGAGGTTTATCGTTTTCATTCACGTGAAGTGAATACTTTACTTTCTTGGGTCCCGTTTAGGGTCCATTGTCGTGGTTCTTGATTGGATCCTGAACTCGACTGATGTTTGGCGTCTATAAATGTACAGGGCATAGATATTTACCGATCAGAAACAATAAAGGAACCGTTTTGCTCTTTTCGTGGCCGGTGGCGTCGGATGTTGGGAGTACAGACAGCCTTTGTGAAAGTAGACTGTTAAATACGCGAGGTGGGGCGTCAAACGTGTAAAGTATTTGGGTTATATATGATATATACGATGCTGTAACATGAATTCTTTTAGAGTTTAAAAGTTATAAAAACTGCTGTTTTGTATATAGTGGTATATTTGTGGCTTTGGGGCACCACTCTAGCTTCCCTTGAGAAAAGATATAAAGGATTATACGTAATAGTAATTAGGATGATTGGATAGGTAGTTATGGTAGCGCGCTGCACCAGCTGCTATTAAGCCTAACAATAGCAAGCTGTAAGTCACTATGTTATATATAATATGATTTATAGGATCCTAACCTGAGCAGTAGAGAATATAAAGGGCAGTTCCATGTTTTATTATGGTTGTTAAAGAAATGTGTATATTTACCATGTAGCTCATCTATTAGTACTCTAGAATGTTGTATGTTTACTAAAATTATTGATTGCTTTTATACTTGATCTAGTAGTCATATCTTCTAGTAGAGCGTATTCTTTTTTATTTTACCAAATTTACTGTTTATTCCGTTGCTTGATGCAAGCAATATATTATTAAGTAAGTATCATATTTGTCAATGAATGAGCTAGTATTCAATGCATATGCTGAAGACATGAACGTACCTAATTAAGTACACATTGGGTACATTATAAATATACATTTGATGCATAAAATAGAATCATTTTATAGTGTACGAGCCGCTCAGCGGCATATTAAAATAAAGATTGAAATTAGAACAAACGGCAATTTTATTTTACATATGGGGAAATTATAATCATCGTATTGCATTTCCGAGAGCATTACCTCGTTGGTTTGATGAGGTGCGGAAGAATTGGATTGCACATCGAACCAATAACATGACTGGACTGTAGTATTATATAGTGTGTTGAAACAAATTCAAAAGGGCTCTTGCTGTAGCGTGTGTGACTCTACTGGTTGTAATTGTCACAAAATCATCTTTTATAACACCCTCTTGGTCATCTCATTTCTTTACTGCTACACTTCTCAACCGTTCATCAATAAACGAAATGTTAAATCATGTATAAAAGGCTGTGGTAAAAATGTATAAGCAACAAAATATCGAAACCAATGTCAATATCGAAACCAATGACAATATCGACTCCTTATGGCCCAGTGTTACTACTCATTGGTTCCTCCCGCCGCGACTGAACCTTTCGCTGACGCCAGAGCCAAATACTCCCTTCTACAGAAAGTCCCCTCAGAATCAACACCTCTATTCAATGCAATCCATTTAGGTTCATCTTTAAACAATCTCAGAGCTTTCACATAAAGACTGTCAGTAAGAGTAAAACGATGATAAATTCCAGCAGGGACAATTATCATATCATTTTTCTCTACTAGAATTCTAATCCATTCGTCATTAAAGTCCCTTACATCAAAATAACCACAACCATCGACAATATACCTGATTTCTTCGTCTTCATGAAGATGTTCTTTGAAAAAAGTGGTCAATTTGGCCTCCAAATCATCAGTTTCTTTTGTTAAAGTAACATAATCTCTATTTTTGTATTCCCTTTCGAGGGCGAGTTGGTCAACTTCTGTGCCACTCTTCATGTATCTGTAGAAGACCCCGATTTCCTGTAATTTTTCAAGTGGAACGGTCCTTCCTGAATCATGTGCTGTTGTAATGGGGTTTTCGGATTCCTCATAGTAGTAAACTTTAACCATTTTGAAGTTGTGTGAAGAAAGGGGGCAGAAAAGGAAAGGTCGATTTGAAAGAAAAGGTAAATTGTGGCTGCGTAAAAGAGGTAAATGTAGCCAGCCAGCCAGCCAGCCATGTGCGTCTTGGAGGTTGGGCACGTTATTTTTTGAAAGCGTGAAGGGGAGTCAGTCGGTCAGGTCAAATCAGACATTCGTTTCTTGTTTTCATGACTTGAAATGTTAGATGGTATACTTTAAAGCATGAGCACCTTTAACTGTGGTACATAAATACATACATACTTACATACATATATACATAACAGAAATTTATAAATACTTTACATAAGAGACCCAAAGAAACAACAGAGAAACAACATAACAAACACAACAAACATAAATGGTATAAACTTTTTTTTAAACAACACGAACAATATTCAACATATGTGTTTTAAATAATTCTTTAAACTGAATTAATTCTTCAGTTTTAATATTAAATGACTTCAAATTTGAATTGGAATGTGTGAACTTCTTCACATCTGCTGTTAAATAATTTATAGATAATCCGATTTGCTTTGACCACCATTGAACATTCTTATTAGTTGTTTTAGTCGTAATGATAAAAGCAGAAACTACAATTCTTTTCAAAATAGAAAATGAATGAATTGTATTAATTTTCAGTAGATTTTCCAAAACAATCAAATTTTTCATCAAACTTAATAATGAAAGATTACATTTACCAATTAAAATTTTGAACAAATTGGTGAATTTATGAATTTCATCAATATTGAGAGCTAAATTAAATTTGGAATCAATGTCATTGTAAATAAATGAAACAATTATATCGACAAATTGTTCCTTTGATTGGATTGAATTATAATTGATCATATTACTGGAAGCAAGAGATTTTTCGTCGTCTTTGTCGTCGTCGTCGTCTTCTTCTTCTTCGTTGTCTATTTCACAATATGATAATGGAGATTCAGGAATATCAGATATTGTTTCAAAACTATAATTATCAGAAATTACCGGTAAAATGGATTTTGAATAAGTGTATGACATAATTTGAATCAAAAGATTTGAATAAATTTCAATGATTAGTTTTTCTTTTCTTGAATGAATGAATTTTCTTTATTTATTTATTTATTTTCTTTTTTAATTTGAAATTGTTGAAATGTGTATTTAAATTGCGTCAACCATAGTTTTTAATCTAAAAAGAATAATTAAAAACCATCTTGAACATAAAAACCAGCAACAAACAGAAAAAAAGACAAAACTAATAGAAAATAGTCAAATGAACAGATAGAAATAGAAAGATATCAGTGTAAAGCAATAAAATCAATGTAAAGCAATAAAACCAAAGCAATAAGATCAATCACCTTATGAAATTCGGATAAATGATGTTGTCTTTTTTTGAAAAAAAAAAACCAGACGAAGACGGCAGCAATTAAAGCAGCAGTGAACGCTGTTCAAAAGAGAAGAGAAAAGAAGAAAGAAGAGAGGGAGTGAGAGAGTCAAAAGAGGAATACTAGAGACTCAACAAATTAAAGTAAAGGGCATTTACTTTATTATATAGCAAGCCGCAGCGCAGAGCTGCCGTAGAGTCATATGGCGAGAAGTGACTCACAAACAATGCGAGGGCGTGTATGTGTGGGTGAGTAATTATCCGTAGAAAAACAAAAAAAATGAAAAAATGAAAAAATATGAGTAATCCGAGCCGAGATTATCTCGGCAATCGGGTAATAGTCAGATGTGGCTTATTTTAACAAATAAAAAAAAGGGGGGAAAACGGGAAAAGGAGAGGAAAAGAATACTCACTCACTCAATAAATGAGTATTTGCCTTGTCGTAGCTCAATCTTTCTTTGTGTCGCTAGGCTTGTATTGTACTGACACTGAAGAAAATAAATATATAGTCACTGCGTACGTTTTGTACAGGAAAGATATGGAAAGACTAGTACCCTAAAACAATGACTCTCTTCTTTAGCCGAAAAACTGCATGCAGATACGTATCAAAAACTCCCCGGCATGTGACTACCCTATTCATCGACGCGTCGTCGGCGCGTCGATTTCCATCTAAAACTTGCTTCTTCAAATCATGATTTTTTTTCTTTCAACTTTTCAACATTATCTCCCTCCTTTTTTCACTCTCTAAAACGATCCCGAAATCAAGTTCAATCGGCAATGTTGTTCTCTAAAATTCCAGTAAAACATCTCACTAATGTTTCAATTAAACATCAAATTAGAAACAAAGCATCCAGTGCTTTAAATCCACAAGCAGAAAGAGTTGTCAATCAACTTTCTGTGATGTCAGCAGGTAGAAAACAACCAAGATTACTAAAATTATGCAATGAAGATTATATCAAACACAAAACTGTTATGAGAGCTTGGTCTTTATATAGAAATGAAAAAATATCAAAACAACAAGAAAAACTGAAAACACAATACGAATCTATGGAAGAAGCCGCTATTGAATTAAAATCCATTTCTGAAAATTTATACCAAATTGCCAACAAACATCAACACGGTAAAAGATTCCCATTGGAAATTAGAGTTCCAACAGAATATCCACCAAGAAACATATGGTTTTATGATTATTTCCCAAAAGTCAACAATAAGCAATAAATAGAATCATCAATCAATAAACATAAAAGTGTTTAAAGTAATGTATATAAACTTGTAAATATTAATAAAATAATATCGACTGTATCGCTTCAGCAATGTGCAGCTGATTCACAAATCAATGAGACTTATTTCTCTATTTGGTGGCTGGATGGGGGTATTTGAACTGGTTCCTTTTGAAGGTGTTGGCGGTGGTGGGGATTGAAAGTCTTCAAATTCTTCTTCGTCTGAACTTATTGCGTGGTGATCCGGACCAGCAGTGCCGGTGGTGCCAATGCAAAACTGTCCAAAACTTTCGTTTTCCACAGACGAATCGTCGGAACGTTCGCCAGTATCTGAGTGGTCTGTGTCTCCCTCTTCAACTTCTGATGCTTCGCCGCTCGGCTGCACATTGAGATCAACGCTATTGTTGTCAAGAAAGCTGGGATCAAGAACATTGTATCCATCTATGGCAGAAACCTCCTCGTCGCTTGTATCCTCATCTTGGTCGTCGTCTTCGTCTTCGTCGTCACTTTGATCGTGATCATCGTAGTCGCTTTCATCATCTGGTTGTTTCTTCCTCAACTTACGTTTCTTCTTCTTGTGTTTACGCTTGCTTTGCTCTGATAATATATAGCCTTCCATTTCCATTTGCTCTCTGAGCGAAAGCTCTTTTACCGCTGGTTCAGCAATAACCGGCTCCAGCTTCATCTCCATCTCCATCTTCTTATGTGATATCGAGTCTTTGGCAATCTTGCTCTTGGAAACAAAAATCCTATCGAAAAACCCCTTCTTTCTGCTGTTTGTATCAGAATGGAGAGTATCTCTTGTATCATTGCTATATCTGGCTAGAGTTTCTTCCTTTTTCATCAGATCATCTTTCAATCGTTGTTCCTTTTCCTGTCTCTGTTTTTCAAGCAACAGCTTTTCTCTTCTCTCAAAATCAACCCGATCATCAACAAGCTTCCTTGCACGTTCAAATGATGCATTCACCAATCTCTGCTTAATGTTTTTACGCTCCCGTTCCTGGATGGAAAAACAAGCATTGCCCTCGGACAAGGCTTCGCCCTCGGTGCTTGTTGACCAGCCAAATATATTACTGTTTTTCTTACCTTTGGTCACATCAATCCCTCTATCATCTACAATCCACTCATCGGCAATTTCTGTGGCATTTTGGAATGCCGCTGTACGTTCTACGCATCCTCTTGTAACAGTATTCAGTAGTGCAATTGTATTACATTTGAACTGTCGATTTTCCGCACTGATGATATTATAGCATTTCATAGGCATTGTGGTTCGGCTTCTCAACACAAACGACTTATCCAACAGCTCTGGTTGTTGTTTGCTGTCCTCGCAGGGAAATAGCTCGTCTAGCAATCCATTCACGTCTTTTTCAAAAATCAGAGCCGGCTTTGGTACTTCTTGGAAATCTTCAAAATCTCCAAACTCTTCATTTTCACTAACCTCTTCTACAAGAGGGGTTTCGTGATCTTCTTCTATGTTTTCACATTTTCGTCCTATGTCCGATTCGGTTTGTGATACTGGTGATTTTATTATTTCACTTAGATCCACGGCAATTGATCCGGATTCCGTTATATTCAAATATTTATTATTACCCAAATTTTGATTCCATGCATTAGATTCCACGTCATTTGTCATTACGTCTTCGTCACTTTCTCTATCGCTATCGATATTGTCAGAGCTTTCTTCAATATTCACCTGTTCATTTTCAACATCACCATCATCACTCAATTGACTGATTATATCATTAGAATCAGGGGCCCATACATTTGGCTCGCCTTCATTCAGCCAGGGATTCGACTTATCAGACATGGCACCCCTTCCAAAGAAGCCGACGCATTGATCTTGCAGTTCTTCTACTCATGATAACTTTTTTTTTACCACACATGAGAAATCATGTGCGTCAAAATAATTATTTTCACACAAAAAAAGCCTCATCATAAAGCCATTCAGGAAAAGAGCATTTTGTAATCAACATATGTGATCGAATCGGTGTCTCATTATGTTTCCTCACATAAATTATGCTTTGGGTAAACTCTAAGTTATGTGTTTATTGAATTGGGGTTCACGAATGGGGAAGGGGGAAAAAAGTTAGGAGAAAATGGATTATGTCACAAGTTATGCTACTTGATCAGAAATTGAAGGTATGGCTTAAAAGTTCATTATTGCATGAAATTTAAAGATCGTTTCATATTCTAATACAAACAACCCATGTGAAACCCGCCAGTTGATATCAGATTACAAGTCAAACAGCTCACAAAGAGGATTGTCGATATGATATGATTGTTGGTGCAAAAATCCTCTTTAACAGCTTCCTAACTACTGCAAGATACAAGATGCTTAATCATTTTATTGCCTTGTAAATGTCCAAGACTTGTCATAATGATGTTTTTCATGATTTTGGCACTATTCAAAAGTTAAAGTAGCCGTGAATATTGGGACCAAAATGAACTAAGGGAAAAAAAGTTGAAACGAATTGAGATCAAAACATGTTACGAACATTTCAAACGGTTTTTTCTATGATTTTCAGTGGTTGTAATATTTCATTTCAAACAATATTTAATTGGTGTGCTATTTGTGGTGTTAGAAGCAAACTTTGCACATGGGCCGCAAAGCGTATTGTCTAGACGTCGCACCTCAGCCTGGGGCAATTTTTAAATGGCAGCAGAAAAAATGCCATCCGCCCCGTACAAAATTCAAACAAACATTCTGCCATGATCCCCTGACGAAAGTACTTCAAGCCAACTGCTTTACATATTGACTACTGCAGACTTCCGTTACAGTAGAATCAATAACGGAGATTTTTTTAACCACCACGCCATAATGGGATCATATAAAGTGAAATATTCATTTAAACAACCAAGTAGCCGGCCGGTACGTGGTGCCAGTTTCTTTCTTGCGCAAACTGATTACGCAATGAAATATTTTTTTTTCAAAGGTTGAATTCTCTTTCATTCTCAGATGGATTGCAACTCAAAAGGAGGTAGTTATATACCAAATAGAAACCTAATGTCTCATGTTATTTTAGAACTTCCTGGACTTACCACTTACAAAGGATTGGCAGTACTGATTGAAAATGTTACAAATCAGGTGGAGATCAAGGAAAATTTGATCAGCGGTAATTTACAGTATGATTATTCCTTTATAAACGCAGAAAATATAGTGAGCATGGAACAGTTATATAGTTCCTTTTACAAGAGTATGAATAATGAGCATCATCAAACGCTAAAAGCAAAAACTTTGCATACAGAAATGATCTACGCCTTGGCTCCGTTTAAAAACATCATGGACTGTTTGAACAAATTTGGTATTTCCAAAACCGCAAATAACGTTATTGTGCTGAAGATTGCCAAATCAGAAGAATTTACTGACTCTTATGTAAACGAACAACTGGAAAATATCCAGAAGATAGTGAAAGGAACCATTATCGATTTGGACGATTCTCATTTGCAAAACAATTTAGATGTGAAAAAAATTGAAAAGAATTATAAAATCAAAATAACGGGTACAGATTTAGAAGGAAATTGGGATAAAGTGAATAGAAATTTGATCTGTCTGACTCAATTGAAGGGTTTGTAGAAAATTGAAAGGTATCTATGATGTTTTTTTATATATGATATAAATGAGTAATACCATTAGACTGAGAATCCCAAAGTACTGGATCTGAACTTAAAGTAGATTCTCAAGGTAAGGGTACAAGTTAATAGTAATAGTAAAAGGCATTATTAGTGGTATATTATCTTAGAAGCCGCATAGAACTTTCAATTAAAATCCACATACGAAATAAATACCAAATATTACCGCATCCATGCCGAGTGAACATTTTATAATTTTTTCCGGCCTTTATCAGCTTTAGATTCTCTTACACTTGTGGTCCAGGGTGTTGTTGACCCCTTTTGTGATGTCTATACTCATCAAAAACAAGTACTTACGACCTATAATACCAGTATGTGTGTTATTATACATGGCATTTGGAGAATGGGTGTATTCGTATTATTTTGCTTATTGCCATGTATACAAACGTTGGCACGATAAAACCTCGATGGTGACCTTACTGATAATTGTCAATATAATATGGATTATTGCGCTTGTTTCATGGCTAATGGTTTTTGTTGTTGGACCTGGACATCTCCCAATGGCAATTCCCCCATTCGATTTGGAAAAATACATTTGTAACGGGGAAAAATCATCTGTTGTATCTTCAACTAATGTACACAAGAATGATATTGAGTCTCTCCTGTCTGCTGCGACCACCCCATCAAACGATCTGATAAAATGCCCACCCATATTTGAATGCGATTCCAATGGATTACCCTTCTGGTGTTCCGAGTGTTCTACGCTTAAATTATTGAGATCACATCATTCTTCTATCACTAATAAATGTGTCCCCTTCTTTGACCATTATTGTTCATTTATGGGTAGTACAATTGGAAAACGAAATTACTGGATGTTTTCAATTTATGTCTTTGCAATTCAGTCGTTGTTATTTTTGAGTTGGATTTCAATTGCGGTTTATTGCGGTTCAAATCATTCAATTAATGCGGCATTTATAGTATTTGTGGCAATTTCTGGAATTTTGAGTTTTATGGTCTTGAATGTCTCTTACAACTTAATCAATGATTTGATTTATGGAGATACCACGATTGAAAGATTACATCGACAACGGTGGATGAAATTTGAAAGAAATAATAAAGATGGTTTCAACGACATTTTTTATAGTTCATTTGTCAATGTCCAAGATCCTACTAACCCCGGTTTGAGATTGGTCATAGAGCTTAAATTCACTGATCGACCTTTTGATAATGGTTTTTGGAAGAATCTCAGGGTGTGGTTCATGAATTTTGATTGTTTCAAGACCCCTCAAGAGTTATCTGACTTTCAGTATAGTTTATTTTCTGATAAATTCAAAGAAGATATTCAAAATAGGATAAATGATGGAGAGTATATGATATTTGGCGCAATGAAAAACCTTCAATAGCCCAATATTTGTGATTTTCCCTATCGATTTGAATCTTATTCCACATGTTGTAAATATACATTTTACATTTTACATTTTTCTAAATAGTCCTGATAAATACCCATATGTATTCTAGTTATTTCTGTTACAAAATAGACAACCGCAGTAATGGCGTAAAGCAAAGTATTTTCCCTAAGGAACACGATCATTTCATTCAGGGAAAAAAAAAGAAGCCCATTGAATATCATGTATAGACACAAAGCAGGTACAAAGAACCAAATTTTATCTGAAACCTAACCTACCAATTCTTGCTTTTCTTTTTTACCATCAATCCTTACACCTCAGACAAAAGCGGGTGGGTCCCATGTGGATTGACGTGAGTATGCTGTTGGGCGCAAAAGCAGAGGGGAAACATAAACTGGTGGCATTTAAGGTCATTTTCTCATCAATCAGGCATTTGGCTGTGGCTACCTAGAGCTCGAGCTCGAGCAGCTATAATGGTTGGTGCTATTATATTATTACGTAAGTTTTATAAATGAATGATGATGTAGTTGTTTGTCTAAACACCTTTCATCTTGGTATAATAGTCAATTAAACTATGTTCTGTTTTCAATGTCTCTGTTCTATATGAGACTCTAATATCTGGAACATTAGTCTTCTCAACGTCATTTCCTTCGATGCCGTTCAAGTAAAATTCGTGTCCAATCCAATGTTTCTTGAGTTTGTTTTCAAATCCACTCATTTTCACAGAATTCTTCGCCAGTTCAGACATATCCACATTGGATAATTTCCAAATTTGCGCCGCAACAGAATATTCTTCAATCAATGGTTCCCTTGTATAGGAGAATTGTAAAGGATCATCGGTAGACAAGGCGACATTCAAACCACGTTTGAAATACGATGGGAAGGGATTTTTGTCGTATGTCAAGAACAAAGCGTTGTTGGATAATGGAGACATCGCAATACCGATTTGACACAAATAATATAGATACTGAACATATGGGACTTTTCTCAATAAAATACCGTGACTGATACTCTCCGATGTCAAATATGCGGAAATCAAATGCTCTGGATCACCGGCTTCACCTGAATGTGGACGCAAAACAAAAGTATTGAAATTACGCTTCATTCTCCATTGGTTTAAAGAAGTGATGTTGGAATAGATGTAATACAAGTAATAAGAATATGGAGGATTGTATTCTGAGTCCCAATTGCTTGGATATGGGAATTTCTTGTGGAATCTTCTATCTGTTTTGGATTCATCGTCGACAGAATCAAAACCAATCACCCTTTGCAAGAAAATGTGGAGTTTCGGATGGGAACTTGGATCTTTGGTGACTTCAAACAGCGGTTTGAAGAGATTATCAATGATGTCCTTGAAGTTATTGATCAGACCGCTCTTCTTGTAGATATTATACAATCTAGGGACTTGAATCAACCATCTGACGTTATGAGAGAACAGCTTGTTGTCAACAACCCATGCGGCCAGTTTATCCCATTCGTCAATACTACGTCCATAAATGGAGATTCTGTATTCGGCCATTTGATATTTCGAGCTTTCCAGATCATCAAACACTTCTTTGGTGATTTCCGCTAGATATCTACCCTCGATGAAATTGTCTGTTTTGAGGAAGATCTCTCTCAATCTCGACTCACCCATTGGATTATACTTCAAATTGAACTTATCGAATCTATGGAACGTGTCTCTGTGAGCGTGCATGTCCAAAGTGTCAATACTCAAGTCATACGCCGTCAAATTCAATGAATCGAAAACCTCTTGTAACGTCAGAATTTGGCCATCTCTTTTGATAACCTTCTCGTTGGGACAGTGTCTGATCTTGTGTTTGATGAATCTCAACAGATGTTTCTGGTTCATGCACGCAGAATGATGAACGTGGACGTCCACTTTTCTGACATTGTAAAAATCTCTGTGTGGATTCTTCTTCGATTCGGAAGTCTCTTCGTGATCATTTAGTAAATGGTACAAATTCCACCTGGCTTCGAGATATTGTAGTCTTTTAAACGCAAACGACTTGGTTGGGCCGTCGGACGCAATACCGACGATTTTCTCAAGATCCATGTAATAGTCTCGAATAGTTGGAACGTTGACCAGTTCTTTACGTGTGGCTTTGTCGACAATCTTGTAAGTGTCTTCGTTGTCTAGAACGAAATCAATGGAGTCATCGGCACCAGGGATCTCGCATTTCGTAAAATCAAAGGTATCGGCACTGGTATAGGTGCTTTTGCTGTCGCCTGAAATGTTGGAGTTGGTGGAACTGTCGCCTCTAAACATGGTACGACGATTTTGTGCTTTCCAGAACGGAGATGGTGGGTTTGGGTAGATTTTCCAGTCTTCTGAGTTTTTAGGGTTTTCAGATTCTATTTGCAAAGACACCTGTTGATACTTATTTCTTGTTTCGACACACCACTTCAATTGGTTGTAGATGTCAATGAGTTCAACAGATGGTTCGTCGGTGTACGAATTGTGATCGTTGGCCAAAATCGAGCCCAATTTGAACGAGTTTTCGTTCTGGAATTGAGGCGGATAATGTTGTTGTTGCTGTTGTTGTTGCTGTTGTTGTTGCTGTTGTTGTTTCGCAGTAAATGGGTCCCTTTGGGTAGCTGCGGCCATGGACATGGTCAATTGACTGACACTTTGAGGAGTTGGAAGTTTCGGAGTCATTTCGTGTGTTGTAGGGTTATATGCAAACTTGGAGGGAGTCTTACTGGTGAGTTTAGGAGTCGAAGCTAACATTGGAGGAGGAATCTGGTTGAAGAAGTCCGCCATTGAAGCACGTCTGCTTGTTGTGTGCGCTGGGTGATGATGAGAGCTTGATGATGACGATCTTGAGTTTCTTGGTGAAGAAGCCAAAGTATTGAAAGCACGGATCTTTGCATCTTGTTCTTTCAACATCTGCTCTTCACTGTACGAGAAATGTGGATTCACCATCTTTTCCTCTTCTTCGTCGCCATCCGCAACGGCAAGATCGTTGGGAGATGATTGATATTCCAGTTTATTGAGGCCGGAATTGCCGTTTTGGCTGTCGTATGACATGTCTGGCGTCTTTCCTTGGTATTCCAAGTGATTCGCAGAGTCCAGAGACCTGTTTGGTTCGTTCACATTCACGTTCATCGACTTTTTATCGGGAGTATCTGGCACCGAATCGTCCGTTAAGGCCAAAAACTGAATGGCAGAGGTGCATTGAGACACGGTTTCCTGGGGGTTTTCGTTAGTTGATGGCATGATTTCTTGATCTGAAATGAACTTTCAACAGCTTCCCGGTTCTGTGATGTAATACGGAATCACTCTGCTACTGTACTCGGAAGAAACAACTGATTCTAAATGAAATCAGTCCACACGGGAAGATAAAAAAGAACTTCAAGGGAAAAAAATTTATTTGTGGGCGCACGGCAATATTTGTCAGGAGGATACGGAGGATGAACGAGGGCAGGAAGCAAAGAAGAAAAACATAATAGGGGAGAGAAGAGTAGGAGAAAGGAGAGTGGAGAGTGGAACAAAGAAGAGTAGAAAAAAGAGTATGTTAGTTAATATTAAGGCAAGGCTAGTAAAAAGACTGTTTCAGGAACAAGACCAGGGGACTGAAGAGATATCTCTCATATGTTTAATGGAACGTGCTGTGTAGAGTAGAGCTGTTGATCTTCTGGTTTGTTTATGACAACGGATATGTCGCGCGTGGTGGGTTTAACGATATGACGGAAAATGTGGGCGTTGTTGTAAGGTATTCTTGGCTCCTTGTTCTATGAAAATGTTACGTAGTAGCTGGTGGTTAGCTGCTAAAGTATATTTAGCGTGAAACTTTGAAAAAACCGATATCCACAATGTGAAGGAAACCTTTATTTTTTTTTAAAAGGTCTTTGTTTTGCTATGTCTAAACTTTTTTTGTTTTTTCCCATTTATCCTTTGATCTGTTTTGCAGAAAATGACAGATACCTTCATGAAATGACCCATTTCATTATATTTGACATGTTCTCGGCTGAAGAGCCGTCTTTCTTTGAACTATTTTTCCACAAAAGCCACAACCAATTGGTTGTGACAAATGTTATGTCGCAGAGATAGGTACATGTCAATGTCACAGAGCTCTATAAATGCAAGGAAACGTCGTTTAACACCCGCTGATGGCAGTGTCTGTGGTTTGTTCTGAGCCATACTATAATTTTATTCAAAAAACCAGTAATAGAAACACCAGAGTAGCCAAAAACCCAGCAACAAACGGCAACATCGATCTGTCAGTCATAGGCTTTTTTTTCACGTACGTACAAACTCACACAGCCAGGTGTTATTCTGAACAAAACAATACCACCGCAATCTATATCTGAATCCGTACAGTCTTTTATTATTCGAAAAAATAATATCAATCAACACTTTAAGGCAATACCCTGATGTTGACCCCCATATGTTCATTCCACACCACAAGCTGGCTAATTGTGCAAAACAAATTTGGCCGTTCTCTGTATTTCTTCAGTAATTGGGTAGTTTCGGGAATGAAAAAAGAAGAAAAATGCAAGGGTCAGACGTAGCTGCATTTTTGAATAATTCACTGAAAAAGTCTAGATTTCAACCTCATTGAAAAACTCCCCAACTTCAGTTCAGAGATAATTGCGCTAGTTATCCTTCTACAACTATTATTCTCCAACCACTACTCGGTCAATGCTTATAATTATAATTTACTGCTGACGTGATTTAAGGGATATACAAGATATAAATGCAGTACTTACTTATGGGTGTAAACGCTTTGGATCTCTTGGGAATAATGAAGCACGTCTAATATTCTTCAAGTCTAAGAAGAACATAAGGACTCTTTCTAAACCAATACCACCACCAGCGTGAGGAGAACAACCATAACTGAATGCATTGACATAATCCTTGACACCTGGGCCATTTGGATCAACGCCGTGGAATTCCATTCTTTCCTTCAATAGTTCAACATCGTGAATTCTTTGTGCACCTGAAAGAATTTCTTCACCTCTCATAAAGAAATCATACGAGTTAGAGTAGTTTGGATCTTCTGGATCTGGCATGGTGTAGAATGGTCTAACAGCCAATGGGAATTTGTCTAAAATGAAGAAATCGGTATCATACTTTTCTCTCACCAACTTACCTAAGAATTTTTCGTTTTCAGTTGATAAATCTTCGTATTCACCTTGTTCTTTACCGTTTTCGTTCAATAATTTGACAGCATCCTTATAATGAAGCTTCACCATTTTTTCAGGAATCTTGAATTCTTCAACTGGGAATTGTCTTCTGATAGTTGCAATTTCCTTAGAATATCTCTTCTTTAGTTCAGTGAACATGAAAATAAACATATCAGCCAAAGTATCAACGGTTTCATGGTAATGTTCTTCAATGGCCATTTCCATATCCAAACCGACGAATTCAGTCATATGTCTATGGGTGTTGGAGTTTTCTGCTCTGAAAACTGGAGCAATTTCGAAAACTCTTTCAAAATCAGCAGCAATTAATTGTTGTTTGTATAATTGAGGAGATTGAGCTAAATAAGCCTTGGTTTTAAAGTAACTGACTTCAAAGACGTTGGAACCACCTTCAGATGGAGAACCAATCAGCTTTGGAGTATGAATTTCTCTGAAATTCAAGTTAGTTAAGTATTCTCTGAATAGAGAACAGATACCACTTTGTAATTCGAAAATACAATGGTTAGTAATGGTTCTCAAATCAATGACTCTAGCATCTAATCTGGTATCTAAATTGACAATTGGTAAACCGGAAGCTTCTGCTTCTGCGTCAGATCTCGAAGCATCTTCAATTAACAATGGTAATTGTGCTGGGGCAGCGGAAATCAAGTAAACTTTGGTGACTACGATTTCAGCGTCTTGAACAGTAGCAGATTTGACCAATTCGTCAACCTTTTTAACGGTACCATGAACCAAAACAATGGATTCTAAACTCAAACCGGCACACCATTTAACCATTTGTTTGGAAATGGAATCACCGTTGGATTTTAACAAACCTTGAATAATTTCATCTTGTTGTCTGAAAGCAAAGAAACACATGTTAGCACTTTGTTGTCTAGCGGTGTGAATTCTTGCTCTGAAAATGACTTCTTCACCATCATTGGCACCAGACAAGGAACCGATCTTAGTTCTCTTGATACCAGTAACTTCTTCCTTCTTGGATTGCATTAATGGTTGCTTACCATAGTTGTCCTTGGCGGTATCGTTGGCAGCTGCAGCTGCATCTCTTGCGGCTTGTTCAGCGGCCATTTGTGCGGCCTTTTCTGCCTTCTTTCTTTCCTTCTCCTTTTCCTTTTCGAGCTTCTTTAATGCCTTCTTGGATAGCGGTTGGCCGTCAGGGCCTAAGATTACAGGAGCATTGCCTTCAGAAAGACTAACTTCTTCGATTTTCTTGGTGACTTCTTCGGACATTCTGTGGTTTCCAAAAAAGAACAAAAGAAAGACCAACAGCTCCAATCCCTTCCCCGACCAAAGACTCACTTCATCTTTTCGCCCTGGAAATTTTTCTTTCGCTTTCGTCGAGGTTTTTCCACGCTCGGCGCCTGCAACAGTTGGAAGAGGTTTTGTGGAGAGTTGATAGGAGACGGGAAAGAGGAACTTATATACGCTTTTGAAACAGGACGACAAGCTTTTTTCAACAAATAGTACTTCTTAATATGAAAACCATTTGTTAAAAGGTTTATGAGGTACCAGTAAAAGGTGTTGTCAGACCACTGCTTTTGTCGTACTTCAAATACAGTGTCTGATTACGTAACGGCAGATGAATATCGACCAGAGACAATAGGATTGAAGAGACTATTGATGTGATGCCTGAACCAAGGAGTCCAAGTGGAGAGCTTGAACTGAGATTTAGGCGAAGGTCGGCCAACGCTGATTGAGTGTGTTTGAAACCGATCCATCGATCTTCTACTGCTGACTGCTCTGTATAAGCAATACATTTAAGAAAGTAGTTATGAATATGTCGGTGTAGTACGTCTAAACCCCACAGAGGTTTGCAAGATTCGATCTTTACTGTAGTTTCGGCTTTTTTAACACCAACTGTATCTTAATTACGCTAGTTTAATTGCTATTTTATACAGAGAAAGGGAGGAATATAAAAATATAAGTGAAAGATTCCAGGATTATAGTTTGTTGTTTTCAAAGAAGAAATAGTCACCACTGGCTTTTTGTTCTTTATCCATTTGAGAGTCGAGCTTGTTGATTCTTGGTCTGAAAGAATTCGGATCTCTTCTGAAAGTAACATTCAAATTCTTCAAGAATCTGTTACAACCACTCAATAAAGATTCGGCCTTCTTAGCAGTGGCATCAATAGATGGTTGACCTTCAAAGACCATCACTTTATCGGCCATATATGTAGCCATAATGAAATCGTGCTCGACAATGAAAGCAGTCTTCTTGGAGTGAATGATGAATCTTCTGATAACCTTGGCACAAATAATACGTTGTTCAGAATCCAAGTATGCAGATGGTTCATCAATTAAGTAAATATCAGCTGGCTTACCCAATGCTAAAACAATAGCAACTCTTTGCAATTCACCACCAGATAAATGTTGAACTTCTTGATCAATAATATCTTCAATTTTCAATGGCTTAATAACATCGGTATTGAATTGTGGATGTAAGAAGGAAGCTCTGATCTTCTTGAGGAATAATTGTCTAACGGTACCTGTGAACTTAGGTGCAATTTTTTGTGGTTTCATAGAAACCAACAATTCAGGTGCCTTACAACCTTCATCAGGAGCAATTGCACCTGCTAATAACTTACATAAAGTGGTCTTACCTGTACCGTTTTCACCCATCATAACAATAATTTCTGAGTCATTGAATGAACCGGCTTCAACATTCAATTTGAAATCACCTTGGGTCTTAACCATAGCTGGATAGGTGAAACTTGCAGATTGTTCAATTAACATATTATCGGATGCATCAGCCAGTCTGAATTGTAAGGATTCATTTCTAAATCTCAAATTTTCAGAAGGAATGTGACCGTCCAAGAAAATGTTGATACCTTCTCTAACAGAAGCAGGGAATGAAACAACACCATAAACAGATGCAACACCATATAAAATACAGACGTAATCAGATAAATAATCCAAAACAGACAAATCGTGTTCAACAACAATAGTGTAAACATCAATATCGGATAAGGATCTGATAATCAAAGCAGCATTTAATCTTTGCTTAACATCCAAATATGAGGATGGTTCATCGAACATGTAAACATTAGCCTTTTGACAACATGTCATAGCAATAGCAAATCTTTGCAATTCACCACCAGACAATTTGGAAACTTCTCTCTTTAACAAGTTTTGTAAATCAGTCATCTTAATGATCTCCTTGACATTGATTTTATCATCGTCAATTCTAGCCTTCAATAATTCACCAACCCTAGTAAGAGGACCTTTAATTGCTCTTGGAATATTATCCACGTATTGTGGTTTAATGATGGTCTTGATATCTTCTTCTAAAACCTTGGTAAAGTAGTTTTGAAGTTCAGAACCTCTAAAGTGTTTGATAATGTCTTCCCAATTTGGAGGATCATCATATCTACCTAAATTTGGCTTTAATTTACCGGATAAAATCTTCAAAGCAGTGGATTTACCAATACCATTGGTACCAACTAAACCTAAAACTTGACCTGGTCTAGGCATTGGTAATCTGTGCAACTTGAAAGAGTTTGCAGAATATCTGTGGGTAACTTCACTTTCTAAATTGGTTGGCAAGTTGATAATTTGAATGGCACCAAATGGACATTTCTTTGTACAAATACCACAACCAATACACAAGTTTTCTGAAATGAATGCAATTTTACTGGTTGGACCAACTTCAATACATAACTTACCTGTTTTCACAACTGGACAGGATTTACGACATTCTTGACGACACTTCTTTGGTTTGCACTTGTCATCTGACACAATAGCAATACGTAAATTCTTATCACTCATCTTGTCTTACTGCTGCCCAAAAGAACTTCCATCACCACAACATTGATTTTTTCACCAATTTTTTTTCCCAAACTTTTCAATTTCAAAAATTTTTCCACCAGTGAATTTCGCTGCTTTGCTAATGACAATAAAAAAAAGGAAGACTTGGGGGGCCAGTCAGCAGTGGAGGGGAGGGGAAATGGAGCGATGACCAGGGAAGCCAGTGAAGAGCCGTAGCCTGTGGTTGGTTTGTGTCAGGGGAAGTACATACAAAAAAAAAAGGTGTTGAGTTTGGGCACAATGGAGACAAATATGAGCTGGACTGGTTCCCGTCACGTTCGACACAGCGGTGAACTAGCGAGGCTCAGCAATAAATTGGCTCTATTGCCCGGCATCCCTATGCTCCCTTTTGGGCATACGTGGACGTGTTTTGGTATATCAACACTATTTAGTATATGAAGAGATTCTCACGTATATACGTGTAATGCGCCACCTAGAGATGCGTCGTGAATTGAATCATGGACACATATGCACATGTATATTATGATATGTAAGAACTGCTACCCTATGTGTTTCAGAAGAAGGTAACACAACGATTTGGAATGAAATTGACGGGGCAAGAAAGCGTGAAGTCGCTAGGCCGCGTTTCCCTACTTCTACGTGCCACTGCAAGATAAACGTAGCAATGAGTAAGCCAATACAAGCGGCGTGTGGGTTTACTCGTGCCGTGCCTGTGGTTCTGCTGTTTGTGTTGTAGGATCGAATCCCGTTCAACGAGCAGAACACTGTATTGAATGATGTATTGCTATGATTAAGTCCATATAATAGCGAGAGAGCGTAACAAATACAGTGGCTACCAATTTAACGCCAGGCGTAACTTCTTTACAAATAACGCACGTACATAATCCGTATAGAGAGTGATTCCTCAATAAATGCTTATGTTACAGTGCAGATATGCACTGATACAGGCAAAATTAATATTTTTCATTTTATTGTATACATTTATATATGACTATCTCCTCAATCTGCAGTACTAGGTATAAAAACAGGTGATTGAACAGAAAGTGGCTTCAGAAACCAGATAGAATGATCCACTTTCAATACTTAGTTAGGCTTGTTCAATCTATAGTAACCTTTTTGTAGTGTTGTGTTATTGATACAGTTAGTGTGGATAGTTGTTTATGCTAGATAACTCTATAACATCGTTGTGACAGAAGCAAACAACGTATTATCTTCTTTTAATTATGATTCCTTACATTTCATTTCGACCATATTGCTACTCCATTGTAGCTGTCATTCGTACTCGCTTACTTCATTTTAGTTGAAAAGATCAAAGCAACAGAGCAACAGTGAGCACAAACGCTAAGAATGAACCAGCAAGCCTCAAACTGTGCCAGTCGGATCCTCCAAGCTGAAAAAATACAGGTACTTTTAGGCTGTTACCCGCCGCTTTCATAGAATTTCCAGATGAGGAAACAGATGTGACCAAAGTATTAAAGGCTAGAATGGTAGCGGTCGAGGTGTGATGGCCAGAATTGCCGTCACTTTTACCATGGGTGGTTATTCCGTTCTCTCCAGTATGTACATAAACTTCCCCATCGGAAATATAAGCTTCGGTAGATTGTCTTAACATGTTCGTGTACGTTATTACGGTGGGAATTGTGATGGTCATACCTGATACAGACGTGAAATGTTTAGCAAATGGAATGACTCCGGAATCAATTTCATAGAAGTCTCCTTGGGCTGTAACAGAGGCCAGTTGATTATCTGTGATTGTCGAAGTAAAGAGACTGAAGGTGGTTTTGGATGATTCGGTAATCAGAGTGGCACCTGGAACCTCAATTTCTATAGTGGTGTCTTTTGTTCCTAAAATAGAGTAACTTCTTTGGTTTGTTTCTGTAGAGAAAGTACTCGTGGAAACTGTGGAAAACTCAACTTCCTTTTCCTCATTGACGCTGATATAAATAGTGGATAAAGTCGTATCCATCTCGCTGGTTGTGGAGACAACAACATTCTCCTGGATCTCCGTTTCGGTGATGTCATTGATATTTATTCCCAGTTGTGAGAGTTCACCCATTAGAGGTGAAATAGCCAATTGCATGTTCTCGTTATCCACCGCTAAATATACATTCTTCAAAAATGGAGTGCCCATTAAGGAGTATCCCAAATAGTAATCCGGTAAAAATGCCAAAAAGCACGCATCGTTCCCGGACGTGAAGGAGAGCTGTGTGTCGTTGAAAATGGCAGGCATAAGCAGTTTTGAAATAGGCATGTTGATTGTATAGTTGCCTCCTAGAAAAATGTCAATTGTACCCGCAGAACCAATCGTGCAATCAACGACCCATCTATCCATATCTGAGGAGTAGTAGGCTTCCAATTCAACTGCTAGGTCTACCAAGGTGGAATATGGGATATAGTTGTAAAAATGACGGGTGTCAATGATTGCAGCTTTTGGATAGTTGGAAACTTCCATTATATCATTATAAGAGTTGGAAAACACGACACTTTCACCAGAAGCATTTGACGTCACACCCCAGCCAAAGATGGGAAATGCAGGTATAGTATCAGTCAAACCGTCTGAATCGGGATTCTTGATCATGGTCTTGGATGGATCGTACACCGGCACAAAGTCAAATAATGCCATCAATGAATCCGTGTTTGCATTTGATGTGGAGCCTGAAGTATCTTTGAAAATCAGGTCCGGCAACACACCTCCTAAAACTAACAACGGATCTTTACCACGATCACAACCTAGACATAACGAATACGAATTCGAGCTGATAAGATCATTGCTGACAAAATTGGAAATGAAATTGTTCTCGTACAGATTGGGGTTCGATGCCGAACCCAGAGCTAAAGCACCTACTCCCACGTCAGAGAAATTGGAATAAACAAATGGAAAATCCTCAAACTCAACCAGCTCCGAATGACCGTTGATAGCAAAGTTTAACGTCATTTTATCGACAACCCAATAACCTGAAACAAAAATCCCATTCACAAAGATCTGGGAGTACTGACTGGCATTTTCAAACGATACCTTCAAGTTTGAAACAATATTGTAAAATGAGGCATAAACTGTATTCAGCAAGTTGTACATACCTTCACTGGCACATTGTTGGTAAAAAACTGATGCGACCATATTGACCTCAATTTCAGTGTTTATTGTGGACAGAGTGCTTGTTAGAGTCGAGCTGGGATAAGTTCTAGTAAAAGTGCTCGATGAAGTGATAACGTATGTAGATGCCCCAACGGTTAAAGAAGGCGTATATCCCAAATCTAAAGTAGTCATGGGGTAAGAAATGGAGCTGCAGTTACACTCTTGGAAAGCAGTTGACGCTGGGACCCACACATCACCCTGGATGAGATCCAATCGCAAAGCCAAAGTTTCAGAACTTTCACCCAGCTGCACTATGTAGTCGTACAGGAGATTATCAATAGGATTGAGGTGAATTATCGGTAGTATGGATGTGGAGAAATTGGAATAAGAATTTGTGTCCGACGCGTTGGAACTGTTCAGACAAAGCATCAGAATATGAGCTATGATCAGTGTAATATTGAAGCCTTTGATTATCATTGTTTAAATACTGCTGATTATGACGTGTTGTGGAAAATCAAAGAAAGAGAAGTGAGTCGTGTTTTCAAGGAAGCAAATCTGGGTTAAGGGAAAATGGTACTGTATTGCAAATAAATGGCTCCTTCAACAGGATGAGAACACGATTGTTGAAGAGTTAATTGGAGGGTAATAGGTGTAAATCGCTGTTGTTTTGATTGTAAATCCAGGCTAGTCACGAAAAGTAGAGAAAAAACTTATTTAGATCCTATTCGTTTAAGTCCGTGGTTTCGTTAAATCTCTTCTTTTAGGCTGAGAGAAGAAAGGGATGGTTGCTAAAGGTTGGTAGACGGGAGGCGTTGACAAGAATGGAAATTCTTTGATGTTATTATTTTTGAATAATTTAGTATGGACTAATGAGTTTTTTGTCTTCGTGACACAGGTGATGTTCAAAAGTTTGTTTAAAGGAGAAAAAAAAAACACAGAAAAAGAAATTTTTGTTCGGTTAGAAATTGGAAGTTAAACGTTTTCTGATTCTGACGCTATAGGTGCAAAATAAGTGATCTCCCGTGATCCATGACGTATAGGCAGAAAAATAGTCACTAAAAATGAGTTTTCCTGATTTTAAGGGGCTTGGTCGATAGACGAGCAAAATAATTTTTTTTTTGTTTGTTATGTTGTTACTATCGCGTCGCGTCGACAGTCGGTGCACAGAATAGCAGAATAGTTTTGTTCTCGTTCTCGTTCTCGTTATTGTTGCTATTCAAGGATCTCTGGAGACGTCTCTTGTGAAGAATCTTGCTATACCACAAGACTGATTTGGATCCGCAATGAGTACCTGACTTCAAATAATTTATGTTTGACCGGTTTAGTAATTTGAGCTCGGCGTAGTTTTTACCATGCAGCAAAATGCATTTCTTTCCTTGCCATTTTGAGTGTTTCATCTGTACGGCATTTTTTCTCTGTCTGTTAGGCCAAAAAGCCATCAACGCAATAATAAATGGCATCAACAATTTAAAGAAACGATCCGTTCGCAACGCCAACTACAAACTTCTCAAAATTCTCACATTACGGGAAATACAATTCTATATGTAAATAAAAGACTATAAATTAAAAGTACAACAGAGAGAAGAAGTGAAAATAACACCACCAGGCCATAAGTATCTTTGAGCGGTTAACAGCAGGAATCAAAAAATTTAAAAAAAAAAACAAAGAGCAAAACAAGAAAGCAAGAAATAGACAAACAAGAGAGCATATCTTTGGAACTCTCATTGCTATGTGAAATCCGTAGCCAGTTTAGATTTCTAACGATGGATAGTCGTCATTTTCATCATTGGCATGTTGGTGTTCAAACTCATGGCCACAATGGCTATGAGGTTGGTAGTCTGAGTTTTTAATAACATTCGCAAAAGGAGAACCGTTATTGCTTTTAAGCAAAAATTCACTCAGCTGTTCGTTCAAAGCAGCTGAAACGGGAACAGAACTGATCGAATGATTGTTGTTGTTATCCATATTCCCAGATTTTTCAACAGTTGCACTACCGTAAAAATTGCTTTGTACTGCCTTCTTCATGTTTTGTTCATATTGGAATTTGTAGATCTTTTTGAATTGCTCTATTTTTTGAAGCTGCTGCATCTTCTGGACTTCCTGGAGTCTGTGCATCTCTTCATCTTGTCTTTGTTGCTGTTTAATGGAGTTTATGATATTGGTCAATTCCTGTTGTTTGATCAACAGATTTATTGTTTCCAGATCCAGTCCCGGCGCACTCTGGTGCTCGATGTGGCCTTCTTGCGGTTTCGGCTGATCGATTGACGAAGAGGATGAGTTGCATTGTTGAGCTGAAAAAATCGGTGTGTAGTTACCTGCGAAAATCGGTGTGTGATGATTCACAAACTGCGTTTGCGGTTGGTTTTGCTGAATGAATTGCAGCTGGTTGGACTGCTGAGGAGGAGAAGAGTCGCTGCTCGATGGGCTCTGTAGATAACTTCTGTTGATACTTGAACTGTGCAACAGTCTCAGGTTCTCGTCGGAAGATCCCACATCTAAGAATTTGGAATGTTTCCCTGTCTTCTTCTTACCGATCTTCAGCTGCTTGATATATTCGCTTGGCAAACCAGGACACAGTCCCAGCTCGATGTGTCTTTCGACCCATATCTCGTTATTCAAGAATTTTTCACCGCAAATGCCGCACCAACCCGCCACACCTGTTCTCTTATTCGATTTGACGCCCGGTGGGTACTTGAAATGTCTTGACTTCAAATGGGTCTTGAAGGTGTCACGTCTTGAGAAACCCCCAGTCTGATGACATTTTGAGTTTTCTTGACAGGATTTGTCGTAAAAGGGACAATGGTACGCCTTGGTTTTGGAGTGTTTCTTGATATGACGAGTCAAATAGCCTCTCATTCTGAATTTGGAATCACAATAGGGACACTGGTGAATTTTTTCGGATTCCGGAACGTCTTCGTCTTCGTCCGAGAGTGAAAGTGAAGCGTTGGTGTTTTCGTTGGACGGCTGATGACCGAGGGAGTTGTCGGAGCTCGAAGATTTGATGGAGGAAACGGGCGACAAAGAAATAAAGCCGTTCTTCTGGTTCTGGTGCTGTTGAACATGGGAATATGGGATCATATTCTCCTCGCTAGAACCAGAGGAAAGATGGTTGTTCTGTTTGATACCGAGTTTGAATTCAAGCTCGCCATTCTGGTTCTTGGTTGGTATGAATATCGAATTTAGAGCAGTTGAGCACTGGTGAACAGACAAGGTTTCCTTCTCTTGAGGAGAAAGAGAGTGGGAAAGGGCCGAGTTGAGATCTGCAGAGAGGTCTGAAACTGGCACTGGATGCGTCTCGTCAGTCTCAGTTGCAAATTCCGCCTTTTCAACAGCAGAAGGTGCAAAACGGTCTTCCTGAGAGACGGCGTCTTGCCTTTTGGAGGAGATGGAATCATATTTTGAAGTCAAATTGGAGATGAAATTGAGCGTTTTGGGGAACAAGGAGTCTGTTTCATCATCGTCTTCATCGGCCAAATGAGTGTTGCCATTTCTGATATCGTAAAATCTGGTGGCCTTGCTTGGGAACAGAAATACTATTGGGTTAAACACTGCCAGAATGAAGGAATAGATGGAGGTAAAAATGTATGCACAATAACCCACAACGGTGGTTTCAGTAGAAGGTTGCAATACGTCCATGATGCAGTCCATATAATGTTGGAGCAGATTTAGTGATCAAATGAGATAGAGAGATGTCTGTTAACAGTTGAGCGTTGGGATACAAAAGGAGCTTACAATAAAGAATGAATAATTCCAACTCAACAAACAAAAAAATAATCTCAAAATTAAAAAAAAAATTAAGGAAATTAACCATTTTCATTAATTGTGGTGAAAGATGCACGAGATGAAAAAGCCATAGCGGTAATAAAAGAAGAAAAAAAGTGTGAGGCTCGCGGTCACCTGCCTATTCCATTCAAAAGTCATCAGACACCGGAAACTTTGCTTCTTCTGAGACACCGCCAACGGAAATATGGAAACATGCGGCTTTTTTTCTTTATTTATTTTGTTTGTTGTTACGACGCCGCAATATCGACGCCGCGGCATCGTCGATGATCCTCCTCTCTCCACACACACACCAACAACAGTAAATACGGAGACACCAGATGTGATCACTCAAAGGTGGCTTTTGGTTACACAATTTTAGTAGTACAAATACAATAAGCTGTTGTTTGTTGTTTATTTACAACCCAGCACTAAATGCTGTACGACCCACTCCCAGTTGACGCACTGGAGGTTGCGGTTATCCGTGTGTAAGAAACTCGTAAATTCGTTCACCGAATGGCCGTATTTCACATACGCTAGTTGGATGTTCTCCTTCCTGATTATATCTCCTACTGGACTGCCTTCCTTTAAAACAAAGACTTTGCTGAAACCTAAATGTTTGAATATCCATAGTAATGATTCGGTTCTTTTAGGGCCATCAACAATTACGTTATTACTTGCTTCGTTCGCCTGTCTGGCCAGTTCTTCACCTTCATCTTCACCTTCGTCCTCATCCTCGTCGTCTTCTGTCTGTGTCGCACCCTCATCAATACCATTAGGCACAATGCCGTGCCCTTGATCAAGGGCCATCACAGGGTCTGCATTGGCATCGCTATTATTTTTTGGGGCATTGTTTCCTTCTCCTCTTTCTTGTTTTCCTTTCTTCCTTTTAGGGCCCAGATGTACCCCGTTTGCTGTCCTTTTTTTACCCCAGATTCTATTCCCACTACGCGTTTTCAAAGAATCGATTGGATCGCCAATGATGATTATGCTTTCGTTGTAAAATAACAAATTGTTGTTTAGCTGTCCTTCCAATTTGAGTCCATTTTTCCAATTCAGGAAAAAATTGAAAATGTCAATACTGAAAGGACAGTTCAGTAGATTATTCTCCCCTGAAATCAAAAGAAACTTAAACCACTCATCTTTCCAGCTGCTCAAAAAATTAGCATCCGCATGGCACTTTTTAAAAAATTCAATCGATATTATTGGCCATTTTAGACTCAAACATTCCAAGTATTTCAACTTTCGACAATGGCGACTACCAATCACACAGCCAAACTCGAAATTTCTGATTTCGTTGCTGATTTCAATATAATCTTCATACGATTTGAGATCTTTATTATCGAATTCGCACTTGTAATACTGACCAAGATCTTGAATGCATTTAAATCTTTTGAAATCACTCGTGGCTTTATCCTCGTTACGTCTTTTCTGTTTCGATCTCCGTGAGGGAGATAGAAAGGATGTATAAACAGATCTGGTAGATCCTCTGTCTTCGTTGGTGTTTCTAAATTTAATAAGTTCTTCAAATATTAATTCGTCTTCATAAACAGTTCCGCCTTGGGATTTGATGAACTCTACTATTTCATTGGGATTGTTTCCACTGTTTATATTGTAGTGTCTTTTGTTTCTTGGAGTATTGGTTGTTGAGCTATTTTTGGAACCAGCTGCAGAGTCATTCAGCCCTGTAATGACAAACAAACATTTGTTGAATGGGCCATTATTTCTGCTTTTCAAAATACTTTGTTGTTTTGTCTCTGGTAAAAGCTTGATCAAAGTGTCATCTGCATTTAGTTCTTCCAGGTTCAAGTGACCTCCATTGATTTTGGTGAATTTGTTTATTTGGTACTCAACATAAGTCGCAAACTTCTCAACATCATTGAAAAGTTTATACCTATATTTATTCGCCAGGGGCCCAGTCAAATACAAGTCTTCAATTTTAACCTCAATTTCATCACCTATTTTTTCCCCTTTGTGTCTTTTTTGAATTAGAAGCTTGTTGAATCCATCAATTGTAGTAATTAGACAATCATCCGTAGCACTTTTTTTCAGCCCTGAAACTTCGTAAGACGAAGACTTGTCTAACTTGTATTTCACTTTATCTCCAATATCAAAACATATTGGTGCAAAGATCTTGGTGGGTGGTAAATGGATTTTCCCGTCTCTATCCTTGACATAAAAATAAAGCATTTCTTGTTCTTTATCCTTATCATAATCATGTATAACTTCCCAGATCTTCCCAGGAACCCTAGAAGTGCCGTCTGCATAAAAAATGCATGCTTCGTCTAGTATGTCATTTATCGAATAATTCTGCGTTGGCTTCTCTCTCACAATAACGTCGTCTATCTCCGCTGCAGACTCTACACCGTCATCGCTTAAGACGTTGTTCAATTTCTCTAAAACAAGATTTTGCCTGTTGTATGTCCGGATATCGTTTCCTCGATCTCTTAATCCACCAGACGCTTTTCTGTTGTTCAAAGGAGTTGATGATGTAATACCACCCGTCTCTTCGTCGTTTTTCAAAGGACGGCCCTCTTTGCCAGTATCAATAGACAATTTGGAAAAAGAAGTCGAGCTTGTGTTAGGTACCAAGATATTACCGGTGACATTCTCATCGTCTGCCTCTTTTTCCAGAATTGTGTTTCTATTCGTGCCAGAACCCGAATTACTGGCAATATCAACTTTCTCATTTTCGTTTCCATTGTCTTTTTCATTCTCTATTATCAACGATGAATTGGCCTCAACAATTTGCACTACAGGAGATGATGGGTTGTTTATACTGGTTGTGTGTGCTTCTTTATTAGTACAATTATCACTGTTATCAAAATTAACTCGTAATGTGTCTGCTATATGTTGTGAATCATCCTCAAGATCTGACCCCCGTAGCCCACTAGTGTCTATAGCATTTTGAGAAGTCAAGTGTTCTTTATTGCTTGAGTTTGGCTCTGTGTGATTAGAGCCATAGTTTTGCTTTGAAGATTTCGCATGAAACTGCGTTGGGCTATCAGATGTAACCTGTGATTGCGACTGCGACTGCGATTGTAACTGCAAATGCAACTGGGACTGTGACTGGGATTGGGAATAGTCATCGATTCTATAAGTTGAAAGAAATCGTCTCGTCTGTTTGATTATTTCCTCGCCGTCTTCGTCGCCATCATCTCCTGTGGCATAATCTTCCTCAAAATCACCGCTGTACTGAATAAGGACATCATCATTGTTCTTGTCTTCAATGACCATTGACTGGGAAAGCGGATCGATCGCTTGTGTTGCTTGTATGTTGGTTCTATCCATCAAGTTCTGAGTGCTTTCATTCACCTCATTGTGCACGCTGGCATCTTTCTCATCCCCGTTGGAATCATCTGAGTTTAAATTTTGACTCGCCTCTGCAACCGAATCGGTTAACGCCAAAGGATACGGGAGCTCCAATCTAAGTGACTCTCGCAAAGTCACCGGGCTAGTTGATATAATCGCCTGCGATTGTGAATTGCTTATTTGTGTTCTATTGCTACTGTCTTTTGTATCTGTGTATTTATCGTTGCTTTGACTGATATCGATGATTTGTGATTCTTTAGATCTCAAAGTATCTGGTATACCGTTGATTGCGGTCCCAATGTTGGTATTTTCAAGATCTTTCAAAATATCATTTTTGTCTAATTCATGGAATCCTTTTTCATAGGAGTTAGTTGTGTTGTTTTCACCTTTCACATTCTTGGTTGATGCACAATGATACCCCGTATAGGATTCATCAAAGGGATTAGTTGTATCATTTCCGGGGTTCTGCTGCAATCGTTGGTGAATTAGATCGTTTACCTCTTCGTGAATGTTACCATCTGCTTGAGTAGATTGAGGCTGGCTGGCTTCTTTTTTACGATGATCCTTTGGCGCTGGTGCCAGATTGACAGGCACTAGATCATCATCTAAAATGGAATTTTCGTAGGTGGTATCATAATCCTGTTTTCTGATATCGACAACAACAGCAGCATCTCCGTGCAATTCCGCATCAAGATCTAGTAAATTATGTTGGTCTTGTGCAGCCTTTTCTTTAAGTGCACAAAACTCTTCCAGGGGATTTTTTGTTGAGTCCTCATCTCTCAAAAAGAGGGCGATTCGGGACTTATCAAGCTGATCTGTTGTCCCTGTTAGTCTTATTTTTGATGGAGTTTTCTGATCGTCTTTAGCCGTCTGCCTCATTCCTGATGATAACGACAGAAACTGTGATTTAGGGGTTTTGGTGCCCGGTGTTGATGCAAACGGATCGTACTTTGTTTGTTTTCCTATGGGTGTGTCGTTCCCAAAACTAATGTCAGAGACAGATGCGTGTATTTCTGAGGTGTTCGGTTCATAATCGTGCATCTGACCGGTCTCTGACGATAAATCTGACTTCTGTGTATCACCAATATGTACTGGCGCATCGAGTTTTGAAGAATCCGAACAAGTTTTGTCGTTCCCTTCATTGGAGCTATGCAGGTCGGCTTGTTCGTCAAGGAATTTTTCATACGTCTGCGACGGGTATCTTCTCAATAATGTATCATCCAAGTTCGGATAACCTTTTTTCAAACTTGGATAAAGCCTCTCATTACAATCAGAATCATCTAAAGACATTCTGATTGTATTTATCTTTTATCAAAAGGCAATACTGAATGAAAGAGCAATCCTCACGTGCCAAAAGCGGGATCTAACAAAGCTACAAAAGGACAAAGGGACTCGCATTTCGTGTCGCTGCATTACGACACTACGACCGTCGCGCTTAAATCATGTTCGTAGCAAAAAGAAGCAACAAGTCTCTAATTGCCCTGTTTTCTTAGACCAATATTATTTGCCCTCTGGTATATCTAAGATGTTGCTTTTAATTATGGTAGTTTGTTTATTTAATTTAAGGCCCCCAATTAATGTGTAGTAAAAAGATATTTGTATTGAACACGTGTACATCGTTGGAGCAATGGGAAGAGCTGTACATTACAAACTTTCTCCAATTACCAAAGATTTCCATAAATCATATATACGGTGAGCTGTTAAAATGTGACGAAATGAAAGATTTAGGTGTTGCACTCTATAATTTAGGAAGAAGGCCAGCTGCTTTGAGAGAGCTACTAGGAGTTTATATGTGCACAAAAATTGAAAATAAGATTCCAGTGTTAATAGGAATTGCTGACTTATTACTTTCTGATCAACTGGAAGGAGGCGCTTCCGTACTTTATGAGCAAGCCCTCTACATGATGAGGTTTCTGAAAGAAGTTGAATCTGATCAAATGCAAAACTGTGTGAAACAGAAACAAGTCTGTGAGGAAAACTTAAAACTTTGGAAGAACAATTCTTGTAGTCAAGGTTTGGACTATTTAACAGGTGGACACGGCCAAACAGGTCTGCTCTTTTCGAATTATAGAATGTTTGAAATGAAAATTAGAATGATGAAGTTTTTACTAAAAAATGTTATTTCTGAAGATTCAACCGACCGGGAATTTTCCAAAGATCTAGTCAAACTTTGGGATGAGTATAAATTTGCTAGTGTTTCTTTCTTATCCGGCATGGTCACCAACGGAGAGCGTGACTGTAGTAAATCTATTGAATCTGTTTACAAATTTATTTCCACATTTCCCAATTCTAAATTATTGGTAACAAAAATATTAGACTATAACTCAATTGATCGCATGATTGAAGAAAAACTTTCTAGTTACCCAGATTTTCCCATTGAGAAAACAAATTTAACGTATGCTTTTTTCATTGAGCAGAGTGTTCCATTTCATAAAACTCACAACTATTTTGAATTTTTAAAAGATTATTTCAAATGCTATTTAATACAAAACATCAAACATTTGCTAGTGGATTTTACAACGCCTGAATTGACTATAATTCATCAATTTTGCAAAGTGACATTATGTTGCAATATAATTTATCAGCTTTTAATGCAGCACAAAATTTCTAGCGACAAAAGGCTAAATGAGAAGAGACGAAAATTGCTTGATAGTTACAGAGATCAAACAAAAGATTTAGCCAGCTTTGTTATACATTGTGGGACCGTTTCATTGGTTTACATATTTTTGGCGCTAAAGCTGGACAAATCCTCGGCAAAACATTTTGCTCTTCAAAATGAAGTAAACTACAAATTCAATGAGTTTGAAAACAGTGTTGCCCTGTTACGTTTATTTCACGCTTACTCAAAATCAGAAAATGTCGAGCTAGGAGAAAATAAGATCATTTTAGACATGTTTGCTTTTAGCAATGAAACCTTGGCTTTCTCATGTTCCGCCACCATTGTGTCTGACAATTATGAAGGTAAAATACTTAGTTTCAAAAAATGTAATAAATTTTTCACAGAGCGGTTGATCTCCTGCTATGTAAAATTATTAGTGGAAGCAAAACTGGATGATTACAATAATATCCAACTCATAGAGTGTTTAATGTATGCAATACTACTGCAGGGTGGATATTCGGTTTCCACAATTTGGATTTTAAATCAATTTAAAGAATTTGTTGATGTTTTCAGTTCACAATCACCGGTTTCACATTATGACGGTAATGACGACCTTTTGTCTCTCTTTTGCGGTCATAACATTTTAAAACATAAAAAAGAACTTGATTTAGTGATCAAGAAAATTTGCAATGCAATGGATATTATGTCTAGCTCTTATACAGGGGATAAAAACTTGTTTCCAATATCAAATCAAGAGTATTTTAATGATGGGCACAAAGTGATCTTACCACAAGTACTTATCGATAATAATGATGAACTACTTTTTTTGCCTGAATTTTGTAATTTCATTAAGGACGGTGATACCCTCAGAATCAATTTAATAAAACAAAATATAAATGATTGGAGTACTTCAGCAAACTCATCTGGGAATATAAACAGACCAGGACAAGAAAGCAAACAAGTAGATCATGCAATTGTAACAAGTACATATAGGAAACTAAGGAGTATTCTAAAACCAACAAAAAATAGTGTTTTGGAATGTTTAAAAAAGAGTGAACTTTTCAATGAATATCTTATCAATAATGGGAAAAACAAACTCATGAATAAAATGAAACAAACCAAAAAAGGCCTTAAAATACTCAAAGAGCTTTGCGGAGATACAATTTCAATTTATCTACCGGCTTCAGCAGCGGACAATCTGGATAATTTTGACGAAAGTTTAACTGTTTTTCAGGAGGACAAGACACATGTTATGGAGATGCACATTTTAACAGAACGAGTACATCAATTCAAACAAATGTACCCTAAAGAAGTGGAAACCGCTTCAGAAAAGGAAAAGTTATGGGAAGGTTTAATTGAAAGGGGCTTATCGCATTACATTACCAATATGACCAAATAATGCTTTCATGCAAAACAATTTGCTATAAATCTTTTCAAATAGAAGAGAGGATGGTAAAAATTAAGTGCAACGATCTGCAAATTTATATAATGAAACCCAGCGTATCGAGATAAAAAAGTACCAATCATTTGTAGCATTGTGTTCTCAGAAAGATAGTAAATTCTACAATTTTAAAAATATATACTTGCTTCTGTAGTTCATACTAATTTGGAAAAATCAGTAGTTTTCAATATGTTTTTTCTTTGACTTTCAACTAAGTATTCGTAAGTCATTCTATCATATTCAACACATACATATCCCTTTAAAAACAAACACCTATGGTTTGATGGCCTGTTTTAAACTTTTCTGCCAGGTATGTGATCTCTTATTACTAGTTTTGCACTAGATCAAAGGTTCTTTTTTAATGAACACTCATTGTGGCTAGAATTGCGGTCTTATTCAACTGTTGCAAAAACAGTTGTCGTGAAATCCGCTCACGTGAAAAATCAAAACTACTCAGGTGAATTGCAAAACGGCTGGTCTTCCCATATTGCACTGTTTCTGCGTTTCCCTCTGGTTAGCTGGAGATATACTGATTTAGGGCAAGGAACTAAGAACTGAGATGTCTGACACAGAAGTGGATTCATTAAACACCGTTGCTCCGCTGTCTTTTGAAGAAATCATTGAAGCCATCAGGAGTTCTGCGACTCAGTGTGAAGGAACCGATGACTTTATTGATTTTTTGACTGTCTTGGATGTTTATCTACACGATTGGAATGTTTATTCGGTTGAAGAACGGATGAAATTGATGGAATTGCTCCATGAATTGATGTCGGCCAATAAAGATATGGTCAGGGAGATCTCGTGGGATTTACCGGCGTTATTGTTACCATTTTTGGATTGTGACTGGCCTATGTCGTCAATGTTGAAAGAAGCACGACAAGTTAAGCTATTTTATGAAGTATTCAATTTACTTGCTGACCATGGAAGTCCGAAAGAATTACTACTCACGTCTTGTGAGATTTTAAGTGATTTCAAAGACCCTGCAGATGACGCTTCTGATGTGTCTGAAAATGAGAAACGAGACGACAACCACAACGACAACACAAGCGCAAATTCAAATACAAACGGGCACCATGATAGACTTGTTATGATAACAGCAGTCTTGAAGTTCCATGCCGTTTTCCAATGTATCAAATTCTCGTTCCAGAGAATAGAAACACTTTATCCGTCCAAGTTTCTTGGTATCATTACGTCAGCGGTCCTCAACTTCTTCACCAACTCTCCAAACGTGTCTACGAAGCTATCGGTCCATCGGACCATATACTTGTTTTTGCGTGACTACATTCCACCAGAAGTGCCACCAGATGCCCTTGATCAGAACGACGCAGAGGAGTTGACCAAAGTCTTTGAAGATGAAGGGTATCTCCAACAGAAGTTGCTTCGGTTGCTATTTGACGTTCTCGTTGAAAATCTAACGGCGTCTCATTCCAGCCACTTCATTCGTTCGTTGGTTCCTTCTGTGAATGAGGGGCAAATCATGGACACGAGATACGATGAACTCATGAACAGATTAGTGACTCTTTCGTATTCACTGGATCTCGACCTTGCTGAAGTGCTGAACGCAGAGATCACGAAGTCGGCGCTTCTTTTCGATAAGAACGTCCAGCGTCTCAATTTCGCTGAAGATATCGTCAAGTTGGTTGTGGCAGCTTATAATAACTCATCCTTCAGACAAAAGGATCCGATCTCGTTGCCGACCTCTTCGTCTTCTGTCTTGATACTATTTGTCTATGCCAAATATGTTGATAATATGGATATGGCATTGTCAAAAACCATTGACACAATGTCTTTGATCAAATTTCAAGTTAATCTGTTTATTCCTTTCATCATCAATTCCAAAATCACCAATTTTGCGACGCTCGTTTATGTTATTACATTGACCATTTCAAAAATTGAAAATGATACAAAAATCGCCGATGAGGCCGAATTGCAGAAACCATTCAACAAATTGTTGATTCTTACGTACCTCCAAAATTTGTCGTCTCTTTTGACAAGTGGATCGTCCAATTATTGTAAGAAGTTTTATTTGATGTTTTTGAAGAAGTTCTTGCAGTATTTACCTGAAGAGTTGAGTTACGAATATCTCTGGGATACAATCAACAATTGTCCTTTTGATGAATGCGTTTTGATGAACATATCTGCATTTAGCTTTTTGATTAACAACTCCAAATTCGACACTGAGTTGCTAACAAAAGATTTCAAACAGTTAGGCCTAGGGAAAAATGCTTCGATATCACCCCCATCGTTACCTGAAAGGCCGTTGGAATCCAAAAAATTCATTGATTTCGGATCTGAACGACAGACCAAATTTATTAAAACGGTTGAGCAGTTCCTCTCGGAGCTTTTAATTGAAGGTCCAGATGATAAAAAACGTGTGGATCTACTAAAACTTCCTAAATTGATATCATTTGTTAATGTTTTCTTATCGTTCAAATTTGAAGACTCTAAAGCAGTCATGAGGCTTTTTGAGGAGTTGAATGGAAAGTATTTGAAAGACATTGATACAGAAGGAGAAGATCACACATTGGTTCAAGGTTTGGAAAAGGCAATTGACTCAGTCACACAGGGTATCAAGATCTATTCCGTATGATTCATGTTGCTCTCTGAATTAAAAAGATGCGGCTATTAAGATCATTATAATAAAAGCCATTGCGGCTTACCTGCGGAAATTGTATATTTTTCTTTATCTATTTGCTTAATACCAATTTTATATAATTACAAAGTTTCCTGGCTATATTATTCAAGAAGTATTCGTTAAGCAAGCACCTGTTGTAGACAATTCTGTGTCCGCTTGAAGATTTGGTAGAAGTTTTTAGAGTTTTAAACGCAGGTTTTTGGTTCATGATTGAAGTTTTACTTAGAAAGAATATATAAATGCAATTTATCTCGATTATTCATTCCACTAAATAGTGACAGCTCCCGTAGTAGCTCGACGTAATGATGAGTTTTTTTCAAGGCATATATATAAAACTGTACATAATATATTCAAGAAAAAGAGAAGGTAAGGATCAAATATGTGTTGATGAAATATATGTTAGTGGAACATAATATAAAAATGTTGCTTTTTGAGAATTGAATAAAAGATAAACGTTAATGCAAGGAAAATCATAAATAATAAAAGGTATAATAAAATAGATATAAGAAATAAGATTATTGTTTGTTTCTTTGTTTGTTCTTTTTTTTGTATTTTTCGTATTTGCGCATTTTTTTTTTTTCTTATTTGTAAGGTATATAAACCAATCAACTGAGTTTCGTTGCATCCTCTGTTGATCTTATGATTTAAAGCCTTTTGCCAAATCGACATCTTTCAAGTCACTCAATTTACCAAGGTTTCTATTTTTCAAAGGACTCTCAAGTTCCAATTTAGGTAGTTTTTCTTGATCATTGTTATCATTATTCATTAAAACATTAGCGTTATTTTGAATCGGAGTTGAAAGATGTAAGTAAGTAGAAGACCATAAAGCTGGAGACGAATTGACAGAATTTAAATTGTTATTTGGAGAAAATTGTTGAACGTGTTCAAGATTCAACCTTCTCTCAGGTGTCATTAAACTCATTTTTGGATCTAACTTTTTGGTTGGAGATGTTAAAGCATTCAAGGCATTCATTGCATTATTTGAGTTTGACCCATTATTATTATTAGAATTATGATTCAATCCAGAAGTTTGACCAGTGTGATCATCACGACTATTGCCGTTGCTATTGTTATTATTATTATTGTTGTTATTGTTATTTACATCTGAATTCTCAGATGTGGTACGGATTATTGGAACTGTATATTGCTGAGAATTGAAATTTCGTCCCATTAAATCATTCTGTTTATTAATCTCTGGTATATTCATTGATTTTATAGAAGATGTTAATTCTGGTCTTGAATTGAATTTCAGCTCATTGACAGATTTAGGTGGTGACAAATTTTGCATTGAATGTGAATGTGAATGTGAATGTGAATGTGAAGTTTGCTGAGGTATTTGTTGAGGTATTTGTTGAGGTGGAAGTTGTTGGTGGGACATTTGCTGGTTCAGATCATTAGAGTGATCAAAAAATTGAGTTTCTTGCTTTATTCCATTAATGTGATGATGAGAGTCAGAAGTTGAATAGAAATTCAATTCAGGTTTCGATGCTCTTTCATCATCAGATGGAGAAATGGATCTACCAGAAGGTAATGCATTATTCTTCATTAAATGAAGTTGCAACTGTCTAGAAACACTAGTTCCTCTTTTCAATTTATTTAAACTACCATCCTGCCATTTCTTCAAAAATTCATTTCTATAAGATTCCGATATTTGCCATTTCATACCTTTACCAGGTTCGTTTGGTCTTCTAGGAACTTTTTCAAATGCTTTATTTAATGATAAATTGTGCCTAATTGAATTCTGCCATCCTTGCTTCGTGTGTCTGTAATAAGCAAAATGGTTGGAAATCCAATCATAGATTTCAGATAGAGAAAGAATACCTTGCGGGTTTGATAAAATGGCTTGTGTGATCATTGTCGCATATGAATAAGGTGGTTTCAAATCTCTTGCATTATCAGTTGAGTAATCTTGATCAATGGAGCCTTCACTGGAATGCAAATGAGACAATCCTTCTGTTATTTGGAATGCAGTAATTGGATTCAAATTATGATCGTATGAATTTGTAGCAGAATGAGATGAATGGCCTCTATTTGAGTTCAGTGCTGTATCTGGTTTCAATCTTTTATTTGAAAACAGAATGTCCCTGAAAAACTGGGGTATAATTGGAGCAGCATCCGGGAGAATAAACATCATTTGGGTTCCACCAATATCAATGATATTACCAGATGTTAAATCAAAAGGAACATTGGGAGCTAGATTCAATCGTACTCCATTAACTTTCAAACCGTTTCTTCCTATCATAAACAGTTGCCATTTTCTGTCGTTTAAACTGTAATTAATGCTTGCATGCTTCCTGGAAACCACTTTCGATGGGCCCAAATCAATGTCGATCTCATTTGATGAACTTGAGTTGGGGCCGGAATTTTTCGAATCATGGGCTTCAGTGTTTCTTCCAATTAATATGTTCAAATCCTTGACATAATAAGTCCAGTCTTTACCTGCGATTTTGGCGTAGGCTTGAATTTCATTGCCTAAGATGGTGTCATTGTTGTATGCTTTCGAGACGTTGGTGGGCATATCGGATGGAACGGTAAGATTACTGATGACAAAATTGACATCTTCTATTGAGTCTTCTATTGTGTGGCTGTTGTTGTTGTTATTGGTGCTGTTGATAGCATGACCATTATTCATAGCGTTGGGTTGGCCTGCTGAGGAGTTCATGTTACCACCAACGTACACGCCCTCATTAATGGCAGACGATACCATGTCCGAATTCATGCTATTTCTGTGTATTGAGCCTGTGTTACCGTAAGAGATGCTATTATATGCTTGGTTTCTGTTTATAATATTATTGTTATTATTGCTGCTATTATTACTGGCGCTGTTGTTGTTTTCAATGTCAGTGTATCCAGAAGCAACTTTCCTATCTGACATTTTACGTCCAAAACCGTGTCAATTACACAACAATTTCTGTGCTAAATTTCAAGTGTGATGATATCACAGTCAACCGGTACTAGTTTGTGACAGACAGACAGAAAGCCAAGCAGAAACAACAACACAAACAAACAGGAGTGGCAAACCAAAAACAACAATTATAAAAAAAAATGCGAAAAGTAAACACAGTGGTGAAAAAATGGGTCTGGGTGTACGGAAGTGTGGATGTACGAGGTGAGGTGAGGTGAGGTGAGGTAAGATGAGATGCGGCTTAGAGCGGCGTAGTAATGCGGCGCGGTTCAGAGCAGAGGAAGCGGAGAGGCACAGAGAGACGGAGATAGTGGTTGTTTGCAGGAGATGCTTGATAGTAGGTACTGCGTGTGGATGAATGTGGAAAGGAAGCGGCAAGTACAAGGAAATGCTGAGTCTCTTCTCAGATCTTTGGAGGATATGGATGAGATGTTGTGGGTTAGTATGTCAACTATGCGTTTTGTTTGTTTGTTTTGGCTTTGCCGTGCTCCTGCTCATGGTATATGATTCCATGTGAAAGCATCGTTTCCCTCTCTCTCTCTCTCTCAAATTGCCCCTATCCCGCCAATTTTTTGCTACAAAAAATTTGTAGCTTTCAACCGGCCGGAATCTTCTGAATCTTTCCCCCGCTTCTTTCGTGCTTTTGCTACTTAAACCTGCTCACAATCCCTCGAGATGTATCAACCTGCTATCCGCTTCAACAAAGCTTTCAGCAACGTCCCGCAAAATTTGGATAAAAGCAAACTCCAGGCAAAGCAAAGCAGCAAACAAATGAACTAAAGCAGCTTCTCGAGATACCACTGAAATAAAATAAAATAAAATGCTAAGAATTTATACCGCTGTCCATGAAATCATGGCTTATGTATACTATAAATGGGTATTTTGTTTATATAAATATGCTGAAGTAATGGTTGAAAAAATGAAATGTGTGCTATTGGTAAATGCAGTAAAAAGGTCTTGGTCTTGGTCTATGTCTAGGTCTAGAAGCAAGCCTTGGAATCAATCGAGAGGAGACTTGAATGGATCCTGATGTCCAAAAGAGCTACTAGAATGAACATTGAGGTTCGAATGGGATCTATCATTAGTGTAAATATTATTCTGTAACAAAAACTCGATGTTTTCTTCGTCTGAGTCCGAAAAACTCTCGTTGTCCGAAGAAAAATCGCCAATATTGGAAGGTACGTCTAAAATTTTAATTCCCGGTTCAGATGTTGGGGCATTTTTTATTGAAGAACTCGTTGATGATCTGGTTGATGATTCGTCCAAAGTTGATTCCTTTGGTGCCATGGTGGATTTGCCATGGCTGTCGAAACTTGTATTTGATGATAACTCATACTGATTCTGCTTTGGTTGAACATATGTTTGGAATGGATCACTGACCATTAATGGAGCAGCCTTCTGATTGGTCACTTCATTCTTGGCTAACAGTGCAGCATACCTGGTAGGTACGACAGGTTTAATCGAAGGAGCCATGCCACTATTGTTGTTTCCGGTAATTGAGTTAGAAAAGCCAATATCTAACTGGATGGCATCTTCGTTATCAACCTCTTCGCTGTAATTCGTGCCAGTATCATCCTTGACACTCGTATAATTAGGCTCTATCAAGCTCTCTTCGTCAAACTCGTCTTCTTCGGCAAAAATTTCATTATTCAAGTTATGTTTTCTGTTGATGGATTGCTGGAAATTCACTTTGATTGGGATGTCACCTTCTTCAATGCTTTCATTGAAGCTTGAGACAATGCCATCGTGATCCGTCTCCGTATTCTCATCGTCTCCAGGGACGTTATTATAATCAAAATCATAGTCGTCTTGTCTTATTTGAACTAAAGCTGGCAGTCCACCCTTAGTCGCAACATTACCACCATGAAAAGATGCATTTTCCAAATCACTGAAATATGTTTCCTTGGAATAAACACTCATGGCTTTACTATAAACGGATGTCATTGGTCTTCTGGTGTTTCTCTTTGGCACAGACTGATGGATCGATGGAGGCTTGCTTGGTCTAGCACTGGTAACACCGGGGATATATGCGATATTCAACACATTAGAGGCCTTAGTAAAAACAGAATTCGGCATCGTTGATAAACTCGCCTGTGACATCCGTTTATTTTTACTGTCTGCATCAGAATACGGATTATATGAACGTCTCATCTTCGAAGAACGTTTGACCATTTTGCCAAGATTTGGATCAAAAACGTCTGTATCATAAATATCCAAAACTTTCATTTCTTCGTCAAAATGTTCCGGATCGTACTTCGGCCTATACTTTCTGATCAATAAATAAATTCCTATAATTAATAGGATAATGAAAACAGCAGAAATACTACCGGCGATACCTCCTATCTCAGCATGGGAAAGACCACCAACACTTGAGCTGCTGGAATCACCATTCATCACAGAGTTTTTCACGCAGGATGTCTTAGGACACTCGTCGCAAGTTTGTGTGGTCATTGTACATTGTTCATCAGAGGCACAAACAGGACATGAAGGTGTGGAATCACAGGTAACACACGACGAATCCCTCTTGAACAGTTCCGACAACATCTTCGCATGATCAAGATCATACTTCACAAAATCCTGGGGCATGTTGGAACGCTGTTTGAGAGATATCAACTTTGGAAAAGCAGCTTTAATAATATCCAAGCACTTCACTATCCGTCAGATCAATCATTGCAGTGATATGATATTTATTATTTAAGGAGAAAAAAAAAGAAAAGACTCGAACGCGACGAGGAAAAGCCGCATCAACCATTTTTTTTTCAAAAACAAAAAGCCGCAACAACATTTAACCACACCATTTTCTCGATTAAATTTGTTTTATGCCTCCACGACAACTACTCTGTATGCGCTTTTGTCGCGGTGCAAAGTTGTTGGTGTGACTATGGAAAAATTCGCAGTTTTTTTCTCGTGGATTCGTTTGAAGGCCAATTTCGATACGTGGATAGAGGCGAAAACATTGTTTGAAGGTTTCTTCTCCCGGATTTCTGTTATTGACACCAAAGAACGAAGATTCACTAGTATTCATTGTTGTTCAAATCTTGTGGTATATTTGTTACCTTTGTCGTGTTTTTCTGTCCAAAATTGCGCAGGTAATTAGTCCAAATTGTGATATATCACCAATCGTTAGACATTAGCAGTGGCCTATTGAATACAGCTGTCCTAGCGCACCCGTCATTCCTTTATTTTGAAAAATGAATCTAACTTCACACTTCCAGCAATCAGGAGCATTGCCGTCTCAAACTCAACAACAGCAGCAACAGCAACAACAACAACAACAACAACAACCCCAATACAATAACGCATCTCAGTTTGTTTTCCAACAGCGCCAACAGCAACAACAGCACTTACCTGAGACGTTGTTGGAGCAATTGCAGCAGCAGGATAATTCTCTCAACCCTTCGAAACTGCTCTCTCAAACACTCCACCAATCGAATTTCAGAAATAACGCTAATCCACAACAGGCTCAAACTCTGCAACATCAACTACAGCAATTGCAATTGCAACAGCTGCAACAACAACAATCAAACAATAATGGACCTTTGCAATCGACACAGCAAAAATCACAACAAACTCCACAATTCACTAATCAGTTATTAGCACAACAACTGCAGTCTCAATATGCACCAGGCCATATGACACCACAAATTCAAGCTTCGCAGTTGGTTCACTCGCAAATTAATCAGGAAGTTGGATTTAAATCGATACAAGTGGATCAGTCGCAGACTACTTCTCTACATTGGCAACACCAAACTCAATTGGCAGAAGTCTCAAGACATTCTAACGTTCCACATTTTTATGCCAGACAAGCTGCAAGCTCTTCCAGAAAGAATTCTCAATTACCTCAACAAATACTCAGTCAACAGGATATGCAGCAGACTCTGATTGATGTCACTAAGAATTTGATTACAAACGTCATTAAACAACAAGAGCCTTCTTCACAACAGCTAAATCCAGCAGACTCTATTAAAACTACGAATAGTAATAACACTGGTATTAGTACTCCGACGCTTTCAAATGCCGTCATTGCTAAAAAGACTGGTAATCAGGATTTTGATGCCGTCGATGAAGAAGAAGAAGATCAAAGGATCAGAATCAAAGAAAATAATACACAATTATGGACCGGGTTGGATTTAAGTGGTCAATTGATGAATTCAATTTCTGACAAGCTATTCAGATACTCTTTTTTGAGAAGGCTATACTTGAATGGCAATAACTTGACAGAGTTACCTAAATCCATTTCCACGTTAAAAACGTTAAGAGTCTTAGATTTATCATCTAACAAATTGACGGTTTTACCTCCAGAACTTGGAATGTTATTCAATCTCAGATATTTGTATCTGTTTGATAATGACATCAAAAAAATTCCTGAACAATTTGGTAACCTCGTTTCCTTAGAATTTTTAGGTATTGAAGGTAACGTCAATATGGATAAAGATATTGTATCAATCATTGCTAAAAAGGGTACAAGAGGTTTGACCATTCATTTAAGAGATGATTGTATCAAAATCAATGATCCTGAAGCTAGAAAATGGATATCAATTGATGATAATGGGGAACCTTTGAATAAACCAAATGATTTAATTGATGTCAATAAATTAAATTTACATATTAAGGAGAATAACTCATTCACATTGATGAGTTATAATACCTTATGTCAACACTACGCGACCCCTAAAATGTATAAGTATACACCATCTTGGGCTTTGAATTGGGAATATAGAAAGGAGAAACTGACACAAGAAATTCTATCTTTTTCAACTAATATCATATGTTTGCAAGAAGTTGAAACAAGATCATACGAGGAATATTGGGTTCCCTTATTATCTAGCAAAGGTTATAGTGGTATCTTCCACTCTAAGAGTAGAGCCAAAACTATGAATGAAAAAGGTGCTAAGAGAGTTGATGGATGTGCTACGTTCTACCAAACTGATGTCTTTGAACTGATTGACAAAAAGATCCTAGAGTACGGTAGACTTGTTATCAGTCAAGAAAAATTTAAGAAAACAGATGATATTTTTAATAGATTTATGAATAAAGACAATATTGCATCTGTTAGTATATTAAATCATATCAGTAGTGGTAAGAAGATTATTGTTGCAAATACTCATTTGCACTGGGATCCTGAGTACAATGATGTTAAAGCAATGCAAGTTGCGGTATTATTAGAAGAATTACAAAGTGTTGTAAAGAAATACACCAATGGTAGAGAAGACATAAACAAGGTTCCATTAATCATCTGTGGTGATTTTAATTCCCAAACTGACTCAGCTGTTTATCAATTCTTTTCTCAGGGTGTTTCTAAAGATCATGGCGATTTGAAAAATAGAGATTATGGTAAATACACAAGTGAAGGATTGACACATCCATTTCACTTGCGTAGTGCCTACGATATTATCGGTGAGTTACCATTTACCAACTTCACTCCAACATTTACGGAAGTCATTGACTACATTTGGTACTCAACGGCATCACTTTCTGTGAAAGGATTGGTGGGTGAGGTTGATAAAAAATACACAGATCAAGTGATTGGTTTCCCCACTGCACACTGTCCATCTGACCATCTATCATTGGTCAGTAAGTTTGAGTTCAAGAAACAATCAAACGGTAAGAGAATCAAAGCAGACTTCGGCAGTTCAAGAAAGACTTAAAATTATCAAAAAAAAAAAAAATTTAAAAAAAATTGTGATCTGGAGCAAAGGTTATCTATGGTTTTGGTGTGTAAGCTTTTATTATTATATTATAGCAAATTATATGTACTTTAGTGTGTTTGTTGTGTGTTTTCAAAATATACTTCAAATCTGTTATTTTTGTGTTTTTTAATGAGTGTTTGATAGTTTTTGATGTGTGTATTCTCTTTTTCTCTCTCCTATTTTTCTTCCTTATTTATTTTTATATTTCTTCATATATAACTTGTTATATACTAATTTCATCTAAATTAAAGAAGACGTCATTCACAATGCTTTCCAAGAGAAAGAGCTATCTCAATGTTACGTCGATCGACTCATATCTTTGATTTATTTTTTTTTTTCTTTCTTTTTTACTTTTTTGCGGCTCGTATGGGGCTTTCCCTTAATCTCGCTGTTAAGGATTATATTACGTAGCTTTTAACACGAAAGCGGGGTTCCCTTGTTCTATGTCTCCGCAGAACGTTTTTTTGTGGTAATTTTTTTTTCTTTCTCTGTTCCGTATTGAGCTTGAGCCTTTGCAAACACCAATAATCTAGTACAATGCTATATATCCAACAAGGAAAAGTAAAAATTACACCCCGTATTTTAACGGTTATTGGCTCTTCCTGGCTGTGAACCGGTTTTATGCACCCCTGCTTGTAAAGCTTAATTCAAATTATTGTACGCAAGGCTTCAAATCTGTGTCTGTTGTCTCATGTTTTTAAATCGTATATAACACAGATTCCATCTTCTTTTTTCCCTTCAGTGGCCTTTTCTTTCTTCTATGTCGGTACGTGTGCGCTTTATCGTTCTACTTCCTTCATTTATTCTTGTTACACTCATCGCATCAGCCATGTTACTCAACGCTATCAGAAAGCCCCATCAACTCAACCTATCAACCGCATACGCAAAGTCTGTGTTGCCTAAATTCAACGGTGCACCACACTACAACGACGCCTCAAACTCGATCCTCAATTATCGTCACATGATTGAACTCAATAAATGTTCTGATCCCGAAAGAACCGTCACTGTGTCCTCTTACAATATCTTGTCTAGGCACTATATCTGGGAAAACGTTTACAATTACTTGCCTAAAGAATATACCAGCTGGAACAGCCGGTTTGAGAGGCTGTCACAAAACTTGGAAGATCTCACTCACATCTCAGACATTCTTTCTTTCCAAGAGATGGAATACTCTATTTACAAGAGTTATTGGAAGGAAAAACTTGCGAAACTGAAATATGAGTCCGTTTTCCAAAGAAAACCGAAACCCGCATACTGGAGCAAACCTTCTGAATTTATGGACGGTGTATCCATATTTTACAATACCGAGAAGTTTGATCTCATCGATTATAAGCAGATCAATCTCTCGAACTATTTCAAGACATCCAAAGTCGTTAATCAAACCGACGACACCATCCAGAGATTGAACAATAGGAATACTGTTGCGCTTCTTCTGATTCTCAGACATAAGGTTACAGGTGAAGTGTTGTTTGTCTCAAACACGCATCTTTACTGGTCTCCGAAGCATAATGACGTCAAATTGATGCAAACACTATTATTGACCAATCTGATTAAAAATTCCATCAAAACTCACTACGGTATAAAGGATAACAGTGAATTTGATGCGTTGATGAATTCCAATAGTTCTCCCGTCGTCATCATGACAGGAGATTTCAATTCTAAGCCAGCTTCCATGGTTTACAAATTTCTCTCTAATGGATCGATTGATCTTGATCACGAAGCCGAATTCAGTCAAAATTACGGAAGCGAGTTTCATGGTGTCATAAACAATAAGTTATGTAACTTCAAGTCACCTTATAAGGATTTGTACTCGAGTGGTATTTTCCAAAAGACCACTTATTCTCAGAATTTCAAGGACGTCATTGACTACATCTGGTTCTCCGATAATAAGGTGAACAATCAAAACAAGTTCAAGTTCACAAAAGTTTTGAGTGACATCAATCCCGAGTATTTGAAAAATTTCGAAGGTTTTCCAAATCCGGATTTTCCAAGTGATCATATTCCAATTCTAGCTCAATTTGAGTTCAATTAATATCACTCGCCGCTTCAACATATCATCTGCATTATCATACCATTGTCATCTTTTCTATATTTTTGTATTATTACACTTACTATTGTTTGGGGTTCTTAGCCTAGGAGGTTTTTTTTTGTCTTCCATTTTGTATACTTATTTTCGAATCAACTTTTAAATTTATTCTCTTTGATCACATTAAGGCCGATCTTCTTTTAATCGATACTCGAATATACTTAAGTTGCTGTATCCTCAGGCAGGACGCGACAACTATAGACCTGCAAAGATGGTTTGAAACTTGAAAGCAATAACAGTGGAGATACGAATACCTTAAATCCTACTAATAATAGATATGCTGCATTTATAAGTCCACCATGCTAAACTCATTTCATAATTATTTCAACGGGAGGTTCCATGAGTCGCATAAAATAATAGCAAATATAAGTAAAGAAAAGCCGGTTATGTATGTAAGGTCAGCTTTGAAAAAAGCTAACTATTTTTTTTAGGAGTAAAAGCTAGTTTGTTATATATTTTCATGCAGTTGACGATAAAGAATGTTTTTTTTTTTAGCTTGGTTTGCTAGTTTCTTTTTCAGATTAACCGATTTCAAGCTACCAGCATTAGTGTAGTTTTGGTTCGATTAATTTTTTGTGTGCTGACGTAATCAGACAACAAGGTTATTACCCGTTTCTTTTATTGACTAGTATTCACTGTTGACTCAAAGTACTTAAAACCAAAAAAACAAAGGTTTTTGGAAAGAAAAACAAAAAGTCTTAGTCATTCCGGTCAATGCTAGGACCTTGGGAATTGCTATATATTCAAAAATATCAAGAAACCATAATTCCCGTGACATCTTCTTTTGTCGTGCGGCATGTTTTTTTGTATGACAAATTTAAATTTCCAGCAGGTTCACAATCAACCATTGAATGGGCAAGCACCTGAGAATTATCATGTCGATGAGTCGACATTTTGTGACAAGGCGATCAACCAGATCATCTCCTGTTGTGAAAAAGGAACCTGGCACTGAGTTTAATGACCTATCAACGTTTAAGTCTGAACTTGAACTTTTCGATAAGGAATTGGAATTGGAACTGGAAGACACAAAAAGTAGGAAAATCGTTCCTACGAGGAGAAAACTCAAACATGTTAAACTAGAATCGGAGATTTCCACTGATATAGCGGAAACTAATGCCGTGATACCGCCAAACTTTTTCCCGCTTTACAATAAAATCAAGGAGATGAGAAACCTTATTATTACACCGGTGGATTTGATTGGATGTGTGAAAATTCCGGTGATTCTGAAATATCTGACACTCGAGTACCAGAAATCGGGTCAAATCAAAACAATAGCTATTGATGATCTCATCAAATATCAGTCAGAATTCGCAGCGCTGCAGGAAAAGTCGGGAACAAACGATAGATTCTATAGGTTCCATTTGCTTGTGACTCTTCTTTTCTCGTCTCAAACTAAAGATGAAGCCAATTTTGAGGTGATGCAAGGATTGCATAATTATTATTTACAAAAAGGGTTTGCAAGCGGGTTGTGTATTGAAAGTATAATGGCATCCACATTTGATGAAATCAATAATCTGATTTTCAAAATCGGGTTCCATACAAGGAAGACGCAGTATCTCATAGATATAGCAAAGGAATTGAACGAATCTTATGATAATGATATACCGACCAATTTGGCTGATTTGACAAAATTGAAGGGTATTGGGAATAAGATGGGTCATTTGATACTGCAAGGAGCGTTCAACACGGTGGATGGTATAAGTGTGGACACTCATATGGTTCGATTGTGTAATATGTTCAACTGGGTGAAAAACGAGAAGAATCCGGATAATATTAGGAAACTTTTGGAATCCATGTTAGAAAATCATAAAGAACTGTGGCTGGAAATAAATCCGGTTCTTGTTGGATTTGGGCAAAGTATCTGTACACCTGCCGGTAGAAGATGTGATGTGTGTTTATTGTCTAGAATCAATGAGAAAAACGACGTGGTTTGTCCTGCAGTTGATAAAAAATTGCTGCTACGTGTGGAAAGAGGCACTTACGATACCAGTGAAAGAAAAATACGTGGTGATTTAAGCAAATTGATTGATTATTTGAACTCTTGAATGCAAGATATAATCAATAGGGGGTGGATTTGTTGTCAATATAACAGGCGTTTCTAGATAGATTTGTTGAGATCTGAAAATGACAGCCATATTCTGATTCTGATCACTCGGTTACCTTGTTTATACTAAGCTTCTTTATGGCTTTGTACTATATCTAAAAGGAAGTTCCGAGAATTCCTTATTTAGGTAAATTGAACACTGCTCGGTTTATAGGTATGATATGTACTTGATGTGTCTTTGTAAACACGTTTGGGCCTTGTTACACATCTCAAAACTAGAGGATTCATACTACAGTTATTAGTTATTGTCGCAACCTCATGTTTTACACCGGGCGGACACTGTTTGCTTATCATATTTTAGCATATATTAGAAAACTGATTACTGACTATAAGCAACGAATATGCACATCGTCTCAATAACGTCTACAAACTGTGCTTTCGGGCCTTTCACCAATCTATTTCCACTTCATAAATTATATAAAGAGGTTTTAAATAAAGAGAGGTGGGCTCAGATGAATAGACAAGTGTCTTGCGCCAGTGCTAGTCAGCCTAATTTTTAGTAAGCACAAATGAGGAATAGTGTGCTAAAAAACAGATGTTTTTTTCAAGTAGGTACGATCTTTGCCAAGCCGTTCGTTTTTCAGCGGCTTTATGTAAAAGTGAGAGCGGTTTAGCGAGAGATTGGCTATAAACTTTCTTAATAAAATATAAAATTATATATTAAATTTTATATATTTCTGTAGCAATTTTACTGGAGATAGAGGGAAAATGTCCCTCTATTTATAGACTTTTCTATATCTTCCGTTTCAGTTGAGTTTCTGTAATTTGACCAATTAAATACTGATTCGTAATTACCTTGCATATTCTGGTGAAACCATTCATGCATACTTGGTCTAGATTCTAACATTGGCTCTCATATTTAAGCTGTTGTGCATATCTGCAATGCGTCTTAAATATTCATGTAGGTTTTCTTAAAATATTTTCTCACAATATTTTTACACTTTAAGCTGTTTTCTTAAAAAACACATAAAGCTGCGAACTACATTTCCGCCAGTTGGCCTGGAAGGTTTGTCATTTTTGGTATAATTATAGCGTGCTTTTCCTATATACCATTATTTATATCAATAAGTTACAAAATATAGCGTCCTGGAGGTTTCTTGAAACGCAACTATCTCCTTTCCCAAGGTGTATCTCTTTTTTTTTTTGCTTATATGTTTTTTGCTTCTGCTCTTGCGTTCCCATGAACCGACGACTATTCACCTGTTTTGTGACATTTGGCTCAGGTGGCAGTAGATGCCGTACATTCTGAATCTGTTTCGCAATGCGTGAACGTCGAGATAGTAATGGAAGGAATAGTGGAAGTCACTGTCACTTCCGGTAACAAGGACAACCAACAAGAAGCCAAAGTGACCTCAACTTCTGTCTCTGAATGCGTAGAGGTGTGAATGATGCCGTTGGAGCTGGTTGAAAAAATCAATAGCTCTCTAGTAACTGTCACTGGTTCTAATGGGAAACACAAGGATGAGGTTTCTTGTGTTGCAAGCGGTAAAGAGTGTGCACAATGCAAAAATAATTGAAAAAACAAGACCAGAAAATAGTTCATGTTGCTTTGTTCAATTAGCACTAAATCTTTCTAAACTGGCATATAAGTTGAAGTGACATTTCAATGCAGATAGTGGGTATTTATAGGAGTGAGAGGGGCAATACTCATGTAAAAACATGTTAGAAGCCACGGGTGCTGAATATGCAGCAGAGTGGATCTGCACATGTTTCAACGACTCGTCCAAATACAACAGCAAACATATAGCTGATCTTTTTGAAAGCATGCAAAGGACAAAAAATGGTAGCAAATACAAGACCAGGCCAAAATGATCCACGGTAGCAAAAAAAAGTGCAATTTCCTCTTTGAGACAACACAATAAGACGTCGAGAAACGCTAGACGAGACTGATCAGCATGAGTGGATGTCAATAAAGTATGAGCGGGAAGATCTCCCCAGAAAACACTTCCTCTGCTTAGCTTCACTTCTGATTCTGTTTCATTTCTCAGAGACAGAAACAACTCTCTTTATTTGAGTTGCAGATGCGTAGCAGGTTTTCCCCTGACGTAGCCTACGCCGAGCATGTTCGAGGTACTGCTCTGTGTAATCTCTTGTAGTCTGCATGGAGCCAGGAGTGTGATAGCACAAGCTGTTATATGAAAAGCAATGTCAAACTGAAGAGAAATACAAAGCATTTGATACACCCGGCAAATATGGTCTTCAAATACTTGGTACAATCTCTATCTCGTTGGATATTGAAATGAATTCATTCTGCCATAAGAACGGTAATTTATACTTTAAATTTCCACGTAGAATGATCTTGAACTTGGACTTTAATATTTTGGACCATTGCTGATTGTTCAACTCTCTGTCTTGGTAGACAAAGTTCTTGCCGGGCTTGTATAGTTTCAATTGACCAATCGACTCAACTGAACCAATATCGTCGGCATTTCTATATGCTCTCCAGACGTTTTTCCAGCTTGGCAGATTCAAAATCCCTGTGAATTTTAGCGGGGTGAGAAACCGCTCGGTGTTTCCCAGAAGAATGGTGACATCGATATTCGAATCGACGGCTTCATCATTCAAATTATCTTCATCGGTTATCAGAAAAATGTCCAAATCCATATCCCAAATGTTAATATCCTGTAAATTGACGTTTCTGGCTCTGGAAAATACATCAATAAGCAAAATGTCATCACTGATCAACACGTTATCGAGCTTCAGGATCTCAAACTTTTTGATCGAGTTGTCACAGTTCGTCAGAATCAGTACCTTAAATATCGATGCCATGATCACAAACATGACAAAAATATAGATTCCGTGCAACAAAATTTTCAAAAGCAGATTTTGTTTGTAATACATCGATTTGTAGTCGTGAGGAGAATTGGAGACGTCGCCGTAGGTGCTGCTGTACTCATCACTCAGATCAAAGTATCGGTGTTCATTCAAAGCATTCGAAGTCGAGTCCATGCTGCCATAGTTGTTCTTGGTTCCGGGTCTTTTCTTTTGTTGCAAGCTCCCAACATTGTGTTCATTATGTCTCGGTCTTTGTTTGTTCGGTTGAGAGAAACAATAATTCGCATTGGTTCTGCTTTTGAACGGTTGCGCCAGAAAAGACTCTGCATCGGTGAATCCGGCACCGTCTTCTGTAAACTCTTCGGCCTCTCCGTTGTCGTTCTTCGTGTCGAAATTCCTCATCTCATTGCCTGACTCTTCCTCCGAGAAATAACCAAAATCATCATGGTTTGGATGTCTATTCAGATGGATCTTGGAGTAGTTGCAGTTGTTTGTCCCCTGCTGGTTGAATATCTTCTGAGACACCTGCCGCACTTTAGAAAATGTAGGAGAAACCGAGAGGTTTGAATTGAACGGCTGTCTTTTCAAAGACGGAGATTTGTTCATGAAGTGGGGTGCTGGTGCATCACCGTTAGTCACAGTAGTAGCTATGGAGTTGGTATCGAGAAAATCGAGGTCCGGAATGTTTGCCAAAGGATTTTCTCTGTTGTGATCTCTGTTCATGAACGCACCACCATTGGACAGTTTCCTATGCAGTTTATGTTCATTCAGACTGAGTATATCAACAGAGTTGATGTCGTCATTATAAATAAACGATTCTGTCTCTCGTTTGTGGTTCGGCTGGTATTGCACAGTGCTGAGTAAATGAGCGTTGATTTGGTGTTCTGTGTTTGCAGGAAATGCCGCAGTGTGATTCTTCACATTGGGCAAATTCAAAGCATTGGACTCGTGCTGATTAGAGAAAACAGATTGCTGATACAGCGATGGTTCCTCGTCGTACGGTTCTCGGTAGTTCTCCAAAGTGCTGTGGGCATCAGTATACACCGATCCCAGCGTTGTTGAGGAGCCTCCTTTCACAACGGAGTTGGTACTTGAGCTAGTGTCCATATTCACCATGTAAGAGTGTGTCGCCGTCATTGCCATGGGCGTGGGGCCAGTAATAACGCTGTTGAACAAGTGATCTTTTGACTTGCGGTTGTGTTTGTCTGTGGATACAATCAGTTCACTCTTCAGATTCGCATTTTTGATACTGGTACTTCGATCGGTGGTATTTTCGTGGTTCGGGATCGAACTGCTGTTGGCGTAGGTCGGCTGAGATACGAAGGTCAAAGATGGAAATCGGGTGGGCTGTAGATTCAGTCGAGTTATGTTTTTGTTGATGGAGATCTCCGATGGCTCGTTGAAGGAAGTGGTATATGCTTTCTCCGGTAAACCTTTCTCAATTCCTGTGTGGCTAGCTGTTTCGCCGTGTCCGGACGCATCAGCCATGTCGACTGCCTCGATTTCGGTGTCGTTATCGGATACACTGTAGGCCGTGGTAATGGTCTTATACGATCCCGCCAAGTCCGCCATCATTTATCAACAGCCTGTAATTTTCCAAAGCAATAGCTGTATCCTCGTGGTGCCCGCTGCTTCGCTCCCTGTATGCACTGGGCGCCGTGTTGACGAGTCCTCCACGGCTTCTCAGAGCTGCAAATCTAAAGAACACTTTTGGAAAAAAAACATCCTCGGCATTGTTGCCGTATCGGGAAAGTTTTGGCGGGTGCTTGGCGGGGTGGAAAGGATGGGCGACACCGCAGCAAAGACAGGGAAGGATACGGTTGGGTTGGGTTGGGTTGAAACGGGCGGCTGCTGGGGAGAGGCACTCTCGATGAAACAGTAAACTGGACCAGAAGCGGCATTTTGAAGCTCGATTCTATTCTGCAGCCCAAGAAGCCGGTGAAGTAGGTAAACTGACGCTGTATCATACATGGCTGTAATGTAACGTCTGGAGGCTTGTCGTGGTATATAAGCTGATACAGGTGTTTAAAGTATAAAGCAAGTAAAAAGTGGATGTTTGAGGCACCCATAAGGTATTATTCGTTTAGAAAAGATTCATATTGACGCCCTGTACGGGATTTTAGGGGGACGAGCTCATTTTAAAGACATCATCTCAAAATCATCAGAGGTGCTTTGAACACTGCTGTGTAAAATGGAGTTTCTACGACTGGAAAAAGTGCTGATACATGGGTCCATGGCTGGTGATTTTGGCGAGTTTGTGACACTGCCACTCACCAACCTTCTCTTGACGCTGATGGAGGGGTTCCATGTTGACACGCTACAACTGGAAATATGATGGTTTTCATCGTCGTCTTCGTCTTCATCTTCATCTTCATCTTCGTAACTTGAAAACCGCTCGTCCTCTGATAAAGTCGCCTCATTAGAACGCTTTCTTTTCCTGGACTCAAATTGGGTTGAATCAAAAGGATTGACCAAATGTCTATTCTTTTTGCTTGAGTTAGAGTTCTTAGCATCAATTGTCGGGGAATTGGGGGTGTTCGTATTTGAGGGAGTTAGGGAAGTCACCGAGGACCTGCGCAGATTGAAAAGGTTAAGATTAGAGCTGCTTCCTCTTCTGCTATGGGACTTACAACTGTCTGCAATTGAAGAGCTTGATTTCCTCCTGTACTTGTTATTATTCCAATTCTCATTAGCTTTGTTGATAATTTCAAACTTTTTCAAATTGTCATAATTGAGAAGAATGTTGTGGTTGTTTGCCAAAAGATAGGAATGGTTGTGATTGGTAGATTTTGGATTCAAGATACTTTGTTCTTCCTTCATGGCAGTGGTGATCACCATCTCGTGTTTCATTTCATCATCTAGAGGATAGATTTCCATCTGCATATCATCAGCAATCCTTCGAAATGCCTTTAAACTAGGAATCAGAGTTTTTCTGGAAACAATTTTTTTGAAGATATTGGGATTGGAGGTTTTGCTACTCAATTGAGTTTTCTCTTGGGGTATTATGGGTGATGATACAGACGCCATTGGAGTTGCATTCATCAAAGCATCATTTCTATCGGTGATAGTAGTGGTTTCAACGTTGTTTCTAGTCTTGAAGGGTAATAAAGCTGATAATACTGGAGTATTTTTTGGATTGTCTGGTATGTGCTCACAACCGTCATCTATTGGTGGTTTCGGCTGACTGGAGAACACATTCATAATAGTCTTTTTTATGGCAGCTGATCCAGAGCGCAGGGAACTGGAAGAAGAAGATGAGGAGGAGGATGAAGATGAAGATGAATGTGAAGATAAATGTGATGGTATTGTGGTCATCTGGATTGGATTGAAAGTTCCAGTAGAATTGGGCGGGACCGAGTTGGTAATCGGTCTGGATGGATTCAAAAACTCTGTGTTGCAATTGCTCTCATGCTGAAGATACCCGGAGCTGTTTCCGTTCAGGTGTGTACTGATTTTGATACCGTTTCTGTCGTTATCACTTTCGTCTCGGAGTGGTGCCGAAGACGATAAAATACCAAGTGTAGAAGAAGCATGGGGTTTCTGCGTATATCCTGCAGTCTTTTGCACACAGGCGTGTTTCGGATATTGATGATGACTGTTCCCAATATGGTCCATGTGATTTGACATCCGATACAGACTTGTTTATGCAGTGCAAAACAATAAAGATGATCCCCAGAGTGGTCTGCGGTGATAATCTCCCCACGGGAAAATTTTTTCCCGCAAAAAGAATAAAGGACGATACCGCAAACAGCCGGAGAAATGGTTTCCTGTGTTTTGCTTTGCTTTGCTGCTTTATGCATTGGTGTTAGGGATCTGGTGTATTTGTGAGGTTAGGTAATGTATGTGTGAGGTTATTCTTAAACCTGAAAGAGATTAAGTTATGTGAAACTTAGTATCAGCGTAATATCTTGGGCTTACTATATATATGTAGTGCTATATTTGATCGACTGCAGTGGAAGGCGGAAGTTTCTCCGCAGCGGCAACCACTTTGTTTCAACTACCTGGAAGAGCAGAAAGACTGTTTGGCGACGCATTGTACTAAATCCTAGCCAACTCAATCTGTAAAAAACCAGGAGAGGCTGTAGATGACGTGTACAGACCAAGAAAAGGGCGTAAGCATAGAAACCAAAACGAGGTTCAGTCTTTGCGGTTTTCATATTTGACGTAGGCTGCGTTATGCAATGATGGGCCACGGGCCATGGCCTATGGGCCCTTTTTTTAGTACTGAATAAAAAAACCTATATGGGTGCTTGGTCCAATAGAAAAACAAGCAGCCAGTTAGCCGGGCTCAGAAGTATAGCAATAAAAGAAAGAAGAAAAGTAGGAAAACCTGACGGATTTCAAAACTGAAACAATCACAATAGTTTGAGTCTTCTCTAGAAAATGCTTTTACGTCGTATACTTTCCAATATTGCTATCAGATTTTTAAATTTTTCAATACTTGTTGTTTCAAGTTGTATTGGAAAACACATGTAGAAATCCAATGAATAATTATGTGCTCAACAGGGTATTCATTGTAGACGGTATTGAATTTACTATTTTTCGGGGAAGAAAGAAAACAACCTTTTAAAGATTCTGATCAGAACACAGGCTCTGACTTGAATATTGACCGTAATTACGGAATTTTGAGTTTGAGTCTCTTTGTTATCCCATCAAACCAGAATCCACATTTATTTGAAGTAGTTACCCAATAACCCTGCTAACTATGGCGCTTCGCATTTCAAATACATATGCTATTGCGATTACGGCGATCTGCAGCACCAAAGCAGCTCTTTAAATTCATGATACGCATTACCAGTAAATATCACCGTTGTTATTGGCAGCTTATTTAATCAAATGATTACTTGGACCCTAGAGTTTTGGCATCGAGAGCTAGTTTCGGTAATCCACAGACTCTGTGAAAAACAGTATACTTGGACACAGTTCGGAAAAGTGAAACATCTGCGCTATTATAAAGATTACGTTATGAATAGTAACGGCAATGCAAATGCCCTATTGTGTGATATGTGTGTGGTCTGAGCAAACGCCCCATTTATCACAGCCTCGTACACAGTGTATGATATATATTAGAAGCCCACCTATTTCGACTACCCACACCATATTCATTGTCCACATAGCATTTCGAAGGTTCCGTAGGCTCATGGGAAGAAAGAACAATAGCTGGTGCGGGGACCTGCTGGTGGATTACTAATATTGTGTGGTATATATAAATAGAGACTTGTTTCTTCCTGCAACCACGGCACACCATAACCACACCATGTTCGCAAGAGGTACGAGTGCTACTGTCCATACTGCCAAACTCGGATTATCTACCAGACTGTTCAATTGCAAAATGTCTACTATCAATGCTAGAGCCATCATCTACAACGACTACGGAGACCCAAAAGATATTCTCAAATGTCACTCTTACGTAATTGACGTTTCTTCTTTGAAACCCCATGAAGTTGTCCTTCAATCAGTTGCATGTCCAGTTAATCCGTCAGATATCAACCAAATTCAAGGTGTTTATCCTTCCAGGCCAGAAATTTCCGTTGATTCGTTACCGGGACTAACAGAAGCCTCGGCTGTCACCGGTAACGAGGGTTTGTTTAAGGTTGTGGCCACAGGCCAAGAGGTGAAGGATTTTGAAAATGGTGACTGGTGTATTCCAAAAGGTGTCAACTTTGGTACCTGGTGCACTCACAGACTGTCTAACGATCAAGAATTACTTAAGATGCCGAAAACCATTTCGAAAAACCAAGCGGCAACAATTGCTGTGAACCCTTCTACTGCTTTCCAGATGTTAACAATGTACGAAAAACTGCAACCTGGTGATTGGTTTATTCAAAATGGGGGTAATTCGCAAGTCGGTAAAGCAGCAATTCAAATTGGTAAGAAATTGGGCTTAAATTCTATTAATATTGTCAGAAGCAGAGATAACATTGATGAATTAATTGCTGAGTTAAAATCACTTGGTGCCACTAAGGTCATCACTGAAGAGGAGAGTAATTCGAAAGAATTTGGAAAAGAGATCAAATCTTGGTTGAACGGTAAGGAAATCAAATTAGGTCTCAACTGTGTGGGTGGACAAAGTGTTACTAATCTAGCTAGAAAGTTGGGTAATGATGCCACTTTGTTGAGTTATGGTGCGATGTCAATGAAACCGGTGACTTTGCCAACAAGTTTGTTCATTTTCAAGAATTTGACAGCCAAAGGTTTTTGGATCACTGGTAATTTGAAGAGAAACCCTGAATCGAGAAGCGAAACATTAGCAGAAGTTATCAAAATGATGGAGGATGGTGATTTGGTGGAAGCAAAGGTTAATGAAATCAGCGTTGACATTTCTAAAATATCAGATGAAAAATTATTAGAAACTTTCAACAACTGTATTTACTCCAAAAACGGTAAAAACTTGATCATTTTTGAATAGAATTCTATAGTTTATCGTTTGCCTTTACGAGCTTTTTTACTGAGTATAAAAAATATAAAAAACTTATTTTTTGCAAAGAACTTCATGAGATAAAGTAGACCAATGAATACATGGAACGAGATGTAAATGTAACTGTAGTTTGGAAAAGTTTTTTGCCCTAATAAAAGTCTTTTTTATTCTTTCCAAAACAAAAATTGTGGAACGTAAATTGTTCTAAAGATTCGCTATTCAATTTAAAGGATGCAATTATATTTTGCGAAATGGTGTGATTGTGGCTTAACCAATCTTTATCAATCAATTCATAATATTCTCAGTAAATATTTTTAAATACACCTTTTTTCTCTCCTTATACTATTGTAGATAATTTTTTAAGTAAATTGACCCCTCTGTAGCTCAGTTGGAAGAGCGCGAGACTGTAATGTTAGGAGTTCCATCTCCGATAAGATATCTTGAGGTCCCTGGTTCGATCCCGGGCGGAGGGAATATTTTTGTTTGCTGTTTTTGTAGAAAGTAATTCCTCTTCCTAAAATGCTACGTTACGATGTTAATATGAATCGTGAGTTTATTTCATGTTGAATATTTAATTGTGACTGCAGGTTAAATTTCTTCACTGATTGGCCCGATCTACTGTTAAAAGATCACCTGTAGCTAGGTATTTATAAGTTTAGGCCCGCCAAGTAGCTCCTGCTTTTGAGAGTGAGTACTTTTATATGCGAATACGTTCAAAATCCGACTTTTGGCTATAAGAGCTTGCAGCTATTCGAATGTGCGGCCGCTTTTTCTTCAGAGAGACTCCCACCCCCCACTCACCCTTAAAATTGGAAATTACTTATATAACAGTGACTAATATAATAGCCGACTTTTCAGAGAGTAAACACCACAGCCAATAAGAGTGCCAAGAATTACAAAGTTAAATGGCATCACAAGGTTTGACTACATCCCAGACAAGCTAAACCGGCAAGAGTGCGCAAAATTCTACTCCCACTTCCCTGCAACAAGTGTGTACTGTACTTCTCTGATTTTCTCCCCCTTTAATGTTTGTTCGATTGGCCCGGCCCGGCCCGCCCACCTCATCTCACACCCCACGAACTTGTGTTCGAGCATGAATTTTTCATCGATGGGTTTTTCTTATTAGTAAAGGTGATTTATTGGGTCCACGTTCCCAATACATCCAATAACTATTACAGGTAACACCCAAATGGCCACTCACAGAGCTCTTAAAGCATACCGCCAAGCACTACGTGCCATCAAAGTTGCATTTAACAACGATATTCAAACGCTGAATGCTGCTAGGGAGAAAATAAAGAATGACATGAAGTTGGAAAAATCTTTACTGCATCCAGATTTCAATGTGGATCAAAGAATAGAATTACTCGAACAAGTAAGCACATTTTTAAGAAGAAACATTGTCCAAGGTGTTAAAAACGAACAAAAGGAAACGAAATATACCTTGAATATCCATAAAGACACTGAGCTGGGTGATAATGACGATTTGAAGAAGAAAAAGTCCACACTTTCTGTGGGTTCAGGCGCTGCAGGTGGATGCTGTGGCGGTGGGAAAGTCGAATTGAAGGAAAAAAAATAATTTGGTTAATAATTTTGTTGTTTTGCCAATCAAAATGGTGAGATTTACCCGATCTACCCCACAGTATACGCCGATCCCAGGATCATTTCCACTATTCCTAACCAAAAAAAAAGAAACTACCGAAAACTCGTAATATCACATTAACCAATATTGATCGAATTTGATGGTAGAATCTATTTTTAGTTTTTCGAAAGTAACTTGTAAATAATTGACTGTGTATGTATGTAATAGATACAAAAAATGAAGCAAGCCACCATCCATTAACATAGTTTGGCACCTTTCCCTTCTGGAAAGATACGCCGACTTTGGGCGAGCCTTTCCAAAGGAAGACGACAGAACAATCCACAAACAAACACAGCCCCGAATTCAAGTTGTGGAGAAGTTTCACGGCATGGTAAAGCCAAGAAAGATTCCTTAATTATCATACCCAAAAACCCACAATCCTTCCTTTCCCACTATTATAAAGCACAATTTTGATCATGGTGAGTAAATTTCTTAACGAATATGATGAGAATAGCATCACACCCTCGCAGTGATATCAATTGATCCAGACCATCCCAACCTGAGAGTAAATTTATAAATAGCAGACAGACTCCTGCCTTACATTTGAAATCTCGTTAATCTTTTATGTTACACAAGAATAAACTAACAGATTTATCAATTCATAATTATGTCAGACGCAGGTAGAAAGAACTTTTCAGACAAACTGTCAGAAGCAGTCAACCCAGACAGCCAAAAATCCACTTGGGACAAGACCAAGGAAAAGGCCAGCGACACCTACGACAAGGGTGCAAAGCACCTGGAAAATGACGAAGACAAAGGTGTCTTCCAAAAGATCAGTGACACCTTCTCTGGTAACAACAAGGAATAAATTCAGAACAAACTTCTCTTTGAAAGGGAGCGTGATGAATAGTGAATTCTTTTTTAATTGACTGACTTCTCGATGAAGTGGCAGTGCAAGATGATTTATTTTTAAGAAAAAACAGCAAACAATAGTGAAGATTTTATATATAAGTTATTTGAAGAGATTATTCTCTAACTAAATATGTTATTTTATAAGTTAAGATCTGTTATTTGTCAAAAATATTACTAGCTATGATAGTTTTCCAAGACAATTGATGTAGTCTAAGTATAAAAAGCCTCGTTAGTCATGTATGTTGCTTCCCTGCTTACGAATCGGCCTTTATTGAAAATTTCCTCGGCCGCATTTTTCGCCGGTCAAGTTCTGGGGAAGAAGGTAGTTTACTATGACACTATGAATGCTTATTACATTACATATACTTCTATACACTAAGAAGATGTTTCCAAATCGTGTCGAGGGAACAGAAGAACAACATAAAGAAAACTTGGTTAGTGCTGTAGCAGTTGCCCACAAAGCAATGCTAAATGGACATCATCCATTCGGATCTGTACTAATCGGCCCTGATAACCGCACAGTTTTACTGGAACAGGGAAACTTGAACACTCTTAACCATGCCGAATCTCAATTATCCAGGGTAGCGTTTGAAAAATACTCCCAGGAATATTTATGGCAATGCACTCTATACACAAATTTTGAACCTTGCTGCATGTGTGCTGGGTCAATCTACTGGGCCAATATCGGTACTGTTGTTTACGGCCTGAGTGAAAACAGACTTCTTGCGCTCACGGGCGACCACGAAGAAAATATGACACTGAATCTCCCATGCCGAGACGTCTTTAATAGCGGCCAAAAGCCTATCAAAGTTATTGGCCCGCTCGCAGATTCCGACCCTAAATTGGCCGCTGCAATTCTAGAAGACCACAAACAATTCTGGAAACGTGACGAGTAACAAATGTGTCCTAGCGCGGATAGAAAAAGGACGCGTCGATTCCAGAATGGCTGGTTTTTTTCATTCACCTTATTGCGTCCTTGTCAGGAGAAAAGCAATTAGAGTTTGTGTAGTTATTTTAAATATTTTCAATCCTAACTATTGCTATAGTGTTTTTCAATAGGATATTTTTTACTTTTATATATTATACTCTGTTCAACTTTTTTTGACATAAACAGAAAACTTTTTTTTAAAAGAGCTGTCTTCCCATTTTGGTTATAGTCCATACTTTATCCAGCCAATCACCCAACAATGGATGCTATGTTCATTTCAGAAAAATCTAAACCTAAAATTGGATTGGGATTAGACTCAACCAATGGAAACTTCCCGTTTGAAGAGTCAATAAATGTTCCGAGGAATCACTCTACTTTGGATCTTCCACCAGTTTCACAATCGTCAAATTTGTATTATAAGTTCAACTCCCCAGTTAAGGAAAATGGCATCTACGTCTTAGACGCAGATCACGGCGTCTTTGATTATAGTTCAAAAGGACAGCAAGTTCGGTTGAAAAACAAATTGAAGAAGATGTTTAAAAAATCCAGTGACAGTGATAATTTCCAGCAAACTAATTTCATCACTCAATCAAGCGATTTTGGGTTGAGACCTGAACCGGAGCTGGTTAGTTCAAATCGCATTCATAGAATGTATAATAATGAAATCCCAGTAAAGAACATCAAGTCTTTGAACAACACAGAGAGAGATAGCATTATTGTTTCCGATTCGATGAACTCTCACACACATTTACGCAGAGCAAGGATGAGTTCACACAAAACATCACATTCATCCTCTGGTAAACCTGACCAAGCATCAACGGAACCTACCAAAGGCCTAGCTAACTGGGAACTTTCCCCATCACAGAGAATTCCATCACTGGGATCGTTTATTGGAAAACAGAGAGATGATGAAATGTTTGAAGATAACCAGTTGGCTTTACAGGAAACCCTTAATAGAATACCGCAACTACAGCTTGCATACCAGAAAATGAAACTGAAGGCCGACAGGTACAGAAATGAACGGGATCAACTGAAATTAAACAATGACATGGAACATATGAGAAAGAACATCAAAGACTATCAATATTATTGTGTAAATGGTCTCAATCCCGAAGAAAGAAACAAGAGAAAAGGTTCCGATTTGAGAAGGCCAAATCATAATGCTATGGGATATATTTCAAATGGGTTCAGAGATGAACTTTCGTACGAGGACAATGGTTTCAATATTAAAAGCACCACCACCACCACCAGCTCCAGATATTTGAAGAATGGTAGACCTATGAAATTCATCACATCAGAGGGCACAAAAGCGAACGAATTCACAACAAAAACAAAGGCAAAATCAAAAATGAAAGCAAAATCATATGAAAACGACGTGGTTACACTTTTGAAATCAATCAATGACCAAATACCATCAAATAAAGATATGAAAAACTTTCACAGTCTTACGATGGACACTGTTAAGAATCTACCATTTGGATCATTGTTTGCTCCTGTTTTCACTCTATTAACACCCTTTTTGGCGGAGAGCTTTGGATCCTATATTGGCTTGCTAATTTGTACATTGGATGTTGTCGTTTTATTGCTATATGCCTCTTTGATATACCATATATGGTCAACGGTTTATCCAATACTTAGAGGTTTTTTGAAATTGCTGAAACTGTTTGGAATAGGCACTTAGTTTGATCATATAGTTCTTTTAACTTTATTTGTTGACCCATGTATTTTAAATTACGATTTGTAAAATAGAAAACCTGTACATATTTATCAATGGTAGCCATCACCATACAAACGCATACCCTATAGAACTCAATATTTAAAATAAACACAAAAATAAAATAAAATAAAATAAAAATAAAAATAAAATAAAATTTAAAATAATGATATCATCCTTGTTAACCTTAACAAAAACCCAATAAGAAGACCTTTATGACCAAATTCAATTATCACATCTACAAAACTTCAACGATGTTATCTAAAATTTGGTCAACCATATGCTTGACCTCGGACTTCATTTCTTCTAAGTCCAATTTCTCGGCAAGTTCATTTGCAATATCAATTGATCTTTGTAAGTCATCTGATTCAGCATCCTTTGAAGAAATACTCCAGAAATCGCTTAAATCACCACCTGCACCATTGAAAATCAAAACATTTGGTGTACCATCATCAGGAATAGAAGTTAATGCACCCTTTGTACCATACTTAATGATACTTTCTTTCATTTGTTTTGGAGTGAAAGAAGCAGCAGAAAACATGGAATCGGAAGTTGGAGCTAATGATAAGAAATAGGTTAACAAACCACATACGTGCGGAGAAGCCATAGATGTACCAGACAAAATTGCAGTCGCCGTTTCAGAACCAATATATGTGGATAAAATGTTCAAACCTGGTGCAAAAATATCAACACACTTACCATAGTTGGAGAAGTAAGCTCTAGTATCTGATAATGTGGAAGCACCAACAGTAATGGCATTTTCTGCAGCAGCTGGGGAATAGTTACAAGCATCTGCATCATCATTACCAGCGGCAACAGCAAAATGTAATCCTGCCTTCACTGCAGCATTAACAGCCAAATCTAAAGCTGGGGATTTACCACCACCCAATGACATGTTCGCAGTAGAACCTTTAAATCCAGACTTATTAGATTTAGATTCCTTGACATGAGCATTAGCAGCATATTCAACACCCTTAACAACATCTGACATTGTACCTGAACCATTAGATTTTAGTACCTTAACCGCAACAATTTTAGCCTTTTTGGAAACACCATACGATTCGGAACCAATGGTACCAGCACAATGAGTACCATGCCCATTACCATCGACATCTTCGTCACCTGTTGGAATGGTTGCACCCCAAACAGCTCTACCACCAAATTCTTCATGATCGACATTAACACCAGTGTCAATGACATATGCGGTAACACCTTCACCCGCATCGGTATCATACAGATACTTGTTGTAGTTACTTAAACCAAGAGACTCTCTATGAGAAATTCTAGATAAACCCCATGGTGCGGAGTTTTGAGTATCAGCGTCAATTGCATGAACGGTGGAATCTGCTTCAATAACCGCAACATCTTTGGAACGTCTCAAAAGGTTCAAAACTTCAGGAGTGAACATACCGGAGTAACCTCTAAGACCAGGAAGGTCAAAAACGTGTCCAATACCTCCGGTTTTGGAAGAAAAGTTGAGAGACTCAACGGAATCTTCAAAGGCAGAAGCTTGATGAGTGTCTAATGAGGCAAATGATTGAACTTGAACATCCGAGACCCATAACTTGTGGAATTCAAATGCTTCATCGGAAACGCCATCCTTCATCATCACGATATAAGAATTTGGAATAACATTTTGATTAGTTTCAACAACTAAAGATTCGGATTCATCTAAAAGTTGCATAGATGGAAAATCTTCAGAATAAGACGAGGCAATTTTATTGATACCTTTATCTTCGTGAGTAGTTTTATAATTTGCCACTGATGATGATGAGGCAACAACATCGGGGATATCCTTTAAATTAGGAATGACCAAGGCAGAAACCTTGGATACCGTCAAAGCGGTAATAATAGATAGAGCGAGACTGTTTTGTAATTTCATTGTTACTAGAAGTAAAACCAGAGGAGGAAAGAGGAGAAGAAGAAAAACGGAAAAGAAGAAAGGACCGAGAAATGAGCACAAGATAAGATAAGATAACATCAGCGAACGCCCTTCAATTTATACTGTACCGCGAATTACCAAATTGCCTTTGGAAAGCCCGATAATGCTCTGACGCGGCTGGCCAACCACAGCTCATACGCGCTGATGAGCCAGATTATTAAGGGTTCTGTAAATTGCTACGAACCTCAATTGTGGCTGGCTATACTGTGACCTTGATGGTATGGCGATAAGAAAAATTGTACTATTGTATGGGTCTTACTGTAGTTGTAGATACAGAGAGAAGAATTTCAATCTCCCAAAAAATAGCAATCAAATGATATCGTCGTATATCCAGGATAACACAGCACTGTGTCAATTTACTGTTTTTACGTAGTACAGTGATGAGTTTATTTACATATGGCCAAAGTTTTACAGTAAAAGTTGTGAAGACACTTAGATTGGTGATCCGTGTATTTGGTACTCCGTCGACATCTGTAGAGCTAAAAGGGCAGTAAATAAGTCATAAATAATCCAATACGCCTATCTAAAAGTGGCATGTTGCCGTTTGAGCTCCACTAGTCAACTGGATAGCTTTACAGATCAATTGCAATAAAACTCCAGCTTTTACAGGTACTGCCGTAACGTACTCACAACATCAGGTAGGTGTCATAAGGTACTTATAGTCAATGAGTTCAACCAATGGACCAGATGTGGTTACCTCTTTCAATTATATGCTTAAAGCTGTTTAAAATTAGACTGAATACTGGTATTTCAATTCTTATGGGAAACATCAATTACATGTATCTATCTATCTATCTATCTATGTATCCATCTATCTATCTGTACTTCCTAAACGCTTTAACGCGCGTAAGTTCTTAGTCTTAGGATTACAAAGGCATGAGATATCACTCAACCGCTCTATATACTACAGAATCATAAGTCTTGATGAATTAAGTAGCCCCCATGCAAACTTTTGGATCCAATTCATTTGTATCTCCACATTCCCCTGTCTACACTCCGGCATGACATCTAACAAACCCAAAAAGTGAACAGAATACGGGATGCAGATACGCATGCGTGGGCGTGGGCGTGGGCGTGCGCGGACGGAGCGCGGGGAAGTGACTCGCACGGGATGCCTGATCCTGATTCTCGGGCCGGGTGTCGCACCGCACCCGAGGGAAATAAGCCTGCGCGATGCATGAACGTGATTCGGTGAATGTGAAAGGGCTGAACATAAGGTTGCGTGCATCCGTACACCTGCATCAAAGGGTGGTGATGATACTTTCATAGCAGTGCATCGTTTAAAAGACTAAGGATCAGAACCAGCAAAGGCGGGCAACGAGGAGTCCTATTGTTCCCCTTGTGATCCGGTGAATAGCAAAGTCGTGTCAAATCAGTTTGGGTTTAAAAAATTGAAATGAAAAGCTCTGGCCCCATGGAGAGCCCAAACAGTAAGAGTAATAAGCCACCGAATCTGAACCCAAGACAAGATGGAAGAATCAACAGCCATTCACCTTTAAGTGGTTTAAATAGTCAATCCGTCTCCGGTAATACTGAGCAAACAGGTGAAGAAGTCCAGCATCATATCGGTGCCGATATCAACCAACACCTAACATATACCCTTAATCGAGAATCTTCACCGTCTCCTACCAATTCAAGCCTGCAGAAGTCATGTATTCCGGTTTATAACCACAACTACGGCGGAAATCAACAGATACACAATACGGTTCAAAATTATTCCAAACATATGCCTCCAGCCTATCATTACCACGTTCAGGCTCCTCCTCTCATGCACTCAGGCTCCAACTCATCTTCTTCATCGTCTTGCGTTTCATTGGCTGCACCGAAACCAATACGTGAAAGGGTTTTGACACCACATCTACATAGCGGTGTTAACTCCATGTCCGCTTTTAGACCTTTCAGTCAGGATAAACACAAAAATAATTCATCAAGCTCTTTAAATAAGGCCTTAAATCATCCCTCAGTAAACTCACCACACAATTCCAATAGATCGATATCCCCATTGAATAGACAAGAAATTGATTCAAATGATGGGTCAATTTCTGAGAAAATTAGCTTGAAAACAGATGAAGATCATTCCTCCGGTAAAAGGCATCGTCATAGGAGCCACAGAAAAAAGAGATCTAATACATTTAGCTCCAATGGCAACGAAACTTCCGAATATACCCAGAACAAAGCTTTGGTTTTAGAATTGGACTTGGATTGCAATGTCAAATTTATAAGTAAAAGCTGGGAGTCCATAGTTGGTACCAAAATTGCGAAAATGATTAATAAACCAATCAACAATTTTATTGTTGGTGATGAGTCAGATAAACATGTCTTTTCGATTGCTACCAATAACATGGTTCTGGATGATGAAACTTATAGAATCCGATTCATAGTGGAAACAAACTTGACACATTCTGACTCAGAGTCAAATCCAAACCTTGACTCCCCGCCCTTATCATGTTCATCGCCGTCATCGAAAACTTCATCTCACTCAATCGAAGACGATCATTCTGAAGGAAAAGAGGCCGAAAACATTAGTCCTAGCACTTCCAATGACAATTCAGATAATGATTCCATCAGTATTCACTCAACTACTTCAACAATGACAGTGGATGGAGGATTTGTCGAACTTCAAGCACAGGGTATTCTGATTCATAATAAAAATAACCAACCGAGCCATTCAATGTGGATTGTCAAACCATGGATACCGATACAGGATGTCAAATTGGAGTTTCCCGAAGAACTGGTTTCAACACTAGGCAATTTCAGCATAACTTTGTTGGAATCCTACATGCTTTATTTAACGGATCTTCAAATTATAAATGAGAATGAATTACCACCGCCATCTGTAGAACTTTGTCGAATCTGTGAAGAAACTGTGCCCAATTGGTGGCTTGAAAAACATTCTGAGTTATGTTTAGTCGAACACAGAGTTGAAGATATGGTTTACATCAAACAGGAAGAGTTACAGGAGTACAGGCTTTTACTACAGAATATTTTGGACTCATTACAAAGGAAGCAGCCACAGTCACCTCAAATATCATCATCACAGTCATCAGGAAATACGGTTCAGACATCTTCTTCACCATCTTCAGGACAAGCATCTCCTTCTTTGACTTCATCATCATCTTCTGATACATCTATTTCTTCTTCAAACAGCTTCAGCCTGATCACAGAATATAAAGGTATTCCAATTCCATCAGGTCCTCAACTCCCTAATAATCAACCAAGTCTTCAACGAAGGAAAAGTGTAGGTACCTTGATGCCGCAAATCAGATTCCCCTTCAAAAACATTGAAAATTTGATAACATATTGTGATGAGGCGCTGAAAATCAATCCTGGTGAAATTAGAGAAGTTAATAAAGGAGATTCAAACGTTCAGATTGAAATAGCCTACTCTCCGGACTCTAAAAAATCCTTGAAAACTTTAAACGAATTAGCATTACTGTCTTCCAGTGACCCTGCGATTCAGCAGTTGACGGAAGATACAAAACTCTTGGTTGAGAATAAGCTAGAAACTTTGGAGAGATACGCCCATATTTTGCAATACGTTGATCGGATCACAAAGGAAACCAATGATTTAGTTGTTACAACTATCAATCATACAATTAAAAAAATTAAAGACCAAGTTTTCTGTATGTCAGAGACAGAATCAGATGACGCCATATCCGTCAAATCTGGAAAATCAAAGCCCATAATTCCGATACACATGCCCCATCCTAAAACTCCGAAATCCGGCGGTAGCGTCATTTTCAATAACTCTTATCTAGAACCCTATTCCCCAACTGGATCGAGAGAAGATCTAAGACTAACGGGCAATTTAGGATCTGGGAATTCTACGCCCAAAAATACAGGAATGCTAACAAGGAGATCCACCCCAATAATAACTATTGGATATGAAGAAGCGAGACTGAAAAGACCATCCATAGCTAATAGTATTTCCACTCCAAGAAGACCTCTATCTCCGGGTTACTCTGTGCCATTGTCCTCAATACAACGAAGCTCCAAAAAAACGGAGTCATCGTTCAATTCTCCAATGATTTCTCCGCTGTTACAGTGTGTCGAATCCACAAAAATGACAAATGCAAATTCATCTACTGCCCTTTTATCTAATCCAAATTCTATTTCGCTAGATAACAGGCCGCCATTGTCTCCACAGTTAGCCCCTACAACTTCAAAACATGCACCACCTTCTATCAAAGATTATGAAATCATCAAACCTATAAGCAAAGGTGCATTTGGGTCTGTTTACTTGGCAAGAAGAAAATTGACTGGTGATTATGTTGCCATTAAGGTTTTGAAAAAATATGATATGATTGCTAAAAATCAGGTAAGTAACGTCAAAGCGGAGCGAGCAATTATGATGGCACAGAGCGATTCTGATCATGTTGTTCAGTTGATTGCTTCGTTTCAAAGTACAAATTATCTCTACTTGGTCATGGAATATTTGAACGGTGGGGATCTTGCTACCCTTTTACAGAATATGGGTACTTTGCCAGACGTCTGGGCCAAAAGGTACATTGCAGAGGTCATAGTCGGAGTTGATGATTTGCATGCCAAGGGTATTGTTCATAGAGATTTGAAACCTGATAACCTTTTGATTGATCACTCGGGACATGTTAAGCTAACTGACTTTGGTCTCAGTCGTATGGGTTTGGTTAATAGACAAAAGGAAATTGCCAAAATATTACCAAAACATAATGGCCATTCACGTGATCCGTCAAATGGACTCACAAGCCCTTCAGGTAGCTTCTCCAGTGTGAAAAGCTCTTCAGCTTTAGGCTTATCAACAACCGGATCATGGTCGGGAACCCCATCCTCTTCTCATGGCGGTAGTATAGGCGGAAATATATCACTTACAATGGAATCTCTACCTTCTGCCGTTTTAACAGAAGATCCATTCAAAACAACTGCTACTGGATCTGTAGCCAACTCGTCTGGTGCAGAAAAGACTCTGCTTATTGTTGAGCCATTTTCACTAACATCTCCAAGCCTGCAAATTTTTTCTCCAGATAAGGATAAAGAGAAAGATTATTTCAGTCTTTCCAATAGCAAAACGTCTTCATTCTCAAATGCAGCACCCAATCTTCAGCAGGAATATAGTACAAGAGCTAGGACCCTTTCAACCGTTAGCCATATCACCAACGGCCCACAGTTCTCAGAATCATATCAGCACTCATCCACCATACCCGGATCTCTTTCATCACCAATCACCGCAAAAGTGAAGGTTACGCCTGGAAATAATAATCAAGCTGAATCAGACGTACCTCCACCAGCTCTTCCTCCACAAAACGACTCAAGTAAATCTCTTGCACTTTTTGATCCAGATCACACGACGCAAGCAAGGAAATTTGTAGGAACCCCGGATTATTTGGCACCTGAAACTGTGGCAGGTAAGGGTCAAGATGCATCGAGTGATTGGTGGTCCATTGGGTGTATTTTATTTGAGTTTCTTTTTGGTTATCCTCCTTTCAACGCAGATACTCCGGAACAGGTGTTCAACAACATCTTATATGGCGAAATCCAATGGCCATCATTGCCTCCGGAGGAGTTTAAAAGTTATTGTTCAGATAACGCACGGGACTTGATTTCCAAGCTACTAATCAAAGATTCAGCAAAAAGACTAGGAGCATTGGGATCGACTGATATTATGAATCACCCGTATTTTGAGAATATCAATTGGGATACCTTATTTGATGAGGAGGCATCATTTGTGCCTGAAATTGATCACCCCGAGTCTACGGAGTATTTCGATCAAAGGGGGGCCTCCATGAATAACTTCCCCATTGATGATGATGAAAATCATGAAGGTCACCCCGCTTCGGTAAAAAATGAGTCAAGAAGTTATTCTAAAAGTGGATACCTAGGGGATTTTGAAAATAATGTAGAAGAAGCAGGAGACGACGACGACGGCGACGATGATGATGATGACGATGAAATAGAAGCAGAAGAGGAGAATACTAGTGTTTACTTCAATAACTCACTTGATGAACAAAACTTCAGAAACCAAATGAAACTAAGATCAGACTCAAATTCGTCTTCAACCATCGGGTCTCCGAGACAAAGTTTTTCCAATTCGCCTCATATGCTGTCCTCGAGAGAAAGAAGAGGATCCAGACTAAATGATGCGGGCGTCAGTTCAGAATTTGGCTCCTTCCAGTTTAGAAACTTGATGGTTTTGGAAAAACAGAATAAAGATGCAATTAACCGACTAAAATCTGAACATCTTGAACATAGAAATAGTATGTCATCCATCACTTCTAATGAAAGCGGTCATTTCCAGCAAATTTCCACGATTTCAGGGTCTTCGTCGGTGCTTGGATCTCTCAATGGAATGTCGACCTCAGTTCCTGGAACACCCGTTAGTGGTACTTCATCTACACGCGGAAGAAATCAGCAAATCTCATCTCAAAACAAAAGATCATCATCTCCAAATCCCCAGTTTCTTAATGTTCAAACTTCGAAACCTGCTAACCTTTCCTTCATACCATCTCCGGTGACGAAGGAAGCAGAACTAGCATTTAATAATAATAAGATATCTAGACACAATAGTGGAAGTGGCAGCAATCTCAATGTTGTTTTGCCTAAAAGCAGAAAAGATCAGAATAGCTCATTTTCAAGCCCTGCCATGCATATTTTAACAAAATCTTTCACACGAAATGTGAGTGACTTTTCTCCGTCTTCATCTGATAATGAAGAAAAATCATCTATTATTTCAAGGGTCAAAAGAACTTTGGATATTACTAGAAAGAGAAGCTCTTCGTCACATCAGAAACACAGCTCTACACCATATACTTCAATTATGCCAGCACTGAATGTTTTGTTATTTGAACCAATTCCAATTCATCGGTATTCAATTGAAAGAGATTTGAAAAAACTTGGATGTAATGTTAGAGCATGTACCAGTGGTTCAGAACTAATAGGACTAAGTACAGGTAATATCTTATTTGATATCATTTTCACCTCATCTGAATCTCAACGACTAGACTCGGTGGACCTGGTCAAATTGATAAGACATACCAATTCCTTAAACTCCAATTCGGTAATCATCTCGTTAACGTCTTACTCGAAAGATATGGAAACTTATGGAGTCTTTGATTATGTAATCGAGTATCCTATCAACATGGAAAAATTGAAATCTGTTGTATCGCAGATCCAGAGTTCCAGAATGGATACTGAAGAGGCGATTGTTACCGATACAGAATAGTTGACTAATATTATCTTTATATATATTTATCCTATACACTTCACTATCATAAGATTTGTTTAAAAACCAAACTCATTACTATAAATAGTACTGCAGATAAGACCACATGCATGTGATTATACCTATTTTTCACTTCCATCTTATTGATCACCGATACGAGTGTATCTTTGAGGGCTAAAGAGGAAAAATTCTCTTCAACTCTTTGCTTGCACCTTGTGGAAATTTGCTCCAATTCATCACCAGTTAAACTTTTTATCCATTCCAAAACATCACACCATTTATCGACATTGGAATCAACTGTAACACCCGTGTAATTGTTTTTATCATCGAAAAAGCTGACAACTGTTTCCAACGGGCCTCCAGAGCTATCTGCCAACACCAGCTTACCCATTCTCATGGCTTCTAGCGGGACAATGCCAAAATGTTCATTTTTCGGGGTGTAAAGCAAACAGTCTGAAGAAAAGATCAAAGCATTTTTGAGATCTGTTGAAATAGAAGTCAAAAACAAAACCTCGGGAACCTTATATCCTTCTTGTTCAAAATTATCCAGCTTTGCATTGTTAACTTCATAAGTTAATTGAAACTTGTCACATAACAATTCCAACTCGTTGAGATATTCATTGTTTTCTGCCACGGCTTTATCGTAACCACCGCAAATAACTAATGACTGCGCTGAATCATTGGTATTTTGGATATACTTAGCATATGATTCGATGGCCAACTCGATGTTCTTTTTTCTTTCGTATCTGTTCACTGATAAGAAGAAGGAGTTCTCCCTTAAAAAGCCTTTGACTATATCAAGAGACTTTTGCGATGGCTGAAATAAAGATTCATCCGTAGAGACGCAAGGATAAACAACGTCCAATGGCCCTTTGGCGACGGATGGGAAAGTCTCCTCAACAACGGATTTGGTGAAATTGGAATTGACAACAATTTGATCAGCAAACGAAGTCGAGAGCTCTTCAATGAAATCAAAAATACTCCTATAAAGCTTCCGCAACAAAGAATTGTGCGAAGCAAGTAGTTTGTCCGGGAAATGGCAATAGAACAAGATTTTACACTTTTCACCACTGAACAGTTTCAATAATGGTATACAATAGGATAATTGATCAAGTATAATTAGATCATATTGGAAGATCTTAAACGTGATGATTAGCTTCAGACATAAGTAAAACTGTCTCAAAAATGCAAAGACAATTTTGAACTTGCCGTTCAGATTTGTTGGTAGAAAATCACCCGAGACTTGGACATCCAATTCATTATTTTTAATCTCTTCAAAACAATGAGTTCTGTCACAATGGGAAGTGTGGATTGTTATGTCATTTTTTGGGTCTGCTAACTTGAGTGCCATTGCTGCATCAACTATAAGACGTTCTGCTCCACCGATACCCAGATCTGGATGGATGAAAGCGATTTTCAATGGTTTGACCAAACTGTGCGTTGCAGATTTGGTGCTCGTGCTCGTGCTCGTGTTCATGCTCATTTTCTCAACCGGTTATCTTCAAGAGGGGGCAAAATCAAAGACAAAGAGAAACACAACAAGGGACTAGGAATGGAAATAAAGCCTGGATGATCTCAAAAGTCCTCACGTTTCACGTACGTTGCTCTTTGGTATGGGAAAAGAGATGTGTCTTCCATGGGGTGATAGCTACAGAGTAGATTGCAAGAAACAAATGAACAGTCTTTCTGCCAAGCACGTGACAAGCACGTGACACTCATTTTTCCATCCGAACTATGCCCTTACGCAATAGATGTTAGCAACTGAGTTTGGGGCCAAATATGATGACTATCAATATTAATCACCGTTTCAGTGTTAATTTATGCAATTGAAAGAAACGAGAGAGACAAAAGGGTAATTTCAACTCACATTTTTGGCGATTTTCATACCTCTTCTCTGATCTCAGCCTTGCTCTCTGCCAACACGTTTTACACGCAAAAATTAATATTAGCAAATATTGGGCCTCGAGGAAGAAGAAAAATAGATTTTTGTTGGAACTGAATGAAGGTCAGGTCAGGTCAGGTCAGAGTAGACGTTGATTTACTCGTGTTAATGCAGATAGACGGTGAAAAAAGGATTGAAAGAACCAATTGAATAATGTTAGTGCCTCCGGATAATTTTTCTATGGTTGAAGAAGGAATTTATCGAAGTTCTAAACTCGATGCTATTCACATTTCCTTTCTAAAGTCGCTTGATCTTAAATCGATTATTTGGGTCAACGAGGAAAAACCACCTAGATCTTTGCGACAGTTCATCAATGACCACAATATCCGCTTGTTTCATATGATCAATTCGAATGTCTTACCGGAAGAAGATGAAATCATTAATGTGAAGTATCAAGAATGGATGGTACTCAAACCTTCGATCATTTCCAAGACCATTGAACATTTATTAGACGTTAACAACCAGAATTGTTTATTGATGGATAAAAGCGATGTCATTGTCGGTGTAATTCGACATATTCAAAGATGGAATTATACTAGCATTTCCAACGAATATATTCTCTATGCTAATAGAAGTAATTATAAGGCAGAGATTTTCTTGGAGCTTATAAATCTTGAGTTGATTCCTCATCCAGAAGATGTAGCTGGATCATGTGCTATTGAAGACGATGAAGATATCACATACACTGATCTAGAGAATGAAATTTCTTCAGTATCATCTTCGTTTTCAGAAAATAATTCACATATGGACCAATCAACTCCACACATACATTCTGGTACGAGTTTAGGTTCCTTTCACGAAATCGATCAACATGGTTCAACAAATGATATTCCCAGACATAGTTCGTCACAGGCAATTTCAATTCAGCGCAATAATAGCGGGAATAATTTGAGTATTTTCCATCACAACAACAGTAATTTCAGTTCCATCCATAACTATAACTATAATTCAAATAAATTCGCTTTGGGAGCATCTTCTCCTTCAATGCGAAGATTGAGTATTGAAAACCGTCTTGAAACATCGGGTTATGGTTTTAAACCATCGAGCTCTGCCAATATTTCCACATCCCCGCTATCCAATAGACTTTCCATATCAACGTCGCCTCAAATCCCGAAGAACTTGTTGAAAATGGTGGAGAAACGTAAACAGCAACACAAGAAAAAGCAATCGACTATAATCAACGTGGACGGAAATAGTGATGGCGAGGATCGCATCGGTGTCACTGGTGATCCTACGGCTACCGATCTTCCTAATGAAATTCAAGCCAGAGGTTCATTCAATGGACTTTCCACAAGTGCTCTGAATTCTTATCAACTAGTTAACGGTTCCTCGAAAGCCACTGCTTCGATTGCACCCGTTTCAACTCCCGCTTTGCATGCATCCAGTTCGTCAGATTTACTACGTGGTATTGCGATTGGGCCTACTGATACAATTGCCTCAACTCACCCACAAACTACCGATGAATCTCCTTCATTTGAACCTTCAACATCTTCTCACTCTCTTCTGTCATCAAAAAGACCGGGCTCAAAACAATGGAAATTATACCAACCAAGACCCAACGGAGTCCAAATTAAAACCCCATCTGATGTCCATCACCAGCAACTCAATATCAATACTTGTATTCGAGTTCAGCTTCCTCGAGATAGTGCTTTGCCTGAGTGGTTTCTTCGTATACGTGCTCTTTGCGAGCAATCCTAAATATCGGCTGCGCACAAACCATACTGGCCGATATATTTCAGATATATGTTCATTTTAGGAGTATGACTTCAATATGACGGACCACCTTCAAAGGGAGGATAATGACGACAAAAAATGTCTACTTTTTTTTACTGCAGCAGAATGATGAGAGAACTGGTTTCAATTCTGGTGAACTGTACGCTTGAATTAGACACTTCATAGTGTGTCGTTGTAAGACTATTCTGGGAATTATTTAGTTAGCTTTTTTTGTTTTGCTTTTGACAACGACGTAGAGCTAACTACGCGGCCAATTCTGGTCTTTCATTACGCCAGCTTGCTTATGAGACGAGATGGGGTGTTGATATGATGTATAGGATTTATTGAAGTGGTCTCAGATGCGTGTGTCCCATAAAGCAGATAACACCCTTTTTTCTCCCTATATATTGAATTATGTACAATAAGATCATGATTTACAGACATGGTTTTTTGTTAGACATTTCTCCTTTTCATCATAAGTTGGAAAATTTACCATAGTGGAGCACTAACTGTGTGATGTTGTTTGCTATGCACTTTGCTGCCATTGCCAGCGGACTAAAAGACGGCTATTTTTTTGCCGCTAATTACTAGCCATGTACACTGGTTTTACTTATGAGAGCTTTTGTTTATACATACCACGGCATTAAATGCAATATATTTAAAAGCAATAACATATTCATTTAAAAAAACATGTCACATGCTGTTCACCGAGCCAGCACTGTCTAAATAATAAACATTAACTTATGCTCATCCTGAAATAAAATCACGCTTTTAAAGCATTCTGGAAAACTCGCCTCTTATCTTTTCTCGCTCGGCGATGAGCATTTCAGCTGAGCATAGACTTTACCCCTTTTATTTGTTTTAGCTGTTTCTTCGTGATCTCTATAAAAGCTCCACTTTCTTCCTCTATCAGCTTCAGCATTTGTGCATCTTATTGGTTCTTTTTCTTTTTTGTGAAGAGAACTCATGCTGGTACATAGGAGTACAGCTGATGGCTCAGCTGTATAACCGCCGAGCACAAAATTATACCGCATAAATCAATTTTCTTTGTGTTGTATGCGCTCTTTTTATGGAATCTTATTGCTGCTCTAAATTGTCGTTTGTTGCGCTCGGTATTCAAATAGATTCAAAGCAATAAGTTGGCATGCCATATACATCAGGGTCAAACAGCACCACTGATCTAAAGCGAGAGAAACACGATATGGAGGAATTCCAAGAAAAACCAGATACACCTTCCCCTAATCTTCCTAACATCCAACCGAAAAAAAGTTCAAAAAATGTTAATTTTGGCTCAAATTTAAAGCCAATTTCAAATGTCAATGAAGATTCATCATCGAAGCACCTTTCTTCCGACGCTGTGGCTAATGAATCCCAAGAGATAAATCAATCATCAACGGGATCCAAAAAACATGGTAAGAATTCAACTAGCGTCAAACTCGAAATAACATCATCAGCTTTCAACAATGGACAAAAATCTGCTGATCCACCAAAGATAATCATGTTACCAGATAGTATTCAAACAACAACTAATCCTCAGAAACGTAGAAGGGTTGTTCGAGCATGTGATCGTTGTAGAAAGTTAAAAATCAAGTGTTCCGGAGACCTGCCTTGTATTCATTGTACTGTGTACAGTTACGAGTGTACATATGATCAGCCGAACAGATCAAAGAGAAGAAATGTCGCCGTTGCCGTTCCAGCTTCAAAAGAGCGTGCAACTTCTGAAACTACCGATTCAACAAATATATCTACTGATTCAAAGAAAAAGACACCAAAGCTAGCTAGTGATTCTCATTCTAAAGGCGCTCTATCTTTACCTAAATCCGTATCATCACATCAAGCCCTTGAAAAGCTACATCCTTCAACTGTCTCAACATTGGCATCATTAAATCCTGAATTGTTTTCCAAGCTGACAGATCGCCTGAAATTGTATGATGATATATTACATAGGTTACTACCCGAGATTAAATTGACTGATTTAAATGATAATCCGAAGCCTATCAATCCAATGAAACTGATGTCTGCACTCAACAAAATGAGAGATGCGGGGAAATCGGTCTCCAAATCTTCAAGTAAACAAATTGCCAAAATGTACGATTCACTACCTGAGATGCCTCTTCCTAACTTACCAATTACAAAGCTTCCTCCAACATATATGAACAACGCTCAACAGCAGCTATCAAGAAGCTCACCTGCACCCATAAGTAAGGGAAATATACGTTCAAGACTTCAAAATTCTCGCCCATCAACTGAGCCGCCAATAATTCCATATCCTGGAATTGATGGCTCACTGGAATCTTCAATGGGTAAAGAGATCAAAATCATTTTACCGTCTAGGGAAGTTGCGCTTGACTTGATTACTAAAACATGGGAAAATGCATGTGTTTTATTCAGATTTTATCATAGAGTTGCCTTTATAGAGGATCTCAATGAATTATATGATACGGATCCAAATCAGTATACCAATAAACAACAAAGATTTTTACCTCTGGTATATTCAGTGATGGCTTGCGGTGCACTGTTTTACAAATCGGATGAAAACACAAATTTTAATAGTAGTCAAACTAATACTGATTCCACAAATCAACATAAACGAGAAGGATCTGAAAACGTAGCTTCTGGCTCTGCATCTCCTATGCTAGGAAATAGCGATTATATTCAACGAAAAGATTTTGAAGATGAAGGTTACAAATATTTCATTGCAGCTAGAAAACTGATTGATATTACCGACACTAGAGACACTTACGGTATTCAAACAATTGTTATGTTAATTATCTTTTTACAGTGTTCAGCAAGACTTTCCACTTGTTATGCGTATATTGGTATTGCATTGAGGGCTGCTTTGAGAGAAGGTTTACATCGTAAACTAGACTATCCTTTCAATCCCATTGAGTTGGAAATCAGAAAACGGTTATTTTGGACCATTTACAAAATGGATATCTATGTCAACACAATGCTTGGACTGCCCCGAACAATCAGCTCTGATGATTTTGATCAAGACATGCCTATTGAATTAGATGATGAGAATATAACCGTTAATGGTTATCGTTATGATAGACAGGGAGACAGGTTGTCTAGTTCAGGTATTGCAAATGCGCATACTAGACTAATCTTCTTAATGAAAGAGGTTGTCACAAAACTATATCCTATCAAGCCGAAAAAATCATCAAACTTTTCAGACGAATACTCAGAGTTTAACGAAAATGACAGTTCGTCTAAAACAGGTAACAATCAAAAAAATAAGGCCGACTTGATAAGAAATAATTTTGTTTATGACTTGGAACTGAAGCTGCAAGATTGGATGAATAGTTTACCACTAGAATTGAAACCAGGAGTGGAACCTCCGGGACAGTATCTCAAAGCCAATAGGTTATTGCATATATCATATCTTCATGTCAAAATCATCTTATACAGACCGTTCATTCATTACATTTCGGCGAATGTTGTATCGCAGTCGCTGAATGATCTGGCTTGCATAGAAAAGGCTAAAAACTGTATTAATGTTGCAAGATTGGTTGTTAAATTAGCTGAAGATATGATTGATAAAAACATGTTGAGCGGCTCATATTGGTTTTCTATTTATACGATTTTTTTTTCCGTTGCATGCTTGGTTTACTATGTTCACTTTGCACCATCCTTAAATAAAGATGGAAAACCTAGTCTAGAATATGTTGCAATTAAAAGAGATGCGGAAAATGGTAAAAGAGTTTTAGACGTCTTGAAAGATAGTAGCATGGCCGCACGCAGAACTTACAATATTTTAAATGCATTGTTTGAGCAATTAAATAGAAAAACTGCTGGAGCAAGCGCAAACAAATCTCATGATTATCAAGCGCAGTTTGTTCCTGCTCATATGGGAACATCTGAGTATGCTACCCGGCATCAACAACACGTTAAAACTGAAAATCGTGTTCTTTCCCAAAGTGCAGGTCGAGAACAAAATAAATATCCACGGCAACGCGATGAACACCACACAGATTTAAAAGCTAAAGAAGAAAAGGGCTCAAATATGATGGACAATCAAAATTATTATAATTCTGCTCCTCCTACACAGGATACTCTCAAAAATAGCACTTCTAGAAGGTCATTTGATAGCGAATTCATTAATAAAGATGTCAATGGTCAAAGCCTTACGCCTATTATTTCAATAAACAATGCTAACAATAATTCAATGGATGTGAATATTCCGAAACGGGCTGTATTTAATGATATTACAGACTACAAATATGTACCGGGACCAATGGATCAAATGGACATGAAAATTTTTGGTAGGTTTTTGCCACCATACATGCTCAACAATAACGGTAAGGAATACGATAATTCTGAGAACATAGAAACGCCTTTGGCTTCGCAGAATAATAACAGTAGTAGTGAAAATGCTAATAACAGCAAAGGTGATAGTCGGGGTCATCTGCTGGATCAATCTTTTCAACTTTTTGAATTTGGTGATAAAGGTAAACAAGGAGAAGGATTTAATAATTACAATGCAAACGTTTTAAATGATACCCCGAAGCCAGAAATCTCGAATGTTGAACTTGAGGGTAATGAAGACGGCAAGATGTATTCTTCAGCTGATTGGATTAATAATGAAATTATTGAAAGCACTGATGACTTCTTTAATCAGGTAACCACAGCAAATGCAATACCATCAGGTTTATCTACAGTCTTCCAAAGTGAAAGTGACAAAACTGGTACAAGTATTTCGAATGCCAACGCAGAAGGCAGAATTTCTACTGGGGAAAAAAGTAACACTCCGTCCAGACTTGTGAATATGGAAGGGATTGGTATGTTGGACGAACTGTTCTTTGGAAGCAGCTGGGACAAAGACATTAATGGAGATGATAAAGACACCAAATTTTGAAAAGAAAAGGTTCGATTTGAAGGATCAATTCAATTAACTTAATTATAACTTTATATGTAATTGTGTATTTTTATTTTTTAATATAATAACTAATTTTGAGATCTGAGCGGAGTCAAATAAGCAATCGAGAAAGAGATAGTTGAACAATCAGTCTAGAAAATGGGGATCTTTTTTGTTTTCGAAAAGAGAATCCACTTGGAAATCAATCTAAAGTTAAAAAATTTTTTTTACAGAATGGGCCTTCGTAAAACAGAGGCCTGAAGCTTATAATGTGGGACAATTATAAAAAAAAAACTGCGGTGTTTGACTACTTCCGGTAATCACCGTATTAATTTCTGTGGATTTTTATAAAAATACGGGCACTGAAGGACAAAGACGAAAATTAAACATTCAACATCAGCCAGCGCAGATAGTTTTAACAATAAGATTCCATTGCCATAAATTGAAAAAACCCTTTTGTTTAAATGCACGCTGGAGTCGCTCTTGGACGAACAGTGAGCAAATAAGCAGCACTGTTTAAAATGAGTAGCAAGGTTCAATTATGCAAAAGAAGGAGTCAATTGAATTATACATTACAGCTCTTTTTAATTACATACTGATAATTTGGTTCTAAATGTCCATTTTCTGTAATTTCAGATCGTAAGAATCAATAAATCATAATACAAGTTGAAATTATGTGTAAAAAAATCTCACACACAAACAATAGTTTTCTGTTTTTTCGAATATTTTTTCTCAGGATTTATTACAGCAGCAAAAATATTGTCGGGATACAGCGCTATTGATATTTAGGGCATTTTTTGCTGAAAAGTGTATCGAGAATGCCGTCAAACTGTTTCAATTATAAGAAGAAGTGGGATTTTTAGCACTAAACAGGAAATATTGTCTTTTAAGATGAATCATAAATCCGTAACATCATCGATTGAAGAGTCTATCGTAATATTCGACTCAATAATGTTCAATTTGAGTAGTTTCCATCACTGTGTGTTTTGCATTAGTTTGACTGTTGTGTGTTTGTGTGTGTGTGTGTGTGTTCTCACGAATTTAGGTTTCAGTTGTGAAAATATAAAATTGAATAGCAATCTTCCGTCAATTCCGCATATATCCATAATTTTTCCTAAATTATCGAGAAATGCAGTCAGCACTCAAGTGATCACTTCGATTTGCAAGGCTTAAAACTACGTCAACTCTAGATGATTTACATTACTCTATTATGTTTTTTCATGTTACATCTGAAATCCGGACTAGACTATTGACAAATTTGGGCAGAAACTTTGTTCTCTTTTCCTCCTACTTTGTTTTCATTTTTCTTTTTTGTTCTCTGCTTTTTGTTCTCATTTTTTTCCCAGTGCTTCTGGCGAGTTCCATCTGGGCCAAAAAAATGCCCACAAATCGTACACCTCATAGACACTTGCATAAAAATACGCGCCCTCGTAAGACAAGACAAAGTACGAAAAAATGATTCCTCATCAAAGGAACCACACAATAGAGAATAAACAATGCCTATAAAAGTAGAACAATCGCAATTTTAAAGAGTATCTGAAACCTATTGACTTCAGTTGATTGACATTTTTTCTGCTAACATGACGGGAATACCTTCTTATTCTTACTTTGGCCATGGCCATGTATGTCGGTCTTGCTGTTTGTACACCGGTTGATTATGTAAGTCTCTCATACGCCTTTCCCCTCAGATTATACTTTCTTGGTAATATAATATCGATTTTATTTTATTTCTTTTTATTGAATTTTTCTTTCTTTTTCTTGCTGTTGGCTGATTTGACTTTTCTTGCAATTTCTTCCTTTTGATTTTCTGCCCTTCACTCTTCCACGGCCCACGTCATTTCACTTGACTTCGTTTTACTTCACTTTACCCCAATTAGTGAGTTTTTCCCAGCTTTATTGTTAGGTTAATTGCTTGGTTTTGTGAGATATCTTATTCAATCGTGCACACATTTCTCTCCCTGCTTGTCTGGTTTTAGTGAGCCCCCAGTTTAAGACATCCTGCTTATATCAATAACGCCTATAAAGATACACCAAGGTTGGCGGACTGGTTTTTAGTTTCCTCTTTAATCTTAGTTGTTTGTTAGTATTAATTCAAGCAGGACTTGTTACTATTGATTAGGGTTCATTACGCCGCTCCATTGACTTGGTGAATCGTTCAGTTGGCCCTGAAGAATTATTTAGACAACATCGGCCTCATTTATACTAAGATATTCTTCAGATAAAGAACTACTGAATACAAAAAGATTTATTAAAACCACAAGTCACTCAACACAATAGTGCCAGTTTTAAAATCTTTATATACTTATTCCTCTACAAATTTGGATAAAGTGACTTTAACTATCAACAAATTGTTTAAAATATCAAATTAAGTTATTCCATTAAATATACACTCTCCACCCTACAACGTTTTAGCCTCTGTTAACACCATTATTGAATTTCAACAAGGAATAAAAACAACTCACTGATATTTACTTTTATTGAAACAGAGAAAGGCAAATTCCCAGATATATTCCTGTTACTTATACTTCTCTTTTAAAAAATGTTGAATTCACAATTTTACCCTGTTGACTCCGGTACTGTTAAAAATCGATCGGAAAATCAATCGGATATTAGTTCTAACAAACCAGAAAGTTTGGTCTTGAATAGTTCCAGTACCACCGATAATAACAATAATAATGACAAAATGCTTCCAGAATCTCAAATAAGAATGATATCAGGCACAAACTATCTATTGAACGAAGACTCTGAATCAAAACATTCAGTTAAACCTGATAAAATGCAAAGTTCCAAATCTGATGCAAATGAAGATAACAAAAAAAACAATAGTAAAGGAAATGATAAATCATCAAACAATTCCTCCTCCAATACCAAAGGCGCCGACACATCGAATCAAAAAAATAAGAAAGTCAATAAAAGTAAAAATAAGAATAAGGATCAGAGTAATTTGAATCCAGGTACAAAATCCAGCTTTTCCAATCCACCAATGGTATATTCTCAACCCTATGCCCAGTATCAACAAACGTCGATGCCTCTGTATTCACAAATCAATAACAACCCCAACATGAATATTAATATGATGAATCAACAGTACAACCAAGTACCCTATATCTATTCAAATAATCTGCATAGTACTCCAAGTATTGGGAAATTTACTCGTTTGAATTCTATTGTGGAAGACCCGATGTATGCGATTGGTTCCAGTCGAAGAGGTTCTATACTACCTGCCGCAGAATTGAATCCGAATTTGAACAGCTCAATGGATCTTTTATCGTCCAATGGTTTTCTTAGCACCACTAGCAACGTCCCAAATCCGGTGTCAGCTAGTAACTCGAATATTTTCAATTCGGTCTACCCGCAAGGCTCCATGTCTTTTGCATTGGGTTCGGGGACGTATCCTAGGTCTCCCTACGATCAATCTGCTAGCAATCAACTTAGCACATATTTTGATCCTTCGTTATATGGCGATATACCGTCGAAAGAGTGGCCTAGTTCCAGAAACTCAATTTTACCGCCCAACCAGCAACAGTTTGTTCAACCGTTTGCAAGCGACCTCTTGATCTCAACAAGAAGGCCAAGTGAACAGTTAGATCCGTTTATTGCACCTACTGCAAAAGCTACTTCACAGTCGACTTCCAAACCTGTTGCTGGTGCTGCCACCCGATGCTCCACAAACTCGACCAGTATTTCTGGCGGTGCAGCTTCAAATGCATCTGCCAATACTGCCATTGGTGCTAATACCAGTGTAACTGGGGGAGGTATGGGTTCAAGCACGGGGTCGATCTCCACAATTCCGCCGAATCCAGCCAATTCAAGATCGCAATCACAATTCCAGCATCAGATGTATTCCCTGATATCACAACCGGGCGCATCTAACTCGAGGCAAAATAGTTTTTTCTTCAGAAGATTCCCGTCTTTGGCACATTCCAGTGAATTTTCAACAAGCGATATTGACTCATTTCTAAAACGTGAAAGTTTACCCAAATATGACAGCTCTGATTTATTGGACCCGCTACAAACGTCTAATAATCCATCTCATGGTAACCAAAAGAATAAGAGCAATCATAAAAAGTCGGGTAGTATCAACAATGATGGTCCATTTATGACTGGAAACTCCAGGAACGGATCGGTTTTCCAACTACCATTGCCATCCAGGACCAGTACGGGATCAATGAATCAGTTGCTTGGAATAGGACCCAACGGATCAATTTCGTCAACTCAGCTACATAATGATGCAGAGCAACAACCAGTTTCACACATGCAAAATACCTCATATGCACCTTCTGAGCAACAACAATCTAATTCTCTATTACATAATATTAAGCAGCCGCACCCATTTACCTTGCAACACCAGGTTTATCCACACTTATTCTTACAACAGCAGCAGCAGTATCAGCAGTTGCAGCAGTACCAACTTGCAATGCAACAGCGCCAGGCTTTACATCCGTCCATGCAAACACAGCTACAATCTGCCTCGCAAATCGAACAGTTGGGGGAAAAGAAGCAAAGCTTTCCAAGCGAGAACGAAGAAAATAAAAACGGCAATGCCGATGATATTGGGGATGAAGGTGCTGAAGGTGCTGACGATTTTGGAGTTACCAGTATAAAAAACGCTGCAAATCCGAAAAAGGGAATAAAACGGAAAACCATCAGAAAAAGAAACACCAGAGAACCTAAACTTAAAAAAGCTAAAATCAGCACTGAAACATCGCAATCACTGAATGATAGTGATGAGAAGGATTTGATAGATCCTAACTCTTCTCTGAAAACAGATGATGGTAGGCCGAAAATTGGTGCCACTAAAGTTGATCAACTAATGTTAGTTATCGAGGCACGTAAAAAGGGTATCCAGGGTAATATCAAGCAGACAGAAGACGGAAAAATTGTCGAAAGCAATGGAACTGAAGAGCATGAAATTTTACCAAACCCTGTGGAATTGGTTGGTGGTGTTGAAAAAACTACATCCAGAAGTGGTAAGACTCATGAATGTAAATATTGTAAGAAAAAATTCACTCAGGCTACACACTTGGAAGTTCATTTACGATCTCACATGGGCGTTAAACCTTATAAATGCGATTATTGCGGTAAAAGATTCACTCAAGGAGGTAATTTAAGAACACACATGAGGTTACATACTGGTGAAAAGCCATTCAAATGTGAAATATGTTTCAAATCATTTAGTAGAAAAGGTAATTTGCAGGCACATTTATCAACTCATGATAAAAACAAACCATTTGTTTGTAAATTCGATGGCTGCAATAAAGGATTTGCACAGTTAGGCAACCTAAAAGTTCATCAAAACAAGTTTCATCTGGACAAAATCAACGAACTATTTGACAGATTGGCCAAATTAGGCGAAGACGGGGAAACAATTGCCGATCTACCGCCTGAAGAAAGAGAACTGATGGATTATTTTGCCGGTCTCTACAAGAATCTCAACAGGGGTATCAAAGGACGTGGTAGAACTAAAGAAACCCCTGATGAAGAGTGATCAAATTAAAAGCGTCTTGTTATGATATGCTATGCTATGCTATGCTATGCTATGCTAATACGCTTTGTATCCATCCGATTCCTCGACTCTTTCATGCATTCTGTCAATTCAGCGTTTATTCACTTGTTCCAACATAAACTGGTGGAATTTTGGCTTTGTATATTATCTAATTGTCTATTATTTGTAAATTTAGTTATGTAATATAGTAATGCTACCCAATGTTTTATCATTTATTCTCCTCCGCACTGGTTTCGTCTCTACTATTGCATATGCAGAGGTTGACTGACACTTCTGTACACCGCGAAAGTGAATTTTTTCTTTTCAAAAAAGATGAAATTTTCACATCTTTTTTAAACAAGGGACGTTTTTCTGTTTTTATAGCTCTATTCGATAGCCGAAACCTGTCCTATAATGTCCAGTGAACAAAACCCAGATGTTGAAATGAAAGAAAATGTTGTTGAAGAAACATCTCAACCATCAGTTGAAGAATCAACTGAAGTGGAACTCAATACTGACAAGATCAAGCTATTACCAGGAGCTACATCAGACGGTTTTTCTGCTTCTTTCCAAATAATCGATGAAGATCATACTTTAGGTAATGCCCTCAGATACATGATTATGAAGAATCCCGACGTTGAATTTTGTGGTTACTCAATTCCTCATCCAAGTGAAAATAAACTTAATCTCAGAATCCAAACCTACGGTGAAATGACAGCTGTTGCAGCTCTGCATAAAGGATTGGACGATTTGTGCGATTTGTGTAATCACGTAGAAGAAGTTTTCACCTCTGAAGTTCAAGCCAAAAACTACAGTACTGTTGAACCATAAAAATATTAGTGGGCAATCAGAGAAAAAAATAAAATCAAAATCAAAATCAAAACCAAAACCAAAATTAAAATTAAAATTAAAAACCCAATCAAATCCAAGAATGGTACTTGTTTCAGCGCTAAATAATGAATCAATTAAATGAAATTAAATAAATTCATATTAAATCAAATTGATTCGTACCTTGGTCGGTTTATAGATGTGTGTCTATAGGTTGTATAATGTGTAATATCTAATCAAATATATCAGAGTAGAAAGATCTCCAAAATTGCTAATTTATTTCCTTTTTTGGCCAAAAAAGTAAAATTTTTTTTTTTTTTTTTTTTTTTTTTTTTTTTTCAGGAAAATTTTTTGCTCCTGCAAAATCTATTTAAAGAGCTCGTTTTGCTTTTCTTTTTTTTTTTGTTGTTGTTTAGTTTTTCTTATTTGCCACCAAGCAGATAATTAGCATTTAATTAAGAGAATGGGTTACGAAAACGATAATAGAGGATCATACAGATCATACGGTGGTGGAGACAGAAACAGATTCGGTAGAGACGACAGAAACGGTGGCTACAACAATGGTGGTTACAATAATGGTGGTTTCAACAGAGGTGGTAGAGGTTCATTCAGTAGAGAAGATCGTGAACTTGGTTCTAATTTAAAGCACATTGATTGGGATGTTGCAAGTTTACCAAAGTTTGAGAAAAACTTCTACAAGGAAGATCCTGCTGTTACTGCGAGATCAGATGCTGAAATTGATCAATTCAGAAAGGAAAATGAAATGACTATTATGGGTCACGATATTCCAAGACCAATTACCAGTTTTGAAGAAGCTGGTTTCCCTGATTATGTTTTAAAGGAAGTTCTGGCTGAAGGTTTTGCTAAACCAACCGGTATTCAATGTCAAGGTTGGCCAATGGCTTTGTCTGGTAGAGATATGGTTGGTATTGCAGCAACTGGTTCAGGTAAAACTTTATCATACTGTTTGCCATCTATTGTTCATATCAATGCTCAACCATTATTAAAGCCAGGTGATGGTCCAATTGTTTTGGTTCTTGCACCAACCAGAGAATTAGCTGTTCAAATTCAAAAAGAATGTTCTAAATTTGGTAAAACTTCTAGAATTAGAAACACATGTGTTTATGGTGGTGTTCCAAAGGGTCAACAAATTAGAGATTTAGCTAGAGGTGTTGAAATTTGTATTGCAACTCCAGGTAGATTATTAGATATGTTAGACAGTGGTAAGACCAATTTGAGAAGAGTTACCTATTTAGTTTTAGATGAAGCTGATAGAATGTTGGATATGGGTTTTGAACCACAAATCAGAAAAATTATTGATCAAATTAGACCAGATAAGCAAACTTTAATGTGGTCTGCAACTTGGCCAAAATCCGTTCAAGGTTTAGTCAGAGATTACTTAAATGACTACATTCAAGTTAATATCGGTTCATTAGATTTAGCTGCTTCTCATAACATTAAACAAATTGTTGATGTTGTTACTGAATTTGAAAAGAGAGACAAGATTGGTAAATATGTTGAAACTGAAATGAATGATAAGGATTCTAAGATTATTATTTTTGCTTCAACCAAGAGAACTTGTGATGAATTAACATCTTACTTGAGAAGTGAAGGTTGGCCTGCACTTTCTATCCACGGTGATAAAGAACAAAGAGAAAGAGATTGGGTTTTACAAGAGTTCAGATCCGGAAAATCACCAATTATGGTTGCCACTGATGTTGCAGCAAGAGGTATTGGTATGTATTATTGATTTTTTTTTTTTTACTAACTTTGAGCATGGGATTATGGGATACATTTTTATTATAGTAACGGGGATTATTGACAGATCTAGCTGGCTAGATTAGTTCAATTATGGGGGGAAAATAAGGCGTGGGCTTTATTTAAAAACATCATGAAAAATGCTTTTTTTAAAAACACAAAATTTCAAAGAATAGTCTGAGTTGTTTTCCTTTTCTTTGTCTAAAAGAGGGAATACAACATTGAAGAATTGAAATCAAGTTATTTATTTTTTTGGCAAATCAAAAAAAAAATCAGGAAAGCAAGAAAGCAAAGGAACTATTAAACAAAGAAATTTGAGAGGGATGAACAAGGTTTATTTTGATCAATTTTTTTTGTTTTAATAGATATATTAGTTTTGGGTTGCGGTGCGATACGATAACATATTGATACTTGAATGTTAAACATTTATTGCAAACAGAGGGATTGATAATTGTATTTTCATTTAATTGTTTTGATTAAATGGGGAATATTTTTGGCTAATTTGACTTACTGACGAATGAAATGAAGAAAATTCAAAAAAGTGTGTGAAACCTATTGAATTTTTTCCTCGTCATTGCAATAAATAGATAACATTTATAATTAACTGGGTTGTATTGGATTGGACTAAATAAAAAACTAATATATTCATTTTCTTTGTTAAATAAGATGCTCTTCTTTGGCAACAAACAAAGCATTTTCTTCGCATGCATAATGTACTTGAAGATTTCTCTTAAATCAAACCGTAATGGTTTAGGTTGACGAAAAGCTTCTTTCCGTAAATATAACAGATGGACTCCTCCCTATTCTGAGTAAAACAAAGTGGTTTCCTTCTCATTAGGAGCAAAATACTAACATAATATTCTCTCAATTCTCTTACCTTTTTTTATTTTAGATGTCAAGGGTGTTACTTGTGTTATGAACTACGATATGCCTTCAAACATTGAAGATTATGTTCACAGAATCGGTAGAACTGGTAGAGCTGGTGCAAAGGGTACTGCGATCACTTTATTCACTAGAGATAACCAAAACCAAGCACACGATCTGATTGTTATTTTATCAGAAGCAAAGCAAGAAGTTCCAGCAGAATTGGATGCATTAGATAAGAAGAAATGGGGTAGAGGTGGTAACGGTGGTAGAGGCGGTAGAGGTGGTAGAGGCGGTAGAGGCGGTAGAGGTGGCTGGGGTAGAAATGGTGGTGGTAACAGATTTGGTGGTAACAGATCATCTGGTAGCAACAACGCCCCATTAGGTCAAAGAAGAAGCTTCAATTAGAATAAGTGTATTAAAGTCATTAGATTTGCTTAATATTATTCCTCTCGGTTATAATTTGTGTGTTTTTATAGTTAATTTAGATTGTTTTTAACCAGTTTTGGAATACTGTGGCACGATACATCAACATATCTGGTAATTGATGTATATGGTGCAAATTTGATACGGTGAAGAATATTTAATATATTATGAATCTAGACTTGGGAAATAAATGTCCTTACTTATTGGCTACCCATTTGGTTGATGCTATGCTATATCTGCTACTGTATAGAGTCAACTCAATTATTTCACCAAGAATCATAACACAAAGTCTATATTAAAGTAGGTATCATGTTAAGCTTTGCTTTGCTGTTGACCAAGCTCAGTTTTCAAATAGAAGCTAGATTCTATTAACGATTCATCATCCACAGGCAGGATCGTATCACTGTGGACTTGCAACGCTGCGTAGCAACCATGCATTCATCCGCGCTTATTGGGCGGGCTGCTACCTAAAATAGCCTTCTTGCTTGTAGATGAACGAGCACATATACAATTAGCTGTGGGTATCGGGATCAATTGGCAATTTTCAAGTACCCTTTTAAGGACGACGGAAGACGGAAGTAGAAGCTCAAGACCGACATATATACTGTATATGTAAAGGAGCATCACATCGTAATGTTACATTGCACGTTCCACAGACGTATTCTCCAGCGGTTGTTCTGCCGGTGCCTTACAAAAGATCATAGAAACTCCTATCATGTTTCAGAGTTGGGTGTATTCATTACTAGTGGAACATTATTAGTCACTGTCTCCACTTCCCTACGTCTTTCTCCTTGTGCCTCTTTCTCCTCCCTCTCCCTCTCCCTCTCAAAACCACCATGAAATCTCGCGAACCGAAAAATCACAGTATCTTTCTCAGAAGCTTGAATTGGATTTGGGTTCATCTGCGTGTGAGTACATTATTACTCCTGATAACTAACACCAAACTATGGAAAACGTCGATTTATCTGATTCGTCTTTGAATTCCAACAGAAAGGATATACTGTTCAAATGTGTGAACTTTTTCATTTCATTTCTATGTGTGGTTTCTGGATTGACCGAATTGTTTACCAGGTTTGATTACTTCTTCCAAGGTACACTGATTATTTTAATTGGACTTTTGATCAGTTATTTGGAATTCAAGATTCCCCCAAAATTGTTCACCTATTTTTCTTCATTTTTCTCCTTCCTCGGTAGAGGTGCTATCTATATTATCTTGGGTATACTGAATCTTCACGGAGATTTCAAGCGATTCTTGCTTGGATTTATAATAATCATAGTTGGATTGGTGTATATTGGATTAGAATATAGCGGTATTGAACCTCCAAAGAACATGAGTGGTGAGATGAAATGGAATGATATTGAAACCGGTGATGGTACCAATACCAACTTCAATGACGACGATGGATTTGTTATTTGATCGGATTATAGATTTAATATCAGTCCGAATAGTAGATATATATTTTCAAACTATGAGACATCTATTTCTTGCTTCCCAATTAGAATTACACTCATTTATAGTTATGTAAAACAATTTGTTTTTTTTTTATTTGGTTTTAGCGTGACAAAACAAATTTCTGTTTGAAAGCAAATTGCTTGATTTGAAAGACCTAAGGCAACTTCATTTTGGATGACAGCTGTGCAATGTTTAGCGTATAATGTTCGTCTTTGGTTCAGGATTTGATGGCCTAATCATTTTACCTCTGTTTTTGAAGGTACGATTGTAGAATTTAACTGATGATACCTTGAGCACATAGTCAGCACAATTTTTTTTTGAATGACAATGGAGGGGAAACACAGTTTAGTACAATTTGCTTCCAAAGTGTTATACGATCCATTTGGAATTCTTTCAGCTTTTCGTTGAAACTAAAATTTATGAAGCTTAAAAAGGTGTATAATAAACATGCAGTAATTTTTTTGTGCATAAAAAGACTGGATGGCCAAGCTGGTTAAGGCGTGCGACTGTTAATCGCAAGATCGTGAGTTCAATCCTCACTCTGGTCGTTTACTTTTTTGATTATTTTTTTTGTTTTTTATGTAAAAAATATTTTTCCGGAATTGCACTCAAAATAGAACTAATTTTCAAGATTTATTATACATTGCGAAACTACTGGAATATGTAAAAGTTTTGTCATAAAAGAATGTTAAGATGTACTAAATATACTATACATATAATAGATATATCACGAAAAAGATCATTTCAAAACCATATTTAATTTTATATTAGATGAAGTAGGTAAATTAATTGTAGAAAAGATAACAGTATTAAAGCATGATTTGGTTTGAGGAATATTTCTTTTTTGGTCAAAATCATTAGAAGATTAGTTCTTCTTGCTGAATGAAATATCAAAGAAACCACCACCAAGAGTAGATTGGAAAAAGCTTGAAGAACTTTGTCTTTGTAAAGCAGTTGATCTAATTTGGTTCATAATTTGCTTTTCCTTTTCAGCACCGTAATTTAATCTTGCCTTGTAAGCTTCAGATTCGGTTGCGTTTTGAGTTTCTTGCTTAGGAGTGAACATTATTGGTATTTGGTTATTGGTTATTAGTTTTTTTATTACTCTGTAAGAACTTGTGAGGCAGAGAGAAGGCAGGAAGTGCGGGAAATGACAGGATATTTAAATATGAAAATCAATCAGAACAGAAAATTACTAGGTAAACGGCGAAAACGGGAAAATTTTTATTTTAAGCTACTGAAAAATGTGTCATCTATTGTCCGTAGAGGTCATTAGCGTAACGATAAGCGGCAATAAAGCAGAGTCAGTAAATGCGCGTAGGAGAAAAAATTTCTGTAGAGGGGCAAATGAGGGGAGGGGGCGCGGTCGGGACGTTCTGAAGTTTTTTGGGTGGCATTTATTGGCGGGAGAAATCGGAGTTGCAGGTAGGTGTCATTTCTTTGATATTTTTTTGCCTGGCGGGTATAAACGCGCTTAGCTGAATTCACCCCTCTTCATAACTCCCAGATAAGTGGTTATTTTAGTGGCAATATTCTATTTTTGTGAAAGCTTGATATCCAAAACCTTTAAGAACATGTTTTTTCGGGTCAGTGTTCAAGCATGATATCACATACATCGCCCCAAGATGGCCTGATGCTTTAACAGGGTTTGCTGATCAAAGGAGGAGTTCTGTGTTTACGGGCTAATAAAAATACCTCGTGGTATGCGGTTGTAGCTAATTTCGATTGTTAAATTTCTTTTTTGAAAAAGAAAACAATCAAAAAATAGAAACACCCGAACTCCCGGATCAATTAATAATTGTCGCTGCTGCAAATGGAAAAATTAAATTACGGAAAAACGGAGTAATTTTGGTTTTGATCACGAACTTTGAAATTTCAAAATCATCGGGTCCGAAAATTATAATCAGATCGATCGACTCAAATTCACGACGGGAAACCAGCAACACGTCTATCGTCGCACCAGATCGGAGACCTCCCAAAGGGGAAGGAGCCGATCATTTAGCGCTCCGTCCATCGGCTATATTCAGTCTTATTATCTCGCTGGAATATATTTTCTGAGTCATATTTCGTAAAACTTTCCGCTTTGATATTCATAATGGTCGAAGAATGATTTTGTAGTACATTTGTCCTTTTTTTCGTGGAGTTACTCATATGTATTCTACTCCTTTCTTTCTAGTTTTTTTACTTCCCTTTTACTTCTTTCTTCTTTACAAGAGACTCCCCAATGGTTAAACAAGTTCTTTTATTAGGTTCAGGTTTCGTTGCCCAACCAACTGTTGACATTTTATCAAAGCAATCCGATATTAAAGTTACTGTCGGTTGTAGAACTTTAGAATCTGCAAAGAAACTAGCAGGTTCCAGCGGTGCAGGTGCTATTTCTGTCGATGCAACCAACCAAGAAGAATTAAACTCCGTCGTTAAGAATTATGACTTAGTTATTTCTTTAATTCCTTACATTTATCACGCAAATGTTGTCAAGGCTGCAATTGCATCTGGTAAAACTGACGTTGTTACCACCTCTTACATCAACCCAACCTTAAAGGCATTAGAACCAGAAATCAAGAAAGCTGGTATTGTTGTCATGAATGAAATTGGTTTAGATCCAGGTATTGATCACTTATACGCTGTCAAGACCATTGATGAAGTTCACAAGGCTGGTGGTAAGATTAAGTCATTCTTATCTTATTGTGGTGGTTTACCATCTCCAGAAGATTCCGACAATCCATTGGGTTACAAGTTCTCTTGGTCATCAAGAGGTGTCCTTTTAGCTTTGAGAAATTCCGCAAAGTACTTCCAAGATGGTAAAGAAGTTTCCATTGCTTCTGAAGATTTAATGTCCTCAGCCAAGCCATATTTCATTTACCCAGGTTATGCCTTGGTTTGTTACCCAAACAGAGATTCCACCACTTACAAGGAATTATATAACATCCCAGAAGCTGATACCGTTATTAGAGGTACTTTGAGATTCCAAGGTTTCCCAGAATTCGTCAAAGTTTTAGTTGACATGGGTTTCTTAAAGGAAGATTCAAACGAAATCTTCTCAAGTGAAATTGCTTGGAATGATGCTGTTTCCAAATACATTGGTGCAGCTTCCAACTCCGAAGCTGACATTATTGCCAAGATTGACTCTTTAACCAAATTCAAGGACGAAGCTGACAGAGAAAGAATCTTATATGGTATGAAATGGTTGGGTATGTTCTCTTCCACTCCAATCACCCCAAGAGGTAACCCATTAGATACTTTGTGTGCCACTTTAGAAGAATTGATGCAATATGAAGAAGGTGAAAGAGATTTGGTCATTTTACAACACAAGTTTGGTATTGAATGGGCAGACGGTAAAACCGAAACCAGAACTTCTACTTTAGTTGATTATGGTGTTCCAGGTGGCTACTCATCAATGGCCAAGCTAGTTGGTGTCCCATGTGCCGTTGCCGTTATGGAAGTTTTGAAACACGAAGGTGCTTTTGCCACCCCAGGTTTGTACGCCCCAATGACCCCAGAAATCAACGATCCACTCATGAAGACATTGAAGGACGAATATGACATCTATTTAACCGAAAAGACTTTATAAGTTAATTTGCTGATCAGATTAGATGCTAGTTATTTAATCCGGTAAGCATATTTATTGTATATACCGTAACATTTTGATACTATGGGAAATACAGTGTAGAGAAGAAGATTGAGTTAAGTGGTTCATCTGTTGATTCAGTGACTGCACAGGCACGAAATTCAAGAAGGTACCAATTTACTAATCCTCTTAGAGCCATCATTTGGCTGATACCCCGTACAAAACCATCAATCGTTATCCTTTTCCCACAAAGTTTGACATTTCCCCCTAAGATATAGAACGCCCCCGTTAATTTTTCTCGCCCCGTAACAATATTCAGAGACCGCGCGGTGCAATTTGAACCCATAATTGAGTATGGGAGAAGGATGGTTGATAGGATCTGTTCTGCCAGCACCATACCAATCTTGCAACGATGTTCAGGGCTATCAAAGGGTTTGCAGAAGATGTGCGAGATGAAGCATCGAGCACAAAGAGACATTTTATGACTTCATCGAGGTCTTCTAACAATATCAGTTCACATATGCCCTCCTCTAGGTCCACATCTGGTTTGAGCGTATTGAGTCGTCGAAATGGACTAAACTCAAAATCCAAGAAAAACGAAGAACTGGATGGATATTCTGAAGAAGACACGGTGGTCCATCGGGAGCTGGTTGATTTTTACAAGGAGAAAGGATTGTCACTTCCTGATTTTCTCTTATCTAGAACTCATCCTGCCACCAGTGGTAGTAAAATCCCAAGAACAGAGCAGCAGCCGAGACCAGATTACAATGAAAACTACAACGAGCGTAACAATGGTGTTGCAAATGAACGAGGTAAAGGATCAGCTAATGCGCCCTACAACAATCCAACGCATCTGCCAATTCCACGAAGCAATACAATTCCACGAAGCGTTTCTGCTCTTTCCAAAGACCATGCAAACAATAATAGCCGGCCATTCGCCGCTTCAGGGCAAAATACCGTTAAATCATCAACTGTACCATCAAACACTAAACAAACACTGGCAGCAAGACCCACCGCTCAACCACCCGCCATTCAACAAACGACCATGAACATCCCTCAAAGATCTCGTAACGGCTATCATCAGCCACAGAAACCCGCAGCTGTTACTCCTCCCCAGCAAAACATATCTACTTTTGGTTCCCTTTCTCCAGAAACATCCACCGGTAATACATCTCCGAGTACGGCGGGCACAACAAGAAGATTTCGTCGTAAGCACATTTAAAATTCATGTCAGGCGCGAAGTTTGTAGCTCCTTTGTAATTTTAATAGAAATGAATTTGTCGTTGATTCACAACTTGTTTTCTGTTGTAGAAAAAAGCCAGGAGCTACGGACATGACTGACGGCAGCAACGACAGAGATAATTCAGAAGTTCCAGACGAGTACCTTCCGCAAAAGGCTCTTCAAAGGTTATTGGAACAGAAGAAGAACAGCACGGTGACTACCGAAGACAAGAAGAGTAAGCACACGCAACAACAAGGCGAACAGGACGACGCTGATCTTGAAAACATGCTCCATTTACACGATGACGAAGAAGATGATGACGATGAATCCAAGGTGAAGGCACGCGAAGAGGGCAATGAGGATGCTAATGATGATGAGGTTGATATCGACAATGCAGGATCCAATTTGCTTGATAGTTTGACCACAGATATTGCCAAATATCACAAAAAAGTTGAAGAAAAGAAGAAATCTCAGCTAAAGACTCCTACCGCAATAAACAAGCCATCAGCTGAAAGCAGCAGTAGTGGTCTCAAAAGATCTCACGAAACTGACAAACATAATTTAGAAGATGCTGCAGCAGAGGGCGGTAATCACGACGACTCAATTACTGATCCGAGTATACTAGATGATGTGGAAGACGAATCCAGCTCCAATTCTTCCAAAATCCCTCGTAAGAGAGGCAGAAAGAATCCAATTGCATGGTCCAAAGCTGAAGATGATGCAATTGTTTATTATAAGGAAGAATTGAAATACTCTTGGAAGAGAATTGAAGAGTTATTGGAACGTAAACATTCTTGGCAAGCAATTCAAATGAGATACTTGAGAAATCACAAATCAAGAAACGAAGATTGGTCCAGATTCATGGAAATAAAATTGATGAATGAAATCAAGAAAGATTGGGAACATAGATGGAAGAGAATTTCCAATAAACTAGGCAAAGATTTCAATTCTGAGAGATGCTACTCGAAAACTGTGGAAATTTGCAGAAAAATGGATACTGATTATTTCAACTCAGTATTTCAAAATAAAACAATTTGTCAGGGCTACGAAAATCCAATTACTGACATCAAGGATGCCGAAGCTCATAAGAAACTAATGCTCATTTACATGGGTTTAGATTCAATATCATATGACGACTATGAAGAAGTTGCCAATCAAATTGAAAATATCAATGAAGAAAGTTCTAAGGTTGATGCTTTGAAAGCCGCTGAAGAAAACGTCAAGGCAGTTGCGGAAGCTAATAGCTCCAACAGTAATGCTGGTGAAGAACACCCTGAAGTTCCAACCATTGGAAACTCTGAGAAAGCATCAGCTGTCGACGAGAACGGTAATCCCGATGATTTGGAATCTAAAAAGGAGGAGGTTGTTGAAGGTGAAACAGAAAAGCAGTAATTGAAACCATGTTTTTTTCTATAATTTAGTTATATGTACATTTTGCTTATGTATTTAGATATTTTTTTTGTATTGTAAAGTATAAATTTGACATGCTTTGTTTAATGAACAAAGGGGGGACATACAATAGGTTCTCTATTCAGGGTAATTTTTTTTGGTGTTTGGGTCTAATATACAACAACCACAGTTCTATCAATCTGGTTCAATATATCAGCTATTTATGGAACCAGATTATTGCAAATAGAAAAATTAAAAGCGTCAGGATCATACTTTGAGCAAAGAGTAAAGTACTATGGAATGTAGTTATGACCGTGATTAAAATATCGTTAAACGTTTTTAGGCATTACAATTTCCATTGGATGGTGATTATAGTAAAAACTGCGCTATATTACGATGGATTTTACACAATCGAGTGATAATCTGAGGCTCTATATAATCTTTTTATCAAATTATGGCTATTATGTAACAAAGCATCATTCCCACCTTCTGCGTGACGGAAAAAACCACTACCTAAACAAAGCCTGGAGGAAAATTTAACCTCTAGAGCGGGAGTTGGGATTGTCTTAACATCAAGAGCATTTTTTTTATCAAATGAACTCTGTTTCCTTCCATTAAGAGTTTGGTGGTTGTGGGATGGAAATGCAACAAAACGGAAAAACACATTTTACTTGTTTCCACAATACGTATTTTACTCGTATCCACAAAACTATATATTCCGTCTTCTACTGTCTGTGTTCCAACAATATCAATGTTAATTTCCATCACTCTACTTTTTGTTTTTGCAGCTTAAATGTCTTTTTGTTAGTATGGTCAAAAGGTGTGTAAGAGTCTATCAGTACAACTTTCTTGTTTCGAACCGGGCTCATAGGCAAAAACAAAGTCTTTAGCGCTATCATGTCTAGCGCATTTGGGATTTGCTACTCAAAAGCTTGTGAATTAGATTCCTCACGGCAAATGCCGACGTGGAAACAAAGCCAGCCGAGGTTTCCTATATAATACATTAAACACATAACGACACAAGTGAGCCAACTGTGCTTCCAATATCCGCTATTCTCTTTATCAAAATAACCACAGCACAGAGTGCTAGTAATAGCAACAGCAGGCTATTTGCTGCCTCCTTCGAGCAATGTTGGCCATTCTTCGAGGATTATCCGAACAGAGAAGATCAACATCAATAGCAACCACCGGATTAACTCCGTTTGAACTACAATTTAAATGCGCCACACGCGGAGTTAAGCCAATGGCTTTTCTTTTCCCCCATGCGCCGCAGTTGCGTTTGCGCCACTTTTCTTTCTTTTTCTGAGTCTTTGGAACAGAAGTTTACAGCTGGAAAGGACACCGAATACGAAGGAGAGAGCAATAGCAAGCTTAGTCGGACTATACCATGGGGTTGAGGAAACTATTTAAACAGAAGGATCTCACAGACGAGCAAACAAAGGATATTTTGGAAAATAGCGGGGCTACCGTGAAAGATCCAAACAATTACCACCGCAAGAAGTTCAAATTTGGCGAGTTTGCCAAATATGCCGAGCAGAAGTCCAAGGCTCAGGACAACACGCTCAGACCACATGCATATAATAACAGCAATGGATATGAATATGATGGCGACAAGAGTGCCGGAGATGCTTCCGCCAGTAACTTGAGCGATTCCAACACTGGGTTAGGCTATGATGAGTATGCGAATGGGTATAGTTATGATAACGGAAACAGATCTAATGGATACGAGAGAAGCTCAAAGCGGGATGATCCATATTCTTCTACCAAGGAGCCATCCAGAAAAATGGGCGGCACTGGACTTGGTGCAAATCAAGGCCTCAGAAATGGCAGAGGAGACACACAGAGAACAGAAAGATCACCAAACGCAGCCGGCTCAGGTTCCTACGCTTCACCACACTTCAATTCCAGAACGAATTCGAGATTGAATGTCAATGATGTCTATGGTAGTAGTGCCAACACCAGTGAAAGTACCAATACCAGTACCAATGCCAGCGCCGCTGGTAACGGATATGGGTACGAACCATCCATCAATACTTATGAACCGTCAATGAACAACTACGAACCGCAAACCACCGGTAACCACTACGGCTACGAACCAAGCATTGCGGCATCAAACAGGACCGCTTCTCAATTTGGGAAACTGAGCAGGTCGAATACTAAAGCCACAGCTTCTACCTACGACCCATATGCTCCAGGTGAGGGTCATTACTCCAAACCAGCCGTAGAGACAGACGACGCTTATGGCGATTATGATCCGTATGATCAGTATAACGATAATGCGACAATAGGCGGCAAAACTGCTGCTGATTCTGCTGCTGGTATCATTAACGGGGTTTCGGCATTACAATTGCAAGAACGAGAGCAAGAACAAGAACAAGAGCAAGAACAGGACGCACAAGGTTCAAATGGTGTTGCTACTGCTCCTGTTACTGCTACTGTTTTTGATCCATACGGTCCTGCCGTTACAAACACGACCGAGAATGTCGATTTGAACGAGTATGAACCAAATGGCGATGCCTACGGCCAGGCCAAATATACCAGTTACGGCGGGGACGAATTTGAAGGTGAAGAGGAGATTGACGAAGACGAGGAAGAATTGTGCAGAATCCAGAGACAAACCAAGGATGTACGTGAAGACACGGTTTCTCAGTCTCGGAGACTGGTGTCTAATTTGAACCAGGCAAACAGAACCGCCGATGACACCCTAGGGGTTCTGGGAAGTCAACGTGAGAAGATCTATGAAATGGAGAACACGATGGGCTTGATTAAAGTGCAGCAAAGGGACATTGATGACAATGTGAAAGATTTAGAACATTACACGCGTAGTATGTTTCATATTCAAGTCAACAATCCCTTCACCAGAAGCTCTCGAAAGAGAGCGAAGGAACAAGAGCTTTTGGCAAGACGACAAGAAGACCGAAACGCCAGGGAGAAGTTGAACAGCGAGCTATATCAATCTCAGCGTAACATTATGGGTGCTATGGATGAAAATGGAAATGGAAATGGAGGTGATTTCTCCCAAAGCAATCTACACCAGAAGTATGATTACGAACAAAAGGTGAAAGATGCTTCTAAATATCTAACGAAGGACCACGATGAGGAAGATGAAAGACATGAAGTTGAAATAGCTCGAAATTTTGAGATTGCATTAAAGGGCGCACAGAACCTCAGAAGAAAGGCAGAGCTGATGAATAGAGAAATCGGTAACCAAAGCAATTCTTTGAAAAATGTCAGTGAAAACGTCGATAAAGCTGACGACAAAATTGCTCTCAGTACAAGAAGAATCAGGGGTATATAGATTTATAGTAGATATGTATGTGTTTTTATGGAACAAATTGAAATTGGAAGAGCGGGGGGGGGGGAGAGGGGAGAGAGGCAAAAGACTGTTTCTTTCCAATGGGCATTCCATTTCTTCTTGTTTTATAGATCGTAGTTCTCTAAATGTATAAGATTACCGGCATAATAAGATTACCAAAAACACAGTACTAAGATTCAAGAAGTTTTGGGTTGTTCAAAAGGTCGTAAACTGCCAACATCACTGTCAACTCGTCTTTCCCCCGCTCCCCGCTTCCCCTGCTTTCCCCCTGCTTTTTTCTCCCCCGTCCCGCTCGTCTTCGCTGACAATTCAAATTTTCACGAGCTGTGTTCGTTCAACTGTTTCCCCCGCTGTACACTAAGAACGAATTTACAAGACACCACTTACAACAGAGAAATCAGGGATTCTATACCTGTAGTTATGGCATCAAGGACTATCTATATACGGAATATCAACGAAAAGGTTGGTTTAGGAAATATAAGAGACGAACTTCGAAGGTTAGTGGAGAAAGAATGCGGATTTTCCGTGCAGGAGATCAAATTGTGTAAGAATTTAAGACTGAAAGGACAGGCTTTTGTTGTTCTGAAGAAGGATACAGGAGATTCTCAAGATTTAGTGAAGTCTTTGAATACACGCATGATGTTCGGGAATCCATTGCATGTTCAACATGCGTACAAAGACTCAGATTCGGCCATTTTTTCCAATGAATCTGATCAGATGTTGATAAAATTGAGGAAAGAAAGAAGAATGAAAAGAAATACGAGAAAAGTGTCCAAGAAAAGATCTCTCGAAGAAGACTCCTCTTCTTCTGTTCCACCCTCCGACAAAAAGCGGAAAATTCTTTCCACGATACCTCATAAGATTTTACTTCTTACAGGACTACCGAAATCCGTCCATTCTAATGATTTGAACGATATTTTCAGCAAATTTCATGGATTTTTAAACGCAAATTATGTCAGTATAAGGAATCTAGCGCTAGTTGAATTTGAGAATGATGCTGATGCCACCGAATGCATGAAATCTTTAGGTGAAAATCCAGAGATAAACGGTGTCTCATGTAATTTGACATTTGCAAAGAAATAGAATAGATGCTGGATGATTATCTGAGTGAAAAAGCTCCATGTATTTTTATAATTATTATTTTGATCTTTGTTGGCATACTTACAGGAAATCAGGAAACTAATAGCTGAAGTGATTACATTTACAAGCTTACAATGGTGCTTCCTTCAACTGAAAATAGCTATAACCTCGAAGGATGATAGTTACGGGGGTCACCGCGTATTAGACTATAAAGCAAGCATATACGAGTCATGACATAGTCTTGGGAGACTCAGTTAAGAATATTAGGAGCATTGAAAAGACTCCAACTACTATCGCCTCTACTAATTTTCAATTGTGCTCAAACTTTATAACATATATCACCAGCTAACGCTGGGCCTTTATAGCTTACGTGCAAGGTAAATTTAATTTCATGTTCCACTTGTATGAAGGGTGGCTCAATACTATAAAACCAGGACAACATGACAATGGGTCTTTTACAGCATTGTTATGGATCCAACTCAAAGCCAGTACATTGCAGTGTCTTTGTAATGCGTAGTGTATGTACAACCAGCCGTCTCCTTCTTCCCCCGTACAGGTATTCAGGGCATGTAAAGGGAACCAATTGGCTGAGGGAAGCAATTGCCCGAAGGAAGCAGTGGGGCGGAGACGGGAGGGAAGCAATTGCGGGACGCAACGCGCAGAAGCCAAGAAATCGACCGGGGGAAACAGAAATAGAGGAATTAGAACATTGTCTCGCAGATAAAGTGCACGTTTCGTCTTAAAGCTGAACGAGTTCCCACGAATCGGCCGCGTCGCGGGCGCTAGACTCAGTGTGGGAAGCCAGACCTCGGCCCGAAACGAGTACATGCCTTTTTTTGAAGCCAAACAGTTGCAATGAATAGGATATAACTCCATTTATAGACTCTCAAAGGACTAAGCAAGAGAGGGGTTTCCTTTCAATTTAGTTTTGACTTAGAATTCGTAGGGGAATTTTCGAACCAGTAAAGTTCGGTGATAAATTGTATTTTATATGGTCATAGCGGTAGTGATAAACTAACCAAAAAATGGGCTTATCATAGCTCCATTAACTCAATTCAAAATATCACCTCACAATTAAACTAGCAGCCAAACCTCAGTAAAAGTCATTCAAGGCGTTCCAGCCAAGTGTGAGCCAACTAGCAAGTCAATAACGGCGAGAATCTGCATTATCTCTGCCAAATACACATGAAATAAAGCAATTATTTTATATACATATATTCCAGAAAATGTCACGGTTACTAAATATCATGTTATTTTAAGACAACATATGTTGTGTTTATTTATATACAAAAATATACTAAATGATTAGTATCTACCACTTATAATAGTTTTAAAAGCTGTGAAAAGACCCTCCTTCTTTTGTCCACCTTGATTGATATCTCCCAGTAGTCTATTATAATAATTAGGATTACCCTTAGGTTCTAACAATTTGTTTGAAATTTGATAATAACTGTTCCACTTACCATCATGTATATTTTTCAATGATTTAAATTGTTGTTTGATAATATCTTCATTAAATAAATCATTTTGATAGTTTGGCTTTTCTTCCTGTTCGGAGAAAATCATTCTTTTCAACTTCTTAGTGTCAATTTTCACCAAAACTTGTTTCTTTTTCTCTTCCATATCTTGTTCTTCTTTCACTGATTTAGGAATTGGAATACCTCCAATGTTACAAAATCTTTCAATTTGTGAATATTTGAAAGAAGCATAATGTTTGACTTTATCAGCTGGTAGTTGTTGAAGCAACGTGACAATCTTCTTGGCAGTAGCTGCAACGCTCATCTTGTTTCTCTGAGAAAAGGAACAGTTATCAGTTGTCCCCTCTTCAACAACTTTGAAACTTGAAATTTGAAATTTTCTTGTGGAAAAAAACGGAAAAATACAAAATTCAAAAATTACGTAAGCATACCAAATATTACGTAAACGTGCTAAACGTTACGTAAGGAACAGAGAAATGATAAGAGACGATTGAACAAGTTATAATATAACACTGACATGAGCAGAAAGGATATAAGAATGGTCGATCAAGTAAATTTGTGCCATTTTTAGAAAAATATGCTTTTTTTCAAAAGATGATTGAGTTAGACTATAATTCACGATGAATGAATAATTAGTTAGTTGCGGTGTTATTACATGCAGATAAATAAATAAAATATGATTTGAACTTGCTTTCTATAAATTGTTTTAATATTCAATTAGCCCGAAACCAATCAGCTGGGTATTTCAAATTATACAATAACAATACTTCCAGATCCACTGTATTGAAAAAAACGCTGTTTTCGTTTTATTGATTAGAATCCAATTGAATTCCTTTCCTTCTCAACTTACAAAAGATCTTTCAACTGGAAAAAAATCGCTTGTGTTAAAAGAAGGGCTTCATCCAGTTCATTTATTCTGACCAAATCGAGAATTTCGGCTCTTTTTTGGAAAAGATCTGTCAGAGATGCAAGCAGTCCGTTGACTTCCCAAAAGTAAGAGCTATATTTATCATGGTTCAACTTGCTTTTAATCGAGTTCATAAGACTACCGAATTCAGATAAATAAGCAACAATCAAATATCTTTTGAATGCTCTTTCTCTTAAATGAATGGACAAATTAGGGTTTGGGGCATTGATCAGGTCTAAAACTTGCTTGTTGAATACCCATTCCATGTGGTTGGTCTCGTCGCTGGAAAGAGAAAAGGTCCCAGATTCTTCATGGAACTCAAGTCTATCATGAGAAAAATACACGACTCCCCAGTTGGGGATCTCGATTGGGTTATTCAGGTGCTCGTGGTAAAACGTCATGTTTTTTACAAACTCCCCTCCAAATTCGTACGGGTAGTAAACCAAATTGATATCAAATGGGTTATTATCAAACTTCGATTGATAGATTTTGGATATTAAGGGAATACCAAGCAATTCTCCTGGGAAGGACTCATCTACAGAATCCAAAACGCCAAGTTCGGCCTTGGAATCTTTTATATCGTAATTCATCAAGGAAACGTGAAATGTGAAGAAATCACTTAGTTTTTCTTCAATGAACGGTTTCATCAATTGATCATAAACTCGGAAGAAATTCAGTTTCATCCCGTTGTCTTCAGCATTAATTACGTGAAACTTGATATTGATATCGATTTTGTCACTGCTGTTCATTAATCTGCTGAAAATGGCATTATCCATGGAATCCACCGGTCTAATTTTAGAATCAACTGCATCTGTGAATTTATAGAAAGAGCTTGGAGTGTATTTACTAAGTTCAGTGTTGAAGCAGTAGTCAGTGAGAAACTGGGTAAAGAAAAATGGAACGTCATTTTCATCCAAACTTTTCAGAGTATGAATAAGTTGTCCGTATCCGGTGACCGGATCCACACCAAATCCATTATTTTCGTTCACAAGAAATTGTATAAACAACTTGTCCTTATCCAAGGCACCATCAGAGAATTGTTGTTGAGTTGCGGGAACGAGAGGCATGCTGATATCCACTAAGGAACGGAAATCATCGAGCAATTTGGCTTGTATTTGAATTTCCATCACCTCATTAATATCCACCAGCTTGAATTCAGAGTCATAGAGTATGGGGATGTTAAAATGCAGGTCAGATAACGGGAATTCCGTATAGTATTCGAATATTTCAGAGGGGGCATATTTCTGCACATTGTAGAGATTGACTGGGACAGATAAATATTTCAGCGGGTCGCCAAAAATCGCAGCTATCACAATCACCACGGACAAAAACGTGGAGAGTATCATTGTTACGGAACTAGCGGTGGCTAAATGATGAAGACAGAGACACAGTTGGTATGGTCCGGTCCAAGCAACTACTGCGTCCCCCAGATGGCATGCTTCAAAATTGAGGGAGAAATTCCTCGGACGAAATCCTGGCAGCGCAGCGCAGCGCATTATGGGAAAAGCAATTTATTCTCACCAGGGGAGTGCGTTGCGTAATGCTGAGTTATATCTTGGGGTCTTTTCCGTGATCTAACCTGAATGTCACGAGATACCAGTTCAGATACCCAGATTTTGGAAAGCAGAGTATGGTACAAAAAAGAGTTTTTTTTAATTAAATGCCTTAATCGGTGTGTATTTTGAATTGGCTCACATACTTATTTTTTAAAGAAACTGTAGTGTAAAGCTCAACATCCTTGATGTAGTTATCAATCAGCCTGTAAAGAGTTCGTGAGGACTTCTCCCCCGATCCTTGAAAAATCTGGCCGTCTCCTGTTTCCCGTCTCCCGTCTCCCGCGACTTTGTGGAATGGAAAAATATGTCGACACAGACACAGAAATTTGCCACGAGCATGCTGTTGGGGAAAAGAGGGATTAGGCGGACGGGAAGACGTTGTGGAGGGAGAAGAGAGGACGCCGGAACCACAGAAGAGCAGGCTGTTGTGCATCTGCAATAGATGCAAGACCCTAGTGCGCTGCATACTCACGTACGTGCGACGAACAGCCTTCTAATAAAGGCCCCAGTGCAGGTCCCAATACGCCTCGTGTTGGGCAAAACTGCAACTATGAGACTTATCAGGTTGCCATGCACGATTGCGTCTCTGCTCTGGTTTTAGCAAGTAGTTTCCGGTGAAATGCCATTTAGGGCGTCCCGCTTGCTGCAAAATTGCAGGTCTGCGCAACAGACACACGGTGTTGTTGCCATTACCGACGGTTGAGACAGTTGGAAGAAAGAAAAGGCCAGCCATTTTATTGCCACTTCTAGAAGACTGTATTTTATTATTGCTAGTCACAAGAAGACCACCATGTTGAGTATCAACCGGAAAACTGTGCCTTCGGATCAAAAAGTCTCCCGAAAAGGTTGAACTTTTTAAGCCAATCGTTACTCAGCTACCTCTTCAACCACCCATTCAAGCGTTGATAACACTTTGGACCTTTACTATAGTTTCGCGTTTCAGGATCAACCTGAAACTCCTCTGTTCGGCAGAGAAGCTCTCTTCTCGTTAGCCCATTAACGGCCCCTACCTAAACATGACATGATCATTTAGAGGACCTCGACTATCCTAAAAAGGTTCAAACACTGAAATCAACCATATTTCGTTTTCAAACCACGAGTACGATCGATATGACATATTTCAACTGTTTCAGGTACCTCAATTTTGCGTCTTACGTATGCTGAATTGTTACATCTACGATATCAATCACTATCCCACACTTCCTTACAGGTTCTACAGCTAATGAAATTGTTTCTTCACTAAAAATTGCTCAATCACCAGTAAGTTAATAAGTAGATCAGGATTGCCGTAGAAAAACAATTGTTTTAAGGTAAAGAAAAGATAGTGAATAAATCAGTTAAGAAGAACTTTACTGTGTCAGTGTTCTGCTTCGTGGTTGACAAAGCATAACAGTAACCAATGACGTATTCCACTGCAACTAAAACGTATTTCTCGTTCACGTTAGAGTTATAGCGGGTCCCCAAACTTCCCACAAAGTCGATATGCCATATTTCACCCGTTTCTGGGGTCTTGATTTGACGCATTACCTGTGGTAAATCATTCCATCTTTGGAACATATCGCAATTCTTGCAGTTCCTTACGACTTCGATAGCTAATAGCATCGCTCACAAGTAAGTCGATCAAGAGATTAGGAGTGCCATGGAATTTAGCGTGCATCTTTTCAAAAAACTCGACGCATTCTTCTGTGGAGATGACCTTCAGTAAGTGATGCTTGAGATGTATGTAATACAACGTATCATTTCGGAGAATGAAATGGGAAAAATATTTCTTCACGTTTTCATAATTTTCAGCGTGTGAAGTGTTTGTTATATTGTTCAAAGAGGGCAGTTTTGACAATTCCTTAATTTCCAAGATGTTTTTATCACTCAATGCATTGAAGTTCGGCAACAGTCTTTTGCGAAAGTACCGTTCGTCTGTTGAATCTTCTTCCAAAGTCTCTTCGTCATCTTTGTCCAGCTCTTCGTCTAGCGCATTTACATGGTCAAGAGCAACGAAAACCTGGTTAAGTTCTAAACGAGGTTGATCGAGAATGTTGAATCTACTCAAGAAATCTGCGCATACATTTTGTACGCCTTTGATGTATTTGATCTCCACCGGGTAAGTTGAAAGTGTCTCCAAGAAGCGTAGAATACGACGATTCAGCATGGAATTCTTTTTAGAAATGCTAACCAATGCTTGATGATCTGTAAACACTGTGATTGACATAGAGACTAACAAATAGTTGCTGTTCAGTGCCATAAGAACGCCTAATAATTCCCTTTCAAGTGTACTGTATCTCCGCTGTACATAAAAAATTACTAAAAAACGCTATTGAAACTAAATACTTACCGTATTTCGGATCTTTGGATTTTTGCATAATCATGCCACTAACACCGAGATCAGAAGCATCTGTCCATATAGATACGGGCAGCTGTGGATCAAAAAGCTGTAATTCAACAGAGGTTGATAAATACTCTTTGATTCTCTCAAAATTGTGTTTCAGAATCGTTTCGTCAACATCAGATTCTTTCTTCTTCTGTAGCAAACCTTGATGTTTGTACATAGGACTCAAAAGAGCTGCGCAATCTGGAATAAAATGACTCAAAAAATTGACAAAACCAATAAAGCTGTGCCACTCCTTCGCCGTTTGTGGTAATTTCCAATTTCTTACCATTGAAACCTTCTCCGGCATCGGATAACGTTTGCCATCTTTAATCAGGTACCCAAGAAATTCGATCTCTTTCTCTGCTAATTTCACCTTCTTCAGCGTCAAATGCAATCCGCAATTACGTAAGATCACATAGATTCGTTCTACTAACTGAACATGTTGATTCTTGTTCTTTGAAGCAATAACGGTGTCGTCCAAATAACATTGAACTATGTGAGCAGACGTATCGTAAGTCAAGTCAGACAATACATATTTCATGAACCGTGTGAATACAGCTGAAGCTGAAGCCAAACCAAAAGGAAGTATCTGGAATTCATAGTTTCCGAACTGCGTTGTCACTCCGATTCTCGCACCAGTCTTGTCTAAAGGGACGTTGTTGTACACACATTTCAGGTCCAGTGTTGTGAAAATCGTAAATTTTGCTAAACCTTGGATAAGAACCTGAATGGGCGGTATTGCTTCCATGCCGTACTTGAGAGATTGGTTGATTTCTCTAAAAACAGTCACTACTCTGACCTTATCTTTTTGGCTGATTGGAAATATCGGTGCTAAAGCAACTAAACCATCGTCTTTGACTTCTGTTAGAACATTGTGGGCAAGACCGTTGTCTTGAATATGTTGTTGGAGCGAAACCGGAAACGATATCCATGGCAATATGAGTCCAACGGCCAGGAATGACGGTACTAGGTTGCAGAAGTCCAAGAGAACGATTATGAGATTTGACACGTTGACAGACTTGACATGAATTCACATATTTAGTAATAATAGATGTCATTTTTGGAAAGTAAAAATTTTGAGCTAACCATCGATGCATCTTCATAATTCCTGGGTGACCAGCTAAATATGATAAATGAAAATCGTCCAAAACAGTTCGAATCAACGCCCGAGGGACACACAAACGTCCTTTGTGGTATAATGCATCAATTGAATTATCGTAATGGTAATCTGTAGCATCAGCTATGTGGCCTAAAATGTTGGCGAAAAACTCGTCGTGGTGATAACGTGATGTTGGTCCTATAGAATCCGTCGGAAATGTTAGAGGCAAAGCATTTCAAATGATTGAGTTATTAAGAATAGAATAAGCAATCATGTGATGCAGCGTAACAGAGGTTGTATTGATCTCTTGTTGAACTACTTGGGAGCTTAAAACATTTGAAATGTCACTGTAATAACGCGATGAATAATCTGCAACTGTGTTAGCAGTGCCAGACAGATATTTAAAAGTGAGGTCATAACCTAACATATCCGCTTTCCATCTGGATAATTTGAGTGATAAATTGTCTTCTTTAACAAATGCTAAAATATTTTTGTGATCCGTCTCTACCAGAATATTGCGTTGACCTGTTAAATGAAATTTGAATTTGCGCAAAGCAATCCGAATAGCAAATAGTTCTCTATCTCGGCGTGACCATTCTCGCTGTGCGGCAATAAGTGATCGACTACAGTATCCGATAGGATGCCATTTGGTATCCGGGAATCTTTGCCATAAAACAGCGCTGATAGCAAATCTCTGGAATCGCTGGAAATTTTAATAGGTAATTCAGGTTGATAGGAATATGATTGCATGTGTTCAATTTCAGCCAACTTGTGGGCCTTAAAACTCACCTGACATTCTTGTATCCAGCAGAATTTCTTCTTTTGTGTACAGAGAGAATATAGGGGGTGTGCTAAATCAGTGAAATGTGGAATAAACTTAGAAACATAAGCTAGATGACCTAAAAATTTTTGTGTGGACTTGCGATCTCTTGGGGGAGGAAAAGCCTGAATAATTTTAGTAGTATCATCTTGTGGATGGATCCTGATGAATTGTTTATCTGCACAAAAAGTGTGATCAACCCATTCAATTTCTCTCTGAAGAAATTTCGATTTGACAAGATTTAAATGAAGATTATTGTTAGACAATATCTGAAGAACTTCTTCAAATGGGAGATGTGCTCTTCTATCGATTCACTTACGATGAGGATATCATCTAAATACACTCGTACAAAGTTGGCCTTGTCCGAAAGCAATCCCGTGAGAAAACGGCAGAAAATTTCCGGTGCATTTGATAATCCAAAGGGTAAAACATTCCAATAGTGATACTGATGTTGAAAACAAAATGTGGTGTATTATGCTGTGGAAGGATCTAAACGCAAGTGGTGGTAGGCGCTAGATAAGTCTAGTGCTGAAAAAATGCAACCTTTAAGTCTTGCAACGAGAGATTCTACAGATGGAACCGTTTGTGGTAGTTTCTTGGTAATTTCATTTAGTGGTCGGTAATCAATACCATAAACTTTTCTCCATCATTTCAATGGTCGCCAAACGTTTTCATGTACAGTTGACGTTCCAATTCGCCTAACTCGGCAGTATAATCACTGATAGATCCAAGTGGTGTACCGTAGTATTGATAACAAGGCCGCAGTTCCCTGACATTGACGATTGATCTTAGAATTTCGCCGTCCATATCTCACAGCTGGCACAATTGATTTGGAGTGACCGATTAACGACGGAATAGGGGCTATTCCAAGTTGGGTCCATTTTTTGTCTCTATTGCTGAATATGTTTGTACACATATTCGCCTACCGTAAACGCATTATAATTAGATTTGGGATCATTTAGTAGTTTGGACATTTTCCTGGCCTGGAATCTTCTGTCAGTGACCAATTCCTTTGATTTCCTCAATTTCTCTATTCTATAGGTACTTATTTAGAAACCATCTAGCCCGATAATATCTTGATCCAAATCAATTTTCTCGTAGGATTATACCAACATTTATGTAAAGTAGAGTCCTTTATATATTTTCTTTAGAGAGGCTCGAGTGGTACCCAAAAGATACAATTATACGGCTATATACCAGTCAATCCTAGACCATAAAATACCTATAAAGTGCACAAGCTTACGGTACAAAGACAAATCTGTAATAATTGTAACATAAGCTTGTGTACTTAATATGTAGGTTATTGGGTTTTAGTAGATTGACTGGCTGTAGAGGTTATAAAGTGTAACATACAGAGTGGGAACAGCGTGAAAATGTCATGTGAAAAATTTCAAAAGCAAAACATATGCGTGAAACATTTGTGGAGGCAAAATAATGTGCGCAGAGCTTAATTTAGAATATCAAGATTAGAATCTAGAGCCAGTATACATGATTAATTTTAACAGTAACCACCGGTAAATAAGTAATAAGTATTAACGTTTTTCAAGTTTTATTTATTCAGAATACAGTAATTCAACTGAAAAGAACAGTACAGGAAAGTCCATAAATAGAGAGATATTCTCCACCTTATCTCCAGTAAAGTTGCTACCAAAGATATAAATAAAATTTAATATAAATTTTTTATATTTTATGAAGAAAGTTAAGTTTATAGCCAATTTCTCGCTAAACCGTTCTTATTTTTACAACGCGGTTGTAGATGAGTCCTGTAGACCGACACTGATCCTGACACTGACCCTGACCCTGACCCTGACCCTGTTGGCGGTCTCTGTTGACGGGTTTTCAGTTGCCTACAGTCTCTCATATGTATATATGACTTGTATCATGAATTATTCTCGTAATCTTTTACCACTTTCAAAAGCTTGATTATGCCCTTCTCCGTCAATAGAAAATTACAGTATAACCCTCGAATGTAGAAGTGATGTAGTTAGAACATCTCTCTAACCTACTACGTTAAGTTGCTTCTTAATACGTTCAAAGTTCTTTTAGACTGTCATTAAACCACATATTGTAACACTATCTAAAAACAACAATTTACTATTGTCCGAATATTTACAGTCACACATCAGCTTTACTAGGGGGAAAGAAAAAACCCACTGAAAATTCCATCATTACGTAATTTTTTGATATTCCTCGAAAGCATGATTTTCCAATATTTTTTTCCGATTGCTTTGAAAAAGTGATGGAAATATTTTTTTTTGTGTCAGTTTTCAGTAGCTAGCATGTCTGGAAGTAATCAACCAACTGAAGAAGAGATCCGTGAAGAAACATTGAAATTTCATTCGAGAGAGACATCTAAAATTAAAGAAAACGAGTTTGTTCATGATGTTTATAATGAAATTGCGCAACATTTCTCACAGACAAGATACAAGCCATGGCCTATTGTATCCAAATTTTTATCTTCCAGAAGTAAAAACTCTATTGGTTTGGATGTAGGATGTGGAAATGGTAAATACATTGCTATCAATCCCGAAATCTTCATTATTGGATCGGATTATTCAACGGGATTGATTAACCAAGCAAAGGATCTACATAAGAATGAACCAAACAACGATATATTTGTTGCTGATGGTATGAACCTACCACATAATTCCGGTGATTTTGATTTTGCCATATCTATTGCTGTGATCCATCACTTTGCTGATAAAGAAAGAAGAATAGATGCAATTAGAGAAATCTTGAGAGTTCTCAAACCTGGAGCACAGGCATTGATTTACTGTTGGGCTTTGGAACAGGAGAAGTCTAGAAGGGGGTACAAAGAAGGAATGGAGCAAGATATTTTGGTTCCTTGGGTTTTGACTCAAAAACAAGAAAAGAAGAAGAAAGAACCAAGAAGAAGACACAGAAGAGAAGAAGGGCAACAGATGCAACAACCGCAGCAGGGCGATGAAGTGAAAGTAGCAGGAAGAGAAGGTGAAGGAGAAGGGGAAAAGAGTCTCAGAGAAGAATTGCAAGACTTATCTTTATCCGGTGAAGATAAAAAGCCTGAGGTCAAAATGAGGTTCTATCACCTCTACAAGAAAGGAGAGCTCGTTGAAGATGCTGTTGCAGCTGGCGGCAAGCTTGTTGAAGAAGGTTACGAACGTGACAACTGGTGGGTGATTGTTCAAAAGATATGAGGCACCGAAGCAAAGATTGCGTAGGGATAGAATAGATTATATAGTAAATGTATTATATGGTTATATATATGTGTGTGTGGATATGTAGTGAAAGGGCTGATAGAGCGAGAGCAAGAGATTGATTTCGGTAAAGTTTGCAAAACTGAAACAATAACGACAATTTTTTTGATTTAATTTCTGTATTGTCTGTATCACTTTCGGCTTCGTTAATGAAATCAATTAGATCATCAAAATTCATCTCAGGACCCTCTCCGAAAGCAACAAATCCAAAGTTAAAGACCACGAAAATGTATTTTCCTAAATCCACATTTCTTCTTAATTCAAAAAACGGTATTCAATAACTTTTTGGGCAGTTTCCCTCTATAATATAACTTAATCAAATTAGATATTATTAGTATCAGGAAGGGACTCCCGGTTACGCTCCAAAGCATAGTTTAAAATATCGGCGGTCTCGTTGCATGAATCGGGGATTTGTGAGTATGCAGCCATATTAAAATCCAACTAACAAATCGCAGAGATGTGGTTTATTGACTCCATTTGATGATAATGCATATAGCAATTTCAATTGTCGCCTGCACGTTTGTTTTTCAATTCTTGAGACCAAAAATTCAATCAACAAAAGCATTTTGGAGGTCAAGTGATATAAATAAGCAACTGACCATTCATTTTGCTACTCCATAATACTCTGTAAACTAATCAATTATTGTAATGATTTGCGATTGGTGGGTGAACGTGCCTTAAGTGGACATGCATCATCAGGAGCTTGTGATGAAGCTTACATGGTTGGTGTCAGTCGCTCACATGCTCACACGACCACACTGTAGAAGATATCTTTATTTCTTCAAATATCCCTTTGCTCGTTGATGTTGGCATTATTGGAGTAGTTCAGCATCGCATTACGTCTTTCAATTCTTCCCTTTTTCATCAAGCTTTTCAACGCCAAAGAATCCAATGGATCTAACAATTCGAAAGAACATAACAACTCTTCGCTGACTCCCATTACTGCTCCCCAGTTGTCGAATTCACCACAATAGTTAGGCGCCGAGAAAACAGTCACTAAAGAACGATCGTTGAAAAACTCGTACCCATCCTCAACAACCATGTGTGCTCTAACAACCAAGTCGAATTGGAATTTGTTCAAAAAGTTGTTGATTGCAATCTTGTTAAAACAGTAAGAAACTCCTCGTTCGTTATCTTCCCACTGGTTGGGCGAGTCCGCTGGATCTGACCAGAGTAAATCGTTTAGCAAACCAAAATCAGGAACGTCGGTTGGTCTTCGAATGTTTCGGATCTGATCCATCGAGTTCAAAACTGGAGATAAACCACCATGAACACAAAAAATCTTAGACGCTACAATTGCCGCAATCGGCAACGTGTTAAAGGTATCAATGAATAGTTTCCAGGTTTTCAAGTTTGTTCTTCTCTTGCATTCATCGTAAAACCCGTACTGTCTTGTGATTTGTGCGCACTCGTGATTACCTCTAAGAAGAAAGAAATTCTCAGGGAACTTGATTTTGTAACAGAGCAATAATAGAATCGTTTCTAAGGACTGCTTGCCTCGGTCAACGTAATCACCCAAGAAAAGATAGTTGGAAGCTGGTGGAAACCCACATTTGGAGAATATTCGGATAAGATCAATATACTGGCCGTGGACGTCTCCAACAATCTTAACAGGAGCACTCAGCTCTAACAGAGAAGGCTGAGACAAGAAGATTTCTCGAGCAACGGAACATATTAAGGCGATCTCGGAATTTTTCAAACAAACAGATTTAGTTCTCTTACCTGAATATCCTGCATCCAAAAGTCTTTGAATTAAATCCTCAATGTTCAAGTCGTACTTCCTTCTATAATCGCTACTGATGGTTTGTTCCATTGGCGTTTGATCAGAGTCCTGCTGTTGTTGTTGTTCGTGCTGCTGTTGCTGTTGATACTGTTGCTGCACATATAATTGGTCATCAATGGAATTCGGCCGCAGGTAATCGTCGTAGCTTAAAGGAGGTATGTAGCTTGGTATGTCTGGTTTTTCCTGGTCTGTAGTACTCAAATGTTCGTCGGTTACAAAGTCCTGATTTTGTAACCTAATATCGCTATCGTCATTCAGTGGAGTTTTGATTCTATTCGACAGCGTCGAAGATCTTGATCTCGGAACAGATCCTTCTGACACATGATTCGATAGCTGGCCATTTGAACTCACTTTCAATATAGGCGCATCATTTTGCTGTTCGTCGTTCAAAGAAAGATTGGAAAGGTTGGAGTTTATTTGATTAAATTGATCTATAGGAATCCCATGAGAGGAGTTATTTGCATCAAGTAAATAGTTATTTCGGCTTGAAGATTTTGAATTTCTACTGTTTGAAGAGTTGATCGTATTTGTGGAATTTCTCCTTGGCAGACTGTGGTTATTATCTGACGATTTCTCAACCGACGAATTCGCCATATGCTGAATTGAGATATCATTAATCGATGTTGACGAGTTCATTCGTAGAATCGGCGACTTTGGCTTCAATATTGCCATAGAAGGGGGTAATTTATCATTTTCTGAGAACGTTATTGGTTGAGGAGTGGTGGAAGGATTATGTTCTTCATCGTAAATATAATCGTAATGGTCTGTTGATGAATTCAAAATAGAATTTCGTTTATTCGAGTGTACGGAGTGCATTGAATGGTTTGAATGATTAATTGGCGTGGAACTGGTATTTGCATTATTCTTATTGTAAGTTGAGTGAGTCGATGTATTTGAAGGTTCCGGAGGGACTTCTTTGTCCTTTTTAGAGGATGCGGTTGATTTGAAAGAGCTGGCTGATTTTTTGGTTTTTAGCAGTTTAGAAGGTGAGCTGCTGGATGATGTAGATGCCTTCTTTGATTTCTTGTTCTTCGACGACTGTTTAGATGGTTCGTTACCCATTATTATTAATTGTAGGAGGCGACGAGAGGCAAAGGAAGGTAGACACAGGCAAAATTGCTAAGGAAACAGATCAATACTATAGTGGAATAATATACGTAGTAAAGAGTGGATCTGTAGCAGGAGAGGTCGAGTTGCAGGCCTAAACAGGGTGGATGCAACAGAGGAGCTTAGCAGAAGAAGAGTGATGCACTGCAGCAAGACAATAAAGGCTGTAAAGGCGAATTTGGCCGCGGCCTACATAGATGCTAAGACTGTGCCCGGGGCGAGCGTGATGAGACAAAAAAAGTGAGATTGGCCACAAAAGTGTTGGAGCGTTGTAAATTGTGTGCAGGTGGGAACTGGAGGGGGGTTAAAAAAATACTTGGTGCTGGGGACGGAGAAAATACAGGGATATAAAACGCACCGGTAACTTGTAGCAGTAACCCCAAAGAAACCCAAAAAATAAATAAATTGGAAAGGGGATAGATCAATCAGCTTAAAGAAGACACTACTTGCTTTCCGGCCGAATATTGGGCCGATATCTTTCCCAAACAGATTCCCCAGGAGAGAGATCAAAGTCTTATATCCGGCTGTAGTTTCAACCTGCCGATGAAAAAGGGCCTCTCCGCGAAACCCATCACGACGCCTGTGGCAAGAATCCGGGGAATGCAAGTTAATATACATTACATACATTTACGACTTTTCACTGCGCCGCATTATTTATTCCTAACTTTTCATGCGCCACACACATGGCAATTTAAATAATTTGCCACACAAATTCGCCGCTCTCCTTTTTGTTCCCTTAAAATCAAGTTTCTGACTTCTCCCTGTGACAATGTCTCACTCAACACCAGCAGAAAAATTTTCTATTGTGAAAAATTTCATTATCTTATTACTTATTATTGCGTGCTGTGACTTATTGTGTCTTTGTGATTCTTACCTTTCTTATATATCTCAAAGTAGATCTACTCTTTCTGTTTGGTGTTAGGAATCCAATTTTATAAAGACAACCCCAGTTCAAACTCAAACCTTACATAATGTGTGGTATTTTAGGTATTATTTCCTCGGATCAAACGACCAATGTCGCTTCCGAGTTGTTTGACGGTTCTCTCTACTTACAACACAGAGGTCAAGATGCTGCCGGTATTGTCACCTGTGGTAAAGGAGCAAGACTATATCAATGTAAAGGTAATGGTATGGCTAGAGATGTCTTTACTCAAGATAGAATGGCAAAGTTGGTCGGTAATATGGGTATTGCTCACTTAAGATATCCAACTGCAGGTTCCAGTTCTACTTCCGAAGCGCAACCATTCTACGTCAACTCACCATATGGTATTTCTCTTTCTCACAATGGTAATCTGACCAACACTGATGAGCTTAAAAAATACATGGACGAAGTTGTGCATAGACATATCAACACCGATTCTGACTCAGAGCTTCTATTGAATCTTTTTGCTTCTGAACTGGCAACTTATGACAAATCCAGAGTCAATGAAAACGATATTTTCAAGGCCCTTGAAGGATTATTCAATAAAGTGAGAGGTGCCTATGCCTGTGTTGCAATGTTGGCCGGTTATGGTGTCATTGGTTTTAGAGACCCACACGGAATCAGACCTCTTTTGATTGGAGAAAGATTGAGAGAAGATGGATCTAGAGATTACATGCTTTCATCTGAATCTGTTGTTTTAAAAGCTCACGGATACCAAGTCTATAGAGACATTTTACCTGGTGAAGCCGTCATCATCACCAAGGACAACATGAAGCCTGTTTTCAAGCAAGTTGTACCAGTGAAATCCTATTCTCCAGACATTTTTGAATATGTCTATTTTGCAAGACCCGATTCTGTCTTGGACGGAATTTCCGTTTACAGATCGAGACTGTTGATGGGGGAAAAATTGGCTAATAACATCACCGGCCATTTTTCTGCATTGCAACAATCAGTAAAGGACGAAATCGACGTCGTTATACCTGTTCCAGACACCTCTAGACATTCTGCGTTACAATGTGCCATTTCTCTTGATTTACCATACAGAGAAGGTTTCATCAAGAATAGATACGTTGGTAGAACTTTTATCATGCCAGATCAAAAACAGAGACAATCTTCTGTCAGAAGAAAGCTAAATGCTATGGCAAGTGAGTTCTACGGCAAATCCGTTTTGCTAGTCGATGACTCCATTGTCAGAGGTACCACCTCCAAGGAGATTGTCAATATGGCCAGAGAAGCAGGTGCCAAGAAGGTTTACTTTGCCTCCTGTTCTCCTGTCATCAGATTCAACCATATCTACGGTATTGACTTGGCCGACAACAAACAGCTTGTTGGTTACAACAGATCTGAAGGCGAAATTTCCAAGGTCATAGGTGCAGATTATGTTTTTTACCAGAAATTGCAAGATCTAATAGACTGCTGCAAACCAGACGACTTGTTAGCCAATCACGAAAGAGAACTTGCCTTGACTCCAGTGGTCTCAAGAGATGACACCATTAAGTCAATGATCCAAAGAAACGACGAAAGCCCGGAAATCACTGGTTTTGAACACGGTGTTTTCACAGGTGAATATATTACCGGTGACGAGTCCATTTACATGGAAAGAGCCGAGTTTGCCAGATCCATGAACGAGAAAATGAAATCCGGTTCTATTGTTGATGTCAAGGCGCCTTCAGAAATCAATATTTTCAATGAAGGTGATTACTAAAGGCTCCAATCTCTGTGCTGAACATGAAGCGTGACATGTTTATAATAACAATAAGATAAACCAGCAATTGTAGGCGTTGCGTTGCCTACCAAAAAAAAAAGTTGGGGCTCATTCCTCATTTCTGATTCCTGATTTCTCAATACTAGATATTACCGTTGCCCTTATTTTGATTACCGTATTATATTACTATTATATATTTTATATAGACTCTTTGAATAGCCAATTTCCCTTTCGTTAGCAGCTAGCTTTCAACGGCTATTTTAGCACACAGTTTCTGCTCCCCTCCTCACTCTCCAGCTCGCCCCTTCAACTGAGAGATGTAAGCCTGGGCCAGAATTTGGGCCGGAATCTTCTTTCCCGCGCCAAAACAGGCACCAAGCCTTTTACCATTGATAGCCAATTCAACGATGAAGTTGCAGTTACCTAAATCGATATCACGGTATTCAGGCTTAACATGGAGCCGGGATGACAAGTAAGCGTATAATCTCTCTTTGGAAGAATGGTCAATAGAGTGGTCCTCCATATACTTTACCATGGAGATCGTGGGCAAGTCGGAACTTGCGTGCCTGTACAGGTATTTCTCTTCAATTTTCAACATCTCAAACTTGGTACTGAGAGATTCACCTAGTTGATTGGCTCTTTCTGTGTCTCCGATTTTGACTCCAACAGGGTCGTTAGCGGTGTCATTGGGTTCATCGAAAGAAAATCTAAAGTCTTCCCGTAGTTTCTGTAGGAGGAGTTCAGCATTGTTCAAATATTTCTTGTTCCAAAAAGACGAGTCGTTCCTTTTGATGTATTTTGTAATGGCCGGATTAAGTGCGGCTAATAAGGACACGCCAGATTTGGCCAACTTTTTATTCGTGGCATAAATTCGTGAGAATTCAGTGTCGTTGATTGTCAATACGGCCTTAAACTTACCGTCTTTCCAACTCGGAGTATCTGAAATATCGTAAAGAAAAGATGAGGTTCCGACATTGCTCTGATTGATATCTTGAATGACACTTTTAAGATATTCATTCAAATCAACTCGATTATGATCGGAAGGCTTTTTTTCATACAGAAATTCAGAAGTGTCTGAATTCGAATGACTATGTGAGTTTGAGATGGAGGGAGCTAGTTGCGAAGGAAACGACAATTCAAGGGAAGGAACACAAGATGCAGCTTCCATGATATGAGCTTTGTACTTCTGTTTATTTTCTTCGTTGTGTATGTAATCTCCATAAACCGATTCATCTCTAAGTCCAAGCACCCTTTCAATCCAGCAGTAAATCTCCTTCCAGTTATCGTAAAGCCGCAAATTTGTTTCGTAATACAATGCCAAATAAACGACAAATAATTCATGTGGCGGTTTCGTGGAAAATGTGACCAGTCCGTACTTGAGGCTGAACATGGCCAGAGTTTCAATGCTGGATAAGCTTTCCACGATAGTTGAAACTTCTCCAGGGGTCAAAGATATCAGTTTCGAATGCAATGCGGACACAATGAGAAACTTGTAGAAGGAAATACCTAACAATTGGAATTTGAGGTATTTTTCAGGCGTCAAGGACGTCAATAAAACCGGGAAACTAGGGAAGCTAACGATTGGCGGCAAATTGGGCACATTGTGAGGGTTTGTGGAATGGTGATAAGTGATGACGTCTTCACTAGACACGGACAGCGCGTTCAAAGTGCCAAAATGACTGTGGTCTGAAGTTTGCATGTTGTATGGCAGCGGAGGCTGCAGAACGTTATGGAACTCAAAGTCATTCATGTAGTTGTGGAAGACACGCATGCAGTACTGGACATTGGGGTCGTTCGGGTCACAATCTGCATAGTTTTGGGCATTACAGATCTCATTCAAAGCTTGTCTCAGCTTCACCACTGCTTGATCTAGTGCACTCATTGTGTGGCTCAAATTTGAAGGAGGAAAAGCCGTATTTGTAATTGCAATAGTCTTTGTCATCGCAGCCGCAACCACAAAATATGAACCGGACGATTGCGCATTTTAATTTCCTCTTTGGGAAACGTCAGATGTGGGAAAATGAATTTTTTCTGTTTCGGTGTGAAAAAAAATTTTTTGTCTTCGAAGGCCTTTTCCCGTGAGGTAGCAGTAGCAGTAGGGCACTCGAATCCAAGCACCAGCAACAGTAACAGCAGCATCAACATCAGCTATGGCCAAGAAGATTCTAAGTGAAGAAATGATTGTCGATTCCGATGACGGATTATCTGAATCCAGTGATGCTGAAAGAGAATTCGAAGAAAAGGCGATCTCGTTCCAACCTCCAAGAAAGTACACCAAGAAGACTGATTTGAAGAAACCAAACAGTTCCACGGTTAAATCTTCCAAAATATTTTTGTTCAAGTTTCCAAAAGAACTGGATGTTTCCAAGCTAAACAGTATTCCATTGACAGGTTCTGGTGAACTCAAAATCGACGATAAACTGTACAATATATCAGAAGAAAGTGAAAACAAAGCAATCAAAGAAAAATTCAAGATATTTCTTCCAAATGGCGACAGCAGTTTCAAGAACGAAAAGGAGCTTAAAGTCAGTCGATTTTTCGATATTTCAGAAAAAGTGATTATTCCAGAAATCAACTACAGCAAAGTTGTCATTCCACGTACCGATGTCGAAAAGGAAGAAGGTCTTAGAATGAGACATTTCCCAACTGGTTATTACATCAATGACTTTGAAGAAGCGCAACAACCAGTTATACCCGGTCCAGATTCTAAAAAGAGATCTTTAACTACGGAAGAAGATAGTCCAGCCAAGAAATCCAAAAAGGATAAGAAGGATAAAAAGGATAAGAAGGAAAAGAAGGAAAAGAAAGAAAAAAAAGAGAAAAAGTCAAAGAAATAAACGTGCAACTGTGACACTTTGAATATTTCCTGAATTTGTACTTGTATATTTTACTTAAAGTTATATTTCTGTATTACTGGAAAATGTAGACTAATTGGTATTAGAGCAAGTAGCTTAATCACCACATTGAGCCGTACACCTTAAACTCATCCCACAAAAAATCCTCTTGGTAACAAAATTTTGTCCGAAGTACTGAAAAGAATCATCAGCATATGGCACGTTCACTGCTTTGCCTTTTTTCTATATCTATATTACTTTTAACTGTATGTTTTTTATATAACCTTATCTAGTGTTAGCTTTTTATTTAAGTTTACCCGAATAGTCCTTAAGTATACCTTTCATGTGTAAATTAGTAATCTTGGCACGTCTGGTACGTTTCTGTTTTCTTTCCTTGACTGTCTTCACCTTCTTATTTTTCATTGATTCGGGCTCCACATTGGTAGGTTTCAAACCGTTATCGTTCAAAAGTTTGACCAAATCATCATGTCCAGGCAATTTAACGTTATTCCAAAGTTCATAAAAGATGAGATCGTTGGATTTCAATTTATTCGTAGGTAACTCATTAGGTTTTGGTTTATTACCGACAAGATGGTCTAAAGTCTGAATAGACTGAACACCATTATAGACACGAATCGGCAGCTGATCTACATTGAGCCATATATGTCTTGGTGAGTTATCCTTCTTGGTTTTATGAACAATGATTTTATTCTCTTGTTCAAGCTTCTCGATAGTTGGAAGACAATTGTTCCACCCATCTTTCAGCTGTTTCACGCTCAATCCTGCAAATGCCGGCTGATTCTTCAGTACTCGCAAAAGATCTTCATCCGTTTTGATGTTATGTAATGAGAGGTATTGAAACGAGTTATTTTCAGCAGTGTATTGAATTCTATCGACATTGGAAAGACATTTGATGAGTTTAGAATCAACTTTGAACCCTAATGATGTCTCCAATTCAAACACTGGAACAGGTCTATCTTTAGATTTGATATAATCCGACGAGCTCATCAACTTCATTGTCAAGTTTCCACTCGAATCATCTGTTTCCATGTCATTCATAGCCGCTAAAACTGCAGCTGGTACTTGCGATGGTGCCTTCTTCGGTGATTTGATTTCTTCAGTAACTGGTTTCTTCGGCACCGTTTCCTTATTCGCCGCCACATTCCCAACTACACCCCTCTTCTGCGAAGGCATCGAAGTGGAGGCCCCCTTCAACGATTTCTTGAAGGCTGAAAGCTGTGCAGCAAACGGATCCGACATTCTGTGTAAAGAACAAACCCTCTTGAAGAATGTTCAGATGCAAATTTCTTCTCACGCGTATAAATAGACAAGAGTTCCCACTTTTCGTCCGTTTGGTTTTGGTGAGGATTTTCTTTTACCACTGGCGCTTCCATCCAGCTGCTCTAATGACCACAGCTAATGTCGGCGGTTGGTTTGGGTGTGCCAAGTGAAGAGTGAACACCAGCTATAAAACCATCGTTTTTAGGTCTCTCTGGCTCCGCTGGAGATTGACCCATGACCGAATGATGACCTTGTGCTTGGGACATTGGCATTGAAAACTATTGAAATGCGAACCTTGGATAGATGGCATTACGTAATTATACAGCCATTTATTTGAAGGAGTAGTAACGTAGCATATGTTCCTTGTTGTAGTCTGTGTATTATCGACAGTTGATAGAACTTTCCGGATGCCAGCTTTTCGTGTGATACCATTTGTGATGGGGGTATGGAGAGAAAGCTATAAACGAGGCGCTGAGACAGTCTATGACATGGGAATAGCCAACACTACATTAGTACAGCGGTATGTCTGTTATGGAATTGCGCTGAAGAGAGTGGAGAAGAGAAGAGACAACTTAGGGATAGACGGATCCACACATACGGACATACATATAACGAGATCAATGAAACGATGATCTTTGTCGAATCTGCGAAACTTGACCTCTACTCAAAATTCCACTGGCTATGGGATAAAATAAACTAGGACGCAAGCTATCAAACTCAAGTTTACTTCATAGCTAGAAAAGCTTGATAAACTAAGACTGAAAGAATTCCATATTCTGGCAACAACATCTATCAGCACCTCTATCAAACATAACCATTAGCCCCCCTCGTACATGCTGATTGTCAGTACCACTTTGATCTCTATACATCAACTGGTTATTTGCATCAGCCGCCTCTACAGTTCAACCATCTGGTTATTGTGGCGAAGTAGGTCGCGATTCGCCTTGAACGAGGAAAGCGAGACAGAATGTGAAGCTGAGCCAGGAATGAGTGAATCCCCCATAAAGGCACTTTTTCAGAAGAGATGGAGGGCAAATAGTGAAGCACCTATTTCTTCTGGATGATAAGTTCCTTCATTTTCTTTATTGTTTTGCGCTTTTGTATACGTTTTCCTCTGCAAAGTGATCCCCGCAGTAGTATTAAATACCGGTTTTGACGCTCCGTAAGATATATATTATATATAATTGTCATTCCCGAAAACCCACGCCAAAAGCTGCAGATTTTTCAAATTTTCGTTGAAGAAATTCCAGACTCATAAGGACAGCACCAGTTTTCTCCGCAAATCAATCCAACAATGCTGTCAAGAACTGTTATGGCATCCCAAATGGCCACCAGAGTCTTTGCTAGAACTGCACGTGCTCCAACATCTTTGAGAACCTTTTCCCGCTCTGCATTCGTTGCTAACAAAGAAGCCGGAAAATCCAAAAAAATCATCGATGACGATATCTTAGACAAAGCAGGTATCGATCCAAATGAAGAACCTTCCAAACAAGAACAAGATGAATTTGAATCTACGAAATCTAGAAAGAATAACACTAAGTCCACTATTGACAAAAAGAAAGAATTCTACTCAAGAATGTTCTGGTATTCTTTTCTTGCTGCTAATCTCGGTTTTGTTGGTTACATGGCTAGAGATTACGACCCAAATGAAGAACCTGAACTATATGTTGAATCTGAAAACGGTTACACTCCATCATTGATTTTGGGTAGATTGAGAAAGAGACTTTTAGGTGTCTCTGACGTTTTCTCTGAACCAGCTTTCAATGATTTGTTACCACCAAAACAACCAGGTGTCTACTCTCCACCATATACTTTAGTTTTAGAATTAGATGATATGCTTGTTCATTCTGCTTGGGATTATAAGAAGGGTTGGAAAACTGCCAAGAGACCAGGTCTGGATTACTTTTTAGGTTACCTTTCACAATATTATGAAATTGTTGTTTTCTCTAAATCTTCTATGGCATTTGCAGAAAATACCGTTGCTAAACTTGATCCATACCATGCCTTCATTTCATATTCTTTATTCAAAGAAGTTTGTAGATCCAAAGATGGTAAACTGATTAAAGATTTGAGTCTGATGAATAGAGATTTGTCTAAGGTGATTATAATTGATCCTGATCAAGACTGTTATTCCATGCAACCTGAAAATGCAATTCCAGTACAAAAATGGGAAGGTCAAAAGGATGATGGATTGATTAAGTTGATTCCTTATTTAGAATACTTGGCAACATCTCACACCAAAGATGTTAGAGAAGCACTCAATTCTTTCAATGATAAAACTAAGATTCCGGAAGAGTTTGCTATTAAAGAACAACAATTAAGAGAAGAATGGAAGGTTTCTCAAGAAAAGAAGAAAAGTAACGATATTTTTTCTGCCATCTTGGGTATTCCACCATCTTTGAGAGGTTCCAAAAAGATGCCATTAGACATGATCAGAGAACAAGGTCAAAGAAACTATTTACATATGTACAATTATCTTAAGGAAAATGGCGAAAAATTATTGAAGGAAGAACAAGAAAAGACTAAAGAATTAATGGCTGATCAGAAATTGACTTTAGGTAAGATTGTCAACGAAGGTATGCCAACTGCTGAAGATATTGCCAAGGCAGCTGCTGAAAAGCAAGCTCAAGAATCTAAATAATCTTGTATATAAAGTTTATGTTTAATGTATTTGAATTTTCTCAAACTTCTGTTCATCTATTGAATATGTCTTTTTCTATTCACTGAAATGATCATTCAGTAAGCTTCAACAAACAATCTGAGACTCATTCAGAAAAATATCAACAGCTCAAGAATTATAGAACACAATAATGAAATATTTAGGATAAACAATAGGAATAGTACTGGTCGACAAAGTTGAAAAGAAAAATACATATAAGATGTTCTTGTACTTTTGTTGAATGTAGCAAATCTTATCACCGGCACATTACAACTGAATCGATATTTGATAAAATTATTCTAAGGAATCCACAGTCCTCAATCATCTACCAATCGTAATACTTTTCGTAAGACCGTTATTATCTGTGGCATTGATTCTGAAAATTGGCTCTCCTTTATTATTGTACCCACATTTAAACGCAGATAACCCAACAATGACTATAGGTACATATCCCGACCGCCTCTCTTCAAAGTTCATTAAAATCAACTCTAATCGCATCGATTTAACACCTTTGTATTCAGTGAACCTGAAAACTTCTATTTGTCCTGCTTGAGTTGCAACGACAATGCATTGTAGCTCCGGAATCAATATGGAATGGTACATTCGATTCAAAAATTCGTAACATGGTAGTGGTTGTGCATATTCGGTCACATCCGGATTATTTAAAATTCTAGGATTCAGAACTATTGGGAAAACCACTGCACATGTATTTGTATTGATGAGCTCTCTGAGAGTAAAAGTCCCCATTTGCAGGTTTGTACATACTACTATCAAGGTTGAATCCAAAACTGAGTCAGTGAACCCTTTCTTCACCCATTTTTTATAGATTCTCTCCATTCGCAGCACTTCATCCCTAGAGTTAACAAGATCTGAACAATTTTCGTATTCGTCAATGTACTGTCTCGTACTTAAAGTAGGTATCTTGAGTTTAATAAATTTTCCAGCAATTTCAAAAGTTTTGTTGCTAGAGTCACTTTTAAAATTTGGATCTAAAATATTGCTGTTTCTAAACAGTGTGTTAAGTTTACCTTTATTTTCAAATAACAAGTCCCCTGATATTTCTGATGGTTTTTTCACTTTTAAAAAGCAATCCTTGGTAACAAATTTTGTTGTCCAAATTGGTGAATGTAGCACAACAGAATCAATAACTTCTAATCTAGAACAATCCCCACCCAATAACGTCAAAATACCTGAATAAGTACCACAAACAACAAAATATTTATAGTCGTAAGATTCGTCATTATTTAAAATGATATCTAATGAGGGAATATTGTGATGCAATTTGGGAGATTCTACTTTACTCTTTGTAGTTAAATCGAATACTGTTATTTTATGAGCATTTGAAGATATTCCAATAAAGTCCCCAGCACAAGCAATATCCCACCCACTTGAATCCACTTTGAGGGTTTGAAAGATGGAGCAGCTGTCAATGATATAATTATCATCAAACTCAGGCGACATGTCATTTTTGAATAAAAAGTAGTCAATACCTTGTCTGAGTCCTTTGGTTGCACTGACATCTGACTTCTTCTGACTTTTTACTTTTCTGATTAGTTTATCAATTTCAACGAATTTCACAAAACCAGCATCATCGACTGTAATCAAAACATCCACTCCTTTATATTCTGTAATTAGCATGTTGTTTATAGCATTTGGTTGGTGGATATCTATACACCCCTCCAAAATATCCCTATCTATTATATGTAATTGAGCCATATCAATCGAACAAATAGGATCAAAATAATTATGAGTGGTTGTCAGATTGAATATAGAGACCACCGATGAGGTCAGGACAGTAAAGTACAATTTCAAACCATTTTTGGAATAGCTTGCAGATAGATTGTGTCGAAAGTAGTTGTGAGGCAATGGCCCATCAGAAGCAAATGAAGCACCATGCAAGAGGCTCAACCCATTAGCATATTTAGTTGAAGGTTGATTCTTGACACCTGCATATTCACTTCTCGACACCTCCAATTCGTCATAGATTGGATCAGCACTTGGATCAGCATTGTGTTGCACGTAATTTTCCATCTTATCTTTCAAGTTTAAAGGTTTGCCGTTATCGAAACAACTGTTAGATATTGGTAGTTCCTCATACTCAACCCAGCCAGTTAATGGGCCATCGCTCAACTCAACGTCATAATCTTGATCAACAAGTTTTGAGCACGGAAAGTTATATTTGGCAATGAATGTATCAGAATCAATATCGTGTGCATTGTCATCTTCCTCGACATCGAGTGGCATGACCTGGCTACCATCATTATATAATGACTCGTCTGTGCTGCTGTTATCGAATGGGTTTTCATTAGTGTCGACTATCTGGAAGGTGAATGTGGAGTCGGCCGACACTGGTAATCTGGATTCATTATTTCTTCTGCTCTGGTTAATTTGAGCAACATCAAGGAATACTTCCCATCTCGACATGGCATTGAACTTCCCTGCCTTTCGGTCCACGTCCACTATGGTGCATTTGATTCAAGTCTTGAGCCCACACACAAACGTAAGCGAATTCCAGAAGATAGGTTGAGTTGTGAAAAACAAAAACAAAAACAAAAACAAAAAAAGCGTGAACAGTAATTTAGTAAGGGTAGCCGCCCGTTAGAACACGATATCAAAGTAAGATCTGTTGTGAATAGAAGCAAGGCTGACAAAAATGAAGTTTATCAATGAAAAAGTATATCCCCAATAACTAAAAAAGAGTACTTCTAGGCTTTAATGAGAGAAGGACATAATGTGACTTATAGAATTCGGTCTATGAGCTATATTATAACATGGTAATTCCTAGTCCTTATCTTTTCTTCTATTTTTTTTTTTTGACAGCCAAGAATATATACTCTGAATACTATATTTATCTCCTCCTATGAAACTGGTATATCTTACCACTTTTGCGTTGCCCTATTGAGTTTTAAGTCCCTGCACAGAAGTGGGGAAAATAACCTCTATTTATAGAGCGCGTTGAGTCGCTGAGCCGTCAAACTATTTCATGAAAGCAATAACAATACATTCTGAGCCCGCTAGGCTTTTGCATGCCGTTAGCTCAATGGTAAAATGTTAATGTGTTTTGCAGTTCAAAAAGTGATACAAAAGGAAATGATTTATCGTTTTCAAGAAGTATATAAACGTACAAAATTTGCTGTTGAACAACAACCAAGACAAGTAAAATTACTACAAGTCGACGTATAGTCAGTCATAGCATAAAACATTTCTATTTTTATTTACGACAATAAATCAAAGAAAATTCACAAAGTATCAAATTATTAAACAGATACCCATAATTTACTACCAACGACAGTGTATCTTGAGTAGATAAACAAGACAGATGCTAAACAACAAGTTGCCGCAGCAAAAGCTACCATATGATCGTAATCAGTTGTAGATTTTGTCACAATAAAAGATCCAGAAATCGGCAATGAAATAAGATTACCAAACGAAACAATAGCATATGCAGATCCATACCTTTTACCAAAGTCTTTTGTTTTCTTGGTGATTCTGCCGACAGTGGCACCTGTTAAGGAATATGTAGCAGCATATGCAAAACCGTATAGCACAATGAAAACATACAATGCGGATCTGTATTTGCCAAATGGGAGCCAAATAATAAAGCATTCTATTGTCATGGAACACGACATTAAAATCATCATATTAAAACAGCCATATTTTTGCGAAAAATAACTTGGGATGAACTTGCCAAAAGTTCCAGACAGATTGAGAATCGCCAACATCACATATGAATCACTAGGTGAAGCACCATATGCAATGGCATACGAAGCCAAGTATGTCAAAACAATCAATAAGGAGAATTCATTCATAAATAAAGCTGCCGTCAGAGCTAAAAACTGCTTGTCTCTACAGGCATTAATATCAATTGAGCTTTTTAGCTTCTCGATAAATGATCTCTCGTCATCAGGTTCGTTTGTCAACTCCTTGATTTCATGAAGACGATCCTTGGTGAGTAAAGTCCCCACAGCGGTCACACCTAAATTGAATAAAGCAAAAATTCTCAAAGCCCAAGTAAATCCGTAATGTTCAAATAAATACCTGAGGAGAATAGGAAAAAAAATCCCACCAATGGAACCACCTGCTTGCACAACACCAATGTAGAAGGATCTTTCTGTGCGATCAAACCAACTTGAAATGACAGAGATTGCAGGGAACATGGAACAACCAGTTCCAATACCTGCACAAATACCAAAACTGAGAATGAACTGATACAAAGAAGTGGCAGAACCACAAGTGAAAAGCCCCAAAAACATCAGAATTGAGCCAGTAGAGAGTAAATACAAGGTACCATATGTATCATATATAGGGCCTACGATCAAACCCATAAATAATGTCACAAACATATAAATGGAGAAAACCCAAGAGACAGAAGTGACAGAAATATTAGCCAACTGATTGCTTTGAATATAAGATTCAATAGCACCCATGGAATTCATAATACCGAACAGAGTAAAACAGTTCAGAAAGCTACCAGTGACAATGCTGTAACGTCTCCATCCGTCTTTGGGATAGATATTCTCATCCGATTCTGGTTCATCCGACTCATTTTCAGAGTCATATAAAACTGTTTCCTGATGAAATTCTAACGGGACAGTACCTTTTTTTCTAGTGATATGTGGTTTTAAATGGTTTTCTTGAAAAGTATCCTCCAAGTAGGAATTTCTTGTATGTGCCCTTGTTGGGAAGGAACTCTCAATGGATACATTTGTATTGCGGCGGGATCTATGCGGCAAAGCCGAAGGATCAACCTCTGCAATGGACGGGTTGTACATGCCTTTCCTGACAAACAGTACCCCATAAAAGTCATGTCTCCCAAAGTTGGTTTATATAAGAAATTCGATAGCCTCGGAGATAGTTGCGATAAAAAAGCGAACGAGTACCTTTTTGATCGGTATTTGCCGAGCGCATGCGCCGCATTTTTTGGCTAATTATTTTTTGTTGTTAAGTTTCATCCCACGCAGCATTGCCATACCGAATTCGGCAACTGGTACCTTGTCGTAACTGTCGGCGTTGGGGTTTTGACCGATGGCAATAGCAACAGTCGAAGAATTCTTTTCCTTTGTATCTGTCACGACAAGCTCGTTTGTCGCAGAAGATTTTTCATCTTCGGTTGTTTCTTTATTCAAGCCGTAACCCAATGATGTTTCAACCGGCACAGTGACCTGTGCAATGAATTTTTTGGTTTGTGCACGATCTATTGACGCTGGCTTAATAACCAGCTCCTTTTTCTGCTGACTGATATCATCAATATCTTTGATTATCAGGTCCCCAGTTCTCTGTGTCGAGATCGATTTATCTTCCTTTTCAACACCATCCACCCTATTCTTTATATTAGAGGCATACCCAGCAGGTTTTGGCTTCGTCACCTTTTGCTTTGACGGTTGTTTCTTCAGGGAAAACTTCATGTTTTGTCAAACACAATCTTTTTTCCTCCTTGTTTGAGTCGTGATGTGTTTTTAACCAATTTTTCTTATTATGTATTTAAAGGTGAGGAAAAAATTAGCGTTTGCAAATGACGATTTGATTTGTGTCCCTTCGAGCTACATTTAAAATCACTCGTAACATTGGAAAACGGCACCAGATAACGGTGTAAACTAGTACTGGCGTATTTTCTCAGCCTTATCAGTTTGAAACTAAGTACATCCAAGAAATATCTTTGTACTAAGAATACATAGAAGCTAATCCGATACTGCTATCCAAGAAATAAGTATATACAATACATGACGGCTATAAGGTTTCAGTAGTAAAGGTATTCAGAATATTCCCCGTCTCATATTCATGGATGATTATGTAGCAGATCAGAGGTGAAAAAAAAAAGGCTAGATTTATACAAGGAACAACACCTCTTCTCACCACCTAAAAAGAACAAAGTCTCATCAGTAAAATGTTTTGTTTTTTTACGTTTTTGGAATTATCTAACTTTTTTACCATAAATGTAAAACCACCAGGCTTCTTTCTCTGCTTACAAGATTGATCTAAATGGTGATGACTATAAATCCAAGTCCACCGAATTCAAATAGGCCAAATTCTCTTGTTAAAATCCTCAATTACGTAATATATTACGTAATTTTGATTATTATTCTTTTTTCGCCGTTTTCCGATTTTGATGTCCACAAGAGAACCAGACATAACTTTCCCAGGGGTTAGGTTGACAAATAATGATTGGAATACCGAAAAATGGAGCAATTAGAAATGTCGCTAAGGTATACTGCCGTTCAAATTATGGACTCAGTTTTGTGAGAAATCTAAGTACCAATACTGGAGCTCAATCAGAAAATAAAAAGTCTCAACAGGAAAAGTCTGTAAAGGCTGATGTCGATTTATTCAACCTTAGGAAAGTACTGGAAACAGTGAAAACAAGTAATAACGTCAAACTGCTACAACATGAGCTGGAAACATTCAATTTGAAACGGAAACAGCAACAACAACGCATATCTGAATCTATCAGTGAAAAAGTGGATTACAACGTGAGGGAGTTGAAAAGCAGTATTGGGATTCTATCTAAAGTAGTTAATGAAGTCACGGGATATAATCGTATCAATGAATTGAGGCAAGTCATCACAAATAACGAACAGAAATTGGCGGAATTGAAGATAGACATACATAATGCCAAAAAGGAACACGAAATTGTGTTAGAACAGAGATCCAACTCACAAAAAGAAGTTAACGAACTATTGGAGCGTAAGAATAGTTGGACTCCAGCTGAATTAGAACGGTTCACCAAGTTGTATATGACTTCGCATGAAATGGACAATAACGTTGTGGCGTCTGGTGAGCGATTGGCCAGACTCGAAGAGCTGCAAGAAAATACGCACGACGCCCTGATCCATTCCATCATGAACCGTTATCACGAAGAACAGATCTGGAGTGACAAGATACGTCAATTTTCCACCTGGGGGACGCTTTTATTAATGTGCATTAATTTTGTGCTTGTTATTCTCGTCCAATTCGTATTTGAGCCAATCAAACGTTGGCGCCTTGTTTCCTCATTTGAAGACAGTGTGAAAGATGTCTTTGAAAATGCCGATAAGCTCAACACAGATATGGTTCTCCTACAAAATCAGGTCCTTCTTCTAACAGAAAGCGTCCAAGCCGCCATCTCCAAACTTGACGAGCCGAGTTTTGCAGCGCGCTTGTGGAAGAAAATTGCCAATGGGTGGCAAAGTTGTTGCCCATCAGTGAGTTGTTCTTCTGAGGGGTATAGGACATTAATACAGCAAACATGGACACTATGGACGCACAGGATACTTATTTACGTCTCAAGCGCCTGGAAAAGGATCTTGAGCTTGTACGCCTCCAAGAAGAATACATTAAAGATGAGCAGCGATACCTCAAGCGAGAACTTGTGAGAGCTCAACAGGAAGTGCTTAAAATTCAGTCTGTCCCATTGGTGATTGGCCAGTTCCTTGAGCCAATTGATGAAAATACAGGTATTGTTTCTAGTACTACAGGTTCCAATTATGTGGTTAGAATTCTTTCGACACTAGATAGAGAATTATTGAAACCTTCAACATCAGTCGCTCTTCACAGACATTCTAACGCATTAGTTGATATTTTACCTCCTGAAGCAGATTCTTCAATTTCTATTGTTGGTGAAAATGAGAAACCGGATGTTACATATAATGATGTTGGTGGTTTGGATATGCAAAAACAAGAAATTAAAGAAGCAGTTGAATTACCTTTGACACAAGCAGATTTATATAAACAAATTGGTATTGATCCTCCAAGAGGTGTTTTATTGTATGGTCCTCCAGGTACTGGTAAGACTATGTTAGTTAAAGCCGTTGCAAATAGTTCTACAGCATCATTTATTAGAATAAACGGTTCTGAGTTTGTTCAAAAATACTTAGGTGAAGGTCCAAGAATGGTTAGAGACGTTTTCAGATTGGCCAGAGAAAATTCTCCTTCTATTATTTTTATTGATGAAATTGATTCTATTGCCACTAAGAGATTTGATGCTCAAACAGGTGCAGACCGTGAAGTTCAAAGAATTTTAATTGAATTATTGACTCAAATGGATGGTTTTGATCAATCAACTAATGTTAAAGTGATTATGGCTACAAATAGACCAGATACTTTAGATCCTGCTTTATTGAGACCCGGTAGATTGGACAGAAAAATTGAATTTCCTTCTTTGAAGGATCGTAGAGAAAGAAGAATGATTTTCAGTACCATTGCTTCGAAAATGTCATTGGCTCCTGAAGCTGATTTGGATTCTTTAATTATGAGAAATGATCCATTGAGTGGTGCTGTGATTTCTGCGATAATGCAGGATGCCGGATTGAGAGCTGTACGTAAGAACAGATATATGATCATACAGAGTGATTTGGAAGAAGCTTATAGTGCACAAGTTAAATCCGGTACTGAAACTGATAAATTCGACTTCTACAAATAGAGGAAAATAGAAAAGACTGTTTGTATACTATATAATGGATTTATAAATAACTAAACCAGGTTGAAGTGTTTTGATTCCTTCGGTTTCAAAGTCGAGATTATCTAAATTTAAATGGTAAATAGTAGACCAACATTCTTCAAATGCTTCATTCTCAAATCTCGAGTTCTTGGGTGTGATGACATATTTTGGTTTATTCTGTTTGATAGCTTTATCGAGCTCTTCAATGGAAGCACCCATCAAATCAACAGAATTGATATTTCCAGGCAACATCCATGTAGGAGGAGGATATGTGTGCCACCATATAGCTGTTGCTTGTTCACTAGCCTCAGATAGCCTGATTGTCGCTGGTACAATACCTCCCTGGTGGAAAATCCCGTAAAATATGGATAGTAACAGATTGAAACCAATCCATATCTTCAAAACGTATCTGTTGTATTTCGTGCATTTACCGTTAAATGATATAGAGGAAGCAAGCAATGGCATAGCTGCTGTCAAAAATCTCAGTTCTTGATGCGGAAACAGAGATAGAAGCAAAATACCAGAAAGAAACGACAAATATGTGGTGGTTTTGAGATATTTGTTGTTGAATGGTGGTAATAACGGCACCAGAGGTAATGCTATCTGTGAGTAGTTTACCAGCACATGATTATAGTGTGGGTGAAGACCATGGTTTGACAAATTGTCGGTGTTGATATTATACATCAAATTGTTCCATGGTGCAATGGTATAAGCCGGAGTTTGATAATAGTGTGTATCAACGAGAACGATGATCAAGGACATAGCAATAAAGGATACTATGGGTATAGCCGAAGAAATTGGGTTTCGAAGCAAAAATTTCGGTAATATCAACACGGAAGGAAGAAGAATCCATGCAGGAAACGTAATTCTGTTGAAAATCCCAATGGAAATGAATGTTCCAAGCAAAGCAAGCTTCATTTGAGAGACTTTGAAATGATGTGATTCATTCGACTTACGTAATTCGTTCAATATGTACAATGTCGGTAGTAACAGGCATGTTTCCAGCGAGTTAGAGAATGTATGCGATTGAAACACTAAGGTTACAAACGATAAAGAATTGAATAGTAACGCCTTGTTACGTTCATATTTCGTAGGGAGGATTTTATAGATGCAATAATCCACGGTCAGCCAGGTAACCAAAAGATAGTTTAGCTTGACGAGGATGTAGATTTGGTGATTTTGTAGTCCCAAGTTAAGAAACTCATTGATTTTGATCACGGGAAAATGGGTGATCAGCAGCGGGAAAATAGACCGATTGATGTTGAGTTTATCGGCGACTTCCCATGGAATATCCTTGTTGTAGATGATCTGAAAAGACTGGTAGAATTCATCCGGGTGTAAATATGACAGTTCCGTCAAAAAGAAGAACTTTGCAATGAACGTGGAAAATATCAAAACTGATCGCCAGGGGACCATTGTGCAGTTGTTGTGTGATTGGACAGCTGGTCAGCGTGCAAACCTTTCTTTTGAAGTAGTGGAAACTGCGTCAAAATTTGAATAGACTCAGGGAAAACTATTGTTTGAGGGAAAATAGCTCGCCGCTATATTTTGTCTTAGCAACAGTCGTGGGAAGCCAGGTTGCCGGGGGGGAGGAAGAAGCAGGGCGAGCCGGGAAAGTTTGTGCGGACTTTTCCAAGCGTTGAATATTTATGTGTTTCCAGCCTCTGTGGTTCCGTTCTAAGTATCACCCGTCCCCCCCCATACAAAATAAAAAAAATTCTTCTGTTATTTTCAGTCAAAACTCATATTTTCAACGCCGTGTTCTACCAAATTTGGATCCTTTGCACTAATATCCTGTGACATCCACTCTAAATTATGAAATGGTCAACTTAGGTACCCACAGATTACGCTACTGAGGAAAAACTGGTTTTCTCGCAACGCGCTCCCAGGATTTTGACAGGGAAAGTTTCCTTCCTGCCCACCTGCTGGAGGATCCTTAAGCAATGGCTGCGGCAACAACTGTATGGCGATGTTCCAGACAGTGCAAGGTTATAAATGTAGAAGAATATTTATTGCTTGATAGATAGTGACGGAAACTCGAGTTGGTAATATACCGGAACACAAATTTTATGAGTAGAGGTGGATATATTATCTCACGCCCGGAATGTGATTTGCTACCCGATACACAAAACATGGTGAATAGTAAGTGTCTATTTAATCCTTTATCAACAGAGTTTAAGGCCCATTTCGGCAGATTAGACGGTTTTTCCCCCTATTTTACCTAAAAAATGCAATATTCTGTAGACATGTCAGATCCGGAGACCAAGGGCAGCAAAGCTGGGAAGGCGGCAAACTGTCTGGGTAAAGTTGTGGCGGCCAATTAAAAGAAGAAGGGGGCAGTTGGCGACGCTCAAAGATAAACCCCCCAAAGTGATATTGAGGGGAAGTAAACTAAACTACTGGGGCCTCGCATACATGCCAAATAACATAAACTTCCGATATAGTTGCAATATCATGTCGTGATACATGATTCTTGTCAGTTCATTAAAACTACTCAAATACTACAGTCAAAGAACCTGTTTTGAGCGATATGCGAACGAGCTCGAGATCAATAATCTGTATGGATGAAAACGGCCTCCAGCAATTCTCTCAAGTCCTGCTTTTTGTCAAAATCACACAAACTGAGTCAATAACTCAAAACTATATTAATGTTTGGTATTAATAAATTATACAAAATATTACATGCATGTAACTATGGTATTTGGTATCAAAAGTATACGTCGAAGAGTGTACGTCATGGGAATAGAAAATGTAGAGCCTAAATATAGGGCAAAAGACCGAAGTTGTTAGTCAGTCAGTCAATCTAACAGTCAACTAAATCAACAATAGATAAAGCAACAGGAGTACATTGTTCAGCAATTGCTTCATCATATAAGTTGTAGAAGTCACCAGATAAACATTCCCAGAAGATATCATCATCACCAAGGGCCAACTTACCATCAACAATAGACCAACCACCAGCGTAAATAGCACCAGCTTGTGGAGTTGGACCATCAAATTGGAATTGTCTGTTTGAGACAATAGAACCAATTCTGTCATGAGAGTCTTTTAAAACACCATCCTTAAGAGTGATGGCTAAATCGTTAGAGTTCTTACAGGTTGCTTCCTTTGCAATAGCAGTTGGGCAAGCGGTAGAGCTGGAAGATGGTTCTTCAGTCTTAGAAGAGATGGTTCTGTATTCATAAGAAGAAGATTGTGGAGCTGCAATTTGAATTTGACCATCACCAATTTGGGTTGCAATAACTTCGGAGTGAGAAGCAGCAGTTGCGGTAGTGGAAGAGTAAGAGAAAGTGATGGTTGAGAAAGATTCTTCGGTGGCAGTGTTGACTTCAACTTGACCGTCAGCAGTTTGAGTGACGTCTCTCTTTGCCTTGACATTGACAGCGGAGGTAATGGTGGAAATTGCAATACCGAAAGATTGAGTGTAATCAGAAACAGCACATGAAGCGGTTTGGGTAGCAGTTGGAGTTAAAGTTGACCATGGTTCGGATGGAACATAAGCAGCTAATGCTGAAGAAACGAGTGATAAAACGGCGATGGAGAACTTCATTGTATTGAGGCAGAAAAGAGTGATTGCTTGGTAAAAGAAAAGAAGTCAAGAGAAAATACAGCTAAAGAAATTGTGGTAGAAAGTGGCGAGAAATCACTTCTTATACTTCCAGAACATAACCGAAAAGTGAAAAGTGGTTAGTATCAAGATCAGTTACGCACCGAAAATTTCGTCAATAAATAAACAAAAACATTGAAAGCTAGATTGTTTTAGTCACTTGGTAACACCACGCTCCCAAATCCCAAAAAAGCCGTTTTTCGTGCACTTTTACGAAAATCGCACGCGCACTATTTCCGCTAATGTAAACAAAAACAAGTTATGTTTGGTTTTTTTCCACTCCTGAATAACTTAAATACGCGGTCTCTATTGTTTGGAAGTCCCCTGGAAATTATTTTTATGACGTTTCCGTTCATTACAGCTCCTGTTTGGGGTTAATTACAAACAATTTTTTTAAGTACCGGATACTTTGAAGCTATTGAAGCTTGCATAATTTCCAAACTTCTACGAATTACAAATAATAGTCTAATTGAGCGCCAAGGTCTTTGTCTTATGCTGGTATATAGATGAGAGATAATGGTCGCAGTTTGACCAGTGTATTCAGTCACTTTTCATTACATACATATATATGTTGTGGATATTAAGGACACCTGTAGCCAGTCCAAACGATAACTGTTTAGAGTTATCCACACACTCCTCGATATTATTAGATGTAGTAATAGGTGCACATTTACCTGTTTATCTCACCCGCCAAAACTTATCCTATGTTTGTAAACAAATGTCTGTGTTACGTAATCAGAAAAATTTACGGGACCAATCCTTTATTCATTTTATTCAAACTGATTTGCGATTGAAGAAAACTGATACAAATAACACATCATTAGCTATCAAGTGATGTACCAGTATCAGTTTTGGCATCGAACTGTAATCTCTTGTAATATCGGGTCCCTATAAACCTACGAGGGTAAAAGCATAATAAACATGCACATGTATTAAAGCAGACTATAGTCGCAGAAATTGCCCATCACCTGATGGCACCCCTAATATAACTTAATTACAAATTCCAACAATACGCAGTTTTAGTTTCCGTTCATTTTTTCCAGCCGTGCGTTTTGATGTGTCGTTTGTTGATGTGTCAGTCAGCTGTTAGCGACTTGACAGGTTTTCCATATAATAGCTTACTCCCTTCCTCTGTTTTCTGTTGTGAACCTGTGAACCCGGTATAAAGCTGTTCGTTGCCAGGTTGTATACAAAGAAACACGATTGAGAAATTTCCTTACCTGCCTCTCTAACAACTCTTCTAGGAAACGCACTGTTTGAATAATGCATGTAAGATATCCAGTCGTCCAATAAGACAGTTAACCAGTCATATTGACTAATAATAGAACTGTTTGCTTTTCTCTCTGTAATTACTACTTGCTGCAACACATGGAAAGTTTTTCATTTATTTCTGCTAAGGCAAGACAATTCTAATCCCAATCCTTGCTCTTTTTAAAATAGTAATGTTATGATGCCGTAATTGGTATGAGCACCCAAATCAAATGCGAAGTAAAAAATAATACTGTATATCCATGTCATTATATACCAAAGTTATTCCACCGATACTATGATAAGGACACGGTCTGAGTGTGACGTCAATTATAAGAAAAGCGATTATATTTGCTACCAGTAGAGAAGTGTTATCATATTGGCTTTGGACAGTCTACATAAAACTCCAATGACTTAGAATCGACCCCAATTAAAATAATAAAGCTGTATATAAGGGCCGATTTCATGTATTTAGGCTGATCATAGGATCTTGGCCACCAGCCTATCTATCACTGTACAGAGTGTGATTAGCCGGTTTCCAGTATAACTTTTTCGTATCTGAGAATTTTACTGAAAGACACAAAACTGGTAGATGTGATCTAAGAGTAATTAGCCGCACTTTGTGATATGTTCATTTTTGAAAATACCGCGAGCCGCTTGGCTGTCCCGAATCTATATAGCAAATGCATTTTGAGCAAACTCCTAACTAACTACAAAGCTTTGTAAGTATTGTATAGAACTGATTTGCGCGTTGTTTCAATCTATCCAACTACATGGAAAATGCAAAGATGCCGCAATATTAAAATACTAGGAATATCATTAAACCTGATGACAATCTCGGTTTGTACACCAGTCATTGAAAGAAAAATCCATCCATTAGTAGCATTAGTTGTTCGCAAAATAAAATTCTGAATGAAGCATATACAAATACCTCAACCGTAATAGTCTTCTCTTTTCATAGCTAGCATAGCAGCTTTTTGACTAGAAACTCTTTTGTTTTTGTCTAGACCATAGCAAACAATCTGTGATTGTCCAAACCATAACTCGGTCAAAAATTCTCCTGCACTCGTAGTGTACACAACATAGCTCGGTTGTGATCCACGTCTTGCATAAATCGAGTTGATTCGGTTTTTACTCTCCATATCAACACCAGATCCTTCTTCGTCTGTGCAGTCAACCAGCACTTCGTGGACTAGAAATTCCTTTTTCGTAGTTCCATTCTCGTCCAATAGAATTTCAATGGTTTTATTTCTATGTATACCTTTCAAGTTTTTCTCTACTTTCTTCTTGACTCGTTTGGTTTCCTTTCCTGAAAAGACACCTCCCCTGCCCAATGTATACTCTTTACCGTAGTATTTTTTGGGATGATATTCATCAATTAAAGCCGAAGCCTCATCTTTCGAGGCGTCCTTCTTTATTCCATGAGTTTGTCCCGTGTTGTTATTGATAACGTTATTAGTTTCAGTATTATTAGAAGTATCAGTATTGGTATTAGGCTCAAGCATTTCCCCATCCGAATCATCGATCTGATGAACCGACTCAAGTTTTTGCCTGATCTGCTCTCTTACACTATCATCAATCAGAAAACTGTCCCCATTGTTCTGAGATTTTAACAATTTGATATCCCCAGATTTATACTTGATAGAAAGCTCCGCTTTCAATACATTCATATCTTCATCTTCAATTTTCTTCGAGTGCTGTTTGAAGTCCAAACCTCCAAGCTCGTTGCTGCCCACAAAATCTTCAAACTTTTTCCAGTTTTCTTCGGGGCATATTTTTTTCAAAGCTGGGTTACACATCGCATCTGTAGCGGCTCTGGAATCGGCTTCTTTGTTACTTGTGCCAATGCCGTACCCGTATATTTTCTTGCTAATCTTCACGCAGGATAAGAACCGCTGGTTACTCAACTTGCACCTGATATATTCGACCAAGTTACAATTGGATTGGCCAACCAAAAGCCTCAATTCTTGTTTGGATGACTTTGAAAAGTTGCTTTTAAACACGACGTTGGGATCAAAATCAAGAATTTCTTGTTGGAATAATTCCTCGATCCAGTCTTTAATCTCAAACCAGCCCTTGAGGAAATCGCTTGTATTGGTTTCGCCGTCCATCGATTCCAACATGAGTGTTTCAACAATACCACCAAGATACGCTTCGAAAACGTCAGCGTACAATTTGCTATTTCCGGTGATAATGGTCAAGTCATTGTAGTTTTTTCTCAACTGCTTGTCAAATCCGTAGATTTGGGAGTATTTTAGTAGAGTTACATTGTTGACTAGTTTATTCCGCAGCATGGAAAGCTGGCCTTCATCGAAAAAAGGAAACTTTTCATAGATAATCATCGACACCACAAACCCCAAAATGGAGTCCCCTATAAATTCCAACCTCTCATTATGCATCTGCGTCTTGGCTTCATTGGAAATATTCAAATAGTTCAACACAGATTGGTGCGTGAAGATCTTTTCATAGACCTTTTCGTCTTCAATTTGCGGAGGTTCGGGTGGATTTTCAGGCGTACATCCAGTAAAATCTCGATTTCTTTTGTAGATAGTTGTGGAGTTGTTGTAGGAAGTAAATACTGTATTAGAGGAAGCAGAATTGAATGATAAAGCAATATCGGTGCATGGCGAGATAAAATGAGTGTCGTCTGATTGTATTTTCTCCGTTTCTGAGGTGCCTTTAGCCCCTCCACTGGCGATATTCGTTGCCTCAATCAAACCATTGACAATAGATTCTTCTTCTTTGGGTTCTTCCGCGTCAAAAACAGGCTTTGCTGAACCCTCAAAAGGCCCTTCATCGCCACCTGGATTGCTGTATTCAACTATCTCTCCCCCCTCCATCAATCTCTGCAAATACTGTAACCGCCCATTAGCTAATGCCTTTTTCAAACCAACGGCAAACTTGATATCCTCATCATCAATACTAACACCGTCATTATCGCCATCGCTGGCCATATTCAAGAAACTCAAGCTCTCTTTAGATTCCAACAACACATTGTATAGCTTTTCATTTGGTGCCTTTTCCACAATTTTACCAAGACTTTCTTTGAAATGCGCAACACATAATTTCAATTCGTTGAATATTTCATTCCCGTTCATCGTGTTGGTGCCAGCCCGGTCACTCAAGTAATTGCCTTTGCAAATGAAGGCACCAGTTTCTCTAATGCAAATCTCCCATCAGAAAACTTTGTCGTGATTTTCCTAAATCAGAGCTGCTGACGTAATGTTTATTTTTCAAAAATGTGAGAGGCATTTTATAGTTGCGGCTATTTTTGATGAAGTGGCTCACTTGTGCTGCTACATAACCACTGCGGTTTTCCATCGTGTAGAGTCGGGTATATGACATATGCGCTTGAGGTAGTGATGGATACAAAAACAGATATATATGCTTACATGCCATTCGGAGATTACTGTCGGATTGTAAAGATGAGAGAAAGTATAATTCTCTCTATGTTTGTGTGAGCAGTTATATTTGTTCATGTAAGACGCGTAGTTTCACGGAATGCGGTAGTACGTAACAATGTTACATGCGAAACAATGTGCATTTGGTAAGTGTCAAGTCAGGTTGCCTCATTTAGGTGAAAAATCAGTAAAGTAATGATAAACATTGCCATATACTTGGATTGCAAATGAACCCGAGCACATGCGCTACGACATGACAATACTCTATGCCTTCTTCTGTAATTAAGGTGATGTTCATGTGGAGGGACAAATGGTATGAGCAAAAGTGAGTGAATTATAACAAATGGCAAAATGAATAACCGTACAATCATCACTTGATCTCGGTAAACTAACCATTCATTGCTCCTTCTCTTCAAAAAGGATTTCCTGCTTTCTCATCTCTATAGCCACATTTCCCTTGGTTGCTTTGGATTTCGGCTGTTTATAACACCAAATACTTCAGGGAAGGTATCTGACTTACTCAAAACAAAACTATTGCTACTGGCAAGTTTCACTTTCATAAGGCCGCTGGTGTTCAAACTTGCTAAAACATTTTGAATCACATAATCTGAGCTCATGTCAACACTGATGGTATAAATTTCTTCGAGGTTCTTCAATCCTTCGCAGCTTAGCATGATACTTCGTTTGAGTATATCCCAAGTGAGTTTTCCATTATTCATTCGATACACTCTCAAAAGCAAGTTTCTCAAAACAAGCAATCTCAATCTTTGTAAAAGTCCATTAAACACCCCAATTGTCTTGAAATACCTCTCATGCTCTGCAACAACTGCAAAAACGCCTGATACATTTCCTTGTTTGAAATACTGGATGAACGGCCCATACATTCGCATTTCGTAATCCGACAGAAATTTGGAAAAAAATTGTAGATTGGGGACTTTCCCCACCAATAGAGACGCTGGAATTAAATATCTTAAAATGATCTGGAAGTTGTGGATTGGAGAGTTAGCATTCAAAAGATTAAAACTTGCTTCCAAATGTCTGAAAGCATCTATGAATAAAGACTGATGGAAATAGTACTTTCCAACAACAAATTTATAAACAAGCAAATTTTTTTTCAAAATGAATTTTTTGTTCAAATTCAAGATATTGATATTGCTAAACACATTCTGACATAAGATCGGCGATTTTATCTTATAATACACCTGACACAACTTATTTGAAATAAACATCAATAGATTTATCTTATCGACATGCTTCTCGGTATTGATATCAGGTGTGGATCTCAAATTGTTCAATGATTTCAGTAAAATTGATGAGATATGTGTTAGACGTGGAAAATAATCAATTCTGTTATTCAAATTCATCGACTGGCGATCCATGAATTCACTCAGGGGTAATATTAGAGAAACAGATTCATAAAATAGTGAATTTGAGGAATTTGTCGGTATCTCAGAAGCATACATCTCTGATTTGGGGTTAATCAAAATACAGGACAATTCGAACGATTTAATCAAAAGATCAATAGAATTAAATAACGACCATGGATCGAAGTCTCTGATGACCTCAAAATACTGAGTCAAGTAAGTTTCAAATCCTGGCCATTCTAACCTTTTGATGAATGGATTATTCGAGACTTGTTCTTGAATCTGTTTATTTGAGTAATTTGCCAAGTTTTGTTGAAGTTGAGCAATGGTGGGGGATTTAGTGAAATTCAGTGAAAGAGGGTGCGTCTGTGTGTTTTCCAATCTGTTCACATGTTTCAAATTGGATATGCTGTTTATGACAGCATCAATAGTGGCCATACTATGAGTCGAGTAGCTAACTGCTTTCCATGCTTTCATCCCATACAGATGTTGCCGTATTCGTGAAAAATATTAGCAGTGGCATTTCTTCACGAGCACGACAAAAACCGGTGTGACATGAGATCTGGTCGTGCGAGAGACCATTTGGAAGGCTCTAGGGTACTTGGTATAGCTTGTTAAGGGTGTGGTGGATGCTAGAGGATAAGAACAATCATTTAGGACAAACTTCAGTTTTGGGATTTTAAAGCAAGAAGCCAAAGTTTGGTGATGGCCTTGACTCGAAATGTGGCGTTTTGTAAGTGCTCAACTTGCTTTTCAAGAAAGCAAATACTCTTTTATAAGAACCTTTTTGACACACGAAAAAGCCTATTTCATAAGATTGTCCTAAACATACTACAAAATTACGTATCACCCACTAACCGGATACCTGGCTATCCTTTGAGTCAAAAGCACCATTACATCACCAAGTTCGACGTAGTCACTTATTAAAATTGTCACGTGACTTGTAAATTTTCAACGGTATTTCAACTTTTCATGTTTTTGAAGAACTCGGAAATAGACAGGAAGAAGCGGCAGAGTCACGGATATAGATGACGGAAGAACCAACAACAGCCAGTAAAGCGTCATTGGATCCTGCTGTTCTAGCTGCGATTGCCGAGAAAAAGCGGTTGAAGAAACAAAGACAGAAACAGAAGAAAAGAGATGCACTGAAAAAGGAGAAAGAGAACAAAATAGAAGATAATGGGAATTCCGGCAATGAAACCAAGCAAGAAAAGTCTAAAGGAGATCATAAAAGCGGGAATAGTGACTTAAAAAGATCCGGCAAAAAGGACAGCAAGAAAGATGGGAAAACTAATAAAAAAGAAGACAAAAACGGTAATAAAGATGGCAAAAACGGCGACAGCAAAGGTGATGGTCAGGCTGGAAATACTAAACCCAATGACTCCGTGGCCAACGAGAAACTGGGTTCTGAGAATCAAGGTAAAAAGAAAAGGCAAAGAAAGAAAAAGAATAAGAAAACGGAATCCACTGAAAACTCAGGCTCTAAAGATTCAGTGCCATCATCTAGTGATCCCAAAGAACAACAGCCACCCACTTCATCTAAGCGTAAACAACGGAACAAAAAGAAGAAAGAAAAACAGGCTCTGGTACCTGTTGAAGAAGTTCCATTAAACAAACTGGTAATTCGGAAATTACCCCCTAACTTATCAGAAGGATCGTTCATGGCCCAACTCGAGAGTCAGTTTCCGGACCTGATGCCTTTTATTGTACAGAAATACTTTATGCCAGGACATGTTTCGGCAAACTCTTTTGAGCCAGAAGTGTACAGTCGAAGCTATTTATCATGTTCCACTTTAGAAACCATGATGTTGGTTGGAAAATCCATCAAAACGATGTCTTTTAAAAACGATAAGCCAACAAAGGATTCAGCAGAAGCATCAGAAACATCTGCAGATGTAGCCGAAGAAGCAGACGTATCTGATGATCTGGAGGAAACGTACTCTCCAGTCGTTGAAAAGGCATTTTTCCACACAAGGATGCCTGCGAAGGTACATATAAGTAAAGAAAGCGGCTCTCTTCACAAGCTTAAGGCATACAAAGCTTTTATGAAGCAAATCAGTTCCAGTGATCGGAAAGTACTGGAAATGGCGTTTTGAGCTTGCATTTTATGGCGGCAAAAAGGCAACTCGATTTTTTTCTGCTATACTTTGGCCACCTTTTCCTTTTGGGATTAAAGATAAGATGAATGAAAACGAGAGTGCAATGGATTTGGAATCGAAAAAAGATGTCATAGTAGCAGTAACTTCATGGGTAAGTAACCCCTCGATTGCTTCAGTTATGTAAATGTAAATACTAACCATAATTACTTCTTGTAGCTAACCGAACTGGAGATGTTTGAGATGACTCCTACTACCAAAGTTTCCTTCTTTTTCAGTGCTAAATTTTTCAGTGATGTTTTGGTATATTTTATGGGCATTGAGATAAACACAATAAACTACAAAGATTTCCTGTTGGCGGATTTCAACACTGCTCTAGTGAATCTAAGAAAGACACCGTTGGAAAGGTTTCTTGGAATCGTTTCCGACGAGTTCAATAAGGAGCCTGCTGCGGCTGCTTTGGGAAATCAAAGAAACAATGATAATTGCAATTGGCCCTGTGATGAAAAGGACGCTTTACAAACTACGCATGCTTCACAAGTCATCAACAAGTTTTTGATGTTGTTGGATATCCAAGTCCTTAACGTCTTTTCTCTTGATATTTTAAGTACCACTGGAAATGTTGCAACAGTAGACAAAACAAAGCAGGCGGATCCAAATGTTACAACGGATTCCAGTGGATTCAATCTACCTGTATTAAAACAATTTCAGAAACGAAACTCAATTATAAACAGCTTTGAAACAAGAGTCCCCAATAGTGTTCCTGATATGGAGCTGACTGATATAGTTGAGCTTATCAACCAGTTGTATTATTATATTTGTATCATTTTATGCTGTGGTGTTTTGGCTAAGAGGTCGGCGTACGGATTGACCCAACTTCAGTATTTGAAAGATGAGTACAAGAACGTTTTGATTAAATGGGACAAATGTGAAAACAACGGAAATAGTATCCTACTTTTCGCAAACGATTACGATAAAGTGGTTCTGCCTAAACCTTTGTCGCTAGAAGAGCCAATTGCAAGAGGTAAGTGGCTGAATTTGGGCGGCGGCTTGACTAACGCAGTTATGAGCATATCACCCTTCAAAATTACTCCCGAGAATAAAAGCGATTCAAACGGCAACCGTTTACAACAGAGTGTTGCTCAGGATGAAACCAGTTCAAAAAAGAGCAGCGCTTATAATCACAATAAGGATCTTCAGCTACTGATCGAGGAATTAAAGATCATCAATAGAAAATTGCTTGACGAAAACGAAGCATTGAAGATCAAAAACGCAAGCTGTGAAAATATTATATCTGAAATGGTCTGCGAGAAAGAAGCAGCAAGAAAAACGGCACAGCAACTGTTAAAAAGAGAAAGCAAAGAAATTATTATTGAATCCAAAGAAAACAATAGCAAATATAAGTGCAGAGTCAAGTTTTTGAAGGAAAAGCTTATAAACGAAATAAGCAATTCGATAGACACGAATAACGATCAGTTTGAAAGAATGAGTGAAATGAAACAGAAATTGATATTGATTATAACAGATATATGTAACCGCCTGGACTCAGAAATATCTGATGGCTCCAATAACGTATTGATCGAGGACGCACCGCAAGAAATGACTACTCCAGAAGCAATTGCATTGGTTCTAAACGGGCAGGTGGAGCTAAGAGCAAAGTTTATTAGCAAGATGGAACAAGATTTGCTATTAAAGGAGAAATACCTGCGAATGAAAGAGTGCAATAAGAACATATTCAGCAACAACAGGCGTTTACAAGCGGTGCTTAATTCGATGGAGAACTGCAACAAAAACGTCTGGCAATGGGCTATTACATTACGTGGAAGAGTTCGCCGAGTTGATGAACTCTTGAGAGATCTGGCCGATGAATTGGAAAAAGTGACCCAAGGAAATCTTATGGCCATTGCGAATGTGAACCAAAGTTACTTCAAATCCATAAGGACGCTGCAGAAGCTTGTTGTCATGATGGAAGGGTATATATGGAGCGGGCAGTTCGGCAAGAAGAACAGTGGTATGTACGAATGCGATGTGGAGGTAGACGGTACAGCAAGTGTTCAGCGATAATGACGGGTGGTGCCCGTTGCAGAGTATATTTAGTGGTACAGATCTTAGAAAGCTATAAATAGACTAAAGATTAAACAAGTAAACCGGGGCGCCCAAAGAGGCTTGGTTCGGGTCGGTTTTCGGTTTGACATAATGTAAAGAAGCGACAGTGCATTGTGAATCCTAAAAGAGGGCATCTAATGTACAACAGATACATAAGGTAGCAAGACATGCCATGCAGCAATCGTCGTTGTTGTTTCTTTGTTGTGGTTGTTGTTGAACGTACACTGGCTGTGGCTGTTGCTGGTAATACTGTTGAGGTGGCTGTTGTTGATAGTAGCCGCCTTGGTTTGGAGGTGGTTGTTGGTAGTACTGTTGAGGTGGTTGTTGCTGATAGTAGCCTTGGTTTGGTGGAGGTCCGTTTGGTGCTTGGTAACCCATGTTGTGCGTGTGTGTTTGTATGTCTAAGGAAGAACCAAAGTGTCCCCTACAGAAGAAAGAGCCTATTCAAGGAAGAAAAAGAGGGACCCCCGGTCAGGGGCAGTGGAGCGATTGATGTTATGCGGCTCAGTGCGGCGCGGTGGCGTATAATAAAACCAGCTGTGCGGTGCGTTGTTTTGATTTTTTATTTTTATTTTGATTTTGATTTTGATTTGAGACTGATTTGAGATGAGGAATACAACACGGCTGGTTTTGAAGAACACAGCATTACAACAGGACAACAGACATGGAAGAGCTCGCACGGCTGTCTAGAGATGACCTGCTGAAGCTAAGACATGGGCACGAGACTGGGAGTCGTACTGGTGACAGTTGGGCTGATATAGAGCGTCGATACGGTGGAGAAGCCGAGAGCGATGACGATGACGATGACGACTTCTTGCTACACGATTTGAAGTCGATGGTGCTGGAAAAACCTGTGATGAGTGCTACTCGAGCGCAGGGCAGTGACTTGACATCGAACTCCTCATCGGCGGCGTCCACCGTCGTGCATACGCCTGCGCTGAAGGATTCCGAAGGTACCAACAGAGTTATTCAGGAGGTGAATGTGAAAAAGACATTAGAACACGATCCCGAGTTGCAAAGCAAAATTAATAACCGTTTGAAACTTTCGAATATTAAAAGCCAAACAGAACAAGCGCAACTTTCTCTTGAATCGGATCTCAAAGTGAAAGATAGACTTCGTATCTCTAAGTTCCATTACGATTTCGACGATAGTGATGAAGATGAAAAGGGAAACCAACTTTACCATGAAAATAGTATTGCTTTTGACGTCGACAGTACCAAAGAAGCTTTTTCTAACGACACAGATACTATTGATAATACCGATACTCTAACAAACGACGGAAAGGCGACGGAAAACGCTGACGAAAATGATACCCCTCTGTGGGATCACGATACCAATGATGATCAGTTTAAAGAAAACAATGAACAACTGGATTCAGATTTAGATTCAGACTCGGATTTAGAAAAATTCACTGATTACTCTGAAAGTATGATGCCTTCCCCTCCATCTTCACCGCCACGAGAACTTGACCCAGCAAAACTATACGCTTTGTATGATTTTAATGGACCAGATCCTTCACATCTGGAATTATTTAAAGACGATTCTGTTTTATTGATCAATGATTCAGACTCATATTGGTGGCTTGTTAGAAAGGTCGACAATAATCAAGTTGGATTTGCACCTGCAGAGATATTAGAAACCTATTCTGAAAGATTGGCAAGATTGAACTGTTGGAAAAATGAAATTTTAGAAAGAGGTGGGTATGATAACTTAAGATTCGAGGATGAAAGGAAATTATTCATAACCAATTACCCAATTGATCATACACACGGCAGTTCAACCAACAATGATAATGAACAAGGAAACGAAAACAACAATGAAAACGATGAACGTCTCAGGCGTACTGATGAGAATAATTTAAAGCATAATCATAGTAATAATCATAAAAATAATAGTAATAATAGCATTCACACGAGCATCCCTAATACTAGCACAAACAGCATTGAAAATTACCAAGAAACATCTACAGAGAAAGAACATATGGGTTATAATGATAGAAGTAAAACTTCTAGCCGGGTTAATATGACCATTGCATCAGAAAGTGTCATTTCTATTGATAGAATTGAACGGAAAGGGTCTTTGAAAAAGCCAAATTCTATTTCTACGAATAAAACAGTCTCGTTCGCCGACATCAATGAATTTAAAGAAGCTTCTGATTTTGAATCTCGTGATGAGAATGACTATTGTGGAAATTCCAGTGCGTCTATTTATGACGATGTTTCTTCGAATAATAGTAGCTCCTCCAATTTAATTGATGGGTATAACCAGGAGTCGACCCTACCTTTATCGCAGGACGAACACGATAATGATCAATCAGAAAATACCGAGGAGATATCGTTAGACATAAATTCAAGTGGTGACGAATTTGGGAACCACATTCCACTGATGATTCCTAAAAGCAGGAAGACGAAAAATTTCATGATTAAAAACCTGGAAGATTATCATTATTCGTCAGAAGGTGAAGAGACAGGAGATTTTACTTACGATGGTGACAAATTAGAAGGAGAGCAAGATAAATTGCAAGAAGAAGGAGCGCAAGAAGGAGTGCAAGATGAAGTGCAAGATGAAGTCCCGGAAGAAGAGCATGCAGTATTGAATGCTTCTTCTGATACGGCCACAAATCGTCTAGATACAGAAGGAAATGGACCAACTAAAGCGAAATCGAATAATGTAAAGTCTTACGGAGAGCATCTGCTGTTTATTCCGAAGACGAGAACCGCTGAGAAGAACCCTGACAGTTTGGGCGAAACGAGACTCGGGAGTTTGAAAATGTTAGACGACTTGTTGGATCAGTATCCTGAGTTTGTGGACTCGCAGAGCGAAGATGAGGCGTCGCCCACCGATGAACCTGAAGCCGAGAACGACAGCTGTGGACACAAAAGCCGTTCACACAGCGCTGTGGAATCGACATCTGATTTAGCGCCCGCTATTTCGCTCGGAGAAGGGTATAGATCCAGTCTAGACAGCTCACGCAAGAGCGTATCGCCATTCTCCGCAGAAACCCATGCGCCATCGGATATCTCCATTTCCCAAGATCACATACATCCCACAACAGCCAAGATATTCACCCCATTGCTAGAGAGAATGCAACAGCTGGACGCCCTATTAGATGACTTACAGTAAAACATGATGACTCGTGCTTACGTAAACGATTTATATAATTTTGAGAAAATTTTTTATTTTATTTTGTTGAAGGCGAACTTTTGGATCTGTTGAGGGAACTTGTTGCTTGAGTGTGACAGCACGGTTTTTCGGGTTCTTATCATCACGAGAGCTAGACATGTCTTCGTGGACTCCGGACGCTGCTAGTATGCAGCAATTGGTTCATATTTTTGCAGGAACGCTTTCTTCGGATGCGGCGACTCGTGCGGAGGCGGATACGGCACTATCCCAGGCCAAATCAATTGCAGACTTTGACAACTACCTATTACACATTTTATTATCAGGCTCAGAAATTGATGATTCTACCAGAGCGTCAGCCGGTATCTATTTGAAAAACGATTTGGTCAAGAACTTCAAGTTTAAATCGCAAAATCTACAGGCCAACATTTTGGAAATGCTACCTCATGGTCTCTTGTCCAAGTCGAATTTTGTGCGACGCATCACTTCCGGTGTGATCAGTGCCATTTTCAGAACCTTGGGTCCTCAAAACTGGCCTAGTCTTATACCTGACTTGATTAGTTTGCTCAATGGTGCCGCTGGCGAGGAAGCCGTCGATGGTGCTTCTGAAGCATTGCTATCAATTGCAGAAGATTCTTCAAGACTTCTAGATCATGAGGTTAAAAAATTCGATGGCACCTTTTTCGTTCCATCCGAATCTCTAATTCCATCTTGGATCAACACCATTACAAACGATTCGTATTCTGCCAAAGTTAAATCCAGATCTTTAACATGTTTGGTGTTCTCTATTAATGTCGGATCCATGACCAGTTTTAAAAATCTCGATTCTATTTTGAACGTCGTTTTCCAGCTTTGTCAGTCTGACAATATTGGTGTCAATGTTCAGAAACAAATTTCTGCAGTTTTCGTGGGTGTCTTGGAAAAATGGCCAGAAAAACTGTACAACCATTGGCAAGGCATTATTTCTTGGTGTATTCATATGGTGCAAAACGCCAATGACGAAGCTGCACTACAAGCAGATGAGTTTTTGTTATCCATGAGTACCAACAATCTTCCAAACGAGTTTGTTCAGCCATTTTTGAAGGACATAATACCTGTTTTATTGGAGAAGATGGTTTATGACGCAAATGACATCGAGCTAATGGAAGCAGAGGATTTGAAGGACGATGGTGCTGAAGACAAGGACGAAGATATCAAGCCGCAAATGATCAAATCCAAAGAACATAAAGCTATCAAAAAGGAATCTCTGGGTGATGATAATAAGGCTGGTCACAATGGAAATGCTAATGATAGTGATGACGATAGTGACAGTGATGATGATGATGATGACGATGCGGATGACGAAGATTATAACTATACTTGGAACCTCAGGAAATGTTCAGCAGCAACAGTGGACGTTTTATCGACTTCTTTCCCACAAGAAGTTTTGGAATACTCTTTCCCAATCATTAAGAACAATATGACCGCAACTCAATGGCCAATTAGAGAAGCGGCGATTTTGACTTTAGGTGCTATTTCTGAAGCAAGCTTTCAATACGCAACCAGCCAATTACCTGAAATAATACCCTTCTTAGTGGAGAGACTGAAGGATGAACAACCAAGAGTCAGACAAATTGCATGCTGGACATTAGGTAGATACTCTTCGTGGGTATGTTCTGAAGCACAAGCTGGTGGTTCATTTGCGACTTATTTCCAGCCAACGTTTCAATCCATAATTGAGTGCGCTTTAGATAATAAAAAGGTTGTGCAAGAGAGTGCATGTTCTTCCTTATCTAATTTCATTGATTCTTCAAGTGCTGAATTATTGGATCCATTTATCGAAAGTTTACTACATCATTTCCAAATGTACTTCAGCAACTATCGTCGTAAAAACATGATCATTTTATATGATACCGTGCAAACTTTCATTGAAAAATGTGGTGAGTCTATCAAGTATAATCCACAATATGTTGATTTGTTATTACCTCCATTGATCAATAAATGGCAAACTTTAGATGACAACGATAAGGATTTATGGCCTTTATTAGAGTGCATGTCATCTGTTGCTGCTTGTTTGGGTGAATCTTTTGCAAACTTCTCTTTGCCAGTTTATGAAAGAGCAATCAGAATTTTGTACAATTGTATTGAGCAGGAAAAAATGGCCAACAGTGATCCAAATTTTGTGTCTCCAGAAAAAGACTTTATTATCACATCTCTTGACTTGATTGATGGTATTATCCAAGGTTTAACATCACATTCAGGTGAATTAATTGCATTGAATGACTCTCAAAATAAATTTTCACTGATGGAATTGGTTCTCACTTGTTTAGATGACAATTTGAACGATGTCAGACAATCTGCATATGCTCTTATTGGTGATATTTCCATTTATTTGTTTGATCCCTTAATCAGACCTTTCATTCAAACCTTGATGGTTAGTATCTATGAAGAAATTTCGAAATTGAATGAAGAATCTGTTGCTTCTTGTAACAATGCCATTTGGGCTTTAGGAGAAATTGCCATAAGAGCAGATAACAATTTGATTGATCAATATTTGAGTAACTTTCTGAGATTGCTTGAACCTTTAATTCATGATTTCAATGCAGACGTCACCTTATTAGAAAATGCAGCTGTCACTATTGGTAGATTTGGTATTTATTATCCTGATCAAACTTTGGCAATGGCACAAGAAGTTTTGATTATGTGGTGTGAATTAATTTCTGCGCTAGAAGATAATGAAGAAAAGGCCAGTGCAGTACAAGGTATGTGTAATATCATTTTAAAACATCCTGAAATTGCGAATGATTTAGGAAATGTTCGTGCCATTATTGAGCTGATTGCCAATTATAACGAACCGACTGTGGAGTTAGCTGAATGTTTTAAAGTTTTATTAAATGGTTTAAAGTCATTTTTAGGCGCCGAATGGGATAGAATAGTGTCGGGGTCAGCTGCATGCAATTCATTACGCCTGAGATACGGTGTTTGAGTAATTGCATACAGTAATTGCATACAGTTATAATGTGCTGAATAGCAAAACAAAATAATGAAATAGAAAGAATTTAAAGAAATGAGTACAATTAATACATAATAAACCAGCGAAGTAAAATTCAGTAGATCAGAAAGAATAAAAGTTCTTTTTTCCAGTACAATTAAGAATTAACAAGAAACATAGATAGATAGATAGATAGATACATTTGACGATTATGGTATACTTTTCAACAATAAATATAATTCCAGTATCTCTTCAACAGTAGTATACCTTTATTTAAAATTAATCAACTAATAACATGATAAGAAAAAAAAAACTTGACGATATGATATGCGTTAAATTTATAGATATTTAGATTTTATAAAAAGATCTTCAAAGACTCAAACAAACTGACATTAGCAGCCGTTCACTTTTTGCTTTTTTTGCGGCATTTTCCTATTATTTAAGCCGCACTGCACTCATTATTGATTGATAATCCGGAGAATAACTTTCCCAAATTCGAAAAATATGGTTAAAAAGTCTATAAAGAAAACGAATTCTTCGAAACAAACATATATATATATATGAAATAAAGATGGCAACCGCACAAATAAAAACTCCCAAATGTAACATTATGAAAAATCGTAACTGAAAAATCTAATCTGTTCTAGGTTCTAAAATCAACTGGCCCATTGGTACATCAGATAATCCTTTACCCAATGCATAAATCGAATTACCGCGTAAAATAGTTTCTACAACTCTTCCCTTCAACTTCTTACCATCAAAGGCTGTCAGTTTGTTCTTGAAAAAAGTTCTGGCATTTGCAACCGAATATTCCATATCAGGATTGAAAATTGCAAAATCTGCATCATATCCTTTCTTCAATGCACCCTTTTTATGGGACAATCCGATTTGCTCTGCTGTATTTTTACAACACCAGTTGACGATGTCTGTAATTTTCAAATTGAATTCAGAAGTACCAATTGTCCACAACAATGGCAATCCAAATCCCACTGATGAAATTCCTCCCCAAGCTTCGAAAAAGTCACCTCTTTCCAGACCCTTCAATTCCGGTGTACACGGCGAATGATCAGACACAACCGAGGTGATCAATCGATCATTCAGTGCTTTCCACAGCAACTGGCGGTTTTTATCGTCTCTGATCGGAGGACAGCATTTGAACTGTGTAGCACCGTCCGGGATTTCTTCGGCCTTCAGAGACAGATAGTGGAAACACGTTTCCACTGATAAAGGCAGTTTCAGTGTCTCCTTGGCGTGTTGGATCATCGGCAATGCTTCGTGCGTTGCAAGATGCACAATGTGCACTTTTGTGGTAGGCTCCTTTTCGAGGCACTTGATGATGTTGAAGATAGCATTGTATTCGAAAGAGTCGGGTCTGGAAGCTAGGAAGGAAGCGTATGCTCTAGGGTCGACTGTTTCGAGAACGGGCTCGTTCTGTGTGGCCAACTGGAGCGGAGTCTGTTCTGAGACTGTCTCCACCGCCATATGATGATCCTGGCAGAATTGGCCTGATAATGGTTCAACAGCGTGCAAAATAGGAGCTTTGGCCAGTGTCTCGGCCTGTTTGTCAGATAATCCAGCGTAATGGTGGTGATGGTGGCTCTCGTGGCAGCAATCCAAGACCTCGTCCGATTGCAAGGTGTGGTCGTACTGTGCATCGACATTAGAGTCGTCGTCCATTTCTGCATGGAACATGAGCATCGTCGACTTGTCTTTGACTATCTGAAGGGCCTGATCGATATACGCTGGAGTAATCATTGGGAATTCTTCGACTCCCGAATCCATCATGAATCCTTTAAATCCTCGAACCCCTGCGTTGATCAGAGGAACCAGATCGTCCAGGTTATCCGGCACCAAGCCTCCCCAGAATCCCACGTCGACCCAGGTTTGGCCTTTCGCAGACTGAAGCTTGATATTGAGGTTTTTGATGTTGGTTGTAGGCGGAACGGCATTGAGCGGCATGTCCACCACCGTGGTGACACCTCCTGACGCGGCCGATTGTGTACCTGAGGCAAACCCTTCCCATTCGGTTCTACCTGGCTCGTTCAAATGAACGTGTGCGTCAACTAGCCCTGGCATGATAATCAGTGGAGACAGATCTCTGTAATTTTGGACGTCGTACGTCTGCAAGACCGGATCGTGGGCAGATATCACCGAGCGGATGATTTCAATGATTTTACCGGATGTCTGTGAGTAAATGATGGTGGCCGGAACCACAGCGTCGTTGATGACCACATTGGTAGAGGAGATGGCGGCTGACATGTGTGAGTGGCGGCTGGTATACTTTAATTGCAAAAATTGAGATAAGAACGGCTTATGGTGATGAAAAGCTGTTATATATCGATTTTCTTTGTAATATTGTACTAGACTGATGACAAACAAATCGACTCAAGCAAAACCAACAAAAAGACAAACGTTGTGAAAGAAACAACAGCTCAAAGAGAGAAGGGAAACTGGAAGAAACGGCAAGAAATGTGGAATGCTGTCAGATACCAAGGCACCAATTTGGAAGCAACCCTCTTTTTTGTTTCCGTTTGTGTGGTAATTATCATTTAGGCGAAAAAAAAGGAACGATAAATCTTTAGCGTGAAACCGCGGAGCCGTTTCCATACCACACGGAGAATACCGCAAAATAAATGTTTCTGTGCGGGTGTGCCGGTGTGCCGGGTGCGGTATTTATCTCAGAGATTACCGTTTTGGGAAAGCAACAGGGTTGTTTCGAGAAATGCCTGGAGATATTGGGCGATTGCCAAATAGTGCCTACTACATACAATACGAGAAAATGCTTGAATTAAAGAGATTGTAAATTTGTATTTGTAAACACATGGAATCTTTGATTTACATTTTATTATTTGACATAAGCGGAAACCCCTCTTTCATCTTAATGGTGAAACGGCTTTTTACAGTGAAAAGGTCTCTTTCAAAATATCCGATGGCTCGGCCTCATTTGTTAAAGATCTAAGAATATCTAAAGCCTTTTCGCTGGTAAGAGCATCAAGACCACCGGCTGCTATCACTTGTGACTTCCACTCCTTCAATATTTTTTTGATATTTTCCTTACCCTTGCTGTATTCCTCCTTCGTGTACTGACGCTTATTACTTTCGGACTCAACCTCGGACTCTTCTAGCTCTCTGGCCTTTCTTTTGGCCATAGAAATGATCTTCTGAGGGAACTTCACCAGTTCCGCAACATGTATACCAAATGATTGATCGCTGATTCCAGGTTCTACCTTGTAAAGCAGCGTAACGTTGTCCTCCTCCCTATGGTTAGCCGGCTCCGTTTCGCCATCTTTCTTTTCCTCCACGTGAGCCACCACGTGTAGATTTCCCACATTGCCGTATTCGTTAGCTAACGCTGTTAACTCGTGGAAATGAGTAGCAAACAACGTCCAAGACTTGACGTCTTTAGCTAGATGTTCACTGATTGCCCATGCCAAACCAAATCCATCATATGTACTGGTACCTCTTCCTAATTCATCAACAATCACCAGACTGCCGCTATGTGCAGAAGCAATGATCGAAGACATTTCTAGCATTTCCGCCATAAAAGTACTGACACCTTTCAGCTGCGAGTCGGAAGCTCCCACACGGGCGTGGATGGCATCAACAATAGCAAGTTCTGACCCGGCTAAGCATGGAATAAAACTACCAATTTGATTCATCAAACATATCACTCCTAAAGTTCTAATATACGTCGACTTACCACCCATGTTTGGACCTGTAATCAAATAAAAGTCTTTACTAGCTTCCCATGCGTCACCATTGGGGGAAACAATCTTACCTGAATCATTAACGTCGTCGGATCCGCCAATTACATAGTCATTTGGAATAAAAGAAACACCTTCTGTAACCTCTAAACATGGGTGTCTCCCTTGCCAAATTCTCATTTTTCTAGCTGGATCGTCTAATGAGTAAAGTTTGCTTGGTCTTACAAACTCAATAGGTGCCGTACTTGCGACTGAAGCAAAAGAGGAGATAACATCGAGGGTATCCAAGACATTGGCCAAATCTGTAAAAACTGGAATATAGGTAGCAGCAATGGATCTAATCTCTTGAACAATGTTACTCTGTTGTTTGGCATAATCATCCATGATTTTATTGAATTGGATCGACAAGTTAGACAATTCCATAGTTGTAAAAAAAACACCTGCTTTCACAGTTTGCAATTCCTGGTATGGTTGATCGGAATTTTTAGATTTGGAGGTGCTGGATTTCCCACGTAAAGCACTCGAGTCATTTCTGGTGAGTCGGAAACACCAGCCATGATTGACATTTTTTTCCATCTTGAGCTTTTTGTCGATTTCCATTCCCAAATCCAAAGAAGCTTCTTCGTGAAGCTGTTTCATTTCTTCCTCGACACTTTCACGTTGCAATTGCAACTCCATTAGTCTTTCATCGTATTGTGGGTTGATTTGAATCAAAGAAGACATCGACGATATACTAGTAGCATTTTCCAAAGATTCCAAATCAATAGTCTGCTCAATCATATCCGCAAATTTGCTCAAACTGGAGTTGAATTCTTTCAAATCAGCTAACCAATATTTATCAACTAGACAAACGAGATCTTCATTGTCATTTTCGGCAATTGCGCCTTCTAGGATTTTGATACAATCGTCTAACTTCTTGACAAGCTGATATAGTCTCACAACTTCATCAAGTCCATAACCACGCTTACTGATCAATTTCCTGACGATCCTTGAGATGTCTGAAACATGCACTAGGAATTGGCCTCGAATGTCGCCAATTAAGGAATGATTATCTACAAACCAGCCAACAAGTGAGTGACGGTTGTGAATCTCATTAATGTCCACCAACGGTTGCTTCAACCATTGTGACAACAATCTAGAACCACCGTTCGTTTTACATTGATTGAGTAACGCATAAATCGATGTTGGTGCAGAAGACACTGAGTTGTTGGCGTTATTGTTTGCCAATGATCCTAATGGCGGGAATAAATTGAGTGCTTTGACAGCTGCTGAATCCAATCTCATGTATTGATCTAAATCATACTTACCAATTTTGAGGCTACCTCTCACTGAATCATTCGAGAGTAAAGATAAATAGGTTATCAATGCATTTGACGAAGCAAGTGATGTTTTGAGGGAAGCCAATTCTGAAGTGGACAAAATGTGCTCGTTACCCGATAAGGTCACAAGATCTTGATCAGAATTGGAAGAATTGAAGGAAGAAGGAGATGTTGGTGTAATCAAAATATCACATCTGTTGATGGTTTGAGTTAGCCTGCTGAAATCCAAATCTTGACCTGTGGCAGATGATGGGTTAGTTGATCCGATTAAGCATTCTTTGACTCCCAATTGAATCAGGATCGATTCGGTATTGGAAAACAAGTCTGTGTCGGGAAACTCTGACAAGCCCAAAAACTTAGAGTTTGGATTATAGTATGCTAGGCCAACCTTTTTGCCCTCTTTAGTATTGGAAACCATTTTGATAGCAGCAATGATGGATGTTGACGCAATATCCACATTGGAATTTCTATTCAAACTGTCAGGATCTTCGTTAGTTTCGTCTGTGGACGAATACAATAAATCTTCAATTTCTTCCAAATGACCAGGAGATCCCGAGCATTGTAATTTCCATCCTTTCTTTTCATTTTCAGCGTTATAGATTTCAACTTTATAGTTACGCTCAAAAATAAGAGTCTTCAGTAAAGAGGTAAACGTCTTTTCAGATAAAGGTAAATATTGGATACTAACTTTTCTATTCAAGTCCTTCGGATGTGCAATCATTGGCGACATTTTGATGACCGAATGTGTCGAGTATATGGATTCTGCGGCCAAAACGGCGTCTTCATCAAAAACGGTATAGTATAGTGCATTTTTTATACCCGTTCTAACCAATGCTCTCACTGTTCTTTGCTGAGGTGGTTCCAAACGTAAATAGGAGCGGTATATCGATGGCTGAGACTCGGTCTCCTCTGTGTACACGTTGGTAGACATGGTAATCCTTTGGTTTGGAAGAGCAAAGACGTGTCTCTGAATACAAAAAGCCTTTTTTTTCGTGTCTGGGTTCAAAGGAAACTTGATACGCGTTGTGCCGCCCAGACGGTACGCGCTGAAAACAATCGGCGAGAGATTGGGGGATGCGACTATTGGCTAGTGTTGGGAAAAGGTTATGTCTCTGGTTTATAAAGGCCTAAACTTTTTGTTGTTGTCACTGAATATGTAACAACGTTAAGGTGCAGATATGTAATTTAAACAAATCACTACCCCGTAACGTTGTTTTTTTGATGTTTTTATGTTTCCTTTGTAGAGATAGAAGGCAGTGCCAGTTTTGAATGGTATACTCAGGCTGCCAAAGACTCAAAATTTGGGCCGAGTTTTCATGTTCGCACAAACTCTTTTCGGGGAAAATTCTAAACTCTCCTTTCACCCCTCCCCAGTCCCGCGCCACCGAACAAATCTTCATCATGAGCCTGAAATTCACTATTTGCTTAATTATACATTATAAAGTCCATACATAACCTTTTCCTTAATTTAAATAAATCATACTAGTGGGGTGTTTTCATTGACGTCACTGTCCTCAATTTCTTCATAATATTCTAATACCTCTTTGTCTTTATTGTAAATAAAGAATTGGCAGAAAATGATAAAATCCTCTCCTAAAGTACCAAAGCTACCGACTAACCAGGAAGAATTCACTAAGAGGTAGTTCTTCCCTGTACAAACGGCTAAAATTGACACCACGTATGTGATGTTACCCAGGCAAGCAAATAAGAAAAACAAAAAAGAAATACCTTCACATGATTTACGCTCGTAGTTGAGTAAAATCTGTGGGACTCTGGATCCAAGATACAAGAATGCACACAACCAACCAAAAATTTGAGCAACAGGATTGAAGTCATTCAAATAGTCGGCATCATTCTTTGGAGGAGCTGGTGCGTCTGCAGAACCAGTGTCGCCAAAATACCATCCTCCAAATCCTGCGATTATCACCAAAGAGACCATTATTAAATTGTAAGTTAAATCGCTCTGTTCAATAGAGGTAGTTGAACTGTAATCATCGGCTTCTTCGTCATCCTCATCCTCATTCACGTCCATAATGATCTGTGTAGCAGAATTCATGTCCACTTGATGAGGGTGATGGTGGTGATCATTTGATAGCACAGTTTCCAAAAGGGGTTCGTTTTCTGTGCATAAAGGATTGGCTGGTGATAGGTGAATTGGATCTACTTCCAACGCTTTAGAACCATCACCATAATAAAGACACTGCCACAGTAAAACAAGATCTGCCAAAGTATAATAAATGGCTAGGATGATCATGGTAGGTAAAACTCCTTGCATGATGGCCCCTATGACATTGAAAATATCACCTAAAAGCCATAGGACGACAAACAATAACGATAGACCATCAGAACTGTGTCTAGCAAAGTTCTCATAAATCTGTGGAGCAAAGACAATAATCCAGCAGGCAATAGAAATGGATCCTGTAATTCCGGAAAAGGCCTGGGCGTTTATAAGCGGGGTCGGTGGTGGTGCCATCGTAAGTATTTAAAGGAAAAAAAAACCAACAAGATAAGAGTTTTCCAGTAAAGGGTAATATAATAAAGTTCGAAGAAGAAAGTTTAACAATCGAAAAAGGAAAAGTGAAAAAAAGTTCTTCGATGAATGGAGATGCTGCGTAATCATATCTAGCTGATATACGCGTCGATAGACGGAAATGGACGAATGAACAAAGGAATAGCAAAAGGATATGGTGGAATACTGGTAAAAGAGGTTTTAGATGGCTTTTCAAGCTTGAAGACAATCTAAGGCTTCTTTACTTGCAAAAAAGCCATTCAAATGTAAATTCAAAAGAGATGGTTTTGATGGGTTAAAACATGATGATGCTACATGTGATAAATAATCATCCAGTGACTCATTTTAGGTCACATTAACTTGGCTATCTTATCATCAAGTTTCTTTCTTGGTATCTGGAAGTGTTTGAGAATTTAGAGAGTGTTTACGCTTTACACTGTCTGCTGTTTGTTGTATGCGAAGTAGGTGGTAGGAGAATGAAAGCCATTTCGAGGTTGCTTAGTTTCCAGCGTATATCGTTCAAAGAGATCAATATACCTGCTCCTTTGAGTCAACAAATTCCCAAAATGAATCCAGAAAAAAATTGAAGAAATGTAATGCATTTCTACAATGTTCAGACTGTTATGTATGATGAGTATTGCTTCTGCTTCGTCGTTGATATCGCGCCCCAGGAAAACATATCAATTTTGCGGGAAAATATTTTCGCCCCCCCCCCCCCGCCGCGCTCTACACTGGTAAAATTGTTTGTTTTTTGCGGGCAATTTTCCCCATCGGCGGGGCTTGTTGTTATTCCCATGCCCCCCCCCAGGGATCATGGTTTGTTTAGGCGTACATATATCCATTGGAAATCACTCCGTAGGCTGCACTATAAACACGTAACAAAACCCAAGTAAGTAAAGACTACATCACTTCTGCACAAATGGTCAAACATGTGGTTCAGATCCGTTAATAATGTAGAATAAAAAGAACTATACCAATGAAAGTTACAGGACGAAACCAACCATGCATATAATTGTACCACATGTAGTGTGTGGTACCTCGGTGACTCCTACTATAAATAAAATACTAATTAATGCAATATTTCAATTAAGAGGTTACTCAAAACAAAAGGTGACTAGAACTTAGATTTGGACCGCTTTTCATTTACAGTCTTCTAACAACTGTAACATATTTTGGATGAACTGAAAAAAATGCCAAAAAAAAAAAAAAAAAAAAAAAAAAATAACGAATATTTTTCTGGTTTCTTGTGGAAATATTCTGGATCCTTTATATTGGCAGCACTTGTCTAAACGTTGACTTCTACAAATAATGAGTGAAATTGGAGGAAATGGGGAAACCAGGAAACATGGTGAAAAGCTTGTCCCTCCTGAAGGAATGACCAAATCTGCGTACAAGAAAATGTTACGTAAAAAGAGACATGAAGATACAAAAGTTCAGTACAGAGAACATAGAAAGCAAATTAAGAAGAATAAAGATGTTGAGCGTAAAGAGGAGATTGAGAAATTGAAGGCGGAGGGTCAACCGTACGAACATTTGCTGAAACCAAGAAACAAAAACAAACTCACCAAAACTTACTCCACTGCGGCCAAAGAAAATATTCAGATTGACCCAATTGACGAACAAAAGAAGATTGGAGTGATAATAGATTGTGGTTATGATGACTATATGAATGAAAAGGAGGTTGTCAGTTTAAGTTCACAGATCACCAGAGCTTATTCTAGTAATAGAACTGCTGTTAAGAATTACTATTCTAAGAAAATTGAATATTTTCAAAGTAAACTCAACGGTGAAGAAAAACCAGAACTGAACGAAGAGGCCGATATTGCGCCATCTGCTAAATTGGTCATTACCGGTCTAGATAAAAGATTGAAGCAAAGATTTGACCAAGTTTTACCGGATTACAAGAATTGGGACCCTGAATGTGCCCAAATCAAAGAATCTTCATTAAAGGAAGAACTCGATTGCTGGAAGGGAAAAGATGAAGATTCTTATTCTAATGTTGTTTATTTGAGTGCAGATACTGAGGATAAACTTGAAGAGTTAAAGGCTGGTGAAGTTTACGTTGTTGGGGGTATCGTTGACAAAGGTCGTCATAAAAACCTATGTAAAGGAACTGCAGAAAATTTGGGCAACGGTATCAAAATCAAAAGACTTCCAATTGATGAATTCATCAAACTGAGTGGACGTAAAGTGCTAACTACTGCGCATGTTGTGGAGCTGCTTTTGAAATGGATCGAGTATAGAGACTGGAAGAAAGCGTTTGAAGAAGTGTTACCACAGAGAAAAATGCAGGAACACGTTCAAGAGGAACAAGGCGACGATGAAGAGCAAAAAAGGGAGCAAAATGCTGAAAATGCTGAAGATGATGAAGAAAATACATCTGAAAAGAAGTAAGGACCATTCACAATAATAAATGGATCTTTAGAAGAATTAGCCGTTTAGTAGCATATTTATAATATTGAGTAGCAGACGACTTTTAGTATAGAAAGAGCAGTTTAATTGAGACGTTTCAACCAGTAAAACAAAAAAAGGGCGTTTTCTGAGATGTTGATGTTTCCGTATGGTCATCTCATATATTCTCTATTTAACGAAAGCACGATATAGCTGTGAAAGCAAAAAAAAGGGGGGGCGGGGGTTCAATGGTCCTCTGTGACAAGGTTTGATGGGGGCAAAGAGCCAGCAAAGAGCGAGATTTATAGAAGAGCTGTATACGTGTACTTAAATGTATGTAAGATAAATACTGCTAGTGTTTATTTAGTTATCAGTATGTGAGAAACCTTTTGTCTCTCATACAGTGGTATACTTGCACCTATGGGGTACCACTTGAACCTCCCTTCAAGAACTATATTGACGCTCTTACATAAAGGCAAGTTAACTGAGAGGAGACGAGATGAGATGAGAGGAGCACTAGTAATAGCGCGATGTACTAGCTGCTATTTAGATTGTCAATCGTAAGTAAGCTGTAAGTCGCTATGTTTCAGGTTACATAACGCTCTACAATGGTATAGATCTATCAAACCTGTCTTGCAGGTGCTATGGCCGTCTAATATATCGTAACCTTTATGCCTTGGTTTCACGTTCCACCTCCGTTTCAGACTCTGAATGGAAAACAATCTCAGAACTTACGGGTTTCTTTTCCGACTCAAGATCCCGCATCTCCTTCTCCTTTTGGATTTTCAATTTCAACTGCGCAATCTTGACTTTAGTATTGTTATAGGTGCCGACAACAAAGTAGCAAAATGCAAAGAAAACCGCCCATGCTTCAGGCGCAACGAACCTTTGAGCAAACAGCATGAACAACGGGCTGGTGATACTTGAAGTAGAGAATACTTTCAAAAAACTAGATTTGAGCCCGGAAACGACAGTCTTTAGTAATGCAACAGTTACGTTCTTCAGTTTTTTCAAAAAAGTTTCACCATCGACCTCCTTAAGCTTGGATAAATTGTTTATGATCGAGATCCAAGCAATAAAGCAGGAACAGAAAAGAGGAGTGATTATACCAGTGGACAACAAGATTTGTACTATTTTCTTACGAGGTGTTAATGGAGCAGGAACCAGTTTGTTAATGGCGTTATAACCGTAATGTGTTAGTGGAGCGTTGATTAAGCATGCGAAAAGCCCCATTAGAGGAACTCTTGAGGTCATTGTGTGGGGGATTTGTATTGCTTTTCTGGTAAAGGGGATTTTCACATTGAGATGGCTGATATCACCGGCAAAGAATGAGGCCAGTTGCTCATTGAGAACACTGAAGAATGTTAAAGTTGCAGCCTTGGTGAGTAATGGATTTGATCTCAGTGAAGCGGCATATTTGGTATTCAAATCACGAATAGTTTGTTGGGTCGTTGGTTTGGTCATGGTCATGGTCATGGTCATCTTTAGCAAATTAGGAAAAATACACTCAAAGAAAGTTTGATTTGGCTACTTGAGATCAGTTCAGTTATACGGAAAGCAGCAGGGAGTTGTTTTTCAGGGATGGTCAAGTAAACAAGGAAAGGATGTTCTAAGAGAGATCGAGATAAGAGGAGAGAAGAAAGTTAAAGAGAGCTGGCTATAAACGAGAACAAAAACGAAAACTAAAGGAAAAATAATGTAACCATATTAACCGCACAGTTCCTGAATATAGCCACATCTATCTCTCAACGACTTCTTATCATCTTTTCGGCCTCGGCGCATGAAAATTATTGTTATTTCGGTAAATACCGCAGATTAAAAAAAAAATTAGATTTCAAGTTTAACGACTATCGACGTGGCATGTCTTGAAATTATTACAACCACACCCATTATGTCGTGATCATAAAGTTTGTTTTTCAAAAAAAATGTTTTCAGCGAAAAAAAATTTTTTTTTTTTTTTTTTTCTTATTTTTAATTTTTTTTTCTCTTTCGTGAAAATTTTTTTAGATGAAAACTACATTTGATTAATTTTTGATATTTTTTTTCATCGTTTCTCCTTCTTCCCTATTTATTTTCCTTCAGTAAGTTCCGACTAGTTGGATATTATATATATTAAATCAATTAAATAGAAATGGCTTTCGGACAAAGAGGCGGTAGAGGTGGCTCCAGAGGTGGCTCCAGAGGTGGCTCCAGAGGTGGTTTTGGTGGTTCCAGAGGTGGTTCAAGAGGTGGTTTTGGTGGTTCCAGAGGTGGTTCAAGAGGTGGTGCAAGAGGTGGCGCTAGAGGTGGTAGAGGTGGTGCCAGAGGTGGTAGAGGTGGTGCCAGAGGTGGTAGAGGTGGTGCCAGAGGTGGTGCAAATGGTGGTGCCAAGGTTGTCATTGAACCACATAGACATGCTGGTGTTTTCATTGCCAGAGGTAAGGAAGATTTATTAGTTACCAAGAATGTTGCCCCAGGTGAATCAGTTTACGGTGAAAAGAGAATCTCAGTTGAAGAACCATCCAAAGACCCAAGTGTCCCAGCTACCAAGGTTGAATACAGAGTTTGGAATCCTTTCAGATCCAAGCTTGCTGCAGGTATTATGGGTGGTTTAGATCAAATATACATCAAGCCAGGTGCCAAGGTTCTTTACTTGGGTGCCGCTTCTGGTACCTCTGTATCGCACGTTGCCGATGTTGTCGGTCCAGAAGGTTTAGTTTATGCCGTTGAATTCTCCCACAGACCAGGTCGTGAATTAATCTCCATGGCTAAGAAGAGACCAAATGTTATCCCAATTGTTGAAGATGCTAGACACCCACAAAAATACCGTATGTTAATCGGTATGGTTGATGCTGTCTTTGCGGATGTTGCTCAACCTGATCAAGCTAGAATTATTGCTTTGAACTCACACATGTTCTTAAAGGATAATGGTGGTGTTGTTATCTCCATCAAGGCTAACTGTATTGACTCTACTGTTGATGCAGAAACCGTTTTTGCTAGAGAAGTCCAAAAAATGAGAGAAGAAAGAATCAAGCCATTAGAACAATTGACCTTAGAACCTTATGAAAGAGACCATTGTATTGTCGTTGGTACTTATAAGAGAAGTGGTTTATAATTATGAATAAGATATTTGATAATTATACCCCCAAAAGCAAAATAATATTTACATAGTTTCTAATCTTTAAATTTTCTATCCTTATCGTATATTACTTTTTAAAATATAAATGAATAAAATTAAAACATGAGCAGGAATCACTTGAGAGGAAAGCATTCAACGGGTGAATATGGATTGGTTTTAAAAATGTTCAGAGAAAAGCACAAGTCGCTTTTTGCTACCAGGAAAAAACTGTTATTTGGGGGGGGGGGGTCATTTATGGTTTAAAAGGTTGATATGGGTGAAGTTTTGTTGATCAACAAGAGCTAGTCAAAGAAAAGTGACATTATTGATCGAATCACTTTTCAGTTAAGGATAATATGGCTGGAGCCTGGAAAAGCAGCCGGATAAGAAATACTTGCAAATGCAACGCTTTTGTTGCGCATAATCAACTTCATCTATGTGCTCTGACAGTGGATATATTGGCATGTTGCCGAAACAACCCTCTGGTTCATCTCTGAGCTTGTTTGATATATAGCCTAGCTAAAGCTTTCTGTTGTGTTTTGATAGTATTGGGGTGATACAGATCGTTTCAGCATCGCTGCCGCATGGATATGAGAGGCAAATAATCTCCCAAATTGAAACACGAGGTGCTCCAAAACCATGTCAAATAGTACTTGCATGATACTTTGCAGTCCCTGTAGTACATGATCTGTGTGAACAAAACGAATCACTACTTAAATGTAAAATTTGGTCTTGAAAGGAAACCTGAAACATGAATATGGCATAAATTTGGAACTTTTTTGTACCATTACAGACAACACGGGTGTTACTACATCATTGATTTGAAACTACTCCCAGCGGTTTGAGGAGAAAGAGAGTGCATTGACAAAGGCGCAACGACGTTTACAGTCAGGTTTCATTCCAAAGGGTACTGGTGTCATTCCATTCTCTGTGTCCCTCCATCCCTCGGCTACCTTGGTATTTCTTGTGCCGTTGCATTTTTTGCTATCATATCCCGCCCACAGCATCGCTTCTACTACATCCGACTGTATGTACAGTACACCCAAATCTAAAGACCTCCGGAAAGGAAATACTGCTTCCAACAACAATTTCAGGCTCTAGATTACATATTTCTGTTTGAAATAAACTGATGGTCCCTATTATCGAGCCAGTACCTCTTGGTCTCCATCCCCTTTCCTTGCACTACACCTTTTCCCGTGGCCCGCAAAAAGACCTCTTCCCCTTCTAATGCGCAAAAAAACAATTTTTCCCACAAACCGCAAAAACTGCGTCGCGTTTCAGATTCCGTTGAGGGCGTTTCTTCTGCAGCAGGCAAGTTGTTGTGTACCGTGCTGATTGTGAGCATTTGTTCTCTGTATCAGGTGAAACAGTGGTTGGTCGGAGGAAATGACGGGTCGAGGGCTTCATAGACATTTAGATCCCAGTCCTGTGACGTATGAAATTGTGAGTAATGACGAGATGGAGACGGATGGCGACAGTGATGTGGTAGAAAACAGCAATAATAATGCTAGTACGGCTGATAATGGAGATAATGACGATATTACTGGTGATGATATCCAGATTGTTGGAACGAGGCATGTAAACAACAGCGGTTCCAGGCTTCTAGACGCCGTAAATCGTGGACGGCGCTCTCTTTCGTCAGGACCGCTCCGAAATGATCTTGTGAACAGTAGCAATTCTGCTTTTCTGAGTACAAACGCCAGTACAAGCTCAAACAACACGCCGGTGATTGAAATTCTCTCGGAAGAAGAAGGAAATGATGGAATTGAAACTCCAGTTTCTAATCCAGCTCAAAATCATCAGCGTCAAAACCAGACCGAATATATCTTCAGAGATGAGGATTTAAACGAAGATGAACTGATCTATGACTCTGAAGAAAGTTTGCCATTAAGAAACTGGAATACACCACAGAATGATACAAGCGTAGTTAGAGAGTTTTTTAGCCGACATAGTGCTTTTGCTGATATTAATGACGGGAATGTAAGAGAAAGACCGAGCCGTCAAAGAAATGAGAGCCTGTTTTTGACGGACGACGACAATAATGACTACTTATCAAATGGATCCAATTCCAATAATAACCCTAATATTCCGGCTGCTAGTGTTGTGGATGATGATGATGATGATGATGTGATTTTGACTGGATCTAGGGAGGTTCCGGATATCGAATTTGTAAGAGAGGCACCGGCGCAGTCGCCAATCACTCGAGAACCATCACGTGGATTTCATTTGTTTACACCAGGAGGTCAAATATTTGTTCCTGGTGCTCCCACCCGGAATTTAAGATCCCGTGGTGTACATATCACGGAGCCTCCTACTCCCTCGATCCTGAGACGTGATGTACCAAATGCAGAAGTTCAAGCTGCGAGACGGCAAGCCACTATGCGTAGACGGCAAGAACAGATCCAAAGGAGATTTTTCAACGGTGATTCAACTTCAGCAATTGAGTCCCTTTCTGTAGGAAGAGATGACACAAGCGGGTCAGATTCAATGACTTCAAGATTAAGGCGAAGGCCTACTATCCAAAGTAGAAGACACAGGTTACAAAGGAGAATGGATGCGTATGTCCGATTATATCGAGACCATTTTGATAATTCCCCGGTAATGATACCTAGAGAAACATTGAGAGTTAATGAAATTTTGGCAAGACAGGGTCAGTATTTATTCAATGGCGAAGGTTTGTACGATTTTGGAGATGGGAGTTTGGTGAGGGAGACCGAAGCGTTTACAAGTGCGGGCAGTACTGTAAGAGCTCGTCGTAGTGGAAGATCAAGTATTCTGGACATGATGAGTATTGACCAGGACTCTCTTAGTAATAGGGAAGATATTCCTGATACTATTATGAGGATGATCCAGATGAGGGAACAAGAAGCCGAAGACGAAAGAACACAAAGCCGGTCACAGGTGGCTGAATTGGAAAAAGTGAAAAAATCAAAAGATGGTACAATTCCTGTTGAATTAGAAAAGTTTTTTACATGTGATTTGGGTAAAGAAAGTCACTGTGATGTATGCGTCTTGTGTGGTGTTGAATTGTTAAAAGGTATACCAGAAGATTATAACACACAAAGGGAAAATATAGAAATAGACACATTAAAAAATAACTTGATGAAGTTGATCAAATTGAAATTTAAATCGCCTTATATCTATTTTAAAAAATTCAATGAAATTGATATTGGGTTATCGAAAAAAGTCTTTGTGCGAAACTGTGGTCATGTCTATTGTGGAAGGTGTAAAAGAAATATAATGACATTTAAAAACATGACTGTTTCTGAGAGGAAGAGAGCTATTGGGAAAAACAATAATAAAATGGAAGATAAATACCAGCCTTCGGACACAGATTTTAGTAATGTCAAATTCACCTCACAGTTGACATGTGCAGCCGAAAAATGCACAAAAAACCTTTCAAATATTGATGGATTTGTGGAGTTATACCTTTAACTGGGTGAGATATGTTTGTTTGTTCAAACTGGGTTTTATATAGAGGAGTTTACATTTATTATTTTATAAAGTACACGTAAACCAAGTAATAAAGAATAATGAAATTAGAGGCCGATTGTAAGAACAAAGGTGGGTTTATGGATACTATCTACTCAATCTTTAAGCGGTTTGCACGTGAGCAACCCTATCATTCGCTTTTATCCTTCTGTATTTGCGAAAAATGCTCACTGTCTTCCAATTGGCTTCACTTCAGCAATTATATATGCATATGTTGCTTCTCTTAGACCAGCCGCTTTCGCTATACAGTTAAGTTAAGTTAATTCACTCTACGGAATGCGTGTCAAACGGTATGCGTCTTCTGTTTCTATTGTAAATTCAAACTGCTGAACTAAGTTACAAATTAACCAGCCTTCAATTAGCAAAAACTATGCAATTCTTCTTTCTTCTCTTTGCTATCTTGTTACCCCTAGAAAACCTTCTCAAAGAGCTTTCATGCTATTTGTGATATCAGCCACCCCATAAATATGCTCAGCCACCTCCAGATGTATCAGCCGCGTATTTAACGTCTTTTGTGGCTGCAACGGATAAGAGGACGAAGAAGGACAAGGACAAGGACGAGAACAAGAAGAACCCGAAGAACACGAAGAACAAACAGCGTACTAAACAATGAGTGTGAGGTATAGCGTATGTTTTTACCAGAAGTTTTTGTGTACATGAATAGATACTAACCTTTCTTTTTGCTCTTTTCCCATATATCATCTAGACACTGTTAATTATTGCCGGTATGATTGTAACCGGTTCGTTGAACTCTATTTTAACCAAATACCAAGACATGCAATGTGTTGAAAACTGCAATGACGTGTTAGATGCAGTTTATTTTGACCAGCCTGTGATGCAAACGTTGCAAATGTTCATTGGGGAGATGTCTTGCTGGTTAATTGTGTATATTCTCAAATTCAAGTCACGCAAATCTGCAGACGAACCACTTCTTGAAACTGTCACTGACAAGCGGAAACCGTCTGGGCTTGATTCTTTCATTCTTGCCATACCTTCAACTTGCGACTTGCTAGGAACGACGCTCATGAATATCGGCTTATTGTATGTACCGGTCTCGATCTATCAAATGACTAGAGGTTCGATTATTTTGATTGTCGGACTGATGTCAGTCATCTATCTCAAGCATAAAATCAGTACGCTTGAATGGATGTCTTTATTTGTAGTATTTCTGGGTGTCTTCTTTGTTGGACTAAGTGGATATCTAAAGGATAATGCCAAAATAGAGACTATTGGTGAAGAATCTTCAATCGATATTGTTGTCGGTATGACTCTCATTTTTACTGGTATTATTATGACCGCTGTTCAATTTGTTGTTGAAGAGCATATTCTCTCATATTTGGAAATTGAACCGATTGAAATTGTTGGTTACGAAGGTACTTACGGTACGCTAGTGACACTTCTCGGTATGTTGATTGGTCAGGTTGTTTCTGGTAAGGGTTATTTTGATATCTACAGATCATTTTCCGAGACCATTTCTAATCCGACAGTTTTATACTGTTCTCTGCTGATCATGCTTTCAATTGCCATTTTCAATTATTGCGGTATTACCATGACAAAACTCTTGAGTGCGACATCGAGATCGACAATCGATACGACTCGTACTTTGCTGGTCTGGTTAATTTCGATGTTTTTAGGTTGGGAATCTTTCAATTTCTTACAACTGTTTGCGTTCTTTTTATTGGTTCTCGGAACACTCTCATTCAATGGCGTCATCCAGCCAAAGAACTGGGCCTTTGTTCCTAACTGGCTCAAAGATCTTGAGTCTGATATTCACACCTAGTTGCAAACTCAACGGTACACCGACTGAACCTGGCGGATTCTTGGGCTTTATAATGGCTTGTTGCATTAAAGCGCATGCTATCTGTATTACGTAATGACGGGTGATTGAATCTCATATAAAGTTTACTCTATCTGTCTATCTACACATATATATCTATACATATATATCTATACATATATATGTATCTATACCATGTTTCCCAACACGCTGACCAACATGTTTTTAATCGTAGTTTCTTCAACCCCGTGGTGGTAACTTGTAGTCAACGGAACGGTTGAGTCGATACTTCTTGTGCGCTTACGTAACGTTTGAAGATAAAGCGAAAAGTGTGTGCGCAGACGCTTCAATTGAACTTTAATAGGACAGCAGTAAAGGCATAATAGGAAGGGCCCTGAAGAACGAGAAAGACCATAAGTTATCATATCACCATGTCAGAAGGCCAACAGAGATTGTTCAAATTTTCCTTACCATTTCATATGAATCATCATTCATTGCAGTCATTTGCAATGTACTTATCTGGTATTTTTTACTCTATTGGATTATGGTTAATGATTGATGCGTCCATTTTCAGTAAAACTATCAATGCGTCTGTGGTTCATGTTTCCCTAGTTGACTGGATTCCATTTGTATGCTCGACTTTAGGTATGATAATTGTAAATTCGTTGGATAAAGTACAGTTGGTTAATGCCAATGGTCACGGTGGGTCGTTTGGGGATACCAATCTTCAATTTCAAGCGAGAATCATATTATTTATTGGGTTCAGTTTGTTAGCTATTGGTTTCAGTGGTAGTATTTTAATCGTCGTGCTCAAGTTTATAATCAAAGGTTTTACTGAAAATCCAACAATCAGAATGGGTACTGAGAATGTTGGGGCCAATATGTGTGTTATGATCAGTTGTGTCATTTTATGGATTGTTTCAACAATCGAACAAGACAACTCCTTGTCATTCTAAACAGAGAGCGGTTTGACGGTTCGGATTTGTTCGATAGGTGATCCCTGAGAGTTTCATTATCAGTATATATAACACTATATATAAATCATTAAAAAAAGAGAGATTGGAAGTAAATGTTAAAATGTAAGAGGTGAGATGTGAGACGTAAATAACGAGAGAGTGCAGTAATGTTGACTAGCAGAGAATTCTATAGTTTTGCAATTCAATCGTTTTGGAAACGGGATATTTCCATTATTTAAATCTTTTTCTAGTCTATTTATCTTCCTATGATCTTGGAAGTATATCGTTGATGAGTTTACCAAATGTTCTCAATTCGTAGTCACTAAAATTGAATAACAGATTATCTACTTTAAAACTGTTTGGATTTGTCCTCGAATGACTTACCACATATTTGACAGACTTAATTTCGTCAAAGAATTTATGGGCCATGATTTGAGTAGCATTGAATCTTTCTAATGGATCATACACTAGAACCTTCATCAATAAGTCGATTGCATCGGCGTTGGCATTGAAGAATACTTTAGAAAATCTGGACTCGATTGTGGAGGAATAAATTTTATGTGAATACATTGGGCCGTTGTATTGAGGATTCGAAGTAAATATGAACTTTTCCGACGGTGGGCCTAACAATTTTGTAATTTCCCGTAATTGTAGCATTGGTTCTTGACCTTGGAAAACAGGCTTTTGCATATACATCTCTCCCATTACACATCCGAGCCCCCATATGTCGATCTTGGTGGTATAGATACAACATCCTACAATTAATTCCGGGGCTCTATAGTATCTTGAACAAATGTAAGAAACCGATGGTTGATTGGATTCTAAGATTTTGGCCGATCCAAAATCACAAATCTTCAACAGTAGATTGTCTGGATTGATGAGAATATTGGAAGGTTTGATATCTCTGTGACAAATATTGAAAGAGTGCAAATAATTCATGGCCCTTGCGATCTGAAACGTCAAAATTTTGATGTGATCCTGGGCAATATTCATTTTACTCAAATAATGGTTCTTAATCTCAGATTGCAAATTGCAAGGTAGACATTCCATGGCAAGATGCTGATAAATTCTGTTATTGTCGTCTTTGTTGGGATAATTGTAAAAATATTTCAAACAGACAATATTGGGATGGTTGGTCTGTTTCAAGATTTGAAGTTCTCTTGATTTGTATTCGGTCTGAGCTGGAACCTTCTTGATAGCAAATGGGCCAATCCATACATCCTGTGGAGAATTTGGCTCAGACAGAGCATTTTTCAAATTGGCTTGTAAAACTGTCCCGAAAGCGCCTTCACCAATCTTTGTTATTTCTTGGACAAACATCGGACGTGTGATTCCAGACGTATTACTGGTGACATCTTTGACTAGATACTCGGTCGTCATATGGAATTGGAATTGTGTGGGGATTAATGGGGGGGTATATCTTATAGCAGTGGCAGTCGCTATTAATCTTCAACGAACTTAAAGTCCTGTGCTGGCCGCAATCAAAAGAAACTTTTGTTCCGTTGTTATTAATAGCAATGAGACGGTCGAAAAACAAAAAAATATTTTCCTCAACTGAATTACGTCAGTCAAAGCTGATAGGTTCCAGTGAAAGTACTGAAGCAATAGACGTGATATGGTGGAGTAAACAGAAGGGAAGAGGGTATTTGTGTGTATTATACTTGAAGCGTTTGAACTGTTTAATGGCTTGGATGAAATCATTTCTAGTAATACAGTTAAGGAAGATAACTTGGGATTACTACCTCTTTAGAAAGAGGTAGCAAAAAAGGAATAGCACCGGTTGGTTTCGATCCAACGACATCAGGGTTATGAGCCCTGCGCGCTTCCACTGCGCCACGGTGCTTTTTATTGGCATTTTAAAGCCTGGATCGTTTATACCCAGCCATGAAAACAACAAAGACGATCGACGAGTATAGACTCTGGGTGAAAACCCGTATTTTTTTTTAATTTTTATACGTTTGCACATCAATTTTCCCAGATCTTATCTTTAATGAAAAAAAAACATGTCAATAGAAATTTTACATCATAGATATATGGAACATTCTTCCTTACTACTCAAAGATGTTCAGTCGATACTCCCACAAACAACCGCTAAGATTCCTTTCAAGACCGAAGTTCAAGTATTATTCAACATTAGATCCATACAATGAAAAAGTTAACAAGGCTAGATTCGATTGTGTTGAACAACTGAAAAAGGTGGATCCATCAACGTTACTTATTTCCAAATTTTATCCAGATTACATCCGGGATTCCTTCCTAGCATTTAAATCTTTTAATTTAGAGCTATCTAAAATTTCGTTTGCTTTTCAACCAGGAGCCACTGATAAGTCTAAAGAGTTCAATAATTTGAAATTTACCTTTTGGTTACAACAACTGGACAAAATCCGCAGTCTCAATATTGGAACAGCTCCAGATCTTATTCCTGATATTAACGAACCATGTCTGATACTTTTATCTGATGTAATTTTAAAGGATCTCCAATTTGATATGGGTATGTTGAGTCAAATGGTCCATAGTCATCAGCATTTTTATAATACTAATTCCACCAGCGGATTTAGAAACCTGAATGAAATGTGTTCATTTGGTGAAGGAACTCATTCTCAAATCAATTACTTAATGCAATCTGTTTTGTTATCACCACAATTAACGGGATTCTCGAGTTTGGGTGTCAAAATCCTTCAATTGCCAGACTCTAACGAATTGAGAAATTTGTTAACTGACATATCTGCACATCTAGGTCAATCCACTGCAATTGGATCTTTCATTGTGGGACTCAAATATTTTGCAACAAAGAAACAATCTTTAATGTTACCTTCTGATACTCTTACCAAATACAGATTACCAGAGGAGCAGTGTTTGAGATATTTACAAGATCCTTTGAATAACAATTACGGTAATACCAAAGAGCTATTGAAAAATGCCATTTTTGATACTGCAACTATGGCCAATGATCATATAATTACGGCACGTTCCAAATTATCGACTGCAAAAGAATTAGTTCAGAGTTTGGTATCTCAAAGTAACAATGCATCTATGATGAGCTTATTGAAAAAGGAAAAATCACAGTTTCCTGAATGTTTCTATTTGCCTTATCTATCAGGTTTACCAACAGTATTGTTCCTGGAACGTCTAGAAAAATACGATTTTGATATCACTCATAAAAATCTTGCCACCAAGGAATGGAGACTTGCATTCCGTGCCTGGAGCAATGAAAGATCACACACTATATAAAACTATAAGCTTGTCTTCAGATATAATGTATATAGAACTTTTAGCATAACTACGCCACTTCCTCATACGCACATCTGTTCTCGGGGTTTTTGTATAAGACCTTTTTTTGTTAATTACAGATAAAGCCATGCTGGAAAGTGACGCCAGTGAAATCGGCATGGCCATATTTATAATGCCATTGCAATGCAGCAAAAACTAAATAAAACTGGCTGCCTAAATGTAGTATTTGCTAATTTCTTTGTTTATTCACGACATCTTTTTATTTTTGCCAGCTTTCATGTTAGCTGCATCTGCATTTACTGTAAAGCAGCTTGCATTATCGAGACTGCTTTCATGCTTTTCATATTACTTTACGATAGAGCTACTAAAGGGGCTGTTTTTGTTTTTTTGAAGTTTTAATACAGAAACTCATAAGACCGTTAATAAAGCTACCCAACAGAGCAGTAAAGCCGACAGGTGCTATGGCGCAATAAGGCAATTCACCAGGCACTTCGTGGCAATATTAACAAAAACAATGTCAAAAAACTGAAAAGAAAGTAATCCTATAAACACATAAAACATGCTACTGAAATATATGACTTTTTTAATCTTTAAGAGACCCGACCCGAACATTGGATCTAGTTTTGATGTCGATGGCACCGTTTGCCAAAGAATGGCTTTTTTCAAGCTGAACTTATCCGCACACAGGCGCTCTCTCCGTACACAAGATCACACAAGAAGGTCTCATTGACACTGCGTTATAATGCCTGATGACTGAACCCTCCTACAAGACTTCCCGCCACTAAAGCTTTAACTCTTTGCTAATAGCCATGAAAAGACAAAATAACAAGCCCATCTACATCTACATCTACATTTTTTGTGCTTGCATTGACGTCATAGCAAATCAGTGTCTGGACGGTCTATTTTCCCACTTGCTTCTCTCTTTTTAGCGGCAAAACCCATTTAGATCAACATCAAACCTCAAAAACAAATACACGTGCTATCCATCCTTTCGAGCTTCTCACAGAGTCACAATAATCACCCTTGCTGCTCTCTTGTGAACAACAGAATTTGGGGGCAGGGGGGTTGCTCTGCTTACGCAATAAATAATGTTTAGCGAAAGTTTTTGTTTTTGGACAAGTCACAGCCAAGAAGAAAACAGATCAGTGGAGTCTGAGTTTAATAACATCCCTTCTCTGTCGACATGGATTCTGCTAGCTCAATGGCGGCAAAAACAACGACTCATGAAGATGGAAACCAGATTCTGGCAGATCCTTTGGCGTTTGTCATTCAGGAATGCACATTTATTCTATCGGCCATGAGAAAGACAAATCAGTCCTCGAGTTCGCCATTCACGTCGATTTTGTTCAACCAGTTTTTAAACGACAATACCAGCACTGCCACATATCCAGAGCTTCAAAATTTACATTTATCGAACGACCAATCGAAGAATTCTAAATTCAAAGATGAAGATCCTTTCGTATCTAATTTCGTCGAGTTGCGCTCGATTTTAATGGATATCAATGATTTGAATGAAATTAACATCTTGACGTTGTTACAACCCTTCTTGCTAGTTATCAAATCACCTTTAACTTCATGCCAAATAACAGATCTTACTGTGTCATCTCTATCCAAATTTTTCAACTATCATATAATCAACATGTTTCACCATAACACAATTCAGGCCGTGTCCCAAATAATTTCAACTTTAGCCCATTGCAGATTTGAAGGTTCCGACCAAACACAAGATGATCTACTATTAATCAAGATTATTCAGCTCTTGGAATCGTTGGTGCAATCGGAACTAGGGGAAACATTAACCGATGACTCAATGTATGAGATTATCTCTACCTGTTTCTCGTTAGCGATCAACACCAGAAGAAGAGACATGCTCAGAAGTGCAGCAGAGAATTCTTTATTATCAATTACTGCAGTTGTGTTTTCAAAATTGAAAAAATTAGAATCCAAACCGGAAATCGACCATAATACCAAGAGTGCCCAATTGGAATTCAATAACGACGGTTCCTTGCCTAAAGATACAATTGGCGGTTCGACATCGACTCCTCTTCCAGAGTCTCCTAATAATTCTGTTGAAAACATCGACACATTCACCAAAAGTGAAGACGAAGAGAAGCCAAAGGAACAACATGCGGAACCGGTGAATCAAGCAAATCAGCACACCCCAATGACAGAAGAAGAATCTGATCATATATCAGAAGACGAGCCAAACACTCCATTGTCTAATACACTTGAAATACCTGATAAAGACATGGACTTATCGCCTTACGGTATTGCTTGTATGAGAGAGTTTTTGAACCATACGCTTGAAATTTTACTTCCTGAGAATAGATATAGGTTTACTGAAAGTACAAAGGCTCTAGCATTGGAGATTGTCATTAGAATCATAGAAATATCTGGAAATCACATAACTAAACACCAGCAACTGTTTACCTTAATCGCTGATAACTGCTGTCATCATCTTGTTCAAATCATTCAACATAACGAGTCGACCGTCTTGATTGGTTTGTCGTTGAAGTTAGTTTTATATTTTTCGTTAAATTTCCCTAACGCTTTGAAGATCCAATTGGAATTGATTTTCACCACAATTTTTCAACTGATTATCAACGACACCTCCGTGATTAATGGTGATTTAAACAAATACAATTATTTGGTTTTTGAAATGACGAAGAAGGGAAAGTTTGAAACCAATATTCTGTCAGAGGAAGAATTCAACAAGCTGAAAAAAGAATTTGATACAGGTAAATCTCAACAAATGAAGGAATTCTTTATTGAGGCCTTTTCTGTCCTATGGTGTAGATCACCATATTTATTCATAAACCTGTTCAAGTCTTACGATTGTGATTTTGACAGATCCGATTTGTCCAGTCTATTGATCAGATTATTATGCAGACTCTCATATTCTGATTGCTCGCTACTTATATCAGGAAATGTTCCACCAATGTGCATGGAAGGTTTGCTGTCCTTTGTTAATGGAATTCACGAGAGAATCAAACTCAGCTCTAAAGAACAACCTTTGTTATCTACAGGCACCAAAATCAATCCATTGATCGAGCAATATATGAAAAAATCTGATTTCATTGAATGTGTCAAGAAATGGAACGAGAGACCAGAGAATGGACTCCAAAGTTTGCACGAGAAAGGCTTTATAAATGATCCAAATGACGATAAAGAAGTGGCCAAATTCTTACTGCTAAACTCAGGTCGAATTGACAAGAAGAAATTGGGTGAGCTGTTAGCAAAACCCACGAAATCAAATCTTTTGAAAGAGTTTGTCAGTTTGTTGGATTTCAAGAATTTGAGGCCCGATGAATCATTGAGATTATTGTTGAACTATTTCAGGTTACCAGGTGAGGCGCAGCAAATTGACCGTATAGTTTCAACATTCAATGATAGATACATTGAATGCCAAGACACTGATGAAGAAACAGAGAGCGAGACAGGGACTGCAACTGAAGAGGAAGAAGAAAAGGTGATTCCGGATTCTGATGCAATGTATGTGCTATCCTTTTCAATTATTATGCTAAATACCGATTTACACAACCCCAACGTCAAAAAGCCTATGACGATTGAAGATTATCAGAGGAATTTGCGTGGTTGCTATAAAGGCAAGAATTTCCCATCTTGGTATACTGAAAGCATGTATAACAGTATCAAAGAAAAGGAAATTATTATGCCAGAAGAACATAAGGGTACAGCCAAATGGTTTGAAACATCATGGGGATCTTTGGTTGCCGAACAAGAAAGTAAAAGGAACAGTCACGAGCATGAAGGGTTCACTCAAGAATTGTGGATATCTGCAAATGGTATGTCTAATAAAGATTTACTACAGTTTGACAAAATATTGTTTGAAAAGCACTGTAAGGATCTTATCAGTTCTTTTGTGGTCATGTTTCAAGATGCCACACATGATAATATCATTACCAAGATGATGTCTATCGTTGAGAAATGTTCAATAATTGCCATTCATTTTGAGTTGGATGAGCTTGTTGATAAACTACTTGAAATCACGTCCAATTTGTCAACTTTGACAGGTGTCAGAAAATCAGATTACTTACAAGAACACACGGAGTATTTACCCGTTATTGAAATGAAAACGAGCAATGAAAGCTCCATATATGTCAGTGACTTATCTGTGTTATTTGGTCATGACTACAAAGGTCAATTGAGTTTGATTGTTTTATTCCGGATCTTGAAGCGCAACAATTACAAGGTTTCTAAAAGTTGGTTTCAAATTATGAAGGCTTTACTGAATTTGTTTGAAAATGGGTTGCTAGATCCAAACTTTTTTGCTGACTTTCAAAAGAAGCTAAATTTTGAACAATTGCGTAAGCCAAATGGCGAATATCAGATCAACCGTAGAGAAAATTCCACTAAGGACAGTGGATTGTTCTCGACGTTTTCATCGTATTTGAAAGGTTTATCCGATGATACACCAGAACCTACAGCCGAAGAAGTTGAATCTTCATTAGCATGCTATGAATTTCTTAATACCAGTGGTATTAACCAGTTGTTTTTGAATGTTACTAAAATAAAAGATAATGATAATATGAATAGGTTGGTTCAAATTTTACTTGCTCTTATTCCAATCAAGACCGAAAAGAATGAGAGATATTATATTGAAGAAATTTTAGTATTACTGGAGGTCATTGTCTGCTACTTGCTGCTTACCAAAAACCAGAAACTTATTTTACAAGTGTTGAATAAGTGTGACTTCATTTTGAATGACACCAAAGGTATCAAAATGTCAACATCCTGTAGAATTTTATCATATGAATTGTTATTGATTCAATCAGGATCAGAAGTGAATAATGATAGATTAGCAGCAACGATAAGCAAGATCTATTCATTTTCAGTTAACAATCGTGATTCTTTTATTAAACACGGTGTTGCAATTTTATTTCCACTTGAGCAATTGGCAATCATTGACGACTCATGGTGTAACAAATCAATTGCTTTCAATAATGAGTATTGGGTCATTATGAGAGCTTTTGCTTCTTCGCCTAAAAACACAGAAAACGTTTATAAATTCATGCTTTCCATAGTTGAGCAACATTCTAACTTGATTGAATATGCTAACTATATGGATGTACTTGGACTACTAGATGAAATTTCAGCTGTTGGAGCGTATGGTGCGCAATGGGAGCATGAATTCGATAAATTGATCGATAACGGATTGAAAGTTGACGAAAAAAACAATAAGAATCCTTATCAAGAATTGGTTAATATTGCGTCCGAGTCTGTCACATTGACCAGTAGATTGGACAAAGTAATTGAAGAAAAACATTTTGTGGAATCATACGAAGCTTCTAACAAAGACGATAAGATTTTACCATGGTACCCTCTAATTGAAGCGATTTCTCATCAATGTTATAACCCTTGCAGACAACTGAGAAGTTATGCCTTGAAAACGCTTCAAAACTTATTGATAAATAACGATAAAATACCGCTAAAGTCATTGTCATTGAAGCAGATTTTGGACGCTTCATGTTTGAGATTACTAGTTGAATTGATGAAACCAGAAGTGTGCGGAACCGATGTAAGAGGAATGATTAAGACTCAGCATGATGTTCTAGGTTTAGCATGCAAGCTCATTTTAAACTACGATTTTGGAACAGACCTTCAAAGTGTAGTGGAAAAAGTTTTTGCAATTGGAAGTCAAATGTTACAGAAAAACAAAGTTATTTATCCTAATTCTGGACATGACGAGGAAATAATTGAAATTTTACGCAATGTCTTGATGATCAAAAAGGGCGATTTAGATTTGGTGAAATTGAAAGGGTATAAAATGGACGGAGGATTGAAGAAGCTGGTAGAGGAAGTTTCCACTGAAAGTTCATAGAATTGAAATTGATTAGAAAGCTGATATAACTAAGTGTATGTTTTCTATCTAATGATTATATTGAAACCGTAGCTGAAGGAGTGTTTTTCATGGCTGCAATTTCTAGCATTGTCAATGTATTGAATATCACTCTTATTCCCGCCGAAATTTTACGTAATTACTATATAAAAGTATTTAATTATGTTTAAATGTATCATGATCTATCTGGCAATCGGATGCAATTGTCAATTGGTTGAATGAAGCCTAGTCTATTTGAATAGACAAGGGCGTCGAAGAACGCCATGTTTCGGTGTTAGGATACTTCCGTTCGCTTTCATGCAGTTTTTGACTAATCTGGAGATAGCCTTTTCCTCAATAATAAGTTCCTTTTATAATAGGAAAATGCCATGGATCCATGGATTTGATTTCGGAAGGCATGGTTACTACTGTTTGAGGTGGGGCATTATCAACCATTTTATATGACGCAGTGTATGATTTTTTATAGTTACAATGCTTTGCAACTGTATTTTACTAAAGAAAAAAGCGTCATTATATGAACTTTCATACGGTAACACCCAAATAACCAGTTTAAAAGCGCATCATTCCATTCCATGAGGGTTCACTTTAGTCTTCTATTAAAAACAGTACCAGTAAAGGTTTTAAAAACCGTCTGTTTTCTTGCTATATCTCAGATATAGTACAGCACTTCTTCATGTCCGAGTTCGGCTTATACTATCATCTTCTGATTATTCTAACGACAAAACACCACAAATGCACATTTTTTTGTGCAACATCCGTTAATTTTAACCCTATCACTCTGCTTTCATGATACACGCAGTATTACTCTTTGAATACCTTTCTATTTGATGTTCATGGACTACAATCAAGGTCTTCACAATATTACGTAACATTTTGCTTGGTCCTCCTTTTTCCTAAAAAAATTTAACATGATTTGGGAAGTTTCCTTATTAAGGAGTAAGCATAGACGTCAACCGTTATCTGTTTCCAATTCTATAACAAATGGATCAGGGGATACCGAATGATCACGATCGAACAGAGAAACAAAATTCTTCTCAATCTGGTTTGAGCAATCGATCAACACAGCTTGTTTCGGCTACTTCAGCAAGTATTCGAGCCGTATTATTTCAGTTGACATCGATTTACATAAGAACACCAGCCAAATTGTTTCGACCTGCCAGATTTGATTATTTGACAGTTTCTAGAATGTTGCTTTCAAAGGAGTTGGCAGGAAAACCATATAATTTTCTTACACATTCAAATATCGCATTACTGTATAAGTCCGTGGAGAGACTAGGATGGAAATTTATACCTGATCAAGTGATACCTCCAATCATTGCCAACTGTGGGGTGGGCATTGTATTATACTCTACATATTTGACATGCTTGCAATATTTTACAATGAATAGAGGGTGGAAATGGACACTTAATGGGGTTTCAGCCGGTGAATCCCCCAGCTGGTATTCATGGATGTTATCTTTCTACGATTCCTTCAGAGCTGGTTTGATTGCTGGTGCTGTGAGTAGTATTGCGGCAAGTCCCATAGATGCATTATATTCTAGATTGAATTATGCAGAATTAATTCACAGTAATGTCAAAGATGATGGAATATATAAGTATGCCTGGAAAAAGTTGAAAGAAATTGGTATATTTGGTATATTTGCCGGATTTTGGCTAAATATGCTGAAAGAAAGTATTGGGTTTGGTCTTTACTTTTCAATTTTTGAGGTTATTAAAACTAAAGGTTATGCCACCACCAAAAGCGTTGTAGATTGGGTTGATCATATTAGAGGTTACGAAGGAACTGACATTGAAAATAGGAAATCGGCAAGGGCATTACAACTGACTTTTGTATTATTTGCTGGTGCATCAGCGGCTACGGCCCTCATTGGCGTACAATATCCATTTAATAAAATTCAAAAGATCCATTTAGCGAGATTGGAAGCACTTGATATTTTCAATGAAACAAACAAAATTCAAACATCTAAATGGTTCAAATTGTATTATAACTCATACAAACAAACTTTTGATATTCTTGTATCACGGAAACTTCGAACAACTTTGACTTGGCCAAGATTTATGTATAAAGGTTTCACAAGGTACACTTTAACAAGCATACCTGCGACATCTGTTGGATTGTTAGTATTTGAAATTACTAGACAAAAACTGACAATTGATTTACAGGATAGTCTTAATGATAAACTGAGCGCATAGAAAACAACATGTATATATTAAAAGAGACCCCTTTGAGTCTCTCATTTATAAATTTGGTCATGCATAAAAAATGACTCCACTAGATAGACTAAGCGGCTGATAGCATCAGTGAAAGCATTGCATTAAGCGACATGTAACACTAGTTTTTAAAAGGGAAACTGGTGCCATATTTATACGAGCATGAAAAGCAATGCTCAGCACAAAATGTAATAAAAGCAATGCTCAGCAGGGCAGGACTGATGTTCTCCGAGGGTAAATGCTCAGCAAAACCAATTTTCAATATATTAGCTCTCCTATAAATACGGGGCTATTATTCCATATTCTGTGCTGGTCTTCAGGGTTGGCTTTTCTTTTGTTTGTCACATTAAAACATGAAAAGCATCACGTCAAGGGGTTGCCGATACTTGTAATCTTACCCGATAAGTAACGGGTCTACTACGTAAAAAAGACAAAAATCAGCTAATTTTATATTCTGCTACAGGGGAGGATCGCCATCTGCTTTTGTCCCTAAAGCTACTAAATTATGAGTGAGTTTTCATATGAATCAAAATTTCTCAAAAAAAACCAATTTGACTTCATTTAATGCATTTCAATATTTGTAAACAACTTTTAATGTTTTATGTTCTATAAAGCACGCAATCGATCATACAATAGAAAAATATAACCTAAAAACTGACAACAAACACTTAGTTAAATTTCTTTTCATAAGCAGCCCAACCCGCTTCTTGATATCTCTTAGATTGTTCAACTGGATCTCTACCATTACCATATAAACCTCTACCAACAATGATAATATCTGTTCCAGTTTTAATCACTTCATCAACGGTTCTATATTGCTGACCTAATGCATCTCCTTTATCATCTAATCCAACACCTGGAGTCATAATGATCCAATCAAAACCTTCATCTCTACCGCCCATATCTTGTTGTGCAATAAAACCAATGACAAAATCCTTGTCAGATTTTGCAATTTCAACGGTTTTTTGAGTGTACTCACCATAAGCAAGAGCACCTTTACAGGAAAGTTCGGCAAGCATCAATAAACCCCTTGGTTCGTCAGTAGTTTCCTCAGCTGCTTGTTTGAGACCAGAGACGATACCGGCACCAGTGACACCATGAGCATTTGTAATATCAGCCCAAGAAGCAATTCTGAACACACCAGATTTGTATTGGTTCTTGACAGTATTACCAATATCAGCAAATTTTCTATCTTCGAAGATCAAAAAGTTATGCTTTTTAGCCAGTGCCTTTAATGGAATAATAGTGGATTCGTAGCTAAAATCTGAGATGATATCAATGTGTGTCTTGACTAAACAGATGTGTGGACCAATCTTGTCTAACATGGCCAATAATTCTGCAGTATTGGTAATGTCCAAAGATGCACAAAGGTTAGTCTTTTTTGCATCCATAATGGCAAACAGACGTCTTGCGACCGGTGAAGAATGTGAAATGGCTCTTTGTGTGTATGTAGCGGTACTCATTGGTGTCAATTGTACGTCTTTTAGACATATGTTGAAGTTTTTTTGATATTTTACAGATAAAAATTGAAAATTTTCATGCTGACGCTGGAGCAAGAACGAAATTTCGGATTTTTGCAGATATGACGAAAGTTGGTGATTGCATAAAAAGTGAACGCACAATAAAACACAAGGGAAAAATATGAACAAAAGAGAAATTAAATCTGTATTATCAAAAAGAAAGATTACTAATGTTAAGTAGGAGGATTAGCATAATCATCTTTGGATCATCTGCTGTTATTTCTGATATTAACTAAGAAACAAAGAACTAGTAGTTTCTTCATAATTCACAATTACGTAAATGATTTAGTCATCACGTGATCCACAACACAATTTTCGTCATAGAGTGTACCTTTTTTTTTTTCGAGGAACTGAAAAAATCGACGAAATGAACAGAAATCTTCAGTTATGGGACTCTGCCGTTCTCCTTCTATTAGACCACGATAAAACCATGGATCAACTTAACTACCAAGAACAACAACAATTTCAAAAAATTGTCGAACAAAAGCAAATGTCCGACTTCATGAGACTTTACACCTCATTGGTTGATAGATGTTTCAACGACTGTGTTCAAGATTTCACCTCTGAAACTTTGACTGACAGAGAAACCTCTTGTTTAACTAAATGTTCTGAAAAGTTCTTGAAGCACTCCGAAAGAGTCGGTACCAGATTCCAAGAACAAAATCAAAAGCTCATGTCTCAAATGAGACAATAAGCGGGTTGTCTCTCTGTATATAAATCTATAGTTGACCTATCATGCCTGCATGATATCATGTGTACTCATTTAATGAAGTTTTCTTATTTTACAAATACTATTACACAGCCCGAAATGACTAATCGAAAACATACATTCCCTGGACTAATTTTCCCACCAATTTAAGTATTAATAGACTCACGTAAAATTTCGTCCAACTTCTCCCATTCCTTCATCATGTCCATGATGTTGTCGTACACACCTTCCTGTGACATGTTGTTGTACATGATGGCATTTGTGAACATTGTTTGAATTTGCAGTTCTAGCTGTTCCAGACTGTCTATTGATCCATTTTTGATCTGCTTTCCAATAGTTTTGAGATCTACTGGTTTTTTGATCAAATCATAGTACAAAGGTTCATCATTGCTATTGACAGGTGCCAGAAAGATTTTAGAAAAGCGGTGAGAAGAAAGATTAGTTATTAATTGATGTGATACTTGTTGGAATGTTTTGAGTTTTTTAGAGTCCATATTTGAAGTGCTATGGCCTGTCATACTTCTGGTCTTTGCGCGTGTTTGTGGCGGAGTTTCTTCAGCCTCAGCTTCTGCTTCTGCTTCTGCTTCATCCTCAACCGCACTCTCATCTTGATCTTTAGTTACTTCGTATTTTACTTCCCGTGGATGGTCCTTAACTGGTTCTATTTCCTCCTCATTAGGATTAGTTTTATCATTCAAATCTTTGTGATTGAGTTGCTCTTCAGAAACATCTTCCTTATCATCTGAACCCAACTCTTGCGTAGTCTTGGAAATTTTCGCCTTTTTAATTCCCAACGTGTTCTCATCTACAGATTCCTCTAGCTTATGTTTAGTTGATCTTGTATTGTGAATAGGAGGTTCGGGTTCCTCAACCTCTTTTTGTTCCTCAGCTTCTCCCGTTATCACTTCATTAGTTTTTATATCGTTCAACTGAGGCAAGCTTGAAAGTTCTTCCCTTTCTCCAGAATTATTTGATGGGACATTTTGCTCCCCATTTTCCACCAACTTTTCATCCGCTGCTTCTTTTACTGGTTCCTGTCTTTCTTCTCCTTCTTCCGATTCAACTGCGCTATTCAATAGTGATGCATCCGCTTCTAGCTCGACAGCATTATTAACATCTTGAGAGATCTCAGTCGGTGCATTGTTTTCTTGCGAAGATTCCACCTTGTCATTGTTGGGTTGAGACTGCGCAAATTCATCGAGATTGGTAGTTCCTGAAGGTGCTAAGCCCAAAGTTTCTTCAACTTTTTGCTTTTCTTTATCAACTGAGTCGTCAACGACCATTTCATTACTATCCTTTTCGATATTCGTTTCTTCCTTCACAACTACATCATCAGCAGTTTCTTTCCTCAATGCGACATTTGTATCATTTTCATCCTTTTTACTCTCCACGTGGTCAGAAGCATCAACAAAAACATCTTTCTCTTCCTTGTCGGCGCTGACATTCTTCTTTTTAGAGGCCACATCTTGCAAAGCAGAGTTGTCGATTTTATCCTCTTGTTGTCCCTTAGAGACCGCAAAATTATCTTTGGTAGTAGGATCTTTGACGTGATCTTCCAGGGGAGGTGATAAGTCTGCCTTTTTATTCACAATATCTCCTCTCTTTTTCTTCAAATCTTTCAAAAATTCTTCATACAAAACACTGTCATCCATTTTTCCTTCTTCAATCTTTTGAATTTCGTCTTTTTTAAGCTTCCACTGACTCTCCAGCTGTTCAATTTCCGTCAGTGTCGTATTTTTATACGCATTTAACAACTTGATCAATCTATCTTTTACGAAATTTAGGTCAATCAACTTGTTGAGCTGGAACAACATCTTCTTTGGCACCTGTTTAATCACCTGTTCATTTTTATAATTCTCGTCCTTTATGGTCAATGATTCGGTCAAAATCTGAATCAACTGAACAGGACTAACGGGTTCTCTCCACATATTATGAGACGAACTCGAACCCGGTGGTGATGCAGAACCTGCAGTCGCAACCTTATTGCTGAAAAACCCGCTGATATCTAGGAAATCAAAATCAGGATTGACAAGTGGGTTGGAATTAATCATTCTTTGTAATTGGATGATATTGAAACTAACTTCTTTTTTCTCCTCTTGCTGTGCAGCAGCCATATACAGACTGTAGATGTGTTGTAAAGTTACAATTTTCTGTAATGGAGTGATCTTATCGTACAGCTCTTGCATCTCTTGAGCTGTGAACACTTTGGATTGCTTGGTCGTCTTTTCTGTTTTACTGTCACCACTCACTTTACTCATCTTCTCTCGCTCTTTATCTCCAGCAACGGTGTCACCCATCTTGGATCGGCTTCCTGCTCCTCTCCTCAGGGGGCGTCTTTATTCGGTGCCGCTAAACAACTTCACCAACAAGCTTTCGTCGCTTCAGCGCGCCAGTCACGAGGGAAAAAGTTTTGTGTCCCCACGGGCGCTCTTGCGATGCTGGGTGCATATTTAGGAGCAAGAGCTGACAATTCACAGGTAGGGAGCTGGGCTGAGAGAGATGGCCGGAGAAATTAGAATGTGATGCCACTTTGGTAAGAAAAGAAAGAAAATAAAAGCAAAGCAAAAAAAAACTTAGAGTAAAAAGAAAAAACAAGTATGTTCGGAAGTAGTTTGATGCAGTATACATTGTATTCGCATATTGTTCATGGAGAGCGATTCTGATTACATAATCATTGATTAATGAATCATTTTGCGCATTCATTAGTTACCAACGCTCACATGGCATCAGAAGTATAATGAAACAAGAGGAGTTGGCAAGGTTGTATTAAAATGCCGACAACACACAGACACTTATTCTGACCACATACAAGCTCCGAACGCCGCTCCGGCCGTTGGACCAGACATTTATTCTTCTGTGTACTTGCTATGTGAGCGTTACGTAAGCTCGAAGACGTAGTTAGAAAAAAAGATCCACCGTTTCCGATCTTTCTTGCTGAACCGTCTTTACATACTGAAAACAAAGCGTTATCGAGGATGAAACAGGAAGTTATTGACACAGAAGAGAAAAAAATAACGGAGTTCCAAATGCCTGAATACTATCCATTGCTTCCTGAGACCAAGTTGGCTCTTCGACAAGCTAATCCTGGTTCCAAACGAGTGTACTTTGATAAAATGGTTCAACCTTTCCTTACAGATCTTCAGACTTCATTGCTTTCAAATATAGATATTCGTCTCAAAATTGCAACACATCGTTTTAAATATGGCGAATACGATATGGACCAGTACCTTGAATCCAGAAACAAGATCTACGATCTCGTATCGAGTGAATTGTTTGAGGAGAATACATTAAATACCCAACTGATCAATTATTTTACCGCAAACGACGCATATACTCTTCTTTACTCTAAAGCAATTGCCCAATCGTCTGAACCATTAACAATAGATAGTCTATATAACGCGGAGAGAGAACCAGAAGATGCATCTAACAATAGTTCAGCAAACTCGTTTTCATTGGTATCGACATTTGATGATTTACTGAAAGCTTCTGAAAACTCCACAGATTCGGATCCTTCAGGTATCAATTTCAAGAAAATAGTCCGAAACTTGAAACAGATAATATTTGTAGCAGTATATCCTGAAAGACCGATTCCTGCAAGTTTAGAGTCAACCTCTGGAGGAGACGAAGATGACGATCTGGCTGTCGAAGGAGGTAAAATACTGTTAACATGTCCGATTTCCAGAGAAGTTTTCAAGAGACCAGTTAAAAATAAGAAATGTGGTCATACCTACGATTACGAAGCATGCTCCACATATATGAGATCCTCCAACCAATGCCCTGAATGTGGAGCAACTTTCTCGAAATCTGATCTTCTTCCCGATAACATCATGTCAATCAGAGTGCAGTGTTTTAAAAGGGACGAAAAGCTTGCAGAACTCATCAAAGATAAAACTGATGCAGATGTAGAGCAATTGTAATTATAGAAAGCTAAGAGGAAATGTGAACTCGTGGCTATCTTAACTCCATTTGAAGAATGAAGTATGGGATGTTTGATGAGATAAGACTTCATACCGATGCGTCAAACCGGCGGAGTACTCATGTATCTGCTTACTGAAACATAGATGAGAATTATAGTGACTATTTTCATGACCAACAATAGTGAATTTTATGTTAATAAAGCGAAAGCAATTGGTCGGTGATCAGAGGTAACTCCTTTTATACTAGTATATCGAACATGTCTCACAGGTTTTTGGTACCCTTTTCTCCTAATATCACATGAATGGCTCCACCAAGCTTGTTTGTTTGCTACTTGCGGCATTACCTAGTGTGACTATGATTTGAACAGCTGCAGGTGATATTTTACATTTATGATGACTTACTGCTACGTTGGATTTGGTGAGATAGCATCGTTGGAACTGAACGAAATCTCGCCGATTGTAAATCTTATTTATATTGTGTAGGTAATATTACTATTTTTTGGTTCAAAGCCACAATGGTTGCTTTTAAATGATCACCATAAAGTGGTCTTATCTGAAAATTATTATTTTAAAATATACAACAACTTAAATACATTAAGTCCAAACTATAAAATACAATCATGATAATGAATGATACGTTGGATAGTGATGATGCGTGTTTTATTTATAAATCATACCAGCACGAGGATGGCCAATAAGAGCCATTATCGCCCTGAATGATATTTCCCCGCTCTACCAAATAATTTAAAAGTTTCAACACTTCGAATGGTTCCAATAATGGTTCCATTCTAGCACAGAGCTTTGAAATCTTAACGCCAATATTGAAAACAATACTCCAAATCAAAACATATGCACATTTTCTGAATAACTTGTCGTTGAAATCACCATCCAGGTCAATCCAGATATAGGAACATGGTGCACCTGTTGGTTTTTCGACATTTTTAGGGCGCTGAACATTTCCTTTCTTGAAATGGGTCAATAGGAAATCGGATTCCAATTTACTACGGTCCTGAGCTTTCGTGTAATAACTTTTCAATTGTGACACCTTCTGATCAATTCTAGTCAAGGTAACATTTTCTTCAGCAATCAATGAAAAAATAGCCGCAAATGAACCACTAGCACATCTGTTTGATAACAAAAATCCCGTCTTTGTACTATCGACATCATCCAATATCTCTATAATCTTCTTGGCATTTTCAACAAAAGCATCGTCCATCTTACAATCTAGGATCAACAACAGCCTGTCTGTTAATGAAAACTTGATTTTCGATTCATCACCCAAAAATGCAATTGCCTTTTTATCTTCTAACTCTGTTAATGCTTTCGAATACAGCTCCTTTGGTATATCGGAGAAAAGTTGACGCACTTTGCTGCTACTGAACTTTTCAACCGGGGTAGCAAATAGTGCTTTCAATTTGGTCTTCGCAGTTTCAAAAATTGTTGGGTTTTCACATCGTTCTAATAACTCGTTGAATTGATCCTTCTTCAACGGATACATAAAGTTTTGACTAGTCCAATGCTGTTGTTTCAAAACCATGGAACCAGGCTCTCTAAACACTTCAATGCCCACTTCAGATTTCAACGGTTTGAAATACGAAGACCTGAAATTTTCGTCGTAGTTTTCACTAATTTCGTATTCGACTTTATTTATAAAAATATCCGCATCTGAACCTTTCCATAAGTCTAAGAGCTTGTGAATATTGTGATTATCCAAATCCTCAATCGTGACAATGCCCTCGGAAATTCCATCAAGCAAAACGTTTTCCCAGTTTTTCTTTGCTTGCAGAAGATTACTTTGACCTAAAATCTTTCGGCTTCTTGGCCACTGTCTTTTCAAAGTATCGATTGGATAAGAATCCTCAAAAACATCAGAGATTAACACCCAATCGATATTACCATTAGCAGATAACGACTGACTGATAATGATGGATTTGATCAACGTTAAAATATGGGTATTGCTGATTTTAATATAGGCACGAATCTTCTTGAAAGTTTTGGCGACTCTTGCAGCTCTGCCTTTACTTTTGTTCATTTTCTTACGTTTTCTATGATCTAGCAATGGGTTCAAAACATCATCAGTATCTTTGGCTTTATTTCTCCTTCTCCTGGTGACTTTAGATCTTGGTAGAAGATCACCGCTATCCAGACCAACAACTTCTTCTCCTTCAATTAGTGATACATCGTTCTCCAGTTCATTATCATTTCCAGCAGTTTCTTGTTCGTCTTCCTCAGAAAAGTCAACTTCCTCCTCCTCTTCGGAGGTTTCTTCCTTTATTTTCTTGAAAACAATTCTATTTCTCTTTCTTCTGTTCATCTGTTCAATATTCTTCTCGCTTATAGCTTTTGAAACATTTTCAAGCCTCTTATTCCAACGGTAAGATGGTTTAAATTTAACTTTTAGGTTAGAAACTTGAATCTTGTCAGTGAAAACACGCGACGAAGTTCTATTGCTATAATCCTTGGCTACTGACAATTTTTTTATATCCAATTCAGAGGGTTCATTCTTAATTGATGTGAAAAGTAATCGACCTGTCTCTTCATCCACTTTAATCTTGATCAGGTTTTTTGATTCCAAAATCTTTGCGTCTCTTTTGAGTGTTCGAGAATCAATAACATAGTCCAAGTTCATTGATTTAGTTAAAGATTGGCATAGATCAGTAGAACAAAAAACGCATTTTTTGGCGTCGATAAATTTCAGTAATTCTTTTCTACGATATTCTGGGCCATAGTCCAAAATCTCCATTTCTTTAACATTGTTTCGGAACTTCTTCTCGCCTCTAGGCTGAATTGTCTTCAAGGATTCATTATATTCTTTGACAAACTGCATTTCGAACTTCACTCTCTCATCGTATTGCTCCAAGTCCTTTTGTAATTTTCGACTGCTCATATTATAGGTGACCAGCCCATTTCTCGAAACGTAGTCACCACTAAACACTGCACGATTACCAAGCTTTAAAGAAAGCGATAAACCGAGTTTTCCGCCATAACCTTTTGATATGACATAAAATTTCTCCTTTTGATTATCATCCAACAAACTTATAAATCTCAAACGTCTCTCTTTTGCTATAGTTCTTGAATATTCACAGCAAACAGAAACCAGTGGTCGATTGACCGGTTCAATAGTGATGCTTTTTTCTTCCGGTTTAACATACTCTGGGTTCTTTCTATTGATATAGTTCTGAGTCTTGAACCTGTAAAATTTGTTTTTACCATTTTGAGACAATTGGCCAACAATAGAGTTTGGATTCTCCGGATTAGGTGTAGCTGTGGAGTATGCGTCAAGCAAATTATTTAACATTTTGTTGGTATAATCGCCATGAATAAATGTATCAATTGATGTAGCCATAATGCCTGGATTTTTGTCAACAAGAGAAAAGACCTGGTTAGGCAATGGAAAAAAACGATTCATCTTGGACTGAGGAATATCGTTTTCACTTTCATTTTCATTTTCATTGTCATTGTCATTGGCTTCTGGGTCATCTAATTCCGCAGTAGAGCTCAAGGCATTCAAAGCCCTAATTTTCTCGAAAAACTCTGACTTTTTGGTGGCATGTGGTATGTCTTTCAAAAATCTTATTGCAGGAAATAATCTCATCAATTCCGTATGCTCAACCTGAATATGTTCAATAAAACCGATTTTATTCAATAATCTTAGAATCGCATTATACTGTTTTACTTTGAATGTAGGAGAAATCTGTTTCAACTCTTCAAATAAATCAGATGTCAATCTGACCTTATCCGCTTCATTTTTAAGAGCACTCATAATGTATGTGATGACCGTGTATCTATCATAATGTTCGAATTCTTCATTGTTGGACTTCGCACTGAGCTCAGCACCGGGCTTGCAGAACCTGAAATGAGTCATATGATAAGTATGAGTACTATGAGCCAATACAGGTTTTTTCTCGATGAAAAAATTGTCCTGCAATATCTGCAATCTGGGGGTCAATGATCTATTATCCTGCCCCGATTCTTTGATTAAGATAGGCGAAGTAACTCCCGCTTCTTTGTGTTTCGCAATGAGTCTTAATAAATCGTACGGCATCTTACCTAAATTGTTATCGGCTTCAATCAACCCAGTAAGATACAAGGACTGGAAATTGGATGAAACTTTAATCTTGTACTTATCTTGGGCCTCTTTTTCCTGGAATATCTCAAAACCGGGCTTTTCCTCCAAAAGAGCGTAGCCATCCATGACACCTTTTACTTTTCCTTTCTTCTTTTTATCTTTATCAAGTGTCCATACCTCAATATCACGGTTCTGGGTCAACCAACTCCATAAAACCAGTTGCATGAATGCATCTACCGACGTTCCTACGTTCTCGTCAACAAAAGCCCAAAAATCATTGGCGCTTATACCGCCAAAGTCAGCAACAGCCAATGCATTCAGAACCTTGTCTAGCAACACGTCTGCAGTATCCATCATCCCAGTCTCTCTTTGGTATTAATGCGTTTCGGCCTCTACTCCGTATCCCTTCTCTCCAGAAGAAATTATAAAAACAAAAACACGGATCGGATCGTAGCAAACTCCACGAATAAAACTTTGTCGCGAGTTTGGGTGGAACGGTCAGAAAGCACGGTTAGAGTAAATGCTTGGCTGGGTCATGATAAGTATTTATAATACGTGACTTATGGTTTGATATTCTCCTACCGAAAATTGATATCAAAAGAAAAAAATGCACAACCATGTGTCTGCGTTAGAATGGGTTAGTTTTTTTTTAGTGAAGTTTTGCGTTGCGTATCCTTTTTACACGTACTATACATTATATACATTTAATACTACATTAGAACGACTTCCCCTTCTGGGCCCAATACTCTCTGCGGTTCTCTTTGGCGACTGCGGCAGCGGCAGAAACGGGTTTTGCTGGATCATAGTCGTCATCTGATTCGCTTTCTGAAAAGTCTGGTTCCTTGTTTGCGGCGAGAGATGGTGTATATTTATTGTCACCTTTACCTCCATCGTCGTTTTCGTTTTCGTTTTCGTCGTCGTCATCATTGATTCCTAGTAGTTCCGCCTGTTTTGGTTGATTTGAGCTCTTATTTGAGCTCTTATTTGTCTTCTTCTGTGAAGAGTTGAACATTTCTTGATATTGGTCAACGGATTTCGTCTGCACGGCTTTTTTACTAGTATCATCAGAATCATAATCAGTATAGTACGAATCAGACATATGATAGTCATCAATACTGAGACCTGCTTTCTCAGATGGTAACGGTGGTAGCAAAATTCCAGATTTCTTCTTGTTGATATTCATGTGCTCGTTATTACTGGCAGCGTGAAAAGCAACATTCTTCACATCATCTCTGGCATCCTCGAAATCTCTTTCCTTACCTTTATATTTAATGATACCACCAAGAATTGATTTACCAAGTCTCTCTTTATAAGAAGCGCTCTGGAGTTCATAACATTTATTGACAAGCAACTCAAATGCACCTCCAAATGATCTTTTGATGTCTCTTAAATTGAAGGAGCCTCGGGAAATGTTATTTGCTGAATCGTACGGATCTTGAATAGCCAACAAAAATGGACTTCTTCCAAGTAAATCCGGATTAGATGTCTTTCTAATGTATATTGGTTCTTTTTCATTGGTGAAAGCAATGGCAACATCATCATATCCAAAGTTATAACCATACAACTCAAAAAATTCAATAAGTAAACAGCCCAAATTTTCCATTGGATCGATGTTGTTGGTAGACAATCTTGGATGGAGCTTCAAAAAGGCATAAACCAGAATAATGATTGAAAATCCACCTAAACCACCAATATGAACTTCGTTCAATTTTCTTGCGGCCAAAAATTGCTTAACTACCAGCACCAACTCTCTCAGACCAGGAGTTGTTTTCAACCACTGGATAATAAGGTTTGCAGCTGTAAGTCCATTCGAACGTTCAAAGGAAATGTCAATGTGGATTCTAGTTTTGGGGTCAACAAACTTGATGATGGGCACTTTTGCCTTGGCAATAGGAGTCACTTCGACACCTAACTTATGATTTCTGATGTAAGAGGTAAGTTGATACAGGGCACTCTTATTATCATACTTGGCACGCTTTGAAATGACCACACAGTCAATATCCGAACCAGGCAGATATAAATCTGTTGCAAACGAACCAAAGCAATGCAATTCAGCATCGGGCCAGATCGATCTGATATGCTGCCTGAGATTCTCTATAACTCTGTTTCTACTTTCAATCTCTTCTTTGGAAGGTGAGATATATTTGATAAAATCCTTAATTTCTGATGTCAACCAATCGGACATTTCTCGTTCTCGGCTATGATCGCTGTTTTTGATCCAAGGGAATTCGTCATTGACTTTTCCCGCTTTATGGTTCAAATTTTTGGCATGATAACTTCCTTCATCATTACTCAAGTACTCATTATTGTCGGATTCAGAACCAATAGAATCGTCTTGTATCTCTTCGTCTTCCTCTTCTTCATCAGAAGAAAAATCAAATCCTATAAAATCATCACTCATACTTGATTTGGCTGCAGGTTTTTCGTCATTGGATAATGAATCCACTTTCTGTTTCTTTTTCGGCGGTTCGTCGTCTCCTGAATCAAGATTGACGATTTCCCCATTGATTGTACCGGCGGTTTCGCTCGTTATTTCGTCCATCTCTTCGTTATCACTATCGTTATCGTCAATAAATTTGACATCTTCACCATCCGAGTCACTTTTCTCCGATTCTGAAGCAGAAGATATTTGAATGATTTCGTCATCCGTATCATTTTCACTGTCGACAACTATATCGTCAGATAAATTGTCATAAACGTTGCTTTTCTTGACATTATCAGATGCTCCACCAGAGTTGTGCTTTTTTCCTTTCTTTTCATTTTTCTTCTGCTTACTTTTGGCTTTCTTACTCTTCTTGTTAGCAACAAAAGTGGTTCCTGGACTGCCAAAATTCACTCTGTTTTCAGTTCCGTTGTCACCTCTCATAGGTTTCTTGAATTTAGTAGTAACTTTCTTAAAATTTTTATTCTTTGGCACAATTTTTGATTGATTATGAGAGCGTTTCGATTGTTTCCCATTATTTTGAGAAACGTGTTTCTTCCCACTCGTCGCCATTTTATGTATGGGTGATACAGTGACTATCTTTGTTAAGTCGTTTACTGTCGGTTTGTGTAACTAACTGGAAAATTTTTTCGGCTTCAAAGAAAACAAAATATCAGCCACATATTCAGAAAATATTCATGCGCCACGGGATGTTTTTGATCTTTTCACGAGGGCAAATTTCAATTTTGGTTTGCATTTGTTGAAGCCCCTGGTGGTTTGAAGGTAATCGTCAAGCATTCTATCTTTATAATAACAACAGAGTTGAAATGGCAGATAGATACTCATTTTCTCTTACCACTTTTTCACCTTCAGGTAAATTAAAGCAAATTGAACATGCATTGGCTGCTGTGAATCAAGGTGTTACCTCTATTGGTATTACTGCCACCAACGGTATTGTTTTGGCCACCGAGAAAAAATCACCATCACCATTAATCAATTCTGATTTCATTGAAAAGATTAGTAAAATTACTCCAAATATTGGTATGACTTATTCTGGTATGGGTCCGGATTTCAGAGTTTTGGTGGACAAATCTAGAAAAGTTTCTCACACCAATTATAAAAGAATCTACAACGAGTATCCGCCAACTAAAATGTTGGTCAATGATATTGCGAAGATAATGCAAGAATCAACTCAAAGTCCTGGTGTCAGACCATATGGGGTGTCGCTTCTGGTTGCCGGTTATGACGATACCAACAATTTTATGTTATACCAAGTTGATCCATCTGGTTCCTCATTTGCCTGGGATGCGACCGCTATAGGGAAAGGTTCCAATGCTGCCAAGACTTTCTTAGAGAAAAGATGGAACAGCGAGTTGGAACTTGAAGATGCTATACATATTGCTCTCTTAACACTAAAAGAATCCATTGAAGGTGAGATGAATGGCGATACAGTTGAAATTGTCGTTATTGGCAATGCTAATGATGAACTTCTTGGTTTCAAAGGTGCTGAAAATGTGACGGGTCCAAGATTCAGAAAATTGACTCCAAAAGAAATAAATGATAGGTTAGATACTTTATAACTTGAAAAAATATAGATAAAACAATGATAAACCTTAGAGGTAAAAAAAATAACAAAATTTAAGCTTTATTACATTTTTGATACTTTATCGTGTGATAACTTTCGTGATGTACTTGTGTACATTGCATTTGTAGCTCAAAATGCCCGGACAATTGGATAAATTTGAACTGATAAGATAATTATATATAAATGCGTTGTAAGCACCTTTTAGTATCATCACATTGCAAATCGCAGCTGAGGTTGTTGCTTTGTAGTGGAGTGAAAATCATAGTATCCCTAGTTATTTCAACGAGAAGGATGAATATCACGACGAAAAGAAAGGTATTTGAGAAAATAGCATCACGTCTTTAAATGCTTGGGCATTCCCAATAGCTCTCCTGTTCACTTTTAGTTTGATAATACAACAAAACGTATTTCTACCTATGAAAAAAGGTTTATTCGGTATTTTTCCTATAGACAATCGGTCAAGCGTAACTCCATTCTATTCACCTATACATGGGTTTAACTCACCCCAATGTAAACGATACCACATCTAGATAGCAAACACATACCCAAAAACAGCAGTGGCTTTTTAATCTCGTCACGAGTAAGCTATAAAGTGGTCTCTCTTGGCTGAACAAGAAGAGAAACAAGCACTTGGTGCCGTTTGGCTATACGTGAGAAGAGACGAAGCATGCGGCAATGGAGCGCAGCGCCAGATGTAAAAAGGCCGAAGCCCAATGGCCGGATTTTAAACAGTGCAGGGTTGCTTGGGTTGGCCGCACAAAACCGAAAAAAGGTTTACGGGCGGAGAAGGGGGACAAATTTGAGATGCATAGTAAGTTCGTATACCAATCCGTCACTATATTATTAACAACATAGTAAACAAGGAATAAAGCTATGTAGAACAACTTTGTCAATAACTACGTAACCAGTGAGATTATCCATAAACCATGTGTAGCACGCAAATTCGCAATAAGGGAAAGCACAGTATAACGTTATTTTTATCTACCCGCAGCTTTCGTTTCCATTAATTTAACAGTAAGGTCAAACAATCCATAAGGTCTCTCAAGCTGAACATGAATGTCTGTTTGTCAAAAGATACAAAGTTATAACCTACGGACAGACACATATTATAGTAATTCTCTTTTTCTATTCTTTTCTTTTCTCATTTGTTCTCTTTTTGTCTCCCCCCTCTGTTCTCCCGGCTATCGGTTCCACTATTTTCCTCACGCGGACGGATTTTTTTTTCTTTAACCTTAATTAAAGAGAAGGAAGAAAACGTTGCATTGAACCTTTCTACATACTACATCATCTCTCTTTTCTTATAATGGCTACTAGACCAACTAAAATGTCGTCAACTACATTACAATACGCACAAGGATTCTTAGATTTTGTCAACCAATCACCAACCCCATACCATGTTGTCAATACCGTCAAAAACGAGTTAAAATCAAATGGATTTGTTGAACTCTCAGAGAGAACCAACTGGTCAGGTAATTTGAAGAAAGGATCTAAATATTTTGTCACTAGAAACTCCAGTTCCATTGTTGCATTTACTGTTGGTGCATTATATCAACCAGGTAGCGGTTTTGCGATGATTGGAGGTCATACAGATTCTCCAGTCTTGAGAATCAAACCAATTTCCAAGTCGGTCAAAGAAAACTACCACCAAATCGGTGTTGAATGTTACGGTGGTGGTATTTGGCACACATGGTTTGATAGAGATTTGAGTATTGCAGGTAGAGTGTTTGTCAATGATGGTGAGAAATGCGTTTCAAAGCTTGTCAAAATTGACAAACCATTGTTGAGAATTCCAACTTTGGCAATTCACTTGACTAAAGACAGATATACAAAGTTTGAATTTAATAAGGAAACTCAATTCAAGCCGATTGCAGGTCAGGTGGAGAAAAACGAAGAATCGTCATCAGGATGTTGTAAAGGTGAAGATCTTTCAGCTGAAGAATTCCATTCTGTCAAAACTGCAATTGAAAGACACAACCACGAACTTCTTGATCTGATTTCTGAACAATTGGAAATCAAGCCTTCACAAATTGAAGATTTTGAATTGGTGTTATTTGACACACAACCTTCTTGTTTGGGTGGTCTCAAAGACGAGTTTATTTTTTCTCCAAGATTAGATAATCAAGTTACTTGTTATACTGCCACCCAAGCATTGGTTAACGCATCTAAAGATTTGAGTAAATCATCTGGAATTCAATTGATCTCTTTATTTGATCATGAAGAAATCGGTTCTTTATCAGCTCAAGGTGCTGACTCATCTTTCTTGCCAAACATTCTTGAAAGATTGACCAAACTCACTTTCAATACTGAAGTTGATCTTTCCTCAGAGCTACCAAGCTCTTACTTTTTGACTACCATGGCAAAATCTTTCATGATTTCTTCAGACATGGCACACGGTGTGAATCCAAACTACCCAGAAAATCACGAAGCTCTTAATCGTCCACAATTAAACCAAGGTCCAGTCATTAAAGTCAATGCAAACCAAAGATATGTCACCAACTCCGCCGGTATCGTCTTAATGAAAAAGATCGGTAACCTCTCTAAAGTTCCTTTGCAGCTCTTTGTCGTCAGAAACGACTCTCCATGTGGTTCCACTATTGGTCCTATGATCAGTGGTAAGTTAGGTGTCAGAACCTTGGATTTAGGTAACCCTCAACTGAGTATGCATTCCATCAGAGAAACATGTGGTTCTGCCGATATTGAAAAACTGATCTGCTTGTTTGAATCATACTTTGAACACTATAATGACATCGAAGACTCTATTACTGTATAGTTCAGGTACATAGCAAATGTATGCACCTCAATATTAATAATATTTATACGTCATAGCAATTAACACATCGCTCTATGTTTAGTTAGCCACTACTTGTCTGCATAAACTTGGCACTCTGTCAAATGCAAATCTTTTGTTTGTGTATTCTCCTTGCGAAGTTGCTCCAACAACTATCTACGGCACCATTCCGGCCTTCTTGAGTCTCTACCAGGAGATCCGATCCGTCTCTAATTTTGACACCATTACGTAATAAACGCCTCGTTTCCAATACCTTTTCAAATTTCACAGATCTCCTTCATGTTTGCGTGTCTCTGTGTCGATGCTCTTCCATAAACATCTTGGGCATGAATATCGGCATTGCATTGGTTGTGACTTTGTTTCACTATATGTCATTTGTTGCCAGCATGAAATCTCTTCCTGCGTTTCTGCTATCAACGACGCTAATTCCAGGTCTCAAAGTGTCTCTTTTGCACAGTGAACAGTTGCCATTCACGAGATCGGAAGCGAACATTCTTCTTTCGAGAAGCTTGGAGGCATGTGTGGATGATAACTACATATTCATGCGAATCCCTGGCCTGGAAGTAAAAGATTTCCACAATTTTGGTCATTGGAGCAATTTGAGAACCCTCTTTACGAGATCGAGCACCATCTTGACAATGCCGAACATTATACCAGAATATGATGATACAGACGGTTTGCTTCTTGATTGGGAACATTTGGAAGAAGTACTTAAACTTGAGTGTGGCGTAGAAGAATACTATTTTGACGGTTCAGATATTGAAATGATCCCTAGGCTACGACACACGCAAAAGCGATTAATTAGTATCAACTATTCCGACGATTTGAAACATCTTCAAGGTGAAGAACGTGATGAATTCTTGAAAGAAATAGATACCTTCATTTTAGGACTATCGAGGAAATTGCCGTCCCACAAATTTGGGCTAGTTATTGGTGGTGGTACCCCATACGATGTTGATTTTGATGAGATCTCCAATCCAAATGATATTATTCATTACGAAGATTTACCGGAAAATCCCGCAGATATTCCACCTGAAGTTCGTAGCAAAGTTTCACACAGCCCAAGACTCATTTTTCCAGACATTACAGTGTTTGACAAGACGAGATACTTTGAATACGAGAGAAATGAAGTCGGTGAACGAAATCATTTATTAAGAGATTTGAAGGATGGGGAATGGGCCAAAGATGCTAATAAAAGGATTAAAAACTATGATGAAAAGAAAATAAATGATGAAACGTGGTTGGAAAAGAAGGAGAAAGTTGTTGTCAAAGATGCGAAATATTATAGATATGGCGAGCAGGATCCGCTTTTCCATTCTGTGTTTGAAAATAAAGATTTCATTCTTGAAAATGCATTGTGGATTGCCGTTTCTGCTATTGTTTTTGTGTCTTACGTTTCATTAGACGTTCTTAAATCCATCTACAGACATATCCATAGTAAATTGACTAAAGTTAAATCTAAAAAAGATTAGAACGGCATGTTTTCATATTTATATACCTCTAACATAGTGATTAACCGCTAATTAATGTTAATATACCTAGCAGCTGGTTCAGCAAGCTACTTTAAATACTCATCTCATCCGATCCAAGTAGGTAGTTAGGTTTGTGAAGATTGGCTATACGGCATCTTCAAGGAGGTTTGAATAGTGCTTCCAAGGGTACGAGTTTTTTACTTCACTTAAGACAGCAAGTTTGGTTATAGCGCATAACCAATACACACACATTATTAGAAATTCATGCCACAGTAGAGATACAGCTCAATATACTCTTAGCAGTTTGAATGTAGCGCAGCATACTTTTCAGTTCGAACTGATTTTTACAGGCTTTTTCTGTGCATGTAAGTATGAATCCCGTAAAGTACAAATTCACACAAAGAAAGGGAAATGAAATACGTCTCTCTCTCTCTATGACTTATAAATGGGGTTTTGGAAATTGCTCTCTTATTTGATAAACGTATATTAATGCGCCACGATGAATCAAAATGCGCCACTCTCTCACTCACTCTCTACCCCACATTCACTGTTGCACTTCTAAACGAACAAAAAAGAAACAGTGACACAGATTTGACGATAGGAGAAGATAGGAGTAGTTGTTGCATTGCATTGCATCAAGACTTTATTTCCAAACAAAACAAAAATGCTAAGACACATTCGAAGATATTCAAGTCGCATCCGGGTTTCTGAAGAGATACGAAATGCTGTGAATTCTAACATTCCCGTTGTGGCATTGGAGTCTACTATTATTACACATGGTTTGCCTTATCCCGAAAATATTGAAATGGCGTCATCTGTTGAAAATTTGATTAGAAGTGAAGGAGCTGTGCCAGCTACAATTGCATTTGTTAAAGGCGTTCCTACTGTTGGTGTCAGTAAGGAAGATCTGCTGTTGTTGGGTAATGACAAAAACAATGTCAAAATATCTAGAAGAGATATTCCATCTGTTATGTCAAGAAAGCTAACTGGTGGTACGACGATTGCATCGACTATGATGCTTGCAAATTTTGCAGGAATTGATGTGTTTTCTACAGGTGGGCTTGGTGGTGTTAGCAGACCATCCTCATTAATGGATGTATCTGCGGATTTGGATGAATTGGGCAAAACTCCGGTTGCAGTTGTGTGTTCCGGTCCTAAAAGTATTTTAGATATTGGAAAAACTTTGGAGTATTTAGAAACTAAAGGTGTTCCTGTTTCCACGTTTATCGATGAGTACACGAAGTCGCAAATTCCTGACTCTATCAAAGCAAGGATGAACCAATTACAACAATCAACAGCTGCAAAAGACTTGAACGAACTGAACAGAATTTGGGAATCTTTGAAAATCAACGTTCCTGGATTTTATGTTAGAGATTCCGGTTTTACAAGTCCTTTTGTCTGGGAAAATCCTATGATGGCCGCAGATATGATCCACAATGGTAAGTACAACCTAAATTTAGAAAATGGTTATGTTTTCTGTGCTCCTGCGCCTATCGAAGTCGCAATGGATAAATCAAACATCGACACAATTATTGAACAAGCTCAAGAATTGGCGGAAAGAAACAACATTTCAGGTAAAAATTTAACACCATTTATGCTAAAAACATTATATGAGAAGACCAATGGTAAAAGCGCAGAAGTGAATGTTGCATTTGTGAAAAATAACACAATTTTAGGGTCAAAGATTGCTTGTGATTTGGCTAAGCTGAAAGGTGGTGGCAAGAGCTATTTTCAACCAATTCACGACACAAAAGAAAAACCCGTGGAAACTTTTAGTTCGTCGTATACAGATACGGAAGCAGCACCATCAATAGTTGTTGGTTCTGTTGCTTTAGACACAACATGCAAAATTAGTAACACTATTAAATTCAATGATTCAAATCCAGGTAAAATCACTACCACTAGTGTTGGAGGAGTTGGATTCAACGTTTCGTTAGCTGCAAAACTGTCGAACAAATCCAATCCCGTCGTTTTGATAACTGCAATTAATAAGAACGATGTTGCCGGGAATGTGATTCTTTCGAAATTTCAAAACTCAAATATGAGCATTGATGGGATCATCAACGTATCATCTGATTCTACGGCTCAATATATTTCAATGCATGATAAAGATGGTAAACTAGAATTGGCATGCGCTGACATGAATATTATTGAAAATCTCCCTCAGGATTTGGTGATTAAAATGATTGAGGAAAGAAATGCTAAACATATCTTGATTGATATGAACATATCGGTGGAATTAATCAATGCTATTGTTGGCCGTTTTCCGGACTCTAAGATTTTAATTGAACCCACTTCTGGAGTCAAATGTGCTAAAATGGGTATGATCAAGTTACCCGTATTTCCACAAACGCCTATTGAACTAATAACTCCAACAGTAGAAGAATTGTCAACTATATACGAGTCTGCAAAGCGCAATGGTAAATTTGAAGATTTAGAAGGATGGTTCAATGTTCTTGATTCTCTTGGTATCAGACCAGAATTCAGAGAAAGACTTGTTCATGCTTCCCACAAGTTTCCTATCATCAAGAAATATATTGAAAAGGGAGTTTTCCAACAAGCGTTTCAGCTATTGCCATATTTTCCTATCCAGTTCATTAAAGATGGACCATGTGGTGTGCTAGTGGTTCAAATCATAACGAATTCCGATTCAACAGGTAAAATGTTATCTAAATATGATTTGAATTTCAATGATGGACGTGAAACATCGAGTTCTTTTACCATTTCTAGCGATTTAGGTCGTCATAATCTCAGCGTGCTGATTCAACATTTCCCAGTATATGACTTAGTGCCAAAGGGTGATATTAAAAATGTCACTGGTGCCGGAGATTCTTTTATTGGTTACGTGTTGGCGAATTTGCAAGATGGAGATCTTTATGACGTTGCATCTTTGCCAGTCAACTCGGCTAGGGAAAATCTAATCATGGGTGGTCAAAGAGCAGCGGCTGCGAGTCTCGTGGTGGATGAGGCAGTGAACGAGGAGCATCTTGCTCGTATGTAATTGGTTTGTAACCTAGCATGTTGAGTCAAGCAATTACAGATTACTAATCTTTGTTGAACATTTGAAATGTCAGAACTGTTTAACCTCAGCAGGTTTGGAACTCTGGGTTCCTTTCCTGTGCTACCAAGTAAGTAATAATACCTTCGTGGTTACGTAATCATCAATCTATAAGACCGGTTTATTATACCTCACAATTCCCTTGTAAGTATAATGTATTCTGTAATCTCTTTACCAGAATATTCGATAGTATAAATATAAGTTTTATATTCTATTTACTAGATTAGTATCTAAATAGATTGTTATTTGAAATAAGGTTTTATATATATAGAAGTTATATCAAGCTTGTAACTTCAGCGTTAATTTAGGTTGTAAACAATCAAGTATTCTACGATTGGACGCAAGAATGTTTGCTACTTAAATACCGACTATCGCCGTCAATTCTCCGTCTTATCTATTAGTGCAAAGTATATTAACGGCACTATAAATCTAGATATTAAACCTGCGCAGTGTTTGCTATTCATGAGTCCGTCTCCAGCCCTTTCGCCTTGGCCTTGTCTATTTCCTTTTCTTTTCTCTTTTCTCTTTTTTTTGCTCTTTCGTTTATCATGTTAGCACACAAAAATCCCGAATACAACGGTCCTTCTCTATATACTCGTGCCTGGCTTGGTTCGGCTTTGCGTTGCCCTGCTCTGCTCTGCTTATGTAAGGCGCCGTTTTCTGCCGAGTTGCGCGTCGTTCCTCGAGGAAATTTTTCACCAAATTGCTGGGTATTTTTATTTTACGTGAAGAGGGAGAAACGCACTTACTCTCAGCAGGCACAAGAAGTTGAGTGTTCTGTTTGGCTTAGGGTAGAAAGAGAGTTTCAGTCTGAACTAATTGTTGTGAGGATTTAGATTTTATTTATTGGCTGCTTTATCTTCTGTGTGTTACTTTTTTACAGGCTAATTTATTAATATTGGCACCACAGGCACCACACATAACCAATCGCTTACATTTAATCCATACTGCAAGCTATGACCACAGACGCAATTTTACCAGGAAGAGTGGAAACTCTGAGTGATGAACAAGAACATGTTCTAAAACAGGTTTGGATGTACATTCTTCATTTTTCCGGCTACAATGTGACTCCACCAGGCCCATTGCTGGGCAGAAGAAACTCCGTCAAATCTGTCAAATCGATCAATTCCAGTAATGAGAAGAAAAAAGGTGGTCTTTTCGGTAAGTTCAAGAAGAATAAAGACAACAAAGGTAAAGACGATCACGATTTGCTTTCGAAGAACCTGTCGAAGCAATCCGCTATTGATCCCAACGTCAAACATTCAACTGATGCCAAGATCCATTCTGCATTGAGTTCTTTAGATCCAACAAAGGCATTAGATGTCTTTTGGGCAGCAATGAGACACGATTCGCCGGATAACCTTCTTTTGCGATTCATCCGTGCCAGAAAGTGGGACGTTGACAACTCTTTAATGATGATTGCGCATACCATTGAATGGAGATCCAAAGAATCCAATGTTGATGCAGTTTTCAAAGCTGGTGAATTAGGATGTGTTGAGAAAAAGCAAGATGGAGTGATTAAGCAATTCAAATTAGGTAAATCCATCATTCATGGTAGAGATAAAAAGAATAGACCAATTGTGATTGTCAGACCAAGATTTCATCATAGTTCTGATCAAACTAGTGAGGAAATTGAAGTTTTCACTCTTCTGTTGATTGAATATGCAAGACTGATGCTTACCGAACCGATCGATCAATGTACCTTGATTTTTGATTTGAAAGGTTTTACCATGGCGAACATGGACTATGATCCTGTGAAATATATAATCAAAGCTTTTGAAGCACATTATCCTGAATCTTTGGGTGTTTTATTAGTCCATAGAGCGCCATGGATTTTCAATGGTATTTGGCAGATTGTCAAGAAGTGGTTGGACCCTGTTGTTTCCTCCAAGATCAATTTTACCAAGGATTTAGCAGATTTAGAGAAATACATCGATAAGAAAGAGCTGCTGAAAGAATTGGACGGGGATGATGATTTTGAGTATAATTATCTGGAGCCTACTCCTTCTGAGAACGGTTTGCTAAACAGCGACGAGACACTGAGAAACAAGGTGAAGGAAGAAAGAGATTTGCTGCAGAAGAAGTTCATTGAGAAAACCATCGAATGGATCGAAGCAAAAGATGTTTCTAGCTCCAAAGCATTGTTGTCTGAGAAAATTGCTCTGGGCAAACAGCTAGGTCAAAACTACATTGAATACGATGGATTTGTTAGAAATAGAGGCTTTTATGATAGAATCGGTGATATCACGTTCAAATAACGAAAGGAGAGTTTTATGGATCGGCGGCATGGTTGGGCCATTACTATACTGATTATAACTATGTAACGTTGAACTTGTAGCGGAGTTTTTATACCATATTTACAGTTTCATGATATTGACTTTTGGAGTCTGTTTGGGGTCACGAGATGTAACGCGGTTGGTTTTGAATATTTTCCGTGGCCGTGGGAAAATTTTTGAACGTGGCCGAGGCCGAGATGATTAGCTCATTCGGCTGGTGAAATGCGTATAGCATATATTTACGGCCGTCTGTGTTCAACAGACAGACAATCGTTAACTATAAAAGAAGTATAAAAAATGTGAAAAGGAACATGAAAAGAGAACTGAATAAATGAAATACAGGTAAAAAAGGCTACAACAACAGATTCTACGTAATCTAACCCTGCGTTATTCTATTGGATTTCACTTCACTTCTTGCTTCCATTTCCGCGAGAAGTGACTCTTTGGATTGAACAGGCTTTTCCTGCTCTGCACGTGCCGCTGAAGTAACAACGTTGAGGATGTCGTTTTCTGCCTTGGCTGAAGAAGTCGAGGATAGTATACGTTTACCCCAGTTACCAGCTGCAGTATTACCGGTTTCGTCTCTGCATTGCTTCAAAAATGGTAAAAGAGCAGTACCTCCGGTACCTCTCAGGACTTTGTCTTTTTGTGAACTTTTGGCTAGACCAGCTCTCAATGTACTTTTGTTTGCTGTTTCTGATCCTAAAGAGTTTTCCTTTTGCGACTGTATAACAATATATCTTGTGACAATTCTAATATGTTTATCTCTAAATATTTTGAGCATTGCAACACTCGCATCATATGCAAGGACCAAGTCTGAATTTTGAGAAGCATTCTTCATGACGTAATCACGAAGAATGTTAACTTTGGCCAAATGTTCTAGGAAATCAGAGTGCTTTCCTGGCATGTACTTTCTCATTTCACTCATGAATGGGTTGGCCTTTGATTCGTCACTATGTTCACCGGTTGCAGTATGGTTCACATTTAGCAAAAGATCTAAAGTTTGAATGGACGACGATTGGGCATTTGAACCACCACTTAATAACCTTGGAGTGGATTCATCACCATAATAAACACCATCAGGTAATCCTGCATTCGACATATTTTTCCATCCGGCCAAATATGGTCTTAATTTGAAATAGAAAACATGGGGATCGCACATCTCTTCCATTTTCATCAGGACACTGCCTAAGTAATCGATACTTTCTGCCAGCTTTTTCAGACATTCTGTGACCTTTGCTGGTTCGTCATTTCTTGCATATTTGATTGCTTCCAAACCTGTCGTGATACATGGAGCACACTTATATTCAAAATACACACTCACCAAATAAAACCATGATTCATCAATAGATCCGGTGAATGTGCTGATGGTTTTCAAGTTGTCTAAGAATGCGTCTTCGTCTTCGTATTCTTCGGTTTCAGTCAAAGGGAGAATTTCTTGGAAGTTCCACAGACATAGACCGGCATACGTTGCAACCGGTGGTATTCTCAGGTGTTCTGCTACCTCAATCCAAGGATCTGCAATTTTAGAAGGTAGTTTATTGGTTGGAGTATCAACACCCCAAATATATGCATGAGATAGGAAACCAAGTATGGAATATGCCCTTCTCCATTGAGCTTCGGTGTCCAAGTGCTGAGTCGTCAAAACAGGAAACTTGTCCACAATTTGACGTATTCTTTTGGTCAAGAGCAATGAAGGCAACACCTCAACGGCCTTTTCCCATGCTGAGTAATACTCTGGAAGACGTGAAACCGGTAGTTCCTCGGGTAGAAACCCGGTCTTTGCTGAAACATCGTAGTCTTCGAGCTGCGGAAGCGGGTATTTGTATGACATCTTGATTTCTTGAGTAACACTACACACAGAGAAACAGCAGACACGCCAAGAAGAAATGCAACGGGATCTATAACCAGAATCGAGTCAAGTCAAAATCATGTCATATCCATCACACACACACAATATGAAAAATTTTGTAGCGACTTTGTAAGTCATGCATGCGGATTATACGATGGAGGGAAGGTGCGATAAAAAAGAAAGAGTGAGCGGAACATGGGACGATTGTGTTACCCATGGGGGAGAGTGGAATGAGATTTGATGGGATTGAAGGAATGGAACCGGATTGTCTTTTTGTATTGTTTTGCGGCTGATGTTTGCATGAATCTCGGACTCGCCTTTTTCTTTGTTCTGTGTTGAGTTTCTGGCATTGCAGCAGTGTGCTCTGCTCCGCTGTGTTCTGCTTTTCGTTGCATTGATGTACATTTGCGAACTGTTAAGCCATGTGATGTATGAGTGAGTGATCGAGCGAGCGGTGCCGTGTTTGTAGACTGCTTCAGATATCTCTCAACTCTCAGGCATCACTGCACATCCAGCTGTCTTGTTGGTTGCCTCCCTTTCTGCCCTGCAACTATGAACCGAAGCATTGCTGACGTAATGTTTGGATGTTTGTGTTTCGCTCCACGAAGATTTCACGGCGATTTGATCAAATGGAGCTGTGACGGGCAAAGGTGTACGCCTAGTGCCCTAGCAATACAAGTCTGGAACACAAGTATTGGTTGAGATGACTTCTGATACGGAACAGACTTTGGACACTTTTGATGCTGCTGCCCTGGTGCCTCCAGAACGGGCAAAAGCGCCACTTTTTGAACCCTCTCAAGTTGTAACTGGATCCAAACTGTTCGTTCGGAAAGATGACAGATACAGGCTGAGTGAGATTCTGGCATTCCAGATGAGAAAAGGTAAGCCTACATATTATGTTCATTATGTTGAATTTAATAAGAGATTGGATGAATGGATTGCAGAAGATTTAATTGATTTCCATAGACCTTTGACATCTCCTAAACAGTTGACGGTTAAGAAGGAGCAGAAAAAACAGAAGAAAAAGACTACAGGATCGGCTGTAAACCAAAAGAATAGATCGAGCTCTACCCCACAACCGAATATGTCTACGGACCAATCTTTATCTGTCAAAAGAGAAGATTCATCCATGATGGATGTGGATGGAGACGAGGATGAAATGGATTTGGATAACTTGAATGTGCAGGGTTTGGTCAAAGAAGGTGAAGAACTGAGCCGGGAGGACGAAATTGAAAAATTGAGAACCGGTGGTTCAATGACTCAAACAAACGTTCATGCATTAGCTAAAATTAGAAATTTCACAAAAGTAATCATTGGTAATCATGAAGTAGAACCATGGTATTTCTCTCCTTATCCAATGGAATTCACTGAGGACGGTGAACTGTTTATTTGTGATTTTACACTGAATTATTTTGCATCAAAGAAACAGTTTGAGAGATTCAGATCAAAATGTACCCTGCAACATCCTCCAGGAAACGAGATTTATCGTGACAACTATGTTTCCTTTTTTGAAATCGACGGCCGAAATCAACGAACATGGTGTAGAAACCTCTGTTTATTATCAAAGTTATTTCTTGACCATAAAACTCTTTATTATGATGTTGATCCATTTCTGTTCTATTGCATGACCAGAAGAGATGAATTAGGCCATCATCTTGTGGGATATTTCTCCAAAGAAAAAGAATGTGCTGAAGGATATAATGTTGCGTGTATCTTAACATTACCACAGTATCAGCGACATGGTTATGGTAAGCTTTTGATCCAGTTTTCTTACGAATTATCCAAAAAGGAAGGGAAAGTTGGTTCGCCAGAAAAGCCACTTTCTGATTTGGGGTTGTTGTCATACAGGGCGTATTGGGCGGAAACCATTGCAGCTCTTTTGATTGACAACAAACCATCGGAAATAAGCGTTGAAGAAATTTCTCATCAGACGTCAATGACTACAACAGACATATTACATACATTACAAACAATGAATATGCTTCGATATTATAAAGGTCAACATATCATCTGTATAACTGATCAGGTTGCGCAAGCCCATGATAAATTAAAGAAGAAGAAAAGACATAAGCTATCATCCGACAAGCTGATTTGGAAGCCTCCTGTATTTACAGCGTCGCAGTTGAGATTTGGTTGGTGAGAGGAGAAAGTTCACGAGGGAACAGAGAATGTTGGAGCAGATGGATTTTCTGCAATTGTTTTTGCCAATGCCATCCCTTTTTTTTCTTTTTTTTCTTTTGTTTGGTTGCAAATACAGTGCTTTGGTCGTTACATTATCTCGTGATTTAATCGGCTTCGGACGCCAGTGACTAGGTCTCCACACGCATCGCTTCTTGCTTTGAAGAATTGGCACTGCAAAAACCCGTCTCTTGCAGCTTTTTCTTTGCTTGAATTGAAAGTGTCACTAGTATGCCATTCTTTGTTTGTATTAAGTCTCATACTTGAATTGAACCCATATCGGGGTTGAAGGAGATTTGATGGATTTTCATGTCTCGTTCCGTTTCTGTGTGGAAAACGTATTTGTATATGTAAAAGAAATCTGTACCATAACGTGTGCACGTCAAAAAGGCGATATTATACGGGGAAGCTTTTTTGTTAGGATATCTGTATGATTTTTGATGTTGAATTTCTGATTACTACATCATACACTAATGAGAAACAGCATGAAGCCGTATTAACTATACATAAAACTATACATGGAGTAATTCCCATCCGATAAATTGCTGGCTTCGGTCTGAAAAGCATATTCTATGTGCTCCATCATTGCTTCCCAACATTGCGATATTGATGATACTCAAAACATCCATGTACTTTTGTACACGCTACAATCCCCGAGGTGCGTTCCCCAGTATTTTCACATTTAGTTGTTGGTATAAATACTATATAGCTGTATATCTACACCCATCAAAGAAGGCCGCTTAATCAAATGGTATCTTGTGTTTGTTCTGCTCAGCGGCCTTGGCCGCAATGGCGCTTGGGACTTTAATACCACAACAATCACCCCATGTTGAGATTAGAGGATTTTGTGAGGGGCAACACCCGCCGCCGTGCTGGTGGCCAGTGTGTTTCTCATGGTCGTCATCTTCGCTCTCTTCCTGTGGAAGCAAAGGCGGAGGGGGCAAAGTTGAAGTGAAAATGAAATGCTGAACCACCGGTAGCTTACCCAAGACTTCTGCCTGGTACATTTTGAACATACCTTCTTCAATCTTTTTCCATGTCTTGACCCCGCTGATATCGTCCAACATTGGAGACGTCCATCTCAAACTTTGAGCACCAGTTTTAATTTTGTTTATGAAAGCAATGCAATCAAAATAAAAGTATTTGTCCTTAAACTCTTCGACGTAGTCATTGTTGTGAATACTCAAAGGTCTAGGTCTGGTGAAGGGTGCCAACTGGGCAGCTCCAAATAAAAACGGTAAAAAATGGTAATCATCTAACCCCCACACACCGTGCGATCCAGCCGGTTCTAACCAATAGAGGGTTTGTAGCCTTCTCATTGTCGACATATACCTGGAGAAAATGATCAATACAATCGATTTATCCATTTCTGAAGGATCCGTTTCCGATTTAAAATAACCTATTTTGTCAAGGGTTTTCAAGAAACACATGAAATTCAACTCGTGACCTGATCCATAGTCAATTCTTTCTCTGTCTCCAAAACAATTGCACAGATAGGCCTGTAAGTCAATGAGGTGTTGTTTATCGTTGATCCCGAGGTTTTTCAACAAAATCTCAGACTTGGAGTACAATTCGTCATAGAATTTCCTGAACTCGACTTTCCCAAATCGACTGTTTGTCTCTTCCTTGACTGGATTTTCATCAATAATCCGATTCACTTCAGAAAACAGTGTCACAAGTCTCTCGATCTGATCCGGCGTCTGAAGTGACTTGTCATTCAACTCAAATCCATGAACAGCTACAGCTAATCTCTCGACAAATGAGTATATCTCGTTGTAGGTCTCGCTAGCTTTAAATGCTGATAAATCTGCAGGTGTCCTTAGTAGTGTTTTTGGTTCAATTACATCCGTCATATCCCGGTTTCTGCTCTACAGATGGGGTCCCAATGTCTCCAAGAATCACCAACATTGTACAATGTGAGAAATAGTATTTCATTACGTAACCAGAAATTATATTGTTGTCTATGACAAGTATTTTGTGCTAACCTGCCTACAGGTGGCCAGCTGGAGCAGACGGGAAAGAATATGTCACAAGAAGAGTTGACCTAACTAGGTTTATGGAATGCGATAGGTACTGATAGGTACTGATAGGTAATATGCTAAAAATAATTTTAAGCCAGATGAAACATTCTTCTTCCACTTGTTTGATTCCGGTAATTCATCTGCCAGGAAGCAAGCTAAACAAATCCACATAACACATCATTTGCCCACGGAAATGCTATAAAGAATGTATCAAATTAAGAAAGTTATACACATGAAAGTGATGAGGTATACAAAGAAATAAAAGTGAAAGGAAAAAATACAATGAATGGCTGTTCTAGTAATAATCTATTAAACTGAGTATTTTTCCTCATCGTTATTAGTCGAGGCAGGAACATGATTGACTTCGGAATCAATGACCAACTCTTCCTCGGGCGATAAATTGGATTTTGGACCATGGTACGATTTGTACTTGTATGAAAAGAAATAAACCATAGATAAAATCCAAACACCACAAGTAAGGACAACGGTATAGTTCATATCAGTTTTGTCGACGACCTTGCTAGCTGGGAACATTGCAATAACAATAACAAAGGCACCCCAAGCACAGGTAATCCAACCATTTATGGTTGAAAGAATTGGACCCATGTAGAATGGACCCGGTGTAAATCTGCTTTTACCTGTGGTTAATCTTAATAGAACTGGAGTACACCAAGCGGTGTAATTACCTGAGACTGCCAATGAGAATAAAGCACTTGCAGCAGTGGAACCAGCTAAACATAAACAACCCAAGGCTAAACTGATAATAGTTGCAAAAATAACGGCTCTAATTGGAACTTTCAAAGTTGGGTGGACAACCTTAACAATAGAAGAAAATGGTAAACCGTCATCTCTTGCAAAAGCCCAGATTTGTCTAGATAATGCGGTCAAAATGGAAGATCCCATTAACCATTGGCAAACAGCAATTAATGACATAAAAGCAATTGCCCAGCTTCTTCCTAAGGAATCATAGATAACTTGTGCTAATGGGAAGCCGGTTTCTGATCCAATGACTGCTTCCAAGTCTTGAGAAATACAAGCGTTGATAACAACAATAATGAAAAAGCCTAACATACCGCAAAAACTGATAGAAGAAACAATACCAATTGGAACTCCATGAGAAGCATTCTTAGCTTCTTCAGACATATGAACACATGAATCAAAAGCACCAATGGTCCAAACAGCAGTGAACAAAGAAAGAACAAATTGGAAACCAACAGGCCAGTCACCAAAGTTGTTAATTTGACCAAAAATGAATTTACCATCGTTGAAACCCTTGTGGTTAACAGCATTACCAATTGGTAATGCAATAAAGAATAAAATGATAATACCGGTGTTACAGACTGCAGAAGTAGTTTGTAACCAAGCAATTCTCTTCGATGAGAGACAAGTACATACCGCTTGACTGATAACACATGCTGCAAAAACACCATAAGTTTTACCGGAGGTAATAACAAAGTCTCCGTCTTTCTGTAAGTAAACAGCAGCCAAAATTTCCTCGGCGTTACCGTAACAAATGGAAACCAAACCAGAACATAAAGCCATAGCGTTGGAGAAACCAATGAAGTAGGAGAAAATGACTCTATAACCTTCAGGTGCATAATAAAAGGTCCAATAGTATAAACCACCTGAGGTTGGGATCGCAGAAGCCAACTCAGACATGGATAAACCAACAGACAGAATCATAATAGAAGCTGAGAACCATGACCATAAGAAACCACCTGGACCAGCGGTTAAACCTAGACCAGCTAAGGAAGCAATAGATGGTAAAACACCCATGATAGAATAGGCAATACCAAAGACTTGAAATGTAGAAAACGTTCTCTTTAATTCTTGCTTATAACCAATTTCAGCTAAAAGATCAGCATCGCCGACCGTGTGACATGCATCAATTCCACGAAGATTAGATTCAGCAGATTTGATTGATCTCAGTCTTGTCCCGACGGGACTTATTATTGAGTGAGACGTTGCGTGATGGGCGTCAGAAGGATGCATATGTGTTGCAAGCAGTACGAATAATTGAAGAAGGATAAGAAAAAATATACAGTTTCTGATTCCAAAAGGGTCCAAGTGGGAATCAGGATGTTTAAATAGTCGAATCTTAACAGTACCTCGGAATGAAGGACGGTTGAAAATCCACCCCCACATGAATCCATTCGTCATAGATAAACTCGCTACGGGGAGAAATTGATATTCGTGAAAATTAATCGGTAGCTGAATCGGGCAGCACGATTAAGCAAGATAAGAGATAAAGACAATTGCGCACAATACAATAGGTGATGATTACACGGGCTGTAATCCTTCTTATGCATGGCTGTCTTTTTGCGCCGTTGCCGGGGCGCTTATGCGATAATATACACTGGGACTGCATTGGACTGGGTTTTCTAAATAGTTTTTTACGGATAAACTACCCATAGAAGTACTGGTAATGATACTGGTTTTGTCAATGCTGTGCGTTTGCACATTAATCGTGTTATGTGCCAGGCATAGGTATGTTGGTCATTAACCCTCGGATGTGGAGGGGTGGGGTAGTAACCCATCCTAAACTGGAAATTATACCTGATGGCAGGTGCCGCCACCAGTTATAACTAGAGAGGGTGTTACAATTCCGAGACATACTGAAATTTCCCGGCTTCCAATGCAATAAGCATCTTTAGCGGTAAACCTATCAAAAGTTTATGGAAAACCTGTCAAAAAAAAAAGAGAGAATAAAAAAATTTTTAGTGGCATCATTTTACAGCAGAGCAGCGACGATTTTCTGTCACCGCCGATTGGCTGCATTGACTTGTGGCCACTGACCAATAATCAGCATTTAAAGATCTTTTTGAAAAGCAAATTTAGCAAGCTATCAGATTAGCTGCTGAAACCAGCTCAGAATATGTTTTTAGAACGGTAATTCAGCTCTTCCATTTTACTTATCATCAACTTTTCTGAACGGAAAACAACGGCAATGCAGCGATTGCACTCTCTGTGCCGCCAGCTGTATAGGTTTATTAGCGGCTAATTTGTGTGAGGCATTTACTAGAAAATTCTTAGCGGGATGGCTCGCGAGCCCTCCCGCTAAGACCGCCCCCTCAACTTTGGTGGACCCCGGGTCTATCAATAGTTGTCGGAGTTGATCTCTACTTGCTGAAATGTTAGTCGAAGTGAAGTACTGGGTCAGTAGAACACAGAGTCCGCCGCTCCTCTTCTATTTTTTCAGGCAATGAAAAGTCGGTACCCAAAACTCAAATGATGCTAAATACGGTATACAATATCTGTGACTTTTGCGACTGTAAATAAATTTATATAAAAATAATGATTAATTGACTACAAAATAGACGCCACTTGACTAGGGCGTGTCTATTTTCTTTACTCTGAATCTTCATTCAAAATAAGTTTGAAAGAATATGGTGAATATGGTATACCCTCACCTTCAAAGAATTTGGACATAGATTCAACCCAATGTAATCTCAACGCATGTAACATTGCCGATGTACCTTCCATGACAACCAAAATACAGACAGTCAAGACAAACCACATACCAAACATTAGAAATACAAAAATAGAACCTCCAAATCCGGTGAAGTTGAAACTGGATGCAATAGTCATAGACCATAAAACCGATGACAACTGCGCGTGAGCCAACGATAAGGCCCATAATCTTAAGTATGACGCAGTGTGAGAAACACAGTTGAGGCAAAACTCGATGGTATGAATGACTTGATGGATCATGACGTCTCCAAATGTGTGTTCTTCGTGTTCTTCATCATCTACTATATCCAAATTACTCAATAAGTTATTTTCATCGTCTTCAGCTGTTTCTTCCGCTGGTAAAGATAAGTGTTTCTTGGATTCGTTATGTTTGAACCATAATGGTTTAACCAATAGCAGGCAAGGAACACAAATTAGCGCTGCAGCAAGTAAAAATACTTGAACAGTTGCTTGTCCTGGATAAAGTTCGTCATCAATTTTTCCTGGTGATAAAAACATGTTGATTAACATGTTCAACAGACTTGGTGCAGGCTTATCGATTGCAACCCAGTCAACGCACCATTTGTAAACAATACACACAGTCAAGTATCCAAAAATACCGTGCATGAAGATGAAACCTGGGATGAAGTTACCAAGGATATCTATAGTTGAATTGAAATACAGTGCGTTGACCAAGGAGAAAACGTAGGAGTATGACATATGAATGAACCCCATTAAAATGGAAAGTTTCATCTTATAAGAGTTGGCAAATAGCAATGTGTTTTCAGCACCGTGCCAAGCTGGATCTAAACCAATCAGGTATGTACCAATTGATGTTGCTTCAATTGCATCACCTTCGTTCCAATGCTCTGGCCATTTCCAACCTGACTTAAAAAATGTCATAGAGATCGAAAAGCAATCGTTGTATAGGAAACCGGTATACATGGAGAATAATCCCATTAGTAACAAAATGTAACGGCCACTATAAGCCATGTCAAAAATTTCGTCTCTCTTCATTTTACCGATTTTGGTTTCATTCAAGACCAAAGTTAAAGCCGCCAAAAAAAGGATAAACCCGTGACCTAGGTCACCAAACATGACCGCAAACAAGAAAGGAAACGTAGCAGCAGTTGGTAATGCGGCATTGACTTCCCTATACGTGGCAATACCATAAGAATCACACATTCCTTGGAAAGCTTCGGTGAATTTATTGGTTTTATGGTAAGTAGGAGGAGTTTTGGAAGTAGAAACAACATTCATAATAATTGGAAAACTGGATCCGTCATCCTTAGAAAATTGGTTCGAAACTGTCGATAAAACTGATTTGACGTCGTTCAAGTTATCAGCTGGAATCCAACCTTCACTGATTAAGCACTTTCTACCTAAATCATAATGGCATTTATTCATGATTGAATAAACAGATTTCTCGAGCTGGACTTTTTTCATCCAGTTATCAATTTCACTGGATATGGCTCTCAATTCAGTAGTTAAAGCTAGGTTGGTATTTTCAAGGACATTGGTAATATCGGTTAGTTTGTCATTTACCTTCGATTGTTGAGCTTGTCTTAAATGGGAGTTGGATTCGACATTATACAAATTTGCATCTAAAGACTCGCAGATCTTTCTGATTCTGGACAAAATCATTTCACCATGTGAGAAAATAATAAAAGCGTTTTTGTCAATAAATTCCTTTGACTTTTCATCGTACATTTTGGACTCAATTTCAGTAGATTTAAATAGGAGGTTACCTCTCAACACTCTCCACAAGATTTTCTCTAAAATGGAAACTTTGTCTCTTGGTAAGACACCAGTGATAAATTGTTGAGACGATTCAGCGGCATTGATATCTTGGTCGTCTAGGTCAATCAGATTGGTGGAGATTTCAGAGGTGAAATACTTATCGCATGCGCATAAAATTTGCTGGTACTGCTTCAAATCCATTTGCTTTTTGAGCAGATCTTCAGAAGCATCTGATAACTGAGAAACTCTGTCTTCCAATAGACTACCATTGTAATATAAGCTGTCCAAATCCGCAGTAGATGCAATTGAGTTCAGTGATTTGTTTGCCAAAAAATCTTCGTTTAATGACTCAATGGCGGTTATTTCTCTTTCCTCCATCTTCTTGGCCAAGAATCTGTACTGTCTTTCGACATTGTCTAATTTTCTGATTTCGTCCACGAATGAACGTTGGAACTGGTTGACATTTTTGTTCAAGTCCCTGAATTCAACTAAACCCAAAGAACCAAGGGAGTAGATGGTTTCACGAGATACCTCGGTAGGAATGTACAATTGGACCATTGTCATTTCCGCAGAACCTGAATGAATGCACATAGAGTAGAAAAAAAGATAAGAATGTTAGTATGTGAACCAATGGCGCTCATTGAGTTGATTAAAAGCAGTAATGACATCAGTTTCAATACCAGTGGCTGCTGGAATACTTACGGAAGATGGCCTCTTTCTCCGACATGGTGTGCGTGTGTGAGTAGTGCAGGTCGTGAAGGAAGATTGTTCACACACTGAACAGAAAAGCAGTCAATTAATTTTATGCAGCCACTTACTCACTCACTCACAAAGGCTGTCGCAAATCAGATTTTTGAGGAGCGAGACTCGGGGGAAAAGTTTGATGGGAAATTTTTCATTGGTCGAATATATCTATGGTAATAGGGTTTATAGTTTCGTTTGTGAGTGTAGGGCCGGTTCAAGAGGAGAGCACGTTGTATGTAGTTGGGAGAAAAGGGAGCTTTTGATGGTTATGTTTTACAGAAGGCTGGTTGATTGGTTGGTTAGATTAATGTTTTGTGGCATTCACGGTAAATTTTGAAAAGGAGCTAGAAAATACGCAAAGCGTTACGCGGACTACTGAGCATGAAGTGTTTTCCCGGTAATGGGGCGGGAGATTCTTGAAGAAAACGATGACGCGCCAGAAATCGCAAGATCTCTCCCCCTCCCCCTCCCCCCAGCCAAAAAAAAGTGCTGGAAGCACTAACAAATATTTAGGAGGGATGGTGGGGGCGATGAAAAGGGCACCATAGCGGAGCTATGAAACGGTTTTTGCTTGCTCTTCTGGGTGCTCTACTGGCCGTCATCCAGGAATCTTAAACTAAATCCAGTTTTGCTTTTCACTTTAATAGCATGCTGCTCTGTACAGGCCGTAAGCTACACTGTACTGCTATGCGCCGCCGCAGAGCAGAGCAGAGCAAAGCAGTAGAAAAGAAGCTCGCTGCACGGGGCAACAACAAAAATACAGAGCAGAATCCAATGAAACAGAACTGTTGATCAATAAAGACAAGTGAATGAAGTGATGGTGGTGCAAGTGGTAAGGGACAAAAGAGGAAGTAGAGAATACACGGATCGGTATTGGTACCGGGACCGGGACCTCAAGAGTGAAAGGGAAAGTGAACCATTTGGTGGATTTGTCCCCTGGGAATCGAATCCCAGACGTTTCCATGATGTTTTTTTCCTTCCTGTTGCTGCAGCCTGCATTTCTGGCTTTGCTATTCTTTCTTACATATCATTGGCCAAAGTTCATCGTCTAGATAATTTGAGCCACAATGACTTACTTATATACGCCTATTTGAGGCAGCTTGTTGGAGAAATTCAAACGGTTGATATTGTGCTATATTGTTTGTTTCTCTCAGTAAGCTCCTTAGTTTTAGGATTTGTGTTAATACTGGGTTTGTTGTTCTTGTACAGGGCTTTCCTTATCGGGATTCTATTTTTCAACACTTTTGTTGGGATTTTGGGAATGATATATTGCGTTAACACACAGCATTGGAGTGTTGCCATCTTGATTACGGGATTTGTGTTTGTCATATGGGTGATAGGGTGGAGATTGCAAAAACGTCTTGCGTTCAGTAATGTCCTAATAAAATTGGGAGCAAAACTGATGATGCGAAATTCACAGGTTTGGATAACATATTGGTTAATGCTATTGACTAATAGCATAATGGTGCTTTTATATTTGGTCACGGCTCTGGCCTCTATTATAACGTTCATGGATGAACCCGATCAAAAAATCAGATACACAGTTTTTGGATTTCTTTTGTTCACAGGGTACTACTTTGCCCAGCTTTTCCGTAACGCAGCTCAATTGGTCATTGGAATCATTTTCAGTAAATGGTATTTTAGGTCAAAAGTGAGTTACTGGACGGCGTCATTTCACATTTTTTTCAAAGGACTCGGATCTGTTTGTGTGGGTTCTTTGTTCTCGTCGTTATTGTCGCTGTTCAAACTAGTGCTTTTGTTTTTCCAACAGTCAAAACTACACAAACAATATTTATCACTTAAACCGTTGTTGTGGTGTATCACTTCCATCGTTCACATTTTAGATGAAACGTCTAGGTATTTCAACGAATACGCATTTGCATACATGTCGATCCACGGAGACGGGTATTTCACATCATCATCTGGCGTGTTTTCTCTTCACAGCTCACGAGGCTATGATGCGTTTCTTATTGGATCGGTTATCAAGTTGGTACTCCGACTATACATTGTTTCTGCAGGTTTTTTGGGAACGGTAGCATCATACTACTATTTGTGCTATTTCTATGGGTACTATTTACACAGCGGTACCAATATAAGACTTTTTTACATTCTTTCCGTCACCAGTGGCGTAATTTTGATGCAGATATCTCGGATCTTGGCAATGATTGTCAACTCCTACGTGCATGTTCTCTTCATCTGCGTTGTCGAATACAGACAGCTTCTTGAAACATGTCATCCCCGAGAGTACGCCGCTCTGAAGGCGACGCGCCTGTGGGAAACATGAGGCAATTTTTTTTTTTGAACCGCTCGCTCTCTTTAAGAGCTTCCACACGCCTTCTTTTCCCTCCGAATGTAATTAACGTTCTTTTGCAAAGGAAGCCCAACATGTCTGAAGATAATGCGATTCTGACCGAAGTGCAACCGGAATCGGTTCACAATTTACAACGAGCAATGAACGCGCAACCGTACGAACCAGAGTTACAATTGGAGACCAATGGCTCTAATGAAGATGATGAATTTAATCTGGAGGACGGCAACCACGATAACGCCAATGACGAGTTCAATTTTGAAGAAGACCGTTTCACCTTGGACAATCCGGTATGGAATGATGTAAAATTTGCGATTTTTTTCATTGCCGTATTTGTCGTTTTTGTGATCAATTCGATGGTTTTGATAATCAAACATTTTGATCAGTTCTTTAACGAGATTCCTCCAATTGGTAACGGCATCCCATTATCAGCTTATTTCCAGTTCAAAGTTGTCTTTTTGATTTTGTTTACCTCCTTTGTTTCATTTGGTATCTCTATTTTCATTTTTTTATTTGCCGGTCAAAATGCTATCAAATGTACCAGTATTGGTATTAAATTTCTTCTCTATTTTTCGGCGATCACTTCGGTTTTATCGATTCTTGCCGGGCAATGGATAAATTTTTTGGGATTTGCACTTCTTTCCGGAATTATTGGATTTGTTCATTACAAATATCAACCTTTGATAACTCTTGCATCTAATATCTTACAAATTGTTACATCGGTCTTGAAAAAGTATCCACAAACTGCAATTGCTGCATTGATTGGATTTTTCAGTACAATTCTATTTTCAGGAATATTGTCTGTTGGTATCAGCTGTATCTACATTGCGTATGGATTTAATGCAAATGGTACACCAAAATTCGATAGTAATGGTGAAGTTATCAGCAAGATTTCCTTTGGTTTGGTGATGAATTTACTTTTCATCAACTTTACAGCATTATACATTATTGATGTTGTGAAAAATGTAATGCATGTTACTATTGGTGGTATATATGGTACTTGGTATTACTTGGAAAGCACGTTCAGTGGAATGCCAAGAAACGAAGGTGTGGGTTCATTCAGAAGAGCAATGACTTTCAATTTTGGTTCTGTCTGTTTTGGTTCATTGTTTGTCGTACTATTTCAATGCATTGCAATTGCGTTTTTGGTCACAAAGCACGAATTGGGCGTTAATGAATCTACATCGGTAATCAGTATGTTTTTCAATCTTATTTTGAGAATTGCAGGATTTTTTGTTGGATACTTCAATTTATATGCATATTCATTTATCGCATTGTATGGAGCTTCTATGGTAAAATCTGCAAAATCCACTTTAAAATTTTTCAAGCAAAGAGGTATTCAGGCCATGTTAAATGACTTTATTATTTCTCTATCTTTGGGATTTTATTGTTTTGTTGCTGCTATTTTTAGTGTCATTTTAATGGGAATATATTTATGGATCATCAAGAAGGTTTTCACCATAAGTGATGATGCAACCGTGCCACTTTTAACATTGGCTTTCTTTATTACGTTTAACATCACCAGTATTTTAATCATGACTGTTGTTTCAGGATCATCTGTCTTTTTCTTTGCATTGAACAAAGATCCAGCAGTGTTCCAAGAAAGTCATCCTTTTGAATTTCAAGAAATTAGCAGGTGCTATCCACGTGTGTTGGACAAGCTTGAATTATAATGTTATGTTCAAAACTTGAGACGGACACTCGGTTGTTACGTAATCCGAAGGATTTTTTATTTTTTGTATTCTGGACATGATATAAGTATAAGAACAGAAGTAATTATCAGTGGATTTTTATGAACGGATTATTTATAGCTGCATAAATTCGATGGAATAGGTAAATTTTAAAGCAAACTTTTTACAATTTGTTTTCATCTTATGTTATAATACTGAACCATGATATTGCTGGTCCAAAAAAGTCTGTGAAAACGTAATTATTTATTTCTCTAAGCTCAATCGAAAAAAAGTACACAGCCGAAGGCATTTGCCGATTACTAAGTTTGGGACTAATTTGAAAGATTATATAATTGTAATACGTGCTTATCTCGTAATTACAACTTAACTGGCTGAAACTCAACTCATGTCTCTTTACGTTCTTCCTCTTACTTACTCAATAGGTTCATCTAGTAGCATATAGATGTAAGTTTTCGAACGAGAACCCCGAACACACAAATGTTATTTACAGCCTCACTGTCACCGATACCTGTTACAGGGGTTCACGGCTTTCCACGATGTTGAAATTTGTAATTATAATATTAATAGAACATTTTTGAGCTAATTTTATCTCCGTTATTACATCACTCAGTGCGGCGTTGATACGTGAACTAATGCACACCCTTCAGCAAATGGCGGAACAATAAAAAGCCACAATTGAGAGATTTATGGAACCAAAAAAAAAAAAAAAAAAACTCGCCGACGCCGATATGAGCACATTCTCATGACGCACGGCGAAACAAGCTTGAAATTTCTCAATCCGCCGAACATTTTTTTACAGGGACTAGGGTTGACATTGGTGAAAATTGTTGGCAGGGGTACGCATCATACGCATCCCTAAATCTATAAATAAAACTGTGTTTGCCCATTTATTTGATCAGGGTCTTGCATGTTGCCCGGAGGTCATTAATAGTTTTTTTCTTGTAACAACCAAATTTGAGCAATGAGTGACGATGAAAACAACGTCGAGGTGTTTAATGCACACAGCCTCACCGAACATAATCAGGGCAGCGCTGCTTTCGACGAAGCTGATAATGAAAATATAATAAGCAGGGCAATCTCTAGGCTGGATGATATCATAGTTGGTAACGAAGACGATAATGCAGATCACGAAAAGCTAGAACGTTTAATAACTCAAAATTCCTCAGGTATTAAGAAATTAAGATCAACAATGGAGCTAGATGGTTTTGGTGAACAAGGACCATTAGAACAACCAATAGATTTGGAAAAGACGGTTACGGGATTTCAAATGGATCCTGAATCCAGTTTCCACGAAAATGATCCTTGGCAGTATCCGGTTGATTTGGACACCAAGATGAGATTAGTTGTCTTCACCGATGGCGACAAAGAGGATCCTAGAAACTGGTCTTCGGGGAAAAGATGGTTCTTAACTGTTCTTCTAGGTACTATTTGCTTTGATGTGGCTTTGGGCTCGGCAATTGTCACCGGTGATATCAGTGGACCAATGGAAGATTTTGGCGTATCCCAAGAAGTAGTCATTTTGACCATAACATTATTTGTTCTCGGATTCGGTTTTGGTCCATTGCTATTTGCTCCTCTCTCTGAAGAGTTTGGTAGAAGACCCGTCTATGTGACGACCTTGTTCATTGCCGTCATTTTTATCATTCCGTGTGCACTAGCTAAGAATATCGGCACTCTTTTGGTGTGTCGGTTGATTGACGGTCTTGCCTTTTCAGCTCCTATGTGCTTGATTGGTGGTAATCTTGCAGACATGTTTGCTGGCTCACAGAGGGGTGTCGCTATGAGTATTTTCTCTGCTGCTCCTTTCATTGGTCCGGTTGTCGGTCCCTTGATTGGTGGTTTTATTGGTGACAACGTGGGTTGGAGATGGATTTATTGGGTTCAGTTGATCTTTTCTGGTGTGGTGTATGCATTCATGGTGGTCTTTCTCCCTGAAATCTCTCACGCCCAAATTCTTAAGAAAAGAGCCAAAACTCTGAGAAAAATAACTAACGACGATACATATAGGGCTGTATCGGAATTGAAGACAAGAACTTTGAAAGAGACAGTTAAGGAGACCTTGGGTAGGCCGATCATTTTATTGAGTGAACTAATTGTTTTCTTGATTACAATTTATATGTCGATCATTTACGGTTTACTATATATGTTTTTCTTTGCATACCCTGTTGTTTTTATGGAAGGAAAAGGATGGTCAGCAAGTAAAACCGGGTTGATGTTTATTCCTATTGGTGTTGGTGTTCTCATTGCTACTGCAATTGCCCCTCTATTCAATAAACAATATAATAGATTAGCTAAAAAATACACTGACAAAGGCGAGCTACCACCTGCGGAATTGAGATTGATACCAATGATGATTGGATGTTGGTTTGTTCCAATTGGTTTATTTTCTTATGCTTGGTCTTCATATCCAACGGTTAGCTGGGCAGGTCCATGTATTTCCGGCTTAGCTTGTGGATTTGGCTTCAATTGTTTGTATAATCCTGCAAATAATTATATTGTGGACTCATATCAACATTATGCCGCATCGGCATTAGCAGCAAAAACATTTGTCAGATCTATGTGGGGTGCATGTGTTCCTTTATTCACAATTCAAATGTATCACAGATTGGGATATGAATGGGCTTCCAGTTTGATGGCATTTATTTCCTTGGCTTGTTGTGCGATTCCATTCCTCTTTTACATCTATGGCGCAAGGATCAGGGAAAGATCCAGATATGCATACTCCCCGCCAACTGCAGTTTTGAGAAAAATTGAATCTGACAGCAAAGACGGAACGTCGACGGAATTCTCTGAATAAAAGTTGGGGGATTCTTGGAGTCTAAAGTCAAATCATTTGTGAAAAAAAATATAAATTTGCAAACATCTTTTTTTCAAGTTCTAACGAACACTTTTCCCTTCTCTTTCTAAATTTTAATATATTATTTTTACTATTTAATGTTCACAAAAAATTCGTGCTTCTATAATTTTTAACTAATACAATTCTTCTTTATAATACAGCTATTTATCTGTCCAGGTTCTATAAAGGTCAATATAGATTGATTTGCATAAATATAACTGAGATTTTAAAAGAAGATCTTGCTTCAACTCGTTTCAAAAGGCATCTCAAGAATAGATTAAAAAGGCAAGTTTCTTTGAACCTGCTATATCTCGCTCAAATCGCTTATTTCTGTGGCCACTTGCTGCTAAGTTGATATCAATGACATTGCAATAGATATATTCAATTCAGGTATCAGCATTTTTATATGAATATCTGTTCGATCGTCGTCTTATTATACTTTTGTAATGATAATCTATTTCCTCTAACTTGATTACGTAATGGTTTGCCTCACAAAGATATGCGTACTCACTTTTACAAGTTTTGCTGTTAAAACGAATACAATATTGTTGACATATCGCTAACCCCACAACGCTGCTCTTCATCATAAGGTATAAATAACAAAAACTGCCGCTCAGTCATTGAAGACAAGGCATGTTTAGCTATTCCATTTGATGCTACGTCATATTAATAGAGCAATCGCCAAAAAAAAAATAAAAAAAAAAAAACTTATTCAGCCGGACACACCTGTATCAATAAGTCAACCTATCTTGTGAATAAAAACAACCGTTACTATGTTCGTATTCAGCTCAGCTCAGCTCAGCTTAGCTCCCAATTAAAGTTTTCCACTACTATCTGAATCATCGTCGCGCATATGATTCCAGATGACTCCAAATGATTCAAGGTTGACGCGAATTAACTTTTTCTTTCTATTATTTTGACAGTTATTTAAGGAAATGATTTTTCCCTTTATTTTAAGATGGATTTGCTACGCATTTAGGGTTCGTGAAGTAAAGAATGAGTAGCGCCGAGCTTGCAGCATCTGAATCATCCATCAAAGATGAAGAAGTGGTGGTCAGAAAACATGAAACAACTGGCGATTTTAGTCAAGACGTTTTAGAACTGTATCCGGACGATTATCTGCCAACTGAAGAAGAGATGGACAGCGTCTACAGACACTTAGACTACCGTATTATTCCAGCTTGTTGGTGTCTCTATTTTTTGACTTCTTTTGGTTCCTCGTTGTATGGTAACACATTGACTATGAATGATAAATCGGGACACTCTTTGATCCAGTCACTTAACTTGACTTCACATCAGTCATCAACGGCAAGTGCTTTATATTATGTTGCTTACATCATCTTTGACTTGCCTATGAATTTAGTCATGACAAGAACATCTCCTCAAGTTTGGCTTTCCAGAATTGTTGCTGGTGTTGGTATTGTTTACATTTGTTATGCCGCATTGACCAATGGACAAGGTTTGATTGCAATCAGATTCATGACGGGTCTTGCTGATGCGGGTACGTGGCCTGGTTTATCATATTATATATCATTATGGTATCCGGAACATAGAACCACGCGTAGAATTGGTTACTATTTTACGGCTGCTCAGTTATCTGCTTCAGCTGCCGGTTTGGTTGCCGCTGGATTCCAAAAAATGGACATGGATAGAGGTCTATACGGTTGGAAATGGTATTATATAGTTTACGGTGCTGTCACCATTTTGTGTGGTATCTCCCTTGTATGGTGGTTGCCTGATAGACCTGCTCACTTAGCCGATAATTGGGTCTCCACCTTTTCCTTGAAAAGATTCTTGCCATCTTCTTTGGCCAAATACGTCGAGCCAATCCAGCCATTGAATGAAAGAGAAAGAAGACTGCATTATCTTGACATGAAGCACAGATACAAGAAGTTGAGATGGGGATTCAAAGATGTTGGATTGATTTTGATTGATTTCAGAACCTGGCCATTAATCATGATGTATTTTGGTGTGGTGGGTACAGGTTTTGGTTTAGCAGTGTTTGCTACCACCTTGATTCAAGCCAATAATCCTGGTTTGTCCAGTATTGACGTCTCATTATTATATGCGCCAATCTGGCTGTTTGATTTGGCGGCTATTCTAATACTCACTCCTTTTGCTGATAAGTACAAAAAGTCCAGACACGGAATTTTCATCTTTTCCACATTGATTATTATTACAGGGCTTTTGGTCATGTCGTATGCACACGGACCTTGGAACAGATATGCCGGTTTGTTAATTTCTGGTTTTGGACTCGGACCCACCGTTCCAATTGCAATGGCCTTAACTTCGCAGGTCATGATAGCAAGATATGGTGATGTTGGAACAGCCGCTGCATCGGCTTTGGTTTCAGGTTTAGGTAATTTGGGTACCGTTATAGCAACATATGCTTTATATTCCGGATGGCCTGCTGATGCTTCCAGGCTCTACAGAGATTCCAACATGATGTTAATTGTGATGCTTGGTGTATCAATAATTGCTGCCTTAGTATGCTGGTACTACATGGAAATAATTGATGGTGGTATTTATAATGAGGCAGCTAAATACAGAGTTGGGGGTGCTCAAAATGAAGATGAAGATTTGGTAGATGAAGAGAAATCAAACTGAATTGAATATGAGTTGCCGTACATACTGTAAATAAGTCAAGGATAATCCTACATCACACACCATGTTTTATAATTTTTTTAAGCTAAAAAATAATTTTTGCTCTCGTTTATTCAAGGAGATTGAAGTAACTGCAAGTGCATCTTTCACAATCATCGATAAAGTTGATGGACACAGTGCCAGAGTTGAAATCTTGGCCGTCTAACTCAACCACAATTATCGTATGATACGAGTTTTACAAACGTTTATCTGCAATCGCAGTTTTAGCTATATTTGGTGTTTTTGCTTAGCGGGGCTAGACGAATTTCCTTCATAGCAGTAATAATACCCCGACACGGGAATCTTGATAAGAAAACCCTAATAATCGCCGTTTTCATTCAGAATTTCCCCCGTCAACGAATCAGGTAAAACTCCGAAATTTTCCGTAGCAAACGGCATTTCTTATCGCGGTGATATATTACCGCTATTTAAACGGTGATATATCTCCGCATTCATTTTCTTCACTTGATCCAGCTATAAAAGGGGAATGTTTTCCTCAGATGTTAACTTGTATGGTTGTACAATAGAATTAAGAACCACTCACAAACAACAACAATAATGGCCTTACTAGACAAATTCGAAAAATACCAATTAACTTTCGGTCCATCTCCAATCTCTAAATTTGAAAATTTAGCTAAGACTTTAGGAGGTAAGGTTAACATCTATGCAAAGAGAGAAGACAGAAACTCTGGTCTTGCTTTTGCAGGAAATAAATTGAGAAAGTTTGAATATATTGTGCCAGATATTTTAGCAGGTGACTACACTCACATTGTTTCTATTGGTGGTATTCAATCCAACCAAACATTAATGACCGTCGCTACTGCTTGTAAATTGGGTTTGAAGGCCGTTACTGTTCAAGAAAACTGGGTTCCGATTCCAGAAGCTGAAAAGGAAACTTATGACAAGGTTGGTAACATTGAAGCTGCTAGAATCATGGGTGGTGATGTCAGAGTTGTTCCAGACGGTTTTGATATTGGTATGAGAAAGTCTTTCAACGACGCTATGGAAGAATTGAAATCTCAAGGTTACAAGCCATATCCTGTTCCAGCTGGTTGTTCTGAACACAAATACGGTGGTCTTGGTTTTGTTGGTTTTGCTGACGAAGTCATCCAACAAGAAAAGGAAATGGGCATCAAGTTTGACAAAATCGTTGTCTGTTGTGTCACTGGTTCCACTGCTGCTGGTATTTTTGTTGGTATGGCTCAATATGGTAGAGAAAACGATGTCATTGCTATTGATGCCTCAGGTGCTCCAGAAAAGACTTACGAACAAACTTTAAGAATCATAAATCACACTTCCGAGTTAATTGGCCTCAACAAGAAGTTTGACTCATTCAACTTAGACAGCCGTTTTGGTGGTCCAGTCTATGGTATTCCAAACGATGGAACTATTGAAGCAATCAAACTTTTAGGTCAAACTGAAGGTACTTTAACCGATCCTGTTTATGAAGGTAAATCTATGGATGGATTAATCAACTTGGTGAAAGAAGGTAAATTTGAAGAAGGCTCCAACATCTTGTATGTTCATTTAGGTGGTGCTTCCTCTTTATCCGCATACAAATCTTACTTCAACTAGATTGAAGCTATAATATAAATTGAGTTTATACTTTTTACATTGTTTAATACATTTAATAGAGAATCAAAAATACCGTATCTAAAATGATGACGCTTTCTCGCAAGGCTGCTACTCTATGGACCGAGTTGATTCCTTTTGTGCTGTGAACAAGAGGCATTTCTGTGGGTTTTTTACAGATTACGTTTACCTTTTGAACGTGAATACCGAGAAAAATATATATCGTGGTTTGAACCAACATGTTTTAAAAATGCATTCAAATTAAAACCAAGACTATATCATGCATTCAATTGTCCACCCTTTCAGATTGTTTAGAAAGCGTTTTTGCTTTGACAGAGAGCTATCAAAAAAGGAAGCAGAGAGGAAAAAAATAAAAAAAATAAATGAGAAGTACGGGATTTGAACCCATGTCACCACCTTGGAAGGGTGGTATGCTAACCACTACACTAACTTCCCATTTACGCGTTTTTAAAAATTATTTAATTTTGTGTACGCGCTACTAAAAGCAATATTATGAGGTTGTGTTTAGATTCGTGTTTAACACTTGGAATTTCTTCTGTGTGTACTTTTCTCACAGAAATTGCAATACAAAAACAACTACGCTAAGTGTATCTCGAAATGCATCTGATTTGTGCGCAAAGCAATTTTGTTCCAACGCTTACCCTGTATGTGCTTATTCTTATCATTTAAATTTGACTCTTCTTATCAAATTCCTCGGAAAATACAATTTTCTATACAAAACTCAGGATAACACTCCTGACCTATTTTTCGATTTTATCGTACTGTAGTTTCTTTCTCGTTTTCAATGAACAGTTTGGATATAACGCTGATCAATGATAGTTAATTGTCAGCAAATGATTAGATCTTCATTGAAGTTGCGAGAGACACTTTTGACCCTTAAACTCGATATACAGGGATAAAACCTAATCTGGCTTTTTTCGCTTCGATTTTTGTAATATAAGTAATAATAGCAAAGGCCATAAAAAGAATCAAGAAAGAACATATGTCGGGGATTTAACCGTGTTAGAATAGCATTAAGATCCACAAACACCTCGTTTGAAGATTCAAACTTAAAACGAAAGACTGTTCATATAGCAAGTCAAAAAATCAGTATAACTTCAAGAGAAGAGCCAAAAGAAGACATGTATAAAAAAAAGGTGTCAATACTTAACCAAGCTGATTCAATTATAAGAATCGGAACGTACCTTTCTATAAGTTCAGTCAGACCCTTTAGTTCAACCATCAAAATGTCTACAATCAACTTACGACGTATTGGTGAGACCATCAGCAACACTCGAAGGAAAATTACCAACCATGTTAGAAAGCCATTCATCGCAACCGCTAAGATTCCAAACATGTACCACCCAAACTCTAAAAGATAATAAAGCATTCACTGATTGGAGTTTAAGACACACACCAAGATACACACCACGATACAAACCAAGATACTTAGAAAAGAGAGAAGAGAAAAAATAATGATATAATAGTGAAAACAACGAGAAACTGAAACGGGAAATAGAAAAGAGATGGAAACAGCAGGCAGCAGACCCAGAAACAAACGCAATGTCACGTCTTTTGTTTTTCGTCATTGCCGTGTTACCACTTCATCACATTAATCTACTTTTGATCTGCAATACGGACATTGCTCAGATCGGGTATACCAAAGTTTGAAGCATTCTGAATGGAAAATATGACCACATTCAAGTACGCAGTGGTTCGTATTGTCTAAAGAGAAATGTGTGCTTCTATTGAAAGCCGAGACGACTCCGGTACATTCATTGTTTGGGAGTAAAGTCAAGCTATCTAGGCATATAATACATTTATTGTCTAAAATTTGCACGGAATCTTTTAAAACCTTTTTTGGCAGCATTTTCGACCTTGTCTGTGATCTGATCTGAAATTTTGTGAATTTTCGTAGTTTAATCAAACTTCGAATAAGTGCAATGAATATTTTTATTGCAGAAATCACACGGAGAGAGAAAAACAGTAAATTAATTACTGACCTCGACCACAAACTATTGAAAGGCATCAAATTTGCTGCTATGTTTAAGTTGCATCTCGTAAAACTTATCGAACATATTATCAATAGTATCAAAACGTTGATATGTCCCCATTCAGAGACTATATTGGAAAAAGTATGATACATATAATTTTGGAAATTCTGTCGGTTATTTGCGTTGGTGAAGTAATAAATAGTTCCGGAAAGCTGAAAAAAGGGTGAATGTTAGTATTATTATATGAAAATTTGGCATGAGAAGTGAGTTTTTCAATCCATCTGAAAAAAGAGAGAAAACAGGACACATACTGCTCCAAATCCTAGGTGCCATTTTGAAATATTGACATTTTGCACAGTGGACATGGACAAACTGGTAAAAGAGAATGAATCAACAAGGGCAAAGATGCACAAGAGCAGAGATGCACAAGAGTAAACGGGGAAGGGTTCAAATAAAACGAGAAGAAAAAAAAGTCAAATTCATGTCACCTGAGTGCGCCACAAACAGCCAACGCTTACAGATGTGTGTTGTGTGTGTGTGTGTGTGTGTTATGAGGACTGGTTGGTTGGTTGGTTGGGAGAGCACAGTGAACTTTACGTATTGCCCCAGCTGCCGAGTTGATTGTTGGCATCGATATCCAGCTATGTACTGTGTATTCAGTGAACGGATTAATGGAATGGTCTCATGATAGATGTAGATAGGAAAATATAGCGTGGCTACTACGTGCTATATGTAAAACACCGCCTGTTTTGACAGTTGAACCATTTGTTTATAAGACATTCAGTAGTTTACACCGACAGAGCCTGTAATGGTACGAGGGTATTGCTGTCTCACACTCCCTAAAGCATACATCTAACGGGTTCAATTATACAGACCTAAGGTTTACGTAATGATTACACATGTTTAAGTGGCTTCTTCTGCCTTTGCTTCTTCCGCCTTTGCTTCTTCTGCTTTGGCCTGTTCCGCTTCAACAGCCTTTTGCTTGTCAATAGCAGCCTTGTCGATGTTGAAGATTCTGTAAAGAAGTTCGGCTGTATCATGCTTGTTGACCATCAGATTGAAACTGTGCTTACCCTTCCATAATGGATATAATTCCTCTTCAGCATTGGCAGCATCCGTCTTGATCTTGATAAAACATGATCCTTCTCCGATTTTTTCAACTTGTTCTAAAAAGTTAGGATCAACATTACTATCCCTGACTTGAGCGACGCTTGGTTGCGGTTCCAAAAGCAACATTTTCAATAAGTCTAAATTGATTTCTAATTCTCTGGATTTTGGTAAATGAGGTCTGATAACATTCAGACATTCATTTTGAATTCTCCATGGACACACATCACTCTTTTGAGCAACGAAAAGCTTGATACCAGTATAGATAAATCTTAGTTTAGATTCATTATTTTGTAGAATCTTCTTGATGATTGGCGCAACATAATAAATAGAACGCAATGGTTCTCCTGTTGCATTTCTCACCAAGGTACAATCCTTTGCAAAATTATCAGAAACCTGATAGAAATCCCAACATTTTTGGAGTTCTGCATTACCTTCTTTGATGAAAATGAATGGTTCTTCATTGGCATCAATTGGTAATTTTTCCTTTCTCTGCTTGACAATCTTGGTGACTTCGGATTCCTCTGTCTTTTGCTTCTTGGAAACGTCAGATTCTGCGGTTTCACTGGCTTCTCTCTTCTTTTCCTCGGTGACAGTTGATGAGGTTTCATTTTCATTTTCAGTAGCAGCAGCAGTAGCAGTAGCAACTGGCTCTTCTTCTGCCTTTTCAAACACAGTGATAAAGAAACCACCAGTATTCTGATCTTGCGGATAAACTCTCATACATCTTTCCAAATGTAGGTCCTCAACTTCTTCTGCGCTTGGAGGGAAACAGGACAATGGTAACTTCTCGTCTTCAAGTGGTGCATCTCTAATTTCACCATCTTTACCATAGACTTTCCAGCTGGTGATACCAGGATGTCTAATTAAACCGTTCAATCTGTCAGAAGAATCAACAAGCTTGACCTTTCCATTCCATAATTTGAGAGCAGCTGCAACAACCGCCTCATTTTCAATTGGATTTAAAGAACATGTTGAATAAACCAATCTACCACCTGGTTTCAATAATTGCAAACCTCTTTTCAAAATATTCAATTGTAAAGGATGTAAACCTAATGCATTACCGAATCTCCATTCCTTCCAGACCAAAATATTCTTTCTCATGGTTGCGTCACCTGAACATGGGACATCACATAAAATTCTGTCAAATTTGACAAATTTACCATTTTCTTCTAATCTCATCTTTGGGAACATTTGTGCATCATGGTTGACAATGACAACATTGGAAGAGTTAAGTCTCTTGATTTGATGGACTAACATATAAGCTCTTCTGAAATCGGAGTCATTGGCCATGACGAAACCGGTTGGTTGTAAAGTTTCATCATTTGAATCTTTGAAAGTGTGCAATGATTCAACCAATTGTGCGGTTTTAGAGCCTGGAGCTGCACACATATCCAAAACTGCATGATGTGGTTCAACATCCAGTAATAATGGAGGAATCATCGAAACAGCTTCTTGTCTTGAAATGTTACCAACTTCATTTTCAACCATCAAATACTTTTGAACTTTGGCATATTCCGGAACCTTCTTAATAACTTGCTTTGGCAGATCAATTTGGAAAGCCAAGTTATCAGGGTACCATGGTAAAGCAAATGGTTTTTTGTAAGATTTTGTTTCTTCAGTTTCAACATTTTCTAAGATCGGCATAATCTTGTTTTGGAACATATCAGCAATGACTTTGGCATGCTTTCTTGAACCAGTGACTCTAAATGTCAATGGTAGAGTTTCTTGACATGTTTTTTTGAATAATTCAAAATCGCCATTTGGAATCAAATCTTGTTCCTTGTAGTATTTTTCCCAAGACTCGTTTTCTTGTTTGATTTGACTCCATGAAGTTCTATTATCATCTCTTTTACCGAGCTTGTTTCCATTGCCTCTTCCTCTTCTACCTTTTTTAGCCATTTTGAAGGTACTATTAGATGTATGAAATGTTCTTTTAACAAATATCAAAGAGTTCATTCACTTCATCCCATTCAGGAAAAATCTGAAAGGACGTTCTCAGTACTGAAATTTTGCAAAAAATAGAAAAAATAGAAAAAATTGAAAAAAAATTAAAAAAATTAAAGAAATTAAAAAAATTAAAAAAATTAAAAAAATTAAAAAAATTGGAGAAAAAAGTTAAAAAATCAAGAAATTGAAAAGAAAAATAATCACGTAATACAAAAAATCCTCGGAACATAGCAACGCCATAGGCTGTGAATAGCATTGAAACAGTCCATCTCCGGTGGAAACTTTGGGGAAACGTATATCAATGACCATTCCAGTACAGTCAAAAAATCTTAACCCAGCTTATATCAACCTTGAGTTTCAAGATGGTTTTTGTCCATACAATTCTAAAAGCAAACCCAATCCATCTAAAGGAAGATTGCCTACGAGCAAAATGCAAAAGCGGCCAAAATTTGTGGCAAAAAACGTGTTGACTGACTCTTGATACTGGTTCTTTAGCACGCTTTTTTATTACGTAATGCATAGGTTATTTGGATCTTACGTTAACTGGCTATAAGTATTATAATACTAAATGTAATACAGTTGAAATATAATACAGAATAAGTTGCGTGCAGTATTAAAAGCACTTTGAATATTGCCCGGTGTTTCTAGGTAATTCTTAATCATGATATAGTCACGACCAGTCAATCATGCAATATAAAATAAGAAGAATCTCATTATGTCACAAATGCGAGTCGTAAAATTTACGCTGACGTAGCACACTAACTCTCAGATCAGACTGGCCATTAATCTTACTGCACAAAACAAAAAAAAAGTGTCATAACTGAAAAGTAATTCAAACCATATCTAATCTAGAAGAGCATATAATGTTCAGGAAAGCATTTTTTGTCTATATATCGTATATTGTCCATCATTTATGGTATATAAATCGTATATTGTCCATCATTTATGGTCTATAAATCGTATAACGTTCATGAAGTCATTTATTGCCTAAAAAAGCATCCAATTATTAACACTAAATCAATCGTTGAACAATGCCATAACTAAGCTAAAGTTTTGCCAGTATCGGGAAGAGCAAAGAAGAAACAAAAAAATAAAAGAAATGTTTCATTTTAAAGCTTCTTCACACCTGTGCATCAGAACACACACTATTGCTACCTCCTCAAGTTTGGTTCCGCACAACTGCACCCTCATTGGTACTACCTTGTAACGAATTCACCACATTAATCGCTTTCAACCTCAGAGGCTTCTGATTTAACGACTGATTGATCCATCTCATTACCACTAGACTCAAGATCATCATCTTCACTACCATCACTCCCACTCCTACTATCGCTCTCACTCTCACTCTCAGTTTCACTCTCACTGCTTTCATCATCGTACAGTCTAATAAACTCATCAATCTTACTGACTTTCTCATTACAATCCACACCCACTTTCTCCATATAAGTTCGAAATGTATTTGTTCCATTTTCCTTTCTTATCCAAAAATCAACCAAACCGCCAAGTGCCAACAATGCACTGCCATTCATGAACTTTGTGTATTTTGCATCATAATCCTCATCAGAAATCCCTAAACGCTTTCGTATTCTATCTGCAACATAATAATGCAGCGTATTGATTAGCTCCTCCGACGGTAACTCCATGTCAATCTTTTGATTAATTTCATCTCTGCTCATGTAATTCAACTCATTTGGTTCAAACTTATAAATCTGAGTTAGAATCTCATCGGGCGACTTGAATGAGTGTTGCGTAATACTTGTGGGTTGCTTGTATTTGTTTAGTCTTTCATATTCCGGTTTTAATTTGGGCACAATGGAATTGTCAACTTTGATACCACGGAACTTCGATACAGAACCTTTGCTGTAACTTATCCTACTTCTTGATGCTATTTCCAAATTTGAGGACTGATATATATTTGGTTTATCGAAGTTAAATGTCCTTCTTTTCTTCAGTTTTGCTTCAGATGATCGTGCATCATCAGAATCAGAGTATTCATTATTTTCATCAAAATCATTGGTTCCGGAAAACATCCGCTTTTTCCTCTCAATCAAATGCCCATCTTCATCGGTAATATCAGAATCTTCAGAAAAATCATCATTAGAATCGCTTTCCCTTTTAGTATGTGGATTCGCAGTGTCGTCATTAAAAATTGCACTGCTTTCTTGTTTGATCTCGAAATAACTCTGTTCTTGGTTATCAATGACATTTTCGAGATCATCATCACTGGACGTACTTTCCAGATGATCTTGATGATCCATTTTTAATTGACTATCAAACATCCTACTACTTTCATTTTTCACATAGGTGGATCTATCAGAATCTTTGTATTGATCAGAACTGGCATCTGAGTCTGAGGTGCTTATTCTTCCATTGTTCAAATCGTCATCTAATAACTGACTACTTTCAAGTTTCACCAAACGATCCCGATCAATCGAATTTCCGTCTGATATATCGTCACTTTCTCTTAGCATGGAATTTCCTGTATCCTCATCTACTATAGAGTTTTCACTATTTTCTGAATCTGAAATGTATCTATATCGCTTTTGCGATACGCTGACATCAAACTCATCATCATCGGAACTGAGCTGAGTTTCATAGTCAGAGTCACTCATTTTTTCAATGTACTCACAATAATACCCTTTTTCTGCCCCGGTGCAACCAATCCAGGGAATAAGGTTTTTATCATGTTTCAGTTCATGCATGATAAACTTATTGAAAAATCTTATAAAAATATTACTATTACGTAATCACAAAATAAATATTCTGTGGGTTTGAAACATGCACGAAAATAGCGGCTAGACGTTCAGTACAGAGGTATTTGGGGCCGATTCGGGAAGAAAATCAATTAGACTTATGATCAAACTGGTTCGATAGTTTTTTAAGACTCTGCAATAGCTTTTTTTTTGTTGCTTCTCTGTGTAAAGAAATGGCCCAAAATGATTCATTTCCTCACACTCCAAAATAGCATAAATATTTTAGGAAAAACCAATGATCTGATGAAGGATCCAAATTTAAAAAATGATTCTCCTTTCTATTGAAAACATCAACCAAATGGCTTTTTGATTCAAACGTAATCTTCCAACTCCTACTGATAGATAATACATCTCACAATTATTACTGAAGGTATTCAAACTCACGACAACTTACACAGTCGTACCTCGAGAATTGTCGCATCAAATTTTGTTTTCGAAATCGGGAAAAATGAAGTTTTACGTAATCAATCAACCCTTGGAAGAGATACGGATGTAAGGGCAAGAGATGTCTGGGGAACTTGAGCAGAGAGTCAAAGAACTGAACTCAAAAGTGGCCGAGTTATCACTTCTGCTGACGTTGAAAAATACAAATCTTGAAACTTTGGAGAACAGATACAACCAAAGACTTGAAATACTCAATAAATATATCGATCAATTACATGATATAATAGAAGAATCAAAAACGGCAGAACACAGCAGCCAACAAAAGGGAATCAACTCAAAGACGGCTGCAGATCAAGAGGAGTTTATAGCGGATACTGAGTTGATCAAAAAGTTGAGCGATTTGAATTGTGATGCCGAATTTATAGTGGTCCCGCTCAAGCACATCAAATCTACATTATCTTCCGGGACTCTCAAATCCACCACCACTTCATCACTAATTAGAAACAACAGTGATGTCTCTTCTCCACCCAAATCTTTGCCAAAAACTCCAAAAAAGACCAAGTTTTCTTGTTCAAATTGCAACGAGAAAGGCCATAAACGATCACATTGTCCCAAGATATTGTATCGTGATGCATAGGATATGAAATTGAGGTAAGTCCTTGATTTTACAACCAACTTTGATAAAATAATTTGCATCAATACCTATCGAGTGTTACGCACAATTTAGTCAGGCAAAAACCCACAAAATCATACATATCTTTAAATTTCCCACGATATCATATGTATATGTAATATGCATACAATTAACATTAATTATATAACTTTTATAATGTACAAATTAATTTACCAGTCTTTTGATAACCCATGATCAGCATTTTTCTTTAATTTATCTACCTGCAATCTTTTCTCCGGCACTTGCCATAGCTTCCCTTCTACTTGCATCTTGAAGAAGATTAGTGTCAACGGACGATGGATCTAGATGGATATATCTGATATATGTACCTCTAAAAAAGAGATTCTTGATGGCAATGAATTGAGGGTATTTTTCAGAGTCTACTTGAATATTATCAAGTTTAACATTTAAATATTGATCGACAGATTTTAAGGTGCCCGTAATTTTAACATCATTTTTGAGCTCAATCACAACATCTTGACCAACCAAAGTCTTAAAAAAGGAAAAGAAAAGCATCTATGAAGTTACCTATTGTTGTTTATTCTACTGAATCTCTTGTGCAAGAATTCCACCGTTCATAACTATCACCGGCCCATTGCTGTTGAACTCAGAAAATAATGTCAGCGAAATGGAAAAATCCAAATAACATCTGTACACCAGCGGCTTGGGGAAAAGCAATTGATGGTTAAAGGAAGCTGATGACATGACATACTGGAAGAATGGTTTCAGGAATGATATTTTCAAGCTGAGAGTTGTTGAAAGATAAGAAAGGGGTTTAAGACAGGAAAGTGTTAAAGGAAACAAAAGGCAAAAACTAACGAGATCAATTGAAGAACTGTAAGATAAATTTAATTTGCGTTCGTTTATCTTGGGTACAGTGTAGTATATAAAGATGTGTGTTCTCTTAAGTTTATAGTGGAACACTTATACCTTTGGGTGTAGCGTACTACTAGAGCTCCTTTTAAGAAGGTGAATATATTAAGGATTCAAGTAGAATCTGATGAGTATCTATTTAGGGTAACGCGCTGTATCAGCTGTTATCTGGACTAACATTAGGCACCGGGCAGTTATTGTGTTACAAGAACATGAATATATTCATATGTAACTGTAGCATGACTATGATCAGGGTTAATTTTGATTATCTTCTTTGATTACTTGTGTTGTTTCAAATATAACAGAATACTTTTACTCGAGCCCCCCTAAAGAAACGATATAAAGTCGTCTACATAAAGCTAAATTAACACACACGGTGAGAGAAGTATAGCAGCGCGCTGTTTCAGCTACTATGTAGATTAACGTTCATGATATGGTAATCACTTGGTTATATCGTGATTGTTTGCTCTGCAACGGTTCTGTGACGGCTGGCTATTCGGCCACCACCTCCGGCGCAATTTGATTGTAGTTGTTTTCCCTTTTCCCTTTTCCCTTTCTTGCTTCTCATATTTAGCATTGAAACCTTGCTACCTCTTATTTTCCTTTCACTTTCAATGATACGCTACGCAGCTGCCGAACTGAATATCAAGCAGATGCCCATGGTACTGCATATAAGTGGGAGCTCTGTCACTATGTCATATACCGACTAAGCATTTTACTAGCTAATTTTACTTGTCTAATCTGATTTCTCGTCATTCGATTTCGACAGAAATTACCAAACAGATAAAATAGTACCACTTTACTATATACAAGAATAGAAAACTAATTTCTCTAATAAAAAACATCTCTATCAGCAAGGATACGTGTGTCAAAAAATCGTACTAATAATAATTCATACTGTCATGCATTCGTAACATATCCATGATACTTGCAGGACACATATGACCCCCTTTTATCCATCATTTACATTCTACCACCCTTTTTAGCCGAATCTTGTAAAAACTTTTTGAGAATGATAAGATTTGCCTTAGATGGCTTCTTCAAAGAGTTCACCAACAAAAGAGTAGTCGTGAGCAAGGTTAATGCACCGGCTTGATGAGTTGCAGCCAAATCAGTTGGAACTAAGTAAAGTAACGTACACATACCTAAAATGTACTGTAGTGTCACAACACCCATACTTATGTTCAACCACTTATAGGCAGGTCTTGGAATGATGGTCTTGATTTTATGAGAGTACATGTGAACAGAAAATACTGAAATTGCTGTTAACGTTGCCAAAATTCTGTGCTCTAATTGAACAGTAGCTTGATTTTCTAGCATGTTTCTCCACCATAAGTCAGCCTGGTCTTTCGCTCTAGAATAAACAGGATCGAATAATTCAGCTTTGCTTGGAACCCAATTATCACCCATATGTGGAAATGTGTTATAGATCAAACCGGCATCTAAACCTGCAACAAACGCACCTGACATGGCAGTCAAGAAAACCAAACCTAACAAACCCTTAGACATCAACTTAAATTTTGATAATGATTTAGATTGAATTTGTTGGAATGTTTTCGACCAAGCGGCTGGGTCTTGCATGATCCATTGGTTTCTCAAAACACTGAAACCGGTAGAAATCATCGCACAATAAACTAAGAAAGCAGCACCTAAATGAGTAGCCAATCTGTATTGAGAGACAGTTGGCTTTGAACGTCTTTCTTCCAACAGGTCAGTATCGATACCGGAGTAAACCATCCACCAACCAATTGCACCTTGAACACCAATCAAACCACAAATACCTAAAAGTTTACCTGCTGTTTTCAAAGATACCCTTTTACGTGCAATCAAATACATTGTTGGTAAAACAAACACCATACCGATAATTCTTCCTAAGAGTCTATGAGACCATTCCATCGAATAAATGAACTTAAAATCGTCTAGTTCCATGTGAGAGTTCAGTTGTTTGAATTCTGGCGACTCTTTGTACTTATTGAATTCTTCAACCCAGTCTTCTTCACTCAAAGGTGGTAATGCACCGGTAACTGGTTTCCATTCAGTGATCGAGAGACCAGATTCCGTCAATCTCGTCAGACCACCTAAAACAACAATGGCAAAAACCAAAAATGAAGTTCCTATACATAAATAGCCAACGGCCTTGGAAGAGTTGGCAGGCCAACTACTCTTTGGCATTGGAATGGATTTTGTAGCAGTAGCGTTAAAACGGCCAGTGGCAGTAGAGAATGCTCTTCTAGAGTTGGACGCAGCAGAAAACGCTCTTGTACCTGAGAAAGATCCATTTCTGAGCAAATTGGAGCCTCTGACGTGAGATACGTTCGTTCTACCCGAGATCAAGTTTCTCAGTTTCAACAGCGGAGAATCCACAACAGATGCAGCCTTCGAGGTACTGGACAATCTTGCATTTAAAATGAACGGAGACTTCAATCCCGCAACCAAGATAGAAGGGTTTCTGAAAAAAAACATGTTGCTCTTGCAAAAAGACATCTTTGTCTGGTAAAGCAACGCTATTGTCAAGAATAACCGTTTAATCCTGCCCCAGTTCCCTCTCAGCACCAAGGAGAAAAATCAGCTTACAAATTCATGCGAGCTGCTTCGGGCTCCGGTCTGGTGCAAGGAAGTTTACGGCGGCTCGGTCTTTGGCAATAATTGCTTACATAAGCCAGTTGAATGATACACAGAGGTATCTTAGAGAGATACGCTGAGCAGGGAGATGTTGAGCTGCAATACAAATGCCGTATATGTCTTAATGCAGCGAGTTGAAGATTGCACCTCTGTAGTAATGTGCAACAGCACTCCCTTCAAGCCAGTGCAGTGAGAAGCAACGACCCCATCACGTTTGAGGCTTATGTCTAGCGTCTTTGTTTCAACGGCTGGTGCACAGGTGTAATGCGTGAAGTCGGCTTGGCGTTTTCTGAGTTTTCAGATCATTTAGTGATTATGCAGTACGTCGAAGGGAACACGTTTTGATTGTTGTGTCCTGGCATTGATTTACAAAGAGTGGAGACTGTACGCACTATTGTTATCCAAATTGAAGCGATGGCAAACGATGGGCTTACAAAAGGCTCACAATTTTACGATTCGGTGGTGGATTTCACCGACAGCAAAACCGAGTTGAACCCCACAAAAGAAGGAGCAGCCGATACAAACGTTTTGAAGGTACCCGGACAGACCATGAATATGCGAGAAAGAAGCTATAGTTTGAGAACCAAGCTGTTGAACCAAAGAATGCACAACCAAGCGGAAAAATATTTAGATCCAATCAAGAGTGCTGACACCGATAACATATTTTCAGATGGAAACGACATTGAATTGAAATCAGTTGACCAAACCTATTCCTCAGACAAATTCGTGAAGAAGAATGAGGACGAAAATGCAATCAAGGATTTAACAAACGAATCGGTTTTTGATTTAACCGAAGAAACACCTCAGAATAAGACGTTGCGTTTCAATTTGGATCGTCCAAGCCAAAGTGCAGATTTTTATGGCGATAACACGACAGATGCTTCAGCCCCAGATATATTCAAGAAAATGGTTCTTCTTTTGAATCATATTTTTCTTCTACTCGGGGGAGGGAGATCTGATCTACCTTCCGTTGGGGGTAGGGCCATCCCTGTTACTCTAAACTTATCTCATACCAATTTCCCCAAAGTATTGACTAAACAGAAGGAATTACTGCTACTTGATGAGAGGAAAGATAGTCCCTATGTGGATAACGTAATTACTTCTTCAAGATATACACTAATCAGTTTCCTTCCACGTCAGTTGTTAGCTCAGTTCTCCAAAATTGCCAACTGCTACTTTTTATTAGTTTCTATTTTGCAGTTGATACCGTCGTGGTCCACGACTGGTACCAGTACAACAATCATTCCGTTATCGATATTTATATCTATTTCGATGCTGCGTGAGGGATGGGAGGATATTAAAAGACACAAGTTGGATAAAGAAGAAAATAACCGAATAACTCATATTTTGAAAGAGATCGACCCTGACGATGTTGATTCCATTACTAGAAATAAAATTAGCAAAAGTATGTCATCCTTTTCAAGACTGAGATCGTCTAGTGCGCAATCATTTGACTATCATTTGTTTGAAGAAGAGCAAGAAGAAGATGAAAACAGATTGGAAGAAAGAAATTCTTTTGATGACGAGGCTTTGCTACAGAAAGTCGGAATACAAACTCTGAATACTAGATGGAAAAATTTAAGAGTGGGTGATATCATTAAACTGAAGTCAGATGAATGGGTCCCGGCAGATGTAGTGTTATTAACTAGTGATAATCAACTTGGTGAAACTTTTGTTGAAACAATGGCACTAGACGGTGAAACCAATCTCAAATCTAAAATCCCGAATATCGAATTACATAAAAATTCCAACAATATCAAAAATTTGTTCAATTTATCGAACTCTAACGAAGTCAAAGTTTTATGTGAAGATCCAAATCTGGACTTATATAATTTTGAAGGTTCAATTGATTTACCAACAGATACGAACCAGATAAAAACCTATCCACTGGGCCCTGACAATGTCATCTATAGGGGATCGATTATAAGAAATACCAACTCTTGTTTAGGTTTGGTGATTTTTTCTGGGGAAGAATCGAAGATCAGAATGAATGCGATCAAAAACCCAAGAATCAAAGCGCCAAAATTGCAGAATAAAATCAATATGATTGTGGCATTTATGGTTGTAGTTGTTTTGTGCTTATCTTGTTTCAGTTTGATGGCTGAAAGAATCTTTTTCAAGAAGTACGGTTCAAAGTTGTGGTACACTGATGGAACCGATGTTGGTGTCGCCGCAACTATAATGGGATTCATTGTCATGTTTAACACCATGATCCCATTATCGCTATATGTCACGATGGAAATCATTAAGGCAGTACAGTTGACGTTACTACAATGGGATATCGATATGTATCATTTAAAGTCCGATACACCGTGTGAGGCGAGAACAGCGACAATATTGGAAGAGCTAGGACAAGTCAGCTATGTTTTTAGTGACAAAACAGGAACGCTAACGGACAACGTGATGCTTTTTAGAAAATTTTCTGTTTGTGGTATTCCCTTCATACATCCTACTAATCCAGACCAGACAGAAGCGGACGACGAGCATCCAGATGCCTCCAATGATTATTCTGATATATTCTCACCAAATGAGATCAACAAACCTGGAAAAATTATAACTTCCGGAAGACCAAGCTTGGCTACATTAGAATTTAAAAAAGATCATACTCCGCCAAAGGATGAAATTAAGTCATCACTAGATCTCATAAAATACATTCAATCAAACCCGAACACCTTATTTTCCGAGAAGGCAAGACTTTTTTTGTTGTCAGTTGCATTATGCCATACGTGTTTGCCCAAACATATCGAGGAGAGAACGGCAGACCAAGACTCGATTCACTCCTTAGATGCTGCCGATGGAACGACTGATCCTTTCAGAGGTTCCAATACCTCCACTACATCTAAAGTTAATGAAAACCATGAAAACATTGAATATCAAGCAGCATCACCAGATGAATTGGCCTTGGTTCAGGCAGCCTGTGATATGGGATTTATCTTGTATGACAAAAAATTGAAGATTGTGACATTGAAGACTTTTCCAAATGGGTTTGAAAATGAACCTGAGTTCTTGCGATATGAGATTCTGGATGTCATTGAGTTTACAAGTTCGAGAAAGAGAATGTCTGTTATTGTTAGATTTCCGAATGATCGGCTTGTATTGCTCTGTAAAGGTGCAGATAATGTGATTCTAGAGAGATTAGATGCAGCTGATATTGTCCAACAAGAAAGAGAAGACCTGAAAAATATAGTTTTGAGACGTAAGAAAGCTGAAGCGGAATTTATATTGAACAAAAGGTCAATGGATATAAATAGTAGCAAAAGTCCAAGAACCTCTTTGTCTTCAATCATGAGTAAAAATAACAAGAGAGACGAGTTTACCAATATCGAGAACTTACTAGATTCAGAAACTGAAATTAATGATATGGTCCTTGAGTCTAGGAAGTCTATCGACTTAGAGGACAACTTGAAATGGAAATTAACTGGCAATAGCTTTATTCCTAATGAGAAACTATTGACAAACGAAAAATTCTTAATTGAGAGAACTTTGAAGCATATCGAAGAGTTCTCATCCGAGGGTTTGAGAACACTGTTATATTCCTATAGAAAATTGAGCGAGGAAGACTACTTCAGTTGGAGTAAAAGATATTCAGAGGCCAAAACCTCATTGGTGAACCGAGCTCTGAAAATTGCAGAAGTTGGCAAGGAACTTGAAAACAACTTGATTTTGTTGGGATGTACTGCGATTGAGGACAAATTACAAGATGGAGTGCCAGACACAATCGAAAGGTTGAGTAGAGCAGGTATGAAGGTTTGGATGTTAACAGGTGATAAGAGAGAAACCGCGATCAATATTGGATACTCTTGTAAGTTGATCAAAGATTATTCAAATGTTATTATCTTGTCGAATGAGAATAAAGATTATGATTTGCAAAACATCATAACTGCAACGGATATTGAAATTTCTGCGAAAAAGATCATTCACTCTGTGATTGTAATTGATGGTTCAACGTTGACAGAAGTCGAAAATGACGTGATATTGTATTCCAGTTTCATTCAGCTGTGTGTTAAAAGTGATGCGGTGATTGTTTGCCGTGCATCGCCCTCTCAGAAGTCTTCAATAGTTTTAAAGGTCAGATCAATCAACAAGTCAAAAGTCACTTTGGCAATTGGTGACGGGGCCAATGATATCTCGATGATTCAAAGTGCTGACATTGGAATTGGAATCACCGGAAAGGAAGGATTGCAAGCATCAAGATCTTCTGATTATTCGATAGCGCAGTTCAAATACCTAAACAAGTTGCTTTTGGTTCATGGGCGGTTTAATTATATTCGAACTTCCAAATTTGTCTTGTGTACTTTCTACAAGGAGCTTTTGTTTTATTTGAGTCAGTTGTTGTACCAAAGATACACTTTATTCACAGGAAGCTCCCTTTACGAGCCTTGGTCATTATCGATGTTTAATACTCTGTTCACTTCGCTTCCAGTCTTAGTGGTTGGGATGTTTGATAAAGATTTGAATGAATCAACATTGATTTCCATTCCAGAACTATATTCCAAGGGCATCAATAATGAATCTTTCAATTTGATACTTTTCATCAAATGGATATTACTGGCAACAGTGCAATCTGTATCTTTGAGCTTTGCGCTATATTATGTCTATGGTTTCCCAGCATTGGTGGACAACACCACATATGCTTTAGGATTCATCATGTTCACGGTTCTGATAATTCTCATTAATTTGAAATGCAACATTATTGAAATGCACACGATCAACAAGCTTTCGTTAATCTCAATCACTATTTCAGTCTTGGGTTGGTTTGTGTGGAGTTTTCTGTTGGTTGGACTGTATAAGAACAAAACGGACATTTCTATTTTCTATGTTTATGACGAGTTATTCCAAACTTTTGGTAGAGATTTTACCTCCTGGTTGAGTATTTTGATTTTGATCATATTCGGGTTGTTCATTGATTTGATATTTGAGTTTGTTAATATGCTGTTCTTTAAAAGTGATTCACAGGTTTTCCAAAAATATGAAAATGATGTCCAGCTAAGAGAAAAAATGGAGTTTTTGTCCTACGATTTACTAAAGCAAGGATGGTTGTGGTTACATGAAAGCCAGATAAATGAAGAAAAACCAACAACGCTGAACAAATTTAGATCATTCATGAAGAAAGGCAGCACAAAACCAAGTGCTGCAACTAGAAAACGTAAGGCAACAATGGTGAACCCGAATGAACTACCTCCGAATTTCCCCAGCATTGTCAAAATCAGATCCAACAACGATGAGTATATTGAGGAGATTTTGCCAAGTGGTAAAATAATAAAGATTAAGGATGGAAATAGATCGTATAACAGGAAGGGTGCAAAAACAGGAACCGAAGACGTCGATTTCATAGAAGAAGACATCAATATAGACAAAATTTTACAGGAGAGAAAATCCGGATTAAACAATGAATACTGATGAGGTGCTAACATTTCCTTTAACGATGTTTCTGGGGGTTTCCTGTTTGTTGGCAAAGCATCTTAAAAATTACTGATCAAAAGGCAACGTTTTCGTACTGGTTTATGATAGATAACAAGAGATGTATTTGGATTCAGTGATGCCCTGTCACGGAGCAGAATATTCAAGACCAAAAACTTTCCATTCTGCCAATACTAAACACTTCTGGACGATTGCCATTGAACAGCATTTTTTTCATACTTAGAACACTTATCTTCTATATTCGAGCAATTGTAAATCTGCCCTTTTGAAGAGATAAATCCAGTAGTGCATCAACAGTGATGGCTACCAGAGAGATATGTATTTCTTGTTTGTATAAGTGTTAGAAATAGCTGGTGTAGACTATAAAAAAATATAAAATATTGAAATAAATGGTTAAATAAGCTAGAACAAAAAGAAAATTGGAAAAAAGAGGAATGAATAATATGATGATTAATCCTTTTTACTGATCTTTTTCAAATAAAGATAGTTGCCCACTAACATGATAGAGCCTGCAATTGCAACTGGGATACCGAATTGCACCAACTTGTCATTGTAGCCGCAATGAGAGCATATTTCTCCAGTGTCTAGATTCAAATCAATTCTGTTTGGAACCAGGTATTTCTCGTGGTAGATCTGAACCGATCTTGCAAGCAATCCTAGCGATAAAACGTACAATGAATTGTAGGTGAGTAAAGGATGGTTGGCTTTGAAAGTTTTAGAGGCAGTCAAGGATCTTCTTAGAACTGATGACATGGTATTTTTGGTTGTACTATAACCGTTTTTTGAAGTGTTCAGAGTAAAGTTGTACAGTTTGAATAGATTGGTCGAGGTGGTTGAGTATACGCCAACCAAACCGTTTTTAGTAAATGCAAAGAACGACGCAAAGATCTGTTTCAATTGTTCAACAAGTGATTTCTTTGCATCATCCGGAGCAGAGTGCGTTGGACTCAAGTCTTTAGCTTCGGTGATTTCACTCTTAACAGTGTCTGGATGCGGAGAGATGTTGATTCCAGTTGTTTGCACCTCTTCTGGCTCTTGAGGTTCAAGGGTAGCCGCAAATTCGTTTGCTTTCTGAGTGATTTTCGAGTTTGGCATTGATGTTAACGGAAATGGATGGATGTCTATAAACACAGGGATTGAAGGTACTTCGGTGTTAGTATTGAGTTCGGAAATGATACTGACAGTCAACGGGGACTGAAATGGTACTTCTTCCGTGGATGTGATTATGGTTGTTTGGGTAGACAGAAGAGTTTGCACTGTGTCGTTCTCCTTGTTTTCGAGGACTAAAGCAACCGACGATACCAAGTAATTGTCTGCGGTGTCGTTCAAACTCGTTGAGAGAAGCGGAACGGAGTTGATGGACTCGGGTTCGGATTCGGGTTCGGGTTTAGAAATCGGGATTGAGTGCGAATACTCCTGTACTAGCACGGGGGATGAGTTGATGAACTGACCATTGCAGTTAATCGCACAAACAGCCGAAGACGACGACGACGACGACGACGATGATGATATCAATGATTGAGAGGGGTCGTATAGAGGAGTCGATACCGTTGTATGATCATGATCATGCTTATGTTTGAACTTCCTTTTGATGGTTCCCGAAAGAGACCCAAATGACAGCTTTTCCTTGAGAGTTTTTGGAGAAAAGGTCGAGGTGGTGCTATACAAGCTCGAAGTTATAGAATGGAGGTCGTTATGCGAATCGCATTCATATACCAACGATTCATGGGACGATTTTCTTTTTCTTGCTTTTTCTTTGATGGACGAGCTGTTGGAGTTGTACCAGTTGGTTACTTTCCTGCACGCAAAACTGAACTGTGGTTGTCTCTGTCTTTGTCTTTGTCTATATCTTTTTTGTCGGGGAGCGGCGCATCCAAAGAAGTAAAATTAACGGAGGTGGAACAATAGAAGAACTAGAGCACAAAGGAGAGAATATACTTACTTTATAGCTGACAGCACTTAGCAGTTGATCAGACTAAACTATGTTTTCAAAAAACTTGAAAGAAACAAGTGAAGTAAAGAATAATCAATTAGCAGAAGCCACAGCATTTAAAAGTGAATAAACAACCATTGGCGCCCATCCCCACGGAAGGGTCTCCGAGGCATCTTTGAGTTCGCGGACTAAAGAGATAAGAAGCCAAAGGAAAAAAAGTGAAATAAACGTAACGGCCGGCGCTCTCGCCCGCACACGATAGAGATGTAGCAACGCGCCCACCACATTGACACCACACACAGTATGTGTTACAGAATAACCATATAAAGAGTAGATAAGCGGGGTTAGTACAGTGCACTGAATTAATTGTCAGTATCATTCTAGTAACGAACGATGACGAATGATGAAAGAAGAATCTATGTGTACATACATAAAAGTCATTGATTAGCTATAATAGAGTGGAGTGGAGTGAAGTGGAAAAGAGACAGATTTACTACTCATTTACAAAGAGATATCTATATACGTAAAGATGCCAAAATAGACTTTGTTTCCTGGATAACAGTTTATTTATATGAGAACAAAATCCTACTCCACAGATCAAAACAATTCTCGTCTGGTGTCGTTTTACGTTGTATGACCATATCACATTACTTGAAGTCACTTAAATATAGCACCACCCTGAAAATTTGAATAGCGAGTTTTGTATTGTTCCTGTTCCTGATTGGAGGGGGAGAATTGAGAGGAAGAGGGTGCGCTGCGGTAATTCAAATAGCGCCTAATTTGTCACGCCATTATTTCTTTCTGCTCAGCCAAATGAAATAAGATACAAAAAAAAGTCTTTGTAGATCACGTGAGGTTTGCATAGGGTTTTACAAACCCTCTTTCATTTTGTCAATAAAAAAAAAAACCCTCGTTCTGAATTTTTCCAATTGAAAAATTTCATCACCTTCGTCGACATTGCGGATTTTTTTCCAGACAGCATTTAATTTTTTCATGTTTAAGATTTTTTCGGTTTAACAATTTTTTTCTTTTTTTCTCTTTTGATTTACGTTTATTTAACAACTACTTACACAACTAAAAATGGGTGCCTACAAGTATATGGAAGAGCTTCAAAGAAAGAAGCAATCTGATGTCATGAGATTCTTATTAAGAGTCAGATGTTGGGAATACAGACAAAAGAATGTCATCCACAGAGCTTCCAGACCATCTAGACCAGAAAAGGCTAGAAAGTTAGGTTACAAGGCTAAGCAAGGTTTTGTTGTCTACAGAATCAGAGTTAGAAGAGGTAACAGAAAGAGACCTGTTCCAAAGGGTGCTACTTACGGTAAGCCAACTAACCAAGGTGTTAACCACTTAAAGTACCAAAAATCTTTAAGAGTTACTGCTGAAGAAAGAATTGGTAGAAAGGCTGCTAACTTAAGAGTCTTAAACTCTTACTGGATCAACGAAGATTCTACTTACAAGTACTACGAAGTTATCTGTGTTGACCCATCTCACAATGCTATCAGAAACAACGCTGAATACAACTGGATCGCTAACCCAGTTCACAAGCACAGAGAAGCTAGAGGTTTAACTTCTGCTGGTAAGCAATCCAGAGGTATCAACAAGGGTCACTTATACAACAAGACCTCTAACGGTAGAAGACACAACTGGAAGAAGCACAACACTCTTTCCTTATGGAGATACAGAAAATAAGTCTAGTATTATCAATACTTACTTATTTTTCCTCTATAAAACCTTTTATGATTTTGTTTTGATTGTATAATGTATCTATATATTAAAGAACTGGCATTATTGTAAAAATCCTCTATCGACTAAATATAAGTCAGACGTCAATTTTTGTGTAAAATCCAAATCTTACGTAATCTTTTTTAGCGACGGTCGATAGTCGTGTGTAGTCATTTCCGAGTGTAAAGCTGTAATATCAAGTCATAGGCTCCTCCCCTTTAGCACCGGTTCTTGTTTTGCTGATTGCGGAGTACTGCTGACCAGACACGGAGCTGACGCTGTTGTCTGCGGCCCGTCCTATATGCTGACAGTCTTGAGGATGCAGCTAGTTATTATAATGTTCTTCAAGGTCGATAGTCGTGATTTTTTTTTATTTTTTTATTTGATATATTTGGAATCTGACCAATTCACCCAACAGTCGTTAATAGCAAGCAGTCAGCAGGATCCACCGCCAATGAATCCTACGAGTCACCCAGGTACGTTGGCCACTAAAATTCCATCTCATCAGCGTAAACTCATGGCATACCAGGTCCACACCAGGTGCACACAGAACTACTTCAGGGCAGTCAGTACACACAATACAGGTCTCGTATTCACCGCGGTCACGTGACTCGCGTATTTTTCATGTATTGGTCTCTTCTGTGACTTTCGGTTTGGCTCTGGTTTTTGTCCGTTCAATTGGCTAAGAAGGAGCCTACCAACAAGACATTGTCTGCCCATTCTACTTATTGCCTACTAAATTCTTAACTTTATTTGTTCTCGAGTCAAATAACCCTGCTGTAACTTCCCCCATTAAATTGTCGCCTATACCATCATCCGTTCCATACTCTATTGTGTATTTATTCCGTAGTTTTTTCATTGGTGACTCCCCCATGTTCTGACTTCTTTCGTTTTTTCAGTTTTGACTCGACTTTTTTTTATTGTTTAATTTACAATGCAATTATTATACCTTTTACTTACTTATTTCGCCCATTTAAATACTATCAGTCGCCCCATTACCAATTGATAGTTAGTGCATTTTCTGCTTCAATTCATCTACCAATCCGCCATGTCTGAATCTAAGGAATACTCTAAAACTGCCATTTTATCTGTCTATGACAAAACAGGCTTGCTCGATTTGGCTAAAGGTCTTTCAAATGCCAATGTTAGATTACTTGCTTCTGGTGGTACCGCCAAATTATTAAGAGAATCTGGTTTTACAGTCGATGATGTCGAATCTATCACCAAAGCTCCAGAAATGCTCGGTGGAAGAGTCAAGACTTTACACCCTGCAGTTCACGGTGGTATTCTTGCCAGAAATATCGAATCTGATGAAAAAGATTTACAACAACACCACATTGAAAAAGTTGATTTTGTCGTTTGTAACTTATACCCATTCAAGGAAACTGTTGCAAAGATCAATGTCACTATTCCTGAAGCTGTTGAAGAAATCGATATTGGTGGTGTCACTCTTTTAAGAGCTGCTGCAAAGAATCACTCCAGAGTCACCATCTTATCCGATCCAAAAGATTATCCTGCTTTCTTAGAAGAATTGGCTAAATCTGAAAATGCCGACGTTTCTGAATCTTTAAAGCAAACTTTCGCCTTAAAGGCTTTTGAACATACTGCTGATTACGATACTGCAATCTCCGATTTCTTCAGAAAGAAGTATTCTGAAAACAAGTCTCAAATGACTCTCAGATATGGTGCAAACCCACATCAAAAACCAGCTCAAGCATTTGTTAACGAAGGTGAATTACCATTCAAGGTTTTATCTGGTTCTCCAGGTTATATCAACTTATTAGATGCTCTCAATTCATGGCCTTTAGTTAAAGAGTTATCTGCTTCACTTAACTTACCAGCTGCTGCATCATTTAAACATGTCTCTCCAGCAGGTGCTGCGGTCGGTTTACCATTATCTGATGTTGAAAAGAAGATCTACATGGTTGACAATATTGAGAACTTATCACCATTAGCCAATGCTTACGCAAGAGCAAGAGGTGCTGACAGAATGTCATCTTTTGGTGATTTTATTGCTTTATCCAACATTGTCGATTTACCAACTGCACAAATCATTTCTAAAGAAGTGTCTGATGGTGTTATTGCTCCAGGATATGAACCAGAAGCTTTAGAATTATTAAAGGCCAAGAAGAAGGGTAAATACTGTGTTTTACAAATTGATCCAAATTTTACTCCATCATCTATTGAAAAGAGACAAGTTTTCGGTATCAATTTAGAGCAAAAGAGAAATGATGCTATTTTCAACTCTTCTACTTTTAAAGAATTTGTTTCTAAGAACACAGATTTGACTAAACAAGCAGCAATCGATTTGACTGTCGCAACTATTGCAATTAAGTACACTCAATCTAATTCTGTTTGTTACGCTAAAAATGGTATGGTCATTGGTTTAGGTGCAGGTCAACAATCCAGAATTCACTGTACCAGATTAGCAGGCGACAAAGCTGATAACTGGTGGTTAAGACAACACCCAAGAGTTTTAGGATTCAAATGGGCTAAAGGTGTTAAGAGACCTGAAAAATCAAATGCTATTGATTTATACGTCTCTAACCAAATTCCAACTACTGAACCTGAGAAATCCGAATTCGAATCTAAATTTGAAGTTGTTCCTGAACCTCTTACTTTAGAAGAAAGAAGAGAATGGTTAGATCAATTAACCGATGTCTCATTATCTTCTGATGCTTTTTTCCCATTCCCAGACAATGTTTACAGAGCCGCAAGATCTGGTGTTAAATTCATTGCTGCTCCAAGCGGTTCCGTTATGGACAGGGCCGTCTTTGATGCTGCAGATGCTCACGATATTTGTTATGTTGAAAATCCAATCAGATTATTCCACCACTGATATTGATAATCTCCCCGTTACTCTTTTTACACTGCACTTTATATTTCTTTATATTTCTACTTTGAACAATACTTTTACCTTTCATGAACAGAAAAATCCTATCTTATTAGAAATGAAATTCTAGAGTAAATAGTTGCTTTGTACGTTGTGGCCGCTCTGTTGTTTTGATATAACTCCTGGACCGATATTTTGGTGCACGAATTGGCGATTGGGCGGTTTTTTTTTTCGCCCCGCTGGGCGTTTTTTCTTCAGGCGCTAGAGAGAAAAAAGCAGCCGGAAAGGATAAACCAGCCGGGAAAAGGTCAAAAGCAGCCAATTCTGCGCATAGGCACAAAAAATGGGCCCGCTAAAGGTCTCTGCACGGCCGGCCATAGTTGATATCGATTAATCTTTAGTTCAGTTTTATGTTAAAGTCTTAAAATATAAAAATAATATAATAGTATAAAATGTACGTATTTGTAATAATGAAAACAAAAGTATAAAAACACAAGTTTCTGGGAAAAATAATAAGTCACAAAAATATAAGCAAACTGCTTGGTAACTTTATCTTTCTCATTTTTTTTTTTCGATTCATGTAAAGTTGTTAGATGAATATGTAATAATGATCAAAGTAATCAAAAAAGATCCTTTATGCAAATTGGGGCTTTGCTACCTCATTCCTTATTTCTTTGTGGAGAATGTAGCTAATGAAGTAGTAGTTGTCCAGTGTGGATGGTAAGTACCTGAACCACCAGTATCATTATTATTTTGATGTCTTGGTTGGAATAAACCATCTGCAAATGTTGGTAAGTTACTTGGTTCAACATTAACACCCTTTAAGGATCCAACAACTGCAGGTGCTGCAACTAAAATGACAAAAATGACTAAAATAGAATAGTATAAGATAGAATACTTCTTAATCATTCTCTTTCTTAATCTTGCTTGCTTCAATGAATAAATTGGAGGTCTAATTTGTCTGTTTGGTTTCAGCCAGAATAACATCATTGAGTGCCATCTATCAATGTAAGGAATACAAACCAATGGTAATTGACAGAACAATAAAACATGACCTAAAACAAAATCACCAGCAAAGTGTGATAATTCAATAATCTTTGCACAAAATTCTCTTGATGGTTGAGTCCATGCAGCAATACCTAAACCAGAACCATACCATTTACCTGTCCAGAAAGCAACGTTAGAATGATCATTCTTAAATTCTCTGGTCAAAACGAATACAGTAATGAGCTTGAAAATTAATCTTTGAACATAAATCATGGTGATCAAACCAACTAACATTCTCGCAAAATGGAAACCTTCAAGAACCCACATGACGATGTAGAAGATGATATGAACAATGACTGCGACACCATGGGCGAAACCAGCCATAACAGCACCTGTTTTCTTACAACACATACCAAGTAATGGTCCAGAACAACATGACATACCTAAACAAACAAACAAGACACCAATATTGATCACAACTGGTGCTAATGCACAGATGATCAATCTCAAAACAGAATTAACCAGTTTAGGTTTTCTAACACCAGTTTGAGCATTGATGAAAGTGTAAGCAACAAACAAACCAGCTGTGTAAATCAAACATGGAATAGTATCAGAGATTAAAACAGTTGATCTGTGAGCCCTTGGACTATCACCAGCAGCCTTTTCTGAATCATCACCAATAGTCTTTCTCTTGAAACCTGTAATTCTTGATCTTGCCAATCTGACATATCCAATCCAGGAGTTTCTGTGCCACTTGGTATTACCTCTTGACAGCCATCTAACGTAATCTCTGTAATCAATGAAATAATCTTCCCAGGAAAATTGATGTGGGTTGAAAACGAAAGGAGAGAACATCAATGCAACGATAATAGTCCAGAACCATAATAAAGCTGGTTGCCAATGTGCGACAGTACCAAATAATAACATAATAACACATCTTGCACCAACATAAATAGTACCTTCAGCAAATCTTGAGTAAAGAACAGAGAATGGAATTCTTGAAGTTGCAAAACCTCTACCAGTTGCAATATATCTTGCACCACCAATACAAACATCATTGACTAAAGATGTGGAGTAAATTTGAGCAACGAAAACTTCAAACAATGGGGACAATGACGAAAGATGCTTCGCAAATCTGAAACACATTTTCCAAACACCTCTTTCAATTAATTCTTGAACCAATAAAGGAACAAAGGAAATAAAGAAAACAATAAAAATGGACAAGGTATATCTTCTAATCCAATCAATTGCAGGAGCCAGATTGTAACATCCCAATGGATACAAGATATCAGTAATTGGCTTATTTTTGTTGTACAAACAAATAATGGATTCATGAGCCAATGCGTTAAGGTTAACCAAAGTTAACATAAACATTTGCAAAGATGTGGAAATGAACAAATTGTTGATATGGAAACCCAAATGAGCATAATAGAAAGATAAGAATCTATCAAATGGTAATTGAGTACCCAAATAGTAATATTCTCTTGATAAGATTTGTTCACCCATACCAGCACCAATCTTAGTTGTGAAATTCAAAATTGATCCAAAACCTAAATCTCTACCTTTACCACATTGATAATATTCACAATGCTTAATTCTACCACCTCTACACATAGCAGTCATACCAGCATAGATATCTTCGTTTAAATGTAATCCTTTTTGTGCCTTAGAAACACCACCTCTTGTAAGCATATAAACCGCGTTCAAGAAATCAGGATGACCATAATGTAATTTACCACCAATCTGAGCTAAAGTTCTTGCAAATAAGGTACCGAAAGTTTGTTCTTTACCAGCAGCAACATCACCCAAAACACCAGCATTTTCAGAGAAAATATATTCTCTGGCACCAACAATTGCAACAGGATGTTCAATTTTAATTGGATCTTTGTTGTTCATGGTTGGAGCGTATGGGTTGACTTGTTCGACATTCAATTCTTCAAATTCAGCTAAAACAGATCTAATCTTCAAACATTCTTCTAGATAGTTATCTTGGTTAGCATCAATTAATTGCAAGTATTCACCTCTGGTGAAAATGATAGCTTGATTTTGATTATCCGATTTACCATCACCTAAAATTGGATTACCTGAGATCTGAACTCTAAACTTAGGTCTTCTTCTTTCATTAGGCATAATTTCACAGTGACCATCAATTAAAGCAGAGTAAATTCTTGGCTCACCACCTTCTTCTAATGGGGGTTCTTCATCCAAGTAAGCAATTTGCAAGTCTGGATAAGCTCTTAATAAGAATTCGGCATTTTCCAATTCTTCCTTCTTGAATTTAGCTAATCTTTGCATTGAAACAACAAACTTGAATTTTCTTCTTGCCATTCTTTCCAGTTCTCTTTCTAAACCTTCAGCATTACCACCAAACATTTGAACAATTTCGGGATTTTCAACACGATACAATAACTTGATAGCTCTTGCATAGTTCATGAAACCAGAAACAGTTCTATACAAAGTTTGTGATCTCAAAGAGGCCCAAATTCTAGTTCTCAATGTATATTCAGGTGCAGCAGACTTGAAACCAATACAGTAAAAAGGTAAGTCATCAACTTCTTGCTTGACATCATCATCTTTTTCATTTTCAAATGCAACAGTTTCTTCAGCCAAAATCTTGGTATCTTTAACAAAACATTCCCATTCAACAGGATGTAGTTGTTTCAAATATTCTAATAATGTGACTCTCGAAAATTGATCATCTTCTCTAATAATTTCTCTCAATGACAACAAAATCTTTTCAGAATAGTGTGGAGTGAAAACAGTAAAGGTTGGCATATTGTCGACAGGCAATGGTTCAGGAATTGGTGTGGCTAATGATTGAGCAAAGAAAGAAATTCTTCTTTCAGCTTCTGAATCCTTAGGGAAAAATTCGGTTTCAAAGTTGTTATCATCTTGAGAAACAAAAAAAGTTGGCGCTCTTAGGGTACGCTTACCTTCGACCTCAGAAGGAACTTGGTGGTATAATAACTTTTGAACATGATCAATGGCTAATAAATGTTCTCTGTACATTGAAATGATAATTGCATTCCAAACTTGAGAAATCAAAACCTTTGGCTTGTATTTAATTTCCATATCTGAAGTTGCTAAGACCTTAGCGTAAATTCTCTTTGGCAATCTTGAGAAAATGTTTCTCCATGGAGTTAAGATGGAGATACCTAAGTAAAATGATCTACCAACTGAAAAGACAGTATTGACTAAAATATACCACATGTAGGTATCCAAGAAGAACAAGATTAAATCAGTTGCAATCATCAAACCTAAGGTAATTCTGGTTTGTTGTTTACATAAAACATCACCAAACCATTTTTCACCATGACATCTCATTGTGGTTGTTGATAAATCTCTAATTGGATCTCTAATAGATAAAATCAAGAAGAAGTAAGATTCAGAATATTTAGCAGCAAAAACTGTGACCCAAACTAAATAAGACAAATATCTGTCTAATCCTGTTAGCTTGTAGAAAGAGGCAGTAAATGTTTGTTGCGAAATATACTTTCTTGATGAATCTTTCATATAAGAGGTGAATAAACCACCCAATGGCATGACGGTCAGATAAACAACCGTAACGACACCAATAAAAAAGGAAACAATAGAAACAGCATGAGCTGAAACCGATTTGTAAACAAGACCGGCATAAGCAAAAACAAAAACAACTGGAGCAAGATTGACAGCAAACAATAAAATCAACAAAATCAATCTTCTACTCAAATGTTGAGCACCAGCCCATGATCTTGGAACAAACATCCATTCAAACAAAGTGGCCACAATATTGATAAAAGAAGCAACAGAACCACCCAATGCAGCAGATGCCCATCTTGAAGAAGCTAGTGGTTGATTGTTTAAAACCTGAACATAATTGTGGGTGTAAAAAGTTGGTGAATTATAAGCGACATACATCCAATACATTGAAATATGAACAACCCAAATTCTGTTGAAATTGGTGATGACGTGTAACCAAGTTCTAACTTCTTTGTAAGTTTTGACAAAAGTTGAATTCCAATCGATTTCACCCAATTGTAAATATCTTTCTTCTTGAGGTAAATCAATCAATCTTGTATCACCAATATACATTCTAGCTAAACCTTGAGGATACCAAAACAATTGATTAACATCATCATAACCGACAATTTTATCATGGTCTTTTTCTCTTTTGACAAAACGACCATCGACAATCTCATAAACTTGATCTCTGATGTATCTATACAAAGGAGTGATAATTCTGTTAAGATAATCACCCTCTGGGATTGGGTCAATTCTATTTTGGCATGCATCAGACATTAAGTAATCATGCGCAGTCTTGTAAATGAAACATAAACATTCTGGAGTAAATCTGACTTGATTAGCTTCACCCCAAATTAATAACCATAATGCGATTTGTCTGACTTTTTCAATTGGAGTCAACTGATTCATTTGAGCTTTCCATCTAAAGTCGGCAGCCTGTAAAGAATCGTCGTTATCAATCTCATCCAAAATGGTGTCAGGATTTTCATTTTCCAAATTTTGCTCCTTTTTATTTTTCTTGAAAATAGATTTCTTAGATTTCTTCTTGGATTTGATTTTACCTAAGTCAACATTTGCAAAACCAACTCTATCGTCAATATCCATTTGACAAGCAAAGTACCATTTTTTATAATTGGCAGAGTCACCACCAATATAATCTGCATGCAAAGATAAAAGTGCTTGAGCTGGAGTCATTCTGGAGGATCTTGAATCCAAGAGAACCATGAAATAATCAAACATATTTCTCATCGAATCTCTTTGGAAACCAAATTTGTTACATAGATCAATGAAAACATCTTCAATTTGTTCAATCGAAACAGGTGCTTGATTATCAGCAGTCCAGGCAGGATAAGGATCAGTTGGTAAAGCAGACATTCCTTGATCATACATACCATTACCACCAGCACCATAATATGGAGTGGAAGCACCGGAAGATCTTGGATCACCATAACTCATTTGGGAAGGAGTATAATTTTGATTCATATTGTTCATGTAACCATTGTTCATGTCATCACCATATGGAGTACCAGGAACATTATTTTGGCCATAGCTGAAATCGGAATAGTTTTCTGGATCATTTGGATTTTGCTGTTGATCGTAGTAACCTTGACTTTGTTGTTGGTAATATGGGTCATTATATTGATCATTATATTGATCATATTGTTGTTGGTCGTAATAACCTTGATTTTGTTGTTGAGGTTGGCCATTTTGATCGTAGTAACCTTGATCGTAATAGCCACCTTCTTGATTCGACATATTCGGATCGTAGTTTTCGTTGTAAGACATCTAAAATAAAGTCAAGAAAAAAAATATGCGTGAAGTTAGTATTTTGTTTTAGAGGAAGATTCTGTCAACCAATAAGAGAATGTCAGTTTGAATAGAAGCCGATAAATGTGCAGTGATCCAAATATGTATGTGAAACGTACTGTCTATAGTTAGCAAAGTTGCAAACCTGATACGAGATCAAACAATTGAGTTGCAGTTATTAATTCTTTTCTTGCTTTCTTGATCAAAAAAACAACCACCGGATCAACTGGAGTTCGGGAGACGCTTTGAAAAGGTAATGTTCAACAAATAAGTGCAATACAAGGGAGATCCAATGTACAACAGATAGTTTGCAGAATAGTCCTGTAGTTTTAAATCAAAAGAAAACAAAAGAATAAAACTGGGAAGACGTTTCACAGGGAAAGGGAGGAACAACAAATATTTGAAAAAGCAGGTCGTCCTCAACAGAAGCCCCAGCAGAACAAGAGAGATCGAAAAATAAGCGAATTGCTGTCAATCGGCAAATGATGAAAATAGAAATTAAGGGCGTCCGCGAAAAATTCAATTTTGAAAATTTTTTCCCAGTCGCGTCGCGTCGTGTAACGTGGCCATTCTAGATTTTTATTTGCGTAATTGAAATTTCAGCTATTTTCAGCTTAATTCCGGATCCATCCGATGTCCTCGGTAGCAACAAGAAAAAAAAGGAAAGAAGGAAAGTAAGAAATGTCCCGAAACTCATAAACCTATTGTTTGTCGCACCCACAGACAGATGCAATATGTGGGATTTGTGATTTCTCTGTTTTGGGTGAGTGAGATTTGCAATTTTCATTCAATTCACATACTTTTTTGTAATCGGGCTGCTGGTTTTTGGCTCAGCTAATCGGCAAACTGTAACAATTATTGCTTGAAAGGAAAATATCCTGTTAGTAATCATAAAAATGTTAAAAGTATACGTACCTGGAACTACTGTCTGTTTGATAGTTGTATCAGTATCGCAATATGAGTATTACGAAGAGTGTTCGACTAGTGTAGTAAATTCAGTGACTTCTAAATATAGCACCTTTTTTAAGTGGCGAGAAAATATCCGAGTATAATGAAACACTGGTTGTAACGAGTGGTAGTTTTTGATTGAGCAGCTGATCTATAAAAGAGTAGCACACCTGATCTAAAAAGCAGAAAAGAAATAAACAAAAGAGGTTAAGATCAAACAAGAGAAATCTCTAAACAAAAGGAATAAGAAATAAAAAAACAAAGAAATCAACCACCTCACCTGGTGTGTCAGATCAGGCCGGATCAACTTATTCAAACGCCTCCTTGCGGACCTAACTGGTTTCGCGTCTGGATTAATTTTTTATGCTGGAAAGTTTCGCGTTTTACGTAAATACAAAAATTACTTTAACAAGTAATGAATCATAGCCGAGAGATTCTTTGCTGGGCCTGAAAGAAGGAACTCTTCCATGTCAACATGAGAACCATGTTTTCTAATCTTCATTTTTATGTAACCGATGAGATTTTTGACTTTCCATTCAGCATCTGAACTTTCTTCGTTCAATTCGACATCTATATATTTATCATCGTAAACTTCAACTAGCTTCTCAAGAGCTTCTTGAATGTTCCATTTAATCAATTCCACTCTTTCTCTCGCAACCACTTCACCATCTTCATCGTCGCCGTATTCAATCATGTCACTTATCATTTCATCGATATATAACTCACTCAAAGGTAACAGCGCTCCTGTACTGGTCATCTCACCTGTGGTACCTTGCTTTAAATTCCACATTACCGTAATGACCTGCTTTTTATCTAAAACCGTCGCTCCCTCCTGTTCAGTATCATCAGATTCACTGCCATAATTGCTCAATATGTTGATGATCATCAATCCGATTCTTGGTTCATTATTCCAAATTCTCAATACAGCTCTGATTATACATTCCTGCTTAACGTCACCAGAAAGATCGACAAGCTTCAAAACTTTCCTCAACTTGTGACCGAAAACTTTATTCAAACTCTCTTCAAAAACAGAGAAAGATCTGCTTCCAATTAGACAAATGGATTCAACAACCAAAGTGATCAGATACTTGTCACTATTTTCAATCATTCCATCCTCGTTAAGTCTCTCCTGCAACTTCTCACATAGTTCAACAAAACTCTCTTCACTCTCCTCATTATTTTCCAAGTTCATGTAAATATCACGACATAGTTCATTGTAGGCGTGCTCATCATGATTGAATAAATAGTGTTGGAATAACTTGTACACATCAGTATTGGTCTCATATGCATTTCCTCCATTTGGATTCTCAACATACTGGTTATCAACAGTGCTAACAGTTTCGTTTTCAAATGGTTCCACAGTGAATTTGGAAGCAAAATCTTCACCGAAAAATTGGCTATCAAACTTCACCAATTCTTCCCTTGAATTAATACTCAGGTTAATGAACTTTTTCAAGTCTTCATTCAAGGTTCTATCTCTGATAAATTTATAGTTGGTAATTAACACTTCCTTGTGGATTAAGTTTCTGATGAAAAATATTTTTGGGCTGTACTGCAATTCATTACCCATCTGAATCAAATCAGAAATCCACTCATTCCAATCCCATTCAAACTTGAAATTACTGATTTGGAACAAAAACCATTTCACAAATTTAATGATGTTCTCAAATTCCATTTTCTCTATATTGTTATATAGAAAACGAATTGAATCACCAATCAACTTGCTAAAGTATAAATTATCGACTCCTTGCAACTGTGACTTCTTAGAGAGTGCCCAGTCTCGACCACAAGTATCAACAAGCAATGATTCAAAATAAATTAATGGTAAATCTTCTTCGCTTTCTTCCTTAAGATTGAAGATTCTGTTAATTATGTTTTCTAGCACAATTTCTTCCATTTTCCAAGTAGATTTAAATCCAACTTCAAATTCACTCTGAATCCTTTTAGCAGATGTTATCATCTGATACTTGACACGTTCTTCAAAATCAGTATTGTCCTCCAAATTCTTGATCAAATCAAAATCAATACCTTTATTTAAATCGTTGATAATCATCAATTTGTCAATTGGTGAATTGGATTTACAGAACAGCTTTTCATTAAAATATCTCTGAAAGTTCAAAATCTGCTTCGAAAGAATGATCCTATTGTATTCCAAGTTGTTTAATAAGTCTTTAATAATATCATTTAAAATCATCGATTCGTAAGTCAGATGTTGTGGTAATGTCTCAAATTCTAGGTCATTACGTATTCTTTCATTATGAAATATTTGAATGATATATCTAGGATTTTTCCATAGTTTATCAGAAAGATTGGCAAATTCATCCAAGTTTTCATGTTTTTGTACAAACTCGAAATCAGGTAGTTTAATTTCGCCAATTTCGTGTTTCTTCATTTCCACGTCTTCTTCTCTGGTGGTTTTGATTTCTTCAATCATTGGATCAATGATCTCTCTAATATTATAGAAAAGTCTCATATCATTCAAATAATTCTCTGTTAAGTTGACGACATTCTTTAATAACGTGGTATAGTTCAAGCAAATCTTGTCATCATTAACAGGTTTACAATTGTCATCAGTGTCTATGATATTGAATTTCTTAGCAATTTCGAGTATTTTCATCAATTCTTGCTTTACAGATTCATTTTCTGGTTCATTGATCAAAAAATATGGTAAACTAATAACGGTTTCGTAAAACAACAATTCACCCAATGGTGATCTGCTTTCATTTACATCTTGTAATTTAACTGCAAATTCCAATAATTGACTCACAAAAGCGAGAATCGAATTGGCGTCTTCAATAATTGGCAATAATAAAGCAAACATACGAATGGTTAGAATGATTCTATTCCAAGATTTAGCCAAATTGAGGTCTTTTCCATCAATATCATTCGTATCAGTGGAAATCATAGAATCAAAAACTTCCATGACTTTTCCCTTGAAAAATTCAATCAGATCCAAACCGATTCTGGAGTTCTTGTAGTTACTGAGAATGATAAACCCAGACATGATAATATTCTTATGGTTCATTTCCAAACTAACGGAAGCCAAATATTGTCTCAAACTTGTGTTGAAATCGTCATCAGACCAGTAATTTGATATGGTTTCCAAATTGGTCTTGAAAAGGTACTTGAGCTCATAGGGAACATCTCCAAAGTTGAAGATGCTTAAACATAAGTCGTTGGCTATTTCAATCTCCTTACTCATATTCATGTTTCTCTGTCTTTTTTTCATGCCCGAGTATTCCCCCTTGCTGAATCCACCAAACGATGGCCCAGAAGGAATCTGTGTTGGACGTCTAGAGGCAGGACCTGTTGGAATACCTCCACTTTGATGTGGTGGTTCGTAGTCGTCCATAGCTTCATCCACCTTATCATTACTGAAATCGGTAGCGCTACCCATTAAATGTGGCGGTAATGTGCTTTCTGGTCCATTAGGATCATACATTTCATCGTCTTCATCGTCCGAGCGAGCTCTCTTACGTGTAACGTCGGACATCGGTGTTGGTGGTACAAGAAAACCTCTTGGAAAAATACTGGAAAAGAAAATAATAAAACATGTCCATTTGTCTCATCCAAAGCGAAAGAAATGTCGTGAGAAAAATCCACACCACAACTGTTGTTCATTCAAGAGAAGTAGAAGGGGATGGGAAGAGGGGGGAACCTAGAAGCATGTAACACCGAGTGTGTGCTGTAATGTGATAGGAATTGGATGCAGAGACTGTAGACCTTCAAGAGAAAGAAGAGCCATAATGTGAACGGATTGATATTTTCTCTTGGACTCCCATTTAAAAGCGTAGTCTTGACTCTATGCCGAAGCATATACAGTATATATATAGTTATTTGATATATTTTTTTAAGCTGGGACAAAGGAAATGCAGCCATCTTAAGGGTTAAAAAAGAGCAGGGATCAAACCCCTACGAGTTACGTTCTTGTCGATATTATTAGTACGATTGTGTGGGATACTGCGTTGTTTATGGCAGGCACTCGGAAACCAGCGAGTGTAATCGTATCCATGCAATTAGCACATTCACGACATGAATTGTGTATACCCGTTAGGGTTGATCACTGATCCTGAGAAAGACACAAAAATATCTTTATTACACGTGAATCTAAATGTTCTATAAACAGTAGCAATGATTAGATGGAGAAGTCATGAGGGCTTTTTATAAAGGCAAGGCAGCAAGGCGGCAAGGCTAATTGACTCTCAAAAGAGAAACACAAATAGCGCATCACTTTGGAAACTCTATCATAAAGTGAACAGTGCTTGCTGCGTATCCAACTGCTAACTTATTGAAGCACGTAATAGGGTTTGTTGGAGTCTTGAGCAATAATCTCTCAATCTTCAGCATCACCCGCTACAGTCATGCCAAACCGCTACTGGTATCATCGACATCATCCAAATAGAGCCAAAAGCTATTATTTGATCGCATACATCCAAATGGAGCCATAAATCCAGTACTTGATCGCATACATCCCCTACAACCCCTCTTTAAGAGAAGCAATCATATTGTGTAACCTAGGTATGACAACAGTAGTTGCATTTTCTAACTGGTGCTTCAATTTAACTATCTCAAGATTTAGTTGCTCATTTTCAACTTTGAGAAGTTCCTTTTCAGTATCATTGAACTTCAAAGCTTCATTCTTTTCATTAATAACATCCTGCAATTGACGGATCTTGTTTCTTTCAAGTATCAGCTTATCATTCAAATTTCCTTTTTCCTTGTTCTCAAGAAGCATCTCTTCGGCGACATATCTCTTCTTACGTTCCTTGTTTAGCTGCTTGGCCAGTTTAGTGATGACCATCGCATATTCGCTGTTGCTTTTGCTTTTCTCATCAATAATATTATCAATTTGCTCATCGGTTATGTCTTCTTCTCCTAAAGCAACACCAATTGATTTGACGTTTTCTATGTTGTTCTTGCGTAAATTATCCTCCAATGCAATTTCTCTAGAAACACTATGGGCCAACTCTGTTGTTACCAATTCTAGTTCTTGCAGCAGTTCATTATTATCATTCAATAATCCATACTGCTCAGGAGTGAATACCGAAGGAGACGCAGATCTATTGAGGGAGTTTGGAGTTTTCGGTTCAATCTCAATTTTTGGAGCTGAAGATTCAGCAGAAGGAGTCACACTGAGAGCTGGCGCCGTCTTGGAATCAACGATTGAGTCAGAGGCACCACTTGTAGTTGGCAACTGCAGAGCTTTGGATTTCTCAATCAATTCCAAATCGGGTTCTGCGCCTGATAATGTGAGATTCATATCGACAGTATCATTTTCGGATCCTTCCTGTGATCTTTCACCAGTTTCCTGGGTCTGACCATATGCACCGTAATTGTTTTCAAAAACACCACCGTCAATTTCAGGGGTCTTCTTCAGTATCAGATTGTCAATTTTGTGATTCAGATTGTTCATCTGTTCATGTTCATTAGTCGAATTTTTGTTCGTTGACGTACGTTCCGTGTTATACTCACTTGGTATTCCTTCGACATTGGTTGATAATGTCTTTTGATCTTTTTCGGGAGAAGATTTGGTTGAAATGAACTCAGCTGCTGAATAAAAGAGCGTATTGCCAGTTGAGTTATTATTCAATTTATATAAGTTTCTTTGTTTGGCTTTCGAATCCTTTATTTGAATTGAATCAAAAGAGACAACAGAATCAATACCGCTCCGGGTGATTTTATGTTGATCCGATTTAGCATTTGGTGATTTTGCTGGCATTCGGGCTGCTGTCTCAGATTCAGATATATTCTCTTTCAAATTGTCCATTGACTTTCCAGATTCTTCTTGTGGTTTACTGTCATACGTTTCATCCTCATTTCCATCTGCAATATCGGTGAAATCAATTTTATTCAGCTTTTTGGATAATGCTTCCACCGGTGGTTCTTCAATCAGAGGATTTGAACTCACTTGGGTGTTTGGATATCTGTTTCGAATGACATTGTCTGATTGCAGAGACATTGAACGAGGAGGAGGCGGTCCCTGTGAAGAGTTCGCATACTGGCCACCTCGTGCTGGATATCCGTTTGGTGGCCCTTGATACTGATATGGATGTGAGTGCATTCCTTGTGGTAGATATCCTTGTGGTGCATATCCTTGTGGTGCATATCCTTGTGGTGCATAACCCTGAGGTGGTACACCCTGCGGCATGTATGGCTGCAATGGCGGAACACCTTGCTGCATAGGCTCTCTAATATAACCATTATTGCGTTGGTACTGTTGATCCATCGGCAAAGATTGCATAGAAGACTGCATCGACTGCTGATTATACATTTGATAAGGATTCCCATATCCACTTTGAAGACTCATAGCTCTAGGCGGAGGTTTCTGTTGCTGCTGGCCTCCTTTTGCAAAATTAGAAGCCATTTGCTTCCGCTGTGCATTTTGCAACCGTCTATATTGATCACCGGTCATTTTACTTACATTTGTATTAGTCATATTTGTTTTCAAAGTGGGGATATAAGGTGTTGAGTCTCCCAAACCTCCTGTACCCATTCGATCACCTCTAATATGCTTCAAATCATCAAAAGACACTTCCGCATTGCTCGTGTCAATGAAAACATCCTTTTCACCCCCGGTTTTACCTCCATCTTCAAAATCATCGTCGTCAACATCGTTGACATTAACTTTACTACCACCAAGCTTTCCCCATTGTCTTTTCATGAACTTGTTGACTGACATCGAGGAGATGGAAGAGTTTGAGTTTCGACGTTGTTTCAGTGAAAATTTCATGCTATTTTGTGATTGAGAAGTAATGCTACTCATTCTTGAGCCCGAGGCCTTCTTATAATAGAGTTGTTGCGCTGGATCCGATCCTGGAGGTAGAGGAGCAACCGCTCTTCCATGCTGTGGCGGATACGCTTGTCCACGCATGCTCATTGCTGGATTTCCTGGATATCCGTTATTCATTGACATCATATTCATTGGCGTCATATTCACGGTGCTGCCGTTGTTCATATTAAACCCCGAGTTATTCTTCGAGCCACTGTTTCCAATTGGATTTTCATACGAAATGTCTATAAATGCACGATCGTCCAATGCCCTGCGGGAAGCAGACCCCACATTATTGGAGCCTGCACCTCTCACAGCACCCATTCCAGCGTCCATGGTGTCCTATTCACTTGAATTCTCTTCTTTCGGTGGCTAACCAAGACGGAAGAAAGGGAACTTTTTCAGCCACGAGGAAGACATTTGATTTTTTTTTATTATTGAGTTTTTGTACTGCCATAAAAGTCCTGCGTAATGGGTACGGTAGTGGGACTTGTGTTTCGTTCTTTTCATTCCATTTCTTTGTTGTGGAAAAATCTTTGCAATTTGAAACCCCAGTGTGTAGTATGTTTTCAACAATGTATGGAAAAGCTCTGCAGTAGACGTAGCTCTACAGTAGACGAAGCTTGGCTTCTTTTTCCGTTTACGTAATAATAGACACTCTTGGAGAAAGACCCTTTATTTATCGTTAAGGTACAGCACAGTAGGGCAAGGTTTGTACTGTTGTTTGTTTGTATTTGGCTCTGCGGTTAGGTTATATCTTTTTTTGGCATTGTTGAGTATATTTGTAGGATACTTATTTTGTTCCTGGAACTTTCATGCTGTTGAGCAGAGTGAAACAAGTAGAGTTTGTGTTCTTGGTGGTAATGGCGGTGGCGGTGGCGGTGTCGGTGCTGTAATTTGTAAAAAGTTACTGCTTTTACAAGGTTTAGACGATACAAGACTAGTTTGCATATCTTCTTCCCACAACCTCACACTATGATCCCATCGCTCTACTTGTACTACTGATACTACTCATTTTCCTTCTAAACATAATAAATACTTGCTATACTGTTTGCAAACCCATGCTACGATTTCTTCTGCTTCGATAGCGCCAATTCTCGCGCACGTATAATCAATGGACGACTGTCCCTTTCCTTTTCCAGGAGTCTACCATGTTCTAAAGCAATGTGTCCATCAACTGTGGCAATATAGCCACCATTTTCGTCAAAGACAAGTTCGGTACCAACAATTTTGCTCCACTTGCCACGTAAAACATTCGCCTTACTTTGAAACAGCGGTTCATCTTTGGATAATCCTGAAATACGCAATTTGTTGGCAATTGTAGAAACACCAGAATCCGTTTTGTAATCGATGGATTCTTGCAAATCCGCAGATGGCCCATTATCGGAGTTTGCACGCTGGTTGTGACTCGTGGAAACTGTAGCATTTATAGGATCTGCTTCGGTTTCAAAAGCCGTGGATGTCGGTGGAAACACAACATTCACATAAACATCTTCATATTCTTCGTCGTCGTCGTCATCACCGTTTTTGACAATGGAATCTACAACTTTTTGATCCTCGTCCTGGTGACCTGGACCTTGCTTGGATGGTCCTTCTTTAAAGTCTGCACTGCCTCGCATTGTGCGCATTGACTTTATCTTGCTCTTGTTGTAATTTTTGCCTGTATTCGATATCTTCCTTACTTCCAGCTTCAAATTGACTGGTAGCAAAATGCCATTCCATTTCTGGTCCATTTGTCAGGAATTTTGTTTCTCCATTTAAAACCATGTTCCAACTATTACCGGTATTTCTATAGGCATCAAGAGAACAAGTGCTTCCTCCAATTCTCGTTGTAATACCATCACCACCATCTTTTTCACCTAAAAAGTCTCTCACACTTTGGTAACCCATCAATGACATTCCCAATGCTATTTTCGTAGCGGCATGTGTGACGAGAATAATAGACTTGATGTTTGGGTATCTGGCCTCAAATTTGGGAATAAACAAATCCCAGAAAACTTTACATCTCTGAAATATCTGTTCTTCAGTTTCTCCCTTGGCGCTAGGGATGATCGTATCCCAAACCCAATCCATTTCGGTTGGAACAGTATCAAAAAATTGACTCAGTTTTGCATGATCAGCAGGAATTGGAACCGTTGGTCTATCGGGCTTGAACCATTCACCAATACCTCGTTCAGGATGAATCATCAATCCCAACTTCTTAGCCGTTGGCTCGATAGTTTCAATGCATCTGTAAAACGGAGAAGAAAAGATCATTTCTGGTTTCGGATCAATGGTGACCAGAAAATCAGCCAATTCATGTGCTTGCTTCACACCATACGGTGCTAATGGTGGATCACTGTCCACGCCTGTTGGTGGAGGAACTTGTTGGTCCAGTGGTAACCAGTTTGACCGATATCCGTGTCTGACAATGTATATAGTTTCTAAAACCATCTTTTGTTGGAAGGAAATACATTCGTCAAGTTTGTAAACATCCAAAATCGGATGACGTAACTTTATTTAATAAGAGGAAAATCAAAAACGGAGGGAAAAAAACGGGGGGAAGGGGAGGTGGGATACAAAAGGGCAGGAAAAAATAAGGGGAACCATCAGTTGCATATCTTTTCTGTTGCGCCGTTAGCTAACCCGTGGGCTAATCTTGTTTAGTTTCGCCATATTTGATGATCTAAGATTGGATACTTGTAGGAATTACATATATGAAGTACGGCATACGACCTACGACATACAAAATATTATGGAGATATCATTCAAGCTGCTGTCATGTTTCTTGTTACCTCACAATCAAGCAGCCCATTCCCCGGTAATCTTATTTGCGCGTACCGTATCGTTTCAAAGTGGTACGACTCAAAAATGGAAAAACGCATTTCTTGCTGCCCATCCTTTTGCTACCACATTATCCTTTTGCCGTTTGGCTTGTACGAGGTAAAAAATGAGATCTAACTTAGTTATTACCTGGTTATCACACTTAAAAACCGAAGGAGCGTGTTTCTGATCCGTATATTAATAAGCAATACTGCTGCGTATTGATAGTGTAGCGCATCAACGCAATGCAAAGAAATGACGGTTCGTCAAACGAGATTCACAACTCCTGGTCAGTACAAAAATGAAGATCACTTACGTGTTTTACAGCTTCACCTAGCGGTACCTACTGGTACCTACTGGAACCTGCAAGTATAAAACGAGACTCGTATCGTCATGTTTTATCAAATGTTTCTCAATTCAATGTGCCATGATAGCACAGCTTATTCATTTATAAAATCATTTTATAAAGTACAAAGCAGAGAACAAATATCTCTCCACTATTTAACAGAAAGTCCAACACCGTGGATTTGCAACCAACTAACAAATCCTGGTTCAGTAACGAATTCGTACGGTTTCGTTGCAAGAAATAGACAAGTTCAATATGGCGTTTACGTCAGCTGTTGAAATGACTGTGTTACTGTGACTGTAACATCTATTTACTCTTCTTCTGTTCGGCATCTTGACCCTGCTGAGCCAATTCTTCGTTGGTCTTTAATTTGGCCTTTTCCTTGGAAAGCTCATGTAAGAACCATGTGACAGATGCCCATAAACATAGCGCAATCACTAGAAGGTTAACAAAATGGATAGATCTACTTGTATATATCATCCATAAAAGGGCCAAAGTAAGCATAACAAAGGAGCCATGGGTTGCCTGGATGAGAGCAGGGTTTGTACCCGGTGTAAATACCGATTCCCACAACTGTGTAAAGAAAGTGGACATGTTTGTGTTGTTATTCTTCAAGATGAAAAATCGTCTCCACATATTCAACTCAATGCAGCCAGAGAAGAAAAAATCATCGGTGGAGAAACACCAGCTATTAATTTCCACCCGAAGAAAGAATCGTGCACAAACACTTCGGAACGAACCAGCAATGCCTAGCTTTGAACCAAAAACCCCAGTTAGCTTGAACCCTCCTAAAGATGACGCATTGACTATGGCCGATATCGCCAAATGTGATGGTGAACGAAATGAGTGCATGTATATCGGTATAAAAGGTACGGTGTTTGATGTCACGCACAACGTCAATGCTTATGGTGTCGGCAAAGGATACCATGTTCTGGTTGGTAAAGACTCATCAAGACCTCTAGGGAAGTCTAGTTTGAAACCAGAGGATATAGACCCTAAAGTGAGTTGGGATTACTCAGCTCTGGATACTAAACAGTTGAAAGTTTTGGATGATTGGTACACTTTTTTTGAGAAACGATACAACATCGTTGGAAAATTAGTGGATCTACCAAAGAAATAGAGTATTAAACGTTCGAATATATAAATTTATATATACGTCATTTTATACATGTTTGAAGAAAAGTTTTTCATGGAAATCTTTATGATTTTATCTTTTGGAGAAGACAGGATTCTTCGTTACAAATAATCGTCGTTACAAATATTCCTCTACAACTTCAACAGTTGGCTGAATCCTAAATTCAATAGCTGTTATCATCTTATAATACAATTTTATATATTCTGATAGACTTATTTACAAATACGTTTGATGATCTTGGTTCCATCGTCGTTCAACCATTCTCTAGATCTCTTATCTTTACCATTACAATCAGAACTGATTAATGAATCAACAGAAAGTTTGATGTACTTATCCCAAATATTGACACCGCTTTTGTTGGTCTTCCTCTTAAACTTTTCCAAAATGGACTTTTTGGATTCAATAAAACTGAGTAGTCCAAATGATCTTATCAATAAATCTGCACCGTTTTCAAGTTGAATTATCTTTTCAAAAACATTGATGATGTTATCTTCAATAGTTGCATTCAAATATGGAGAGTTGGTCAAATTCAATAATTGCTCAATAACATCGTTTCTTCTCAAAATCTTCAAATCTTCGTTACTTCTAATACATTTATTCAAAATACTCAAAATCCACTGCAGTTCTTTATAATAATGATCGGTGCTTTCATCTTCTCTTTGACTACCGTGTTCATCTCTCAAAAAGTTGTTCATAATGGTCCTGTACATTGGGATTTCAAAAACTTTGTACTTGCTACCGTTAAGCAAGTATCTGTAGGCCTTTTCATATAAAAAGTGTCCAGGATTCGAAATTACCGGAACCAAATAGGATAAGAATAAAATGAAAAGTTTAGGAATTTCCTCATTGTCTTTATCTGCAGACTCAATGGTGAATAATAAGTTACCCAGCAGCACCTTAAACAAGAATCTCTCTTTGAAAGAACTAATCATCTCGTCATTTTCATCGGTTTTGTTTTTTTCCTTCTTGCTTTCAATAAGTTTCGAATCTTTCTCAATGTTCAGCAGGATTACCGATATAATTCTTTTGGAAATTTCTTTGATGTTACTAGAATTGTGACTTAAACCACAAATGATCACCTGTAATAAGCTGTTATCAATTAATGCTCTAATATTGACTTTGATTTCTTCTTCTTTACTAAAATCAAATAACTCGCCGTTATTTATAATCAATAACATCAAAAACTCCATGTCATAAATATTTTTCTCAAAGCCTAAAACTTGTTTGTTATTTTTCAGTCTTCTAAAATGCTCTATATCGTCACTGAATGCGATACTTTCGTTCCGAGGACTAAAATTTTCAATGGTTTTGTCAATCTTGAACTTGTTCAAGACAATCGTCAAGGAATTGCTGATACCAGGAGTATCAATGACCAATTCATTGTTATCAATTTCTTCTACATCATTGATCAAATCCCAATTCGAAATATAACTGATCCAACTTATTTTGTTGTATTCTTCAATCTTTTCGAGTAAGTTCTTAATTATGACATCGCTGGCGCTGACCGTACCTTTGTATAATTTGATTAGCTTGATCATTAGATCATCATTGATAATTTTCAAGTTAAACTGGTATAATTTGGATAAACACAGAGACAAATAATATCTGTCCTCAATCTCGCCAATCTTTTTGTTATTCGTTAAGATATTAATTAACCTGTTATATTCAATCAGTTTGTTATTTGCTTTGCTTATTAAAAAGAAACCGTATTTCAAAATATTCGTATCGGAAATCCATTTATGCAACACAACTTCCAATTGGGAATTAATCATTTGTCTATTAACATAATTCCAAACATTAATGTTTAAATTTTCCAAATTGGCAATAAATTCATAAAACTTAGCACTTAGACTTTCATGTTCAGATAAAACCTTGGTGATGTAAAGCAAAGATCTGTTTATCCACTTTTTGAATATAATTTCATCTTTAAATAATCTAGAAATAATGTTAGACATCTCAACTGAAAAAATAATACTGGCATCATTTTGTATATCGTCCGAAGCTGACAATGTTTCGACGACAGAGGTGTCGGAATAGTTTATGTAATTGAGGAAGTTCAAATACTTGGTGAAATTGGTTTTATCCATACATGCAATACCATCGAGCGATAGTTTCAATAATTCGCTCTCGAATATTCCATTAATCTTGAAGAGACTAAACATTAGTTCAAACTGTCCAGGTGCTGTTGCCGTTCCCTCGTTGAAGTGGTAGTACTTTGAGATTAGATCAACTTTGCTTGGATAGTTCAGTAATAAATTGTTCAGGATTTGATAGACTCCCGCTTTATCGTGCATTTCAATTAATTGGGATACTTCCGATTCTTCAAAATCATTGCAACTGATTAATTCAAGGAAAGAATCGGAAATAAAGCTTTCATTATGTAAATATTTCAAAACATCTGTATTCTTCAATTTGATATTTCTTTTAAGAGCCATTTTGATAAGTTTTTCATGATCCTCTTCAGCCCTGTGCTTCTCAACAATAAATTCATAAAGCTGGTCGTTGTCCAAAATCCAGGCATAATTGTGGATACTGTTTGATACCGCTTTTCTGTCATCTTTCATCAGCTCAACAACAAGATTTCTCAAATCTTTTTCATATCTCATGAAAACCGGCAATTGCTTCAAACTCAAAAACAGTTCATTGAATAAGCTGATCACAAATACAATTTTGTCTAAATGTTTCTCATTTGAAACATCAAAAAAGTGAACCCAATACTTTGAATTTAATAACGGTAGATTATTGAAAGAAATCGCATCGTAATCATCCGTAAATGAATCATATTTCTGATACACGTATTCATTAATAGTACTCATCAAATCAATTAATAGCTCACTGATGTCCTCTAAAGCAAAATCCGAATAGATGATTGATTTCATTTTGATTAGTAATGCGACCAGTTCAATATCATATTTGATAATAACGTTTGATAGCTTATTTGGTGCAGAGTATAAGATATTTTCAATCAAAACATCCGTTTCTTTGACTTCTGCTAGAGGGGCAGGTGCAACTAGCTGATTATCTGGATAGTATAATTTATGAATGAGATCCAAAGACTTCTCATCCTCACCAATCATTGTCAAGTATTTGGTAAATGATTTCAGCCATTTGGTAACTCCAGATTCGTCTGCAGCATACTTGGATTGCTCACAGACCGTAACAAAGAAGCAGGAAACGGCATTTAGCTGATTTTTGGAAATGATGTCAATGTATTTATATGGTGACTTGATACATCTTGATATTGATTCGTCTAGCAATGAAAGAATTGACGGCAGAGAATCGTAATTGTCTAATATGGACAATACCAAGGGAATACACGGATGTAGTAAAATGGTGTTATTTTTCAGTTTATAATCCTGGAAAATGATGGTGTTATCCAGTAATTTTGAAGAGATTTGAAAAACTTTCAAAATTAAAGTGTTATCAAACATCGGCAAATTATTTTCATCCTGTAATTTGAAATCGATCGGTAGTCTGATAATATTGGAAAACTCTGAAAATTCAGAGGTTTTGGACTTCAGCCACCATTTGGAATTATTCAAATTCGAAATAGTCAGATATTCATTGAAAAGAAGTAACTCCAATTTGTTTAAGTTCTTGGAAGTAACTAGCTCATTAAATGATCTGTTGAATTGAACCCCTAAATCAAAGGCTGAATACAATTTAATGATCTTGAAAATGTTCAAATATAACAGTTTGTTAGTTCTTTCTGCTTTGTTCAGATCATTGATTAGACCGGCAATGACAGATGGATCGGGTAAAATAGAAGCAACCAAAGACTTTTCCAAATCATCAATTAACGGCTTGAACATTGTATTGTTACCGAACTTCAATAGCTTGATAGTGCTGTTAAACTTATTGATTATTTGAATAATTAATTGCGTATTTAAATGTCTGATAAGTACCGTTTCATGTGTCAATCCTTTGGTTAATGAGGATCTAGTAATCGAGGGAGGTATTATAGTATTCAATAAATTGGTGCAGTCAATTAGAGTTTCATTCGAAGCAAAAGTATCAAGCTCCAATTGTTTTACCATCCTAACAAATTCAGAAGGAATAGGTAAATCTAAATATTTAGTGAACAATAACGATTGTCCAACGTAGAAAGAGGACAATTTGGGTAAATGTTGACCGTTAATGAAAAATATATATCTCAAATAAGGTAATGACAGCTCAGAACATTCATTGAGAATTTTGATTGCCAATTCCAACTGTAAAGAATCTGACCACGGATTCAATAGAATCAGTAAATTGTAAATGATTTTATTGTTGATGGTAAAAGTGGAGTTCTCAATTTTGATTTTGACGCCGGCTATATTAAAATTTGGAGGTAGCAAATTCAGAGGTAATTTGTTGTTGTTGAACCAATTTCTGAAGTCATGAAATAAAATACCAATATCTTCATCAATCAAGCTGAGTAAAAACTCGTGCGTGCATGATCTAACGGATTCTTCAAATTTATATAGAGAAAGCAACTTAGGGAAAATCATATCAAAACTGAAGATTTTACATTTGGACATTTTTTTGAAATTTACATCTTTCAAAACATGATCCAAATAAAATTGCAAAATTTTCAAAATTGTTTCTGTATTGTCAAATTCATTGATAAATTTCCAAAGATTGAAATTGATCTTCTTGTAAGAGTTGGATGTCAATAAACTGATTTTTAAGCTTGATGGTGAAAATTTACATAAGTTGATGAAAAAGTCAATCATGTAGTATCTGATTGTCTGTGTAGATTTCCCAGTTTTACTGAGTTTAACCAGGGATTTTGTTGGAAATAACAAATCTGAGACATTTTTTTGCTCTAAATTGAATTGTTCTAGCAAATCGTCAATAAATACACCACTGTTGAACACAACAAGGGAATTTATCAAGGAAATGATTGAAATAGACAACTGTGGCAGTTCATTATTTAATAGATTATTAAATGACGCAATAATAGAAGTGGAACTGATCAACTCTTTAATGAAAGGTTTGACCAGAGGTTGTAAAGATTCTTCACTATTTGATAGCTGAATCAAAATGGAAACGTTATTTGTAATGGAAATCAACGAGTTATTGTCGTTATTGGCAATACATAATTTCAAAACGTTGATAATTGACGTGAAGCTAATTTTTTGAGCGCAAAATGAGTTGATTTTTCTCAAAATTGTGTCACTGGGTTTTTCAATGACATCTTTGTTGACATTCAACAAGTCGACCAGATCCGCAAGGGTGGTGACAGAATCTAGATCTGACATTATCCAGTGAAAATAGCTGTCTAAATGAACCTTAAAGACTTTAAAATCTTTTTTTTTTTTTAATTCTTTTTTTTTTTTTTTTAATAATTTGAAAATTTTCGCTAACAAATTTATTTCGGTTGTCATGATTTTCGTGTTTGTTGTAAAGGTAAACAAAGGGAACAGTCGTATTGGTTGGTGTTGATAAGCAATAAGTTGATTGAATATTAGTTGGCGATGCTAGGGCTTAAACATTCCAGAGGAGGAGGAGGAGCAGGAGGCGGCACAGGTTCATTGACGGGACGAGAAATTCCGGGATTCAGTAAATGGATTGCCCACGAAGTCTATCTGGAAGATAAAATGGCCGAAACGGCGTTGCATAATATGGCGACGAAGATGATTGAGAACGTCGATTGGATCAATGCGGCAATGGATGCTGTGTGGGAAACCGATGGCGATGACGTGTTGCTGAAAAGCCCTATGAGGGCTGATGCCGAAGGCGCGTTGGCAAATGATATGGAGCACCTTCAAGCAGTGCCAGAAGCGGAAGAAGGAGATGTCGAAATGATTGATGATATTTTGGCTGAAAACGAGGATTCGGATCTTGGTAATATGAAAGAAACTAGTTTGTTTATTGAAAAGGCCGGATCTGAACTCAAATATGAGAAGGAAACTCGGACAAAGTCCGTTAAAGATAGTGCATCTGAGCTTGATTATCGAATTGGGTCAGCGGACGTACATTTGGATGGCACAAGAGAAAGATCGGATGTGAAGAATAAAGAAAACAATAATACCGACCCGGCAATTCCATCTGTTCAAGAAATAGCAACTCAAATCAATAACATTCCAAATGAAAGAGCATTTAGGGAATCGACTGTGATACGACTGTCAAATGTTTCCGACGAATTTGACAAAGTCTCACTGATAAACCCAGACGATTCATTTGAATTGATCAAGAGAGATATTCGAAAATCGTTTGCCTTAAAGCAGAAAATACAAGCGGTGATTGAATCAGAAGACAATCCCTTAGAAGCAGAGAAAACGACTGAGATCCGTGCTGCGGAAGAGGAACTCAAAGAGTTATCGAGGTTAATTGAGCGTGAGCAAAGCGAATCTGACTCGGAACCCGACGAAGGGAGCACACAAAAGCAAGAGCAAGTACAAGTGCAATATCAAGATCATGGAATGAATACAATAGACGTCAAGTCTCCATCTCCAGGGGGCGTACGTACTTCTCCGGTGGCAATTGCCAGTGAACCGATCAAGTTCAGCGAAATGCCGCTCATAGAGCCCTTACAGATAGAAAAGAGGACCGGTGTCGTCATAAAGAAGGTTCGAAAGATATCAACTAGCAGTAATATCCTTGAGAATAGAGCAAAAGAGTTGAGTATATTTGATGGGAAGGGTACTGAGCTCAATATCAAGCCGCTACCGAATCTCAAGTCCGTGGCAAAAGCGATGCTACATGAAGACACTGAGGATGAGCCTACTATCAAGGTGCGAAAGAGGACTATGCGAGAGAGAATTTATTCGCCGCACAAATCAAAGCAGGAGCGGGAGCAGGAGCAACAGCCACAACGTCTTCGTCATTACTCCCCATCTACGAGAACGGCCAATTCTACTGCTTCCATCACTGCTGCGACCCCCATTGCTTCCACCACCGCTGCTGCCAAATCTCAACACTCCGACCTCCTCAGCAGACTCATGAAACCGACCCAGTCCAGCAGTCGCAAGAGTGTTGCCACCGCCACCACCGCCACCACCGACCCCATCGACGCGACGCCTCAAAATAAATGGTTTCAATTGGAAAACCTTCGCGCTCAGATCTCAAGGCAAAAGAGTTTTACAAACAACAACAACAACAATAAAAAAAATAAAACCAATTTAGCTGAGAACACTAATCCTAGAGAGATTTTTGGTGTCATTCCGCCTGTTGATTTGTTCAAGGATTAAAATTGTGAAAAGGTGTGTGAGATTTGAAAATGGCCATTGTTAACAAGGTTATAGGAGCACCATTGAATGCTTCAAATTCGGCTACACACCGTACTGCCAATAATGCTCAGTTGTTAAATACTGCTAACGGCAACAACCACAACAAAACGATTATTTCTACAGACGAGAGTATTGTACCGGGTAGAATCGATGAAAACTTTGTTGCTAATGCTAAATCCAGTATACTTGAAGATTCCAACAATATCAGAGAGAGACAAGCTCTTTCAAATGCCATATTACACAATAATCATCAATCTGCTCATAAATCGCATAATCGTATACCCTTTTCAAACACTGTACATCAACATGGTATACAGCATTCGAAAAATCATATTCATATTGCTACTGCAGATAATATAACAATGAATAAACACAATCACAGTCACGAAAATACTTCTAATAATAATAATAATAACAATAACACTAATAATAATACGACAACAGTGTCACCTTTCTTTTCTAGCACATTAAACTATGAATCTACGAGTTTGCACCCAAATAATAATTCCAAATCTATAAAAATTTGCAAAGATGGTGAAACTGTAGATTCCAAGGATAAAGAAAATACCATTACGATTCCAGAAGACAAGGCAATGCCTCCAAATACCTCAATTCAAATTGATGAAATATCAATGAATGAAAGGACTGAAGAGCAAATTTTGGATGAAGAAAGGAGAATGTCTTTTAAAAAAAGACAAGCGGATGATGATGATGATGATGATGAAGGTAATGGTGAAGGTAATGGTGAAGGTAATATTCTCACGAATGACGAAATTCAATGTGATACAACACAAGAATTTAAAAAGCAAAAGCAAGACCAAAATCAAGACCAATATCACCACCAAAATCAACATCAAAATCAACATCAAATTCAACATCAAAAGTCAGAAATAGTCCAAAATTGGGATGATTTGGATTCAGGAGATTTTGATGATCCATTGATGGTGAGTGAATATGTCGAAGAGATTTTCCAATACCTATACGAAACTGAAACTAAAACATTACCTGATCCAAACTATTTACAATTACAGAGGAATCTTAGACCAAAAATGAGATCAATTTTAGTAGATTGGTTAATTGAAGTGCATTTGAAATTTAAATTGTTACCAGAAACTCTGTTTTTGGCCATTAATATAATGGATCGATTTTTATCCAAAGAATTAGTTCAAGTTGATAGATTACAATTATTAGCAACGGGTTCTTTATTTATTGCTGCTAAATATGAAGAAGTTTATTCACCTACTTGTTCGAATTATGCATATATAACAGATGGAGCATTTACTGAAGATGAAATTCTCAATGCTGAGAAATTTATATTAGAAATATTGAATTTTAATATGAGTTATCCAAATCCAATGAATTTCTTAAGAAGAATTTCCAAAGCTGATAATTATAACATCCATTCCAGAACAATAGCCAAATATTTACTTGAAATAACTATAATTGATCATAAATTTATAGGATATTTACCTTCATTATGTGCTGCAAGTGCGATGTTTTTAAGTCGGAAAATGATTGGTAAAAATGATTGGAACAATAACCTCATTCATTATTCCGGTGGTTATAATGTGAAAGATTTCAAAAATTTGGTTTTGATGTTAATTGATTATTTAGTTAGTCCAATTATTCATGAAGAATTTTTCAAAAAATACGCTCAAAGGAAATTTATGAAGGTTTCAATGTTAGCAAGACAATGGGCTAAAAAGGTTACGAAAGAAGGTAGAGATGTAATAAATGAAGAACTATAAGTTTTTTTGTTTGATTTGTTGTTTGATTCTTTATTTCTTTCTTTTCTTTTCATATTTAATGTATAATAATGTAGCCGTTTAATTAGAATAGGTTATTCCAAAGCAGCAGATTAGTCAAGATGCAGAGGCAGTGTAGTGGCAGAAGTATTTAAGTGACCGGATCAAAGAGGTTAATTGAGAAAAGTTAAGATAAATTAGCTTAAAATGTCAACTAACGAATAGTAGTACTTCAAAAAGACCGTTTTTTTACCTTTTCATTTAATAAACCCTTGAATGTGTTACTAACAATGTTTTCAAAATTCTTACTAAATACATCCTAAATTTGAAATACGTATTCGTTTAGAAAACTATACTGTAACATAAGCTTGAGTACTTAATAGGTAGGTTATTGGGTCCAGTAATGACTGGCTATAAGGGTTATTAAGTGTAATACGGTGCAGTATTCATAGATCTCTTGGGAAATCTTTAAACATTGTCTATTAAACGTGTACTGGTACATATGTGATGTGTCACTTATGTTTATGTAATATAAAATACGAGTTGAGCCGATTCTCAATATGTTACACATACACACATGTTTTTAAAAATATTACATACATACATGTTTCTTTTATTTGCAACGACAAAATCTTGATTTATTTCCTTATTGTGTTTATATTCTTCTTCCACATCGTGTTTCCTGCTTGTAATGAATAAATAAATAAATGATTAAAGAATAAATAACATTATACAATCGATGTAGTTTATATTGTTTGTTGGCTTTTGCTTCTTCTATTATGCTTATGATCTTGGTACCCAATTGTTTTGCTTTTCCCAGATCGATTCGGTTCTTCTAGCAGCAACCATGTCGACGTCTTGGTATTTGTATCCAATGTAACTGAGACCAACTGGAATAGCAGCCAAGAATAAAACAGCAAAGGAAGCTGATTTTAAGTTAAACTTATAGTGTCTGATTAAATTTTCTCTGAAATCAGAGAATTTTTCAACTTGTGGGTCAGGATGAAGAACTATATTATAAAACAAACCGTAGAGTTAATAAATAATGTTAGTAAGTTGTTTGGTTAGTGGGAGGTTTGATTGATTTGTGCCAACTTTCCAATTCAAATCTCTTGATTCAAATTGTGTTAGAAATAAACCATGTCTTTCTTTGATTCTAATGATACATACGATGTCTACCAAAGTGTCCAGCCATGGTCGTCGGTCTTGATTATCTAATAATAAAACACTTAAGTTTTCATACACTTATTTACGAACGTAAAAACTACTCGAAAAAAAGGAAAAAAAGGAAAAAAAAAGACCCAAATCCCTTCCCCACAGTGTATGCAAAAAACAAAAAAAACGACGCGTCGCCTGTTTTTGTCCAAGAACTGTAAGGACTGTCCTTTGTAACGATTACAGTAGAGATGATGCTTAGAGGGTTGAGAAGATACACAACTGGGATTGGGGACAACTATTTCAAACTTTTCCCGAAATCTTTTCCTAATGCTGGATTCAGCGTAGACTTGAAAAAATTGAGAAAAGAGTATAGGGTTCTGCAATCGGTGAACCATCCCGATAAACTCAAAGATAATGGCGAAAAATCAGCAATTATCAATAAGGCATATGAATGTTTGAGCGATCCATTGAAAAGATCACAATATTTAGTTAAAACTTACACAGGTATGGATCTCAACAGTGAAAATGCCCAAAATAATGTTGATCCTGGGATTTTCATGAAAATTTTAGAATTCAATGAAAATATTGAGAATATCAGCACCAGCGCCGATTTTTTGGAAATTAAAGAAGAAATCAATGGTATTATTAATGGGTTGATTACGGAATTGGAGAAGTTATTTGAAGTCAAAGATTTCGCAAAGGCTACTGAAAAAACCATCGAATTGAAATATTTTTATAATATTCGTAATACCTTAAAACAATGGGAAAATGAGCATTTATAATGTAAAAATAAAAATAAACATAAACATAAATGAATGAATAAATGAACAAATGAATGTTTCCCGAGTATTTGTAAGGAATAACATACATAAGATAAAATGAATAATTAATGATTAAAATAAACAATACACACACGATACACGAACGATATTTATTTAAACAAAACTAAAAACACTAAAGATAAAGTGCAAAATGAAGACGTTGACTAAACATAGCAAATCATGATGCATGGGCATAAAACGGCTTGAAAGATTAGATTTTCATGAAGGGGGTTTAATAGTATGGAAAGAAGATATTGACAGCAGGATTATGGAGGCGAAGGGGGGAATAGATGGTATGAATGACAAGAAACCTCGTGGGTATGCATGATACAGTCCATGATTATTCTCTATGGAGAAGTCAGAACACGTTCGGTGTGGGAGGTAGCAACTACGGCCGTGGCAGGGGGGTCACCAGCTCCAGTTCCGGCGCCAGTTCCAGTTCCAGCGCCCGCGCCCGCTCCCGCTCCTTCCTTTTTGATGGGAGTAAAAGAAAGATAATTTGCTGCTCCGCCCGTTCCAACTACAGTATCATCCTCGTCATAATCATGACTGTTTTGTTTCTTTCCAAAGCCAAAAAAACCTGCTCTCTTCTTATGTTGACCGGACTCCGTGTCATATGATTTTCTGTACATATTTCTACCGGCAAGTGTTTCCCAATCCTTTGTAGAGAAAGCCAAGAAGGGGATTGTGAAAAATAACAAAAATACTGAAGTCCACGCAACAGCCATGGATTTGGTTCCAATAGATGTATGTAATCCCGAATCTCTAAAGATATTTCTTCCCTTAACATAAGAAGCTGTCAAAAGTGAGATTCCAGGTACTGTAAATAGAATCGCCAAGCCCCAAAATGCCCAAAAGACAGACTTGAGAGCAACGTTTTCTGTGCCAAGCATCACAAAGTATGGGAACCAACTGAAAAACACAAAGGCGGCACCCACCAATGTGAAACCCCAACCGATTCTACTTGTATAGTAATAGTAGTTAGCGTTATCGATGAATTTCTGAGGTAATCCGTTGTCGGAGGCAAAGTTTCTGCTTGGGGAAAATGGGTAAGCGGCTGCAGCATGAGTACAGTCGGTATTAGATCCTGAAGAGACACCACATAAACCGTAACTGGTCCATCTGCATGTAGAAGAGACGGGAGAGCCACTGAAACCTGAACATTCTGTTTCAAGCCAGTAAAACTTCTTTAAAATCGAAGTTTGTGTACCTCCGGTAAGAAGTGTCAAGAGGAGTGTTAATAGTGTGCCAAGAACTAATAGCAAAGTGAATAATTTTAAAATCAATTTCAAGACTTTCATTGTTGGGTTATGGAGAAAGTTTTAAGATAAAGAGATGATAAACAGAAAAAAGTAAGTATTAGAGAGATAATGGGGATAAAAAGAATTATATATATAAAATAAGATACACTAAATAAAATAAAACATAAACAGTTGTCTGTCATGTATGTATCTCATGTCCTCAAAGCCTTTCCAACAGTACATTCCTTGGCATAGAAAACTCCATCAGTTCATAATAACAACCACCGTAGAAACAATCATCATAGCCATAAAATTTCCTGAAGCGGCATAAATTTGGCCCAAAGAGGAAAATCCATAATTTCTGCACGGCCCGGCCGTGTTGTGTTGACAGTAAGTTTCTTCGATGCCCTTTGTTCTTGCTCATCACCATCACCATCACCATATCCCCATCCCCATCCCGATCCCGATTCCGAAAAGCATACGTGTGTTGATCAAGGTAATTAGTTATTTACATGAATTTTTTGGTGGGGTGGAACTATAACTTCCATTCGATTTCACCCCGTCCATGTTGGGCCAACCACGCATTCGCTTTTTGAAAATGGCCCGTGTTGAAGAACCCTCTCGAAGCACTCAGTGGACTGGGATGCGCCGAGCACAAGTACAAAATAACGCCTCCATGTTCTCCGGCTTTGTTGCCACACACCTTCTGGGCTGGCTTTCCCCAGCACATCACTACCAAACCCGTAGATTGATCTGTGTTGTACTGGATCAGTTTGTTGACGACAAACGAGGTGAATTTCTCCCACCCGTGTTTACTGTGTGAGTTTGCTTGATGAGCTTTTACCGTAAGACAAGTATTTAACATTAATACCCCTTCTTTGGCCCATTTGGTCAAGTTACTGTGATTGGGACGCTCAAAATCGTTTGGATACTCGTTTTTCAGCTCTTTGAATATGTTCACCAGTGATGGTGGAGTACGTACAGTGGGGTCGTTAACGGAAAACGCTAATCCATGAGCTTGGTTATGGTTGTGGTATGGATCTTGGCCAATAATCAACACTTTGACCTGGTTGAGCGGTGTGAGTCTTGTCCACGAATAAATATCAGCTAATGGCGGGAAAATCGGAGTATTTCCGGCCCATTCCCTTTTCAGAAACCTTTTGAGTTCAAGAAAATACGGTTTTCTAATCTCTTCTTGAACTATGGACAACCAAGACGTTTCCATCGTCGTAAGTTCAAGATCAAGTAATTCCTTCTCTTCTGTGGAGAGTGAGTCTATGTACTGTTGCTTATTGAAAGAGATCTCGTCATTACTCGTATTACTCGTTTGTCCTTGAGATTGAAACTCTTCTCGTTTCTCTACATTGCATGTTTCCTTGATTTCTTGTTTGATGGTGTCTCCTTTCACTTCCGCCTTCTCTTTCACCGTCTCCTTTATTACACATTCGCTCTCTTCGGTGACAACGTTTCCGCTACCACTGGAACTGGAAATTCCAACATTTCCGTCCACCGACTTTCTCGTTACATTTGACACAGTACTTGATTTTAGCACATTTCCTTCTCCATTTCTCGCCCTACCACACGTACCTGTATCTCCTCCTCCTTTGGATCTCTTAGCGACTGTGAAATAGTCATCGATGGATCTCTTAACCGTCATTTCCTTCCTTAACGACGTTTCCGTTCTTCACCAAGCATTAGCACCCCATCCCTCCTCCGCAATCCCAGTAAAATTTTGTCTTGCTCTGGCCCTTGATTGATTGATATCTTTCGCTGAGCCTATGACAATAGGAACGGAAATTATTCTTTGGTATTGTTTGGCGGTTTCTAGCTGTTTCTAGTATTTATTTTATGCAGAAACACACATTATCGTTACTGAAGAAGTACTGCCGACTAGACAGGAAAAAGAAAAGGATAGACATAATGATGAAACGATCCAGCAGCCAAGTCTTTGAGGAGGGCCAAGACGATCTCGATGATGAACAACACTCTAAAATGATGGCATCTAGTTCTAGCACTTTGAATAACAGACGGAAAAGCTCATGGGCTTTCTGGAAAGCAGAAGATGGCAACGAGGAAACAACACTGAATGGGAATACGCATTATCCGGATGCTGCAAAAGTGGATTCCGCAATTGATGATCAAAGAAATAACACTGAGAGTCGCCATATCAATGCTGAAGAAAAGGATCTCCCTAAACAAGAGCTCACGTCTGTAAACGATAGGAAACTCTCGTGGGCATTTTGGCCCAACTCTCAAGTACCGGAAAATCCTTTGAATCCACCAGATGTGGTGAAATCGGATGTAAAGAAAACCACAGATGTGAACGGCAAAAGTACTAATACCAAACTTCAAAATCATATTATCAAAAAATCGGAATCGATGGTAAATCTAAAGAAACCTAATGTAATTCTTCCTCAATTTGAAGAAACTCTACCTCTATTATCAACACATCATTTACTTTTCAATGGATTTAAGAGATTTAAAAAAATTATTGGGTATACCAAAGAAGCCGATACAAATTTATACAGAAAGGACGAACCTACGATTTTCAAACGAGTTTTAATTATTGGAGTTCACGGATTTTTTCCAACTAAAATGATAAGGCCGTTAATTGGTGAGCCAACAGGCACATCAATGAAATTTGCGCAAGTTGGAGAAACTGCAGTTTTGCAATGGGCCCGAGAAAATCATTTGAACGTTGAAATTCAGAAAATTGCATTGGAAAAAGAGGGGAAGATCTTTGACAGAGTAGATTTCTTTTTCGACATTTTGAAAAATTCCATCAATGATATCAGGAAGGCTGATTTCATTTTTGTTTGTTCTCACAGTCAGGGCACTCCTGTAAGTATGATTCTCATATCCAAACTGTTAGAATACGGTATAATTGATGAATTTAAGAAAATAAGTATTTTAGGTATGGCAGGAATCAATATTGGGCCGTTTTATGGAATGGATAAATCTTTGTTTATTAGGGCATATGCAACAATCGAGAACGAGTCATTATTAGAATTGTTTCAGTTTCAAAATTTTGAAAGTTTGCAAAGCAGGAAATACATTGAATCCATTAAAAACTTGGTTCGACATAATGTCAAAATCACATTTGTTGGTTCCATTGACGATCAGTTGGTTCCATTGTATTCCTCAATAGCATTACATGTTCAGCATCCGAATTTGTATCGAGCTGTATATATTGATGGATCGACGGATTCTCCGAAGTTCTTAAACAGAATTATCAAACTGTCATGTATGCTTCAAAATATCGGATCTACAGACCATGATGTCATTAAAGAGATTTCAAATGCATTGGCCGGTCCGCTGACCGGCGGTGGCCATTCCAGAATCTACAACGATTTGAACGTTTACAAGCTGGCCTTAGATTTTGCGCTGAAAACAGAAACTTCTTCCATCGCTATTGAGCAGCCCATTAAATTCAGGCCCTTTGATATAAAAAAGCACGGTAATGGTAATAACAATCCATTCAACTTACCGTGGTGCGCCAGAGGATTGTTCTTCGAAGCATACAAAAAGCTTCCAAACGGGAAAGCAGAAATCGAAATGGTGTTCAAGGAGTTCGACGAGTGGCATCCAGAGACAAAAGTGCTTAAAGATATCAAGTACAGATTGAACGGCATAAGAGCCAAACTCTGATGGACGGAATAAATGTCTTTAATGTTGATTACGTCAGCGCGACTAATATTTTTTTTGTCGTGACCGGATTAATTTGACTTGTTCGTTTCTTTTCGTTTCCGAAAATAAAGAACGGTTTGTCGGTTATTTGAAAAGTTTGTCATTTATTTCAAGTGGTTTGATTCCGACCTTTTCCTTCCACTCACCAGTAACAAATCGATATGGCCAAGGACACTGCATCGCAAAAAATTTCCACCCTTGGCGGTTTCATTGCCGGTGGTTTGGCGGCATGTGGTGCGGTTACTTTCACCAACCCCATTGAACTGGTTAAAACCAGAATGCAACTTCAAGGAGAATTGTCCAAAACAAAAGGTCCACAGATATATAAGAACCCGGTTCAAGCATTGTTTTTGATCTATAAAAATGAAGGATTAAAGGGGATCCAAAAAGGTTTGGTATGTGCATATATTTACCAATTAGGATTGAACGGTTGTAGACTGGGTCTATATGAACCTACAAGAAAGGTAATCAATTCCGTCTTTTATCCAGATAGAGATCCACATTCGGTCCAAAACATTCCAATTAATATTTTCTCAGGTGCAATCTCAGGTATAGCCGGTGCCATTGTTGGTTCACCAATGTATCTAGTCAAGACAAGAATGCAGTCTTACTCGAGCCAAATCAAGATTGGTGAACAAACTCACTACAAATCGGCATTCCACGGTCTGTCGGTGATTTATAAAGCTGAAGGTATTAAAGGTCTGTTCCGTGGTGTCGATGCAGCAATCCTAAGAACTGGTGCAGGTTCGGCAGCTCAATTACCTCTTTACAACTTCACCAAGCACGAAATGATGAAATCTTCATTATTTCCTGACCAAGGTGCCGGTTTACATTTATCTGCATCTGTCGTTGCCGGTTTTGGTGTTGGTATTGTCATGAACCCATGGGACGTCATTTTAACCAGAGTTTATAATCAAAAGGGTGACTTATACAAAGGTCCTATCGATTGCTTTTACAAAACTGTCAAATCTGAAGGTTTGTTTGCCTTGTACAAAGGTTTCGGTGCACAGATATTGAGAATTGCCCCACATACCGTTCTAACGCTCATGTTCATGGAACAAACAATGCCATTGATGTATAAGGTGGAAAATATCCTCAGAGCATAAACACTGACCACCATTTATATTTTTTAGATATCATCCATCTATCACAATTTTTGTATACCTGACTGTAATTCTTATTTTTTGCAGCTATAGAGAGTAGACATAAAATCAATTGTACTTTGTTAAGCCTTACAATACTGAACAACAGTTTGGTTATCTGAGGACAATGCCGCTTGGTTGTGGCAGCAACACCTTTATGCTACATTTATCATTATCCTTTCAAATCTAAGTATATTTAGTAAACCATGTATGTAAATTTATAGAAAATGAATTGTTCGATATTCAGTGATCCATATCAACTTCAGCTCCAACATCAACATCAACGTCAACGTCAACCATAGCATTGTCTTCTGTATCCGGTACAGTTGCTACTTGTTGTCCTGTTACAGTTACAACCGTGTCACTGATAACGCTTCTTCCATTTGTGCTGACGTCGTAAGGAGTGGCAGTATGCCCTGGCAACTCTACATTCATGTATTCCTCTCGTATTGGTGTCACGTCTTGTGTCCCTAGACCACGCTGGCCAACATTCACGTGGTCTCCATTGACAACACTCCTCAACTGTGATTGAGTATTCGATGGTATCGAAACCGTGTGCGTATGATCCTGACCGGCATTGTGGCCACGGTCGTGCGAATGACCTGACTCGTCCGCAGTGGTTGAAGCGGTAGTCGCCACAGATAAAGACGCAGATGCTGATGCCGATGCCGATGCTGAAACGGATGCTGACGCTGAAGCCGATCCAGATGCCGATGCCGATGCCGATGGTGACAAAGATGAGGCATTCACTGGTTGACACCAGTGTTTGTGAAACACCCATGCCTTGGTTTGGCATTCCCTTGAGCAGTATTTCGCCCTTTTACATCGCCTACATTTCGAAAACTGTTTCGGCTGCTTCTCCCATTTCCCGCAGTCTAGATTTGCACATTGTCTTCTGCCACCCATTTGTTCGTTTCTTTTATGGCAATTTCTGATAACCACAATGGCCCAATAACTGACATCTGCGGAATAGATAGACTTGACAGTAAACCTTTCAATCAATTTAAAAATATTCAGACTCGTCAATGGTCTGATTGAATTGTCAACTAATTCTGAAGTATTCATTGTTTTCTCGAATTCGTCCCAAGATTCATCATAATCCCATTTCGATTTGAAGTTTTCAATCTTGTTTTTGTAAATTAAATTGTTTTTCAACTTCAATTTGCTGAGAGATTCATATTTGAGCCTCATGGAGTTGAGTCGTACCTTTTCTAGATATTTCATCTTATCCATTTGATCATCGGTATTGAGTATATTGAAATAATCATCAATTATACCCTTATCATCTTCATCCGCCAGTTTATTCAATTTTTTCAACCGCTGATTTTGGACATTTAACTGTTTATCAAAATTCACCTTGTTCAAATTGTTAAAATCCAATGGTTCAGCAGAACTCAATAATCGATGTGACACGGAAGTATCGGTGCTATGATCATCCGCCATTGAATCATCCAAATCATTGAAATTGATCAGATCTCGTTCAAGTGGAGGAGGAGAATTCTGTCCCCTGATTGAGAGCCCATTTATTAGATATGTGTTAGAGAGTGTGTTTTTCAAGTAGGTATATTTGGAAATGAACGCCAGAAGTTGCAAAGACCACAACACGTCATCATAAGATATAACAATTAGTCCGTTTTCAAATGTTCGTGGGGCAGTGGTTAATACTGTGTTAAACAGATCGTTCTGTTTGGCCTTCAAATTGGCAGAACATGAATTCGCCAACAAATTCGAAACTTCAGTTCTATGCATCAATTCTCGATATTGTGAAGGGTTTGTTACAACGTGCTTGAAATTCTTGTTCAGTAAATTTAGAACGTCGCATCTAGAAATAGAACAAGTGGTATCATTTGGTTTGAGATCGCTTAGCTTTTGGATACATTTGATCAGTTCAATTACATTCAGCAATTCCAATTCCTCGTCGCATAAGATTCTACTGGTACTGATATCAGTACTGTGGTTTGTTGTAGCTTTATTGTTATTTGAGAAAAACTTATCAATCTCGGACTGTGCATTTATTATTGTCTCATCGGCATTATTAACTGTGTCTCTGACGTGTAGTAATAAGTTGGGTATATTGGTGGATACATCGTTATTGGTTATAATAACGTCATTAGAGCCATCTCTGAAATTTGTGGATTCATCATCAACGACAACGTCATCGTCGAGATCATCGTCAACTTCGACATCGGCTACATCGAAATTATGAGTAGAATGATGGTTGCGTGTATTTTCATGTGTAGTATTTGGTGACGGAGACATTGTTGGATTATTTGTCAAATGGGAATGATGTCCGGTAACGGAGACGGAGCTGGGTGGGGTAGTTCCATCAGATACTATTTTATTGTGCATGTTTTCAGCGTAGTTATCCAATATGGTTGCCAGTAAAGGAATGACACCAGCATCCACCAGCTTTTTGCGTAGCTTTTCGTGTCCTCTCGTACCAGCCAGCACAAGGCACTGTAGCGATAAAACCCATTTCCACGCCATCATCACGGAATCCACTGCTGTGGCCGGGTTCTTGCATTCGTACAGAATGGCCACAAGCCTCTCGATGGCGCCGTCGTTGACTATGGCTTCTCGGACCTTCACGCTGGAAGAGGTCAAATATGTGAGATTGTTTAGGGAGTTCACGAGCGCTTTATCGTCCGTGGAATCAAGAGCTCTTCTGTCGTACACATTGGCACTGATCGTCACCGTCGCCCTGTTGAGTACCGTAGACCGGCAGTTAGGACTCTTCATGTTTACAAGCAAAGTGGGTCGCTCTCACAAACAAACAGGACAATAGATAAAACTGTAAATCTATCTGGATTGACTCTTACAAACTCACGACATACGCTACAAGTAAAATAAAATAAAATTGAACAGGCAATAGGAAAAGAAAAAAAATTCGCCCTTCACCAGTTCGGCATCGGCGTCGGCGAAAATACAGTCAGCCGATTGATAAAAGGCAAAAAAATTTTTGTTCTGTTCGCCTAATTTTCCTTTTTCGTTCTTTAATTTTTTTTAATGCGCCACTGCCGCTGACGCTGGCTCCTTTCCTCTTACTAAACATAGATGTGAGACCCATTGGAAAGCATGTAATCGTTCAAGGCAGCAACTTCACCCTGCCAGTGGCTGAGTCTATCCTTCATCTTGAGGATTTGGTCTTTGGTCATAGTGTGTGGTTGGATCCAAGTAACCTCGACAGACTCGTGAACTTCGTTGATTTGTCCTTTAATTAGACCAAGCGACAGACATTTCATTACCAGCGCCTCGATGTCGTTGTTGCTCTGCAGGACAAGAATTTGATCTTTGAGCTCGGCGTAGCTGATATTTCTGTGACTGCTTGGCTTGCTAAACACAACTTCGATGAATGTCATGATGCACACCTTCTGTCTGAGAAATTGGATATTTTGAGCGTCCTGGAACTCACTGATGGATGGAGTCTCTTCTAAAAGCTTCTCAAACCTTTCAAGTTCGCCGTTGTTGAGACTCAAAACCATGTTTTTAAGCCATTCATTGTCCAAATATTGGAAAATTTCATGCATTATGATTTCTCCAAAATTGTAGATTTTATCACCAAGTAAACCGCTGAGGCATATATCACCAACAATATTTTCCTTGTGTTCGAGCTCCTTGAGTTCTTCGTTACCAATACATGACAAAAACCTCAGACTGTTGTAATAGAACCCATTGAAGTCACCTTTATGCTTGGCTAATAACGCCTTGCTCGAATAAAAACTGGAATTGACTCTGTTGTCGACGGAATAGGTCAATTTATCGATTTTAGATTCGTTGGCATCAATCATGCTCACGCATTCATCGAAAAATCCGAGATCGAGTTTGACTTTGACAATTTCGTTATCCAAATACAACGTAGCTTGCTCCAACTCGTATTCATTGATATCAATATCAATGGATCCGCTGTTGCCGTTCTTCTTTTCTGCCAACGACTTGATCTCAGACTTCAAGTTGCCAAGATACTCTAACGCATCCTCACTTTTCAAGCCGCCAATTGAAAGTACCAAGAACTCGACAAGCTGTAATTGGTTGATCTTGGTTCTGAATGTATGGATAAAATTGTCATACAATCTGAGTCTGATGCTTTTGGAGTTGGGGTTCTTATAGATCTCGCCTTTCAAAACGTCACTCAGCTGGTACCACAACTTTCTCTCATAATAGTCTTCCAATGTGTACAATGTAGCAGCAAGTTCCGCATCAGTATCTTCAATACTTTCTCTAAGAGTTAACAAAATCGTTTCTGGATCTTCCATCTTGTTCTAAATGCTCTTTAATGCCTCTTCCTTCTATTATTCTATCTGTCCTTCTCCTCCACCCTCCTCAACCACGGACACATCTTACTTTCCTGTCTCTGTTTTTGCCACCTGCTTTGCGCGCGAGCAGAAAAATAAAAATTTCATTTTGCAATTTTCATTTATTTTTTTCATGAAATCTTAAAAATTTTTAGCCCTTCAAAGAGGTGCAGTTTCTTTTAAGTTCGATTGGTAGTATAATAGGAACAGCAATGAGTGTTAACGACGAAGAACACCGTTCAAATGCGGTTCTGTCTCCAGATTCATTTCTGGAAACTTATGCGCCAATTTTGAAAAATTTGATCAGATACTCCTCTGCTATAAATGCCAAAGATATTGCTTTCTATAACTCAATTGATTCTGATATCAAATCATCATCTACTCAGATCAATTCCAGTATTGTGACTCTGATGAATGATTTATTGAAAAACACGATTTCTGTGTCTACAGACTCGGATTTGGACAGCTACAAATTTAACGATGATTTTGAGACCGAAAATAACCAAATTTTGTCCAATGTGTTGGACGTTTTACTCGAAAAGGTGGAGCTGAACTTGGATAATCATTACAAATTCAAGAAAAACAAAAACTACATAAAACATATACCAATTGAAGAAGATGACGGTTACAGTTATTTGGATAAAAACGATCAACTAGGTGATTTGCCAAAGGCAGATCCGTATTTGAAACCACAGGATAGTTTCGAAACCAAAATCGACAATTATGAAATAACTCCTTTTAAACCACTGTTGAAGTTCAAGCCAAACGCCGTTGAACCCTTTGAAGAATCGCTTAAAATGGTCGAAAAGACAGATGATATCCCTGAACATTACAAAAACCCATACTTGTATGAAATACTGAACTCGGAGTATCCTGAATGGATTCTGGAAAAACAGCCCGAATTCACGTCTGTGCCATGGGATGAGTCAAAACCTGCTCAGTGGATTGATAATCCACAGCAATTGGCGGATTTGATTGTTGAATTGAACGCATGCAAAATTATAGCCATCGATTTAGAACACCATGACTACAGAACTTACCATGGTTTAACGTCTTTGATGCAAATCACCACTGATTCGAAAAATGATTATTTGATTGATCCGCTTTCTCCTTCTTTAAGGGAAAATTTGGTTGATTTGAATGTTGTTTTCACCAATCCAAATATTGTTAAAGTGCTGCATGGTGCTTTCATGGACGTCATTTGGTTGCAGAGAGATTTGGGTTTATATTTGGTTTCACTGTTTGATACTTTCCATGCTGCAAAACAGCTTCATTTAGGGAAATACTCTCTGGCTTACTTATTGGAAGAGTACTCGAAATTCAAGACTTCCAAAAAATGGCAATTGGCTGATTGGAGAATCAGACCATTATCCAAAGAAATGATGAATTATGCTAAAGCTGATACCCATTTTTTGATTGAAATTTTTTACAAAATGCATAGCCAGTTATTGGATATTCCAAATGCTTTACAAAAAGCATTGTTTAACTCAAGAAAAGTTGCATTGAGAAGATTTGAATATTCCACTTATAAGCCTAAGAACCTCTCACTGAATTCCACCTCAGAAGTGGTGGTGACCAATAATTCCGTCTCGAGAGACTTGTCCAGTTTGAAAGTTGATGATCTGACTTTCAATTATTACAGTAAAGAGTATCCATGGACGAATTTGATCTTTTCAAACTCTATTCCTTTGGAAAATCGACCTTTAGTTGAGATTCTGTTTAGATGGAGAGATGAAATGGCTAGAGCCAACGATGAAAGTGCTAGATACATCATGTCTGATTTTATTCTGGTTTCTTTGGCCACTTCCTTTGATGTTAAATTGACTGATGTTAGTGACGTAACAAATGAGAAGGTTTTGAAAGTGGTCCATAACACAAATAAGTTTGGTAATTCATTTTTCATCAAAAGAAATATTGATGCTCTGACAAGTCTGATCCAAACGGCAGTCACTGATTTAAAGAACATCGATTTGGAGAAGATTGAAAGTTTGTCTCATGGTCAGGCATTAGCCACGGATTCAGACGTAATTGATATCAATCAATCAAGTGATTTATATTCATCTGTTAAAGATGTGGAAAAGTTACAAGAACAATTTAAAAATTTCAGCAATTTCTATACCTCAATCACTTTTAATAAGGGCTCTTCGATTATTGATTCAAGCAAAACATCCAATGATTCAGTGTTTGCAATAGAATATTCAGCAAACGGTAAGCCAAAAACAACAAGCTCGAGTTCTGTTAACGAAAGAATGAGTCATATAATTGAACACTTCTCTCAAGATCTTAACAAATCTATAGATTTCCAAATTGATGATGAGCTAATCAAGCAAAATGAATTGGATGAGCAAAGAGAAAGGGAAATTGAAGAGAAGAACAGCATGGAAGAGAGTGAACAAGCTAAAGAATCGAACGAAATCATAACTTTACGTAAACGTCGTGACTTGTCTAACATCAAAAAGAGAAAGAGAGATAATGATGAAAAGGCCAAGGAGATTGATTTCACCAAATCCGTTATGGAAATTGAAACTGATGATAGGAGAAAAGATAAGAGGCAAAAGAAAAAGCCTTCATTTGATCCTTACAGTAAAGATGCGTTATCTGATGTCAATGTACCACAGCTTAAGAAGAAGAAGCATGTGGATCGTGGTAAGAATTTGATTTTCAAAAAGAAGTGATTGATAAATAATTTGTGTAAAATACTAAATAAAACAACAGAAAAATAAGTAACGAGCTGTAAAATATACACATTTAGTGACTAAGACCAGTGATGAAGCAAATTTCATAAAGTCCTTTGCTTATTTTACTAGAGCGAGTTCCTGCAATTCATTGGCCGCCATAAATATATTTTTTAATCTATTTTCTTTCTCGACGTAGTTCAAAATCGAATAAAAAGCATCTAGCGTAGAGCCTGAGGCCGATTTCGTTTGCATACAGTTGGGTTTTAGTCGTTATATCAAATATTTTGTCGCAGGATTTTTCTGCGTGCAACATCTTTTTTGTTTTATAAAAATTTCATACAAATCTTCATCATCTGGTTATGTCAACAGATTCTGTCATACATCAATTATATAGTTGGTAAAGAAATTGAGATGTGTTGCAGTGAGCAGGACTATGTGTAATTGGGCTAGATTCTAATACTTTATAGAGTGCTACGAATCATCAACTGTTTCTATAAAATCTATGTTAATGTAGACCTAAGAGAACCACTTTAACACACAGATGCTGAACGATTGGGTTCCCATTACTCCTAAGTTTTTCAAAACTGCGACAATTATTTGCAAGTGAGAAAAATATTCCATGTTATTTAAAGCCAAAAAGTACAGGAAAAAATAGAGAGATGCGCCGACCAGAGCAAGTGGCAGTTATCCAAGATTCACAGAATAATACAAGGTATCCAATTTATAAATCTAATTTGTTTTATTATAACTAGTATACATACATAAAATATAGTATAGAAAAAGTGAAAGATGTTTATCCGTTTTAAACTCTTCTTTGAGTTTAGTTAGAACCTTCCTTCAAACCTTCTGGTTGACCTTGTAATAAAGTGAAAGTTGGAGCTTGTAACTTGTTTCTACCGTTCAAGAAATCTAATTCCATGACGAAACAGAAACCTAAAATGTTACCTTTACATTGTTGAACCAATTCACCAGCAGCATGAGCTGAACCACCGGTAGCTAGAATGTCATCAACAATCAAAACATTGGCACCTTCTGGAATTGATTCTTTTTGAATTTCGAAAAAATCTTCACCGTATTCCTTGGTGTAACCAACTTTGTAGACGTCACCAGGAAGCTTACCGGCCTTTCTAACTGGAATAAAACCTGCATCTAAAGCCAATGCTAAAGTAGGACCAAAAAGGAAACCTCTGGATTCTAAACCAACAACATAATCAATGGTTTGGTTGAAGTTTTCTTCAATATAGAGTTTGAATGCAACAACCAACTTGTTGAATAATTGTGGTGATCTGAAAAGAGGTAAGAAATCTTCAAATAAGATACCCTCAGTTGGAAAGTTTGGATATTGATGAAGAGCGGATCTTAATTCATCGGCAAGGGACTGTAGTTCTTCGTTGGCGTGCATTTTGCTGGTTACTTTTATATAGTTAGAAGAAAAAAAGACAAATTTGAATTAGAATTAAACTTTACATTTACATCAGGAAGAAGTGCAACCACAAATTTTAATATGAAATCATAATCTAAAAAATTATTCACTCCATGTGGTAAAAAAAATTAAAATTTTTTTCTAATATTTCGTGTGTGTGAAAAAAAAAAAAAAAAAAGAAACTGAAGCCTTCGGAAGTGCCGCACATGAAAATACAATAGAAACGGCTTTTTTTTTGGTTAGTGTAGTTCAACAGAAAAAAGTTACGCTAGTATTATGGGGCGTTTCAGTGAAAATAATTTTACAAAGTGTTTCTGCAATAGAAAAGAATAGAACAGATTATATTATTCAATAAAGAAGATGACATCATTGGAAACAGACTTTTTATCAATAGTTTTTCAACAGTTGTTAGTAAAAGCGTTCAATGATGTAGTGCTGTCAGTTGCCGTGTATCCTTCATCGTTCCGCCTAGAATTTCTGCTCTTAAACCGAGTAAAATGCTCCTCTACAATAGACTCCATCACCTCAGTAATATAGTAATATCCACCTTTAGATGTCCAGGAAACGGAATTTTCCTCATAAATGTATCGATTGGTCTTGAGTCTGCTCAAAATACTGTTGATATTGCCACCATACAATGTGTAACCCGCAGGAACAATTGGTTTCAAGCTGATGATCTTGCATCCAACCTTCAAATCTTGAAACAGCTCCGTCACCTTCTCGTTCAGTTTGGTATCAAACAGATAATTGTTGACAAGAATGACATCACATTTATCGACTATCTTCTTCACATTATCATTATTAACAAAAGATTGATTCCCGAATAGTTGAACATATCCTGGCTTTAATCCGAGAACTCGGCATCTGCTTTCAAACTCAATCAATTGCAGATCGGCCAAAACTGACGGATTCTTCACAAGCTCGACACCGTAACTTTGACAACCGAATTCCAATGCTGCCTGGATGACACAATTTCCAACACCTGATCCCAAATCCATGAACGTGGAAGTGTTGTTCAAATTACAGTCTTTGTACACTTTGTTCAAGAAGGATGGCATCAACTCCCCGTACACCTCATTGGAAAACGGCTTGTAGATTTTCAACTTCTTACACTCTGGTAAAACTCTTCTAGTGTAGCATTCGGCTAAAACCTCGTTGACAATAGAATCTGGAAATTCCTTTAGTGACTGTAGATACTTGGAAATTATGCCCTCATTCCGCAGTTTATCGGTCAACGTGTTGAATTCATTTATACATTCAAAAATGCTCTCAATGTCCGATGCTTCAAACGCCACTATATATTTATGAATGATACACTGTTCAGGGTTTCTGACATCAACAACTGTCCGTCTAAATTCTTCGGGGAAATAACAGGTTGCAATCAGTTCCATCAACGTTCCGATTTCCTGAAACGGATTGAACTGGATATCGTCTTTCGGAATGGCCAACAAGTACTCTTCTCGGAACTCCGATAACGGGTAGTGTAATCTGACTGATTGAAATTTGAAGGTGGCGTGGTCTTGTCTGTAGAGTTTCATTCTGTCTCTAACTAGCTGCGAGGCTTGCACCATATCTGTCGGCGTCTCTGTGTCCACCTTTCCGTCATATACAAAATCCTGGAAAAAGCTCCATCCTTCCTTGAACTCGATTTTTCCGCAATCGATTTGTGTGAACCAAATAGGCTCTGGCTCCGGGGTTTTGTCTGGGCTCGATTCAGATGACTCCGCCAAATGTTCCTGTTTCACCGGCACTTGTTCATTTTCTTTGTCTTTAGCAAGTCCAATATCGGTTGCACTCTTTACTTCTTCCTTGTGGTTGTTTTTCTTTTTCTTCTTTTCTGATTTGACCTTCAACTTACGGCCTTTCTTCTGCGAACCCTCCCTGATCGAAGACTCGTCGATTTCGCTGAATCTGATCACCGGTTTTATTTCTCTTCTTTTGCTGACATCAAAACCGTCTCCGGTAACAAAGGTTGTTGCATTTAGTAGTAGACCTAGATCTCCCCCGGCGTAATAATCCTTGTACTTGTTCTTGGTTACGACAATCTCTCCGGATTCAATTAGCTTTTGACGTTCTTCGGTCCTCTTTTTGTTTCTGGCTCTGACAGCTTCAGAGAGTGCCCGTTTTTTCTCTCTTTTCAACATGTCTCTTTCGAGTTTCTTCTGTTTCTCCAGCGCCCTCTCCTTCTCCAATGCTTCCTTTTGCTCAGGAGTCATGTTTTCTCTGGCCTCTTTTTTCTTCCGTTCATGCTCTAGATGCTTGAGGTATCTCTCTTCTCGCAGTATTTGCATCTCCACTCGAGAAACACGCTTGGATCTTCCCTTAACGACATCGTTGTGCCATTCGGCGTCAGCCAGCAACTCCTGCAGCAGCTTTTGGTTGGGTTTGGATTTTGCTCGTTTCACTGGTGGCTCTATGGAATCTTGTGAGGTGTGATTGCTTTCGGCGTAGACGCCCGCAACAGAAACGGAGTCGGTTTGTTTGTCAATGGGTGTTGAGGGGCCCACGCTCGTGCTGGCAGTGTCAAGATCCGATCCATCCATTATATGGTCTTCTTGCATGTAAAAGTCCTTCGCATCACCTTCGCCATTGCCATCGCCATTGCAATCGATGTCAAAATCGTCATCCCTGGCCCCGGTGCAGAGTTCGCCTCCCGGTTGGACTGCCATGGCGGGAGCGCTACTGTTCGTTGGGAACTGGCTGTTCTTCGTGCTGCCTCCTCTAGTAGCGAGATGGGCGTTGTTCAAATGAGAGGCCGCGTCGCCAGCTACAATTCTAGCCGTGGGATCATCCATAGACATTGTATCTGTGTGCTGTGTGTTGTGTCGTTGCCTGCCGTAGCTTTGTTGTGGTCTTTTAGTTGTTGTTCTTGTTCGTGATTTATGTTTTCATTCAGTTCCCGCTGCGGGTCGTGGGAGCGTGAAAAACTACGAAACGCGTCCAGAGATTGGCGAATTGGGACGCTGAAGCCAAACAGCAGTGGGAGAACGGGGGAGGGAGATCTCGTGCATGGAACGGGAACAAAGGCGATGTGAGGCAATGAAATAAAGAAGGTTCACTCAAATCGGTAAACAAACTGGAGGTTCTTGTTTTTATAGAAGAGCAAACAAAACAAAACCAAACGAAATCAAACCAAAGCTGACATATTAATTGCAATATGTTCTTACGTAAGCAGAATTGATCTTTTGATAAACTGGCCGATAGCTGGAGAAGAGAAGTTTCATGGGCAGAGAAAGAGCTGGGAGGCATAGACACCTTGGACGTCCTGATTGCGAAAGCAAACATAGCCAGTGTAGTGTAAGATGAAAGAGTTCTATCGACTATGGTGTCCAAAAATGTGTATTATCTTACGTAAGGTATTGCTCCTACCTTGAGCGTACCACTCAAGCATTAGTATATAAAGGAATCTACATAAAGGTAAGTGGTATGAGCTTGAAACGAGGATTCATGGCAACACGCTGCACTGGCTGTTCGTTCGACCGATAACAGTAAAAAATACTAAGCATTTACGCTAAATCGGTGAATTTAATGGCATTATCTTCAAAAGCGTTTACAGATCTAGCATTTATTTGAACGCACTGCTTGTATCCTCGAACATCACCAAATCCACGTTTAGGTTGCCTTGTCATTCTGCCTCAAAAAAATGATAGTCTTTTTCTAACCACTAGAGAAGCAACTGAGAAATGGAGTTTCCTCACCGGCGTTTCAGTAACAGCATCTCAACTTCTGAATCGTCGATCAGATTGAACCGGCCATCTGCAGCGGATGCAGACTCCCCCGTTTGTAAAACATCCAGCATACTGAGCAATCTCTGGAATGTTTTATAGTTTTTGATGAGGTTTGTTTCGTCGAATACATGTAAAATGTGGGTTCTGAGTTTATCGGCACCACTTGGCGAAAAAGAATTGGATAAAACCAAATTGTTTTCAAAATATGATGTTAGCTTGTCAGATATCAACAACTTCCATTCAATGAATGTGCTATGGGCCACCGTATTTTCTAGATAAGACAAATCCGAGTTTATTAGCTTAATCAAGGGTGACAAGTCATTCAATTGGTAATCATCATAATTCTTCGCAGACCAGTTGGAGTTCTCCTGGAAATAATATTTCAGCGTTTTGTTGAACTGGAACTCAAAATATTTCGTAAGCAAATTCGGAATCTTTGAAAGAATTTCCTTCTTATAAACTCTAATCACGCTTTCAAAAAAGGTAGACTCAAAATTGGAATCTCCATTTAAAGAGTTCCATAATTCAATGAAAATAATTTCATTGCTCCATTTGTCCATCATTTCAATAATGAACTTACTCGAACACCAAATTCTACATATTCTTTCGAGATAAATGATATTATCATCTTTATTGTCGATTTTCAGTGATTTCAAGCTTTTGAAACCCGTGTGCAGAGTATCAAAGTAAAAATTTAAAAGCTTCAATTGGATTTCACTCAAGAATTTATATTGAAACTTTAAAGGCAAGGAATTGTAGTTGATTGTGATACCTTCAACGAGATTTTTGAGATTTATAGCCGATTTCGTGGGTTTGGTTTTACCCTTCTCAATATAGTCAAAGTCGATTGCAAATGAGTCCTCCTTTTCGATCAACTCGTTGAATCTATTGTTGACAAAGTTTTTTTCATTTTTGATCCAGATGGTCAGAATTTTGTCATCCACTAGAACCAAATCATATGTGAGGCCATTGAATTTGATGTTTGGATTTCTGGAAACTATGAAGTTGAACTCGTTTAATATCGTGCTGTCAAACCTTTTGAGTTCATTGATTAAATGGCTCAACAAATAAGTGTTGTCATTTTCTATCATAATCATAATCTCGTTACGAAATTTAGACTTCAGTGTAGCCAAAATGGAATTTATAAACCAGGTGCCAAAACTGCCTTGCAGAGGTAACACCGAATGGAAAGTTCTGGCATACTTTGATTTGAAATTCAAAATGTTCTTTCTAAGGTAATTGATCGTATAATCGATTGCAAATTCCGGCTTGTCCAGTCTATTGGTTTCATTTTCACTTTCAAAATGATAAATGAATTTATTGCTGAAATCTCTGCACAAGCAGTCAATTGCCCAAATGGTAAACTTAGAACCTGCGAGTATTTCATCAATAGACTGAAAAATCGAGTATTTCTGCAATCTGAGCAAATTCTCAAACTTTTCCACCGCATCAATGTCATTTAAGAGTCTCTGTTGGAATTCTGGTAGTATTCTTTCTGCGATGAGATTTGTAAACTTGGTAACGAGTTTGGACTGGGATTCGTTATTGAATGATTGGATCATTCCTTGAAGTTGTGAGAGTTCATCCAATAAATGCGTGTTGTCACTGATGTGTAAGTTTTCAATTCGACTCAAAATTTCAGTGAATTCACTAGAAATGCTCATTGATCTCAGTAGATCCACCTTCTCACACAGTAGGTGGTGGATTTTGAACTCGTTGTTAGTTTTGAGTTCAGTCTTGATATTCTCTAAATTCAGCGCCACATTGTCTAAGTGTTTCTTTTCCGGGCTGTTGGAGAGCACATTGTCCATCTGGTGCATTTTGACTATACAGTTAGTTGGAGCGTCAGAAACGCCCGGATCCGTTTCGCAGCCGTCCTTGTTCGTGTCCGATCTCAATGACTCTTGAAGGTGTGAGATGATTCCGTCAACATTGGACAAAGCATCGATGTTACCAAAAGTGCTGTTCAAAAATTCGGGTATGATAGCTGCAGATTTTGACATGGGGCCAGCTGGGAATGAAATAAAAGATGTGATCATCCAGCTCCCGAAAGTCCTCTGAAGGGCATCAGCAAGACAGAAACATCACGTCTACAAATTCGAAGGCACGTGAATTTTCATCCATCTGAGCCTTTTTTAAGTCGATCGACCAATGAGTAGACTTTGGGATGTAGGTTTGTTTATAGCGGAAAAACCTTATGAATTGCACTATTTTTTCATTAAATGCCGCGGTAGGCTTCGCACCCTATAGCCCAACATCCTATCCTAGAAATTATTGTTTTCGAGTCCGAGAATGGCAACTCTCACAATCCCGACATGCCGGTGGTCACTCATGCCCTGGTCGGAAAAAAGAATTTCGAAAAGCGTTCGCAACGCAGACACGTCGTCGTACATTTATACATCCGCATTTCCTTTAGACGTTTGTGTTTCTTTCTTGCTTTTATGATTCCTGTAACATTTTAACCTTTTGTTTGTTTTTGATTCAATCTTTTTCCCCACACAAGCAATGTTCTCCAGAGTTTCCTCCAGACAATTCTCTTCTACCGCTCAATCCGCATACAAGGTCACCGTTTTAGGTGCTGCCGGTGGTATTGGTCAACCATTATCCCTTTTAATGAAGTTGAACCACCAAGTCACCAAGTTATCCTTATACGATTTAAGATTAGGTAAGGGTGTTGCTACTGACCTTTCCCACATTCCAACCAACTCCACTGTTGAAGGTTACGGTCCTGAAAACGACGGTTTAGCAAAGGCTTTGAAGGATTCCGATGTCGTCCTTATCCCAGCTGGTGTTCCAAGAAAGCCAGGTATGACTAGAGATGATTTATTCAACACCAACGCTTCCATTGTCAGAGATTTAGCTAAGGCTGCTGCAGACCACTGTCCAAATGCTGCTCTTTTGATCATTTCTAACCCAGTTAACTCTACTGTTCCAATTGTTTCTGAAGTTTTAAAATCTAAGGGTGTTTACAACCCAAAGAAATTATTCGGTGTCACCACTTTAGATGTCTTAAGAGCTTCCAGATTCTTATCTGAAGTTGCTAACACCAACCCAACTACTGAAACCGTTACTGTTGTTGGTGGTCACTCTGGTGTTACCATTGTCCCATTATTATCCCAAACTAAGCACAAGGACTTACCAAAGGATACTTACGATGCTTTAGTCCACAGAATCCAATTCGGTGGTGATGAAGTTGTCCAAGCTAAGGATGGTGCTGGTTCTGCTACCTTATCTATGGCTCAAGCTGGTGCTAGAATGGCTGGCTCAGTCCTTAAGGGTTTATCCGGTGAAGTTGACATCACTGAACCAACTTTTGTTGACTCTCCATTATTCAAATCCGAAGGTGTTGAATTCTTCTCATCCAGAGTTACTCTTGGTCCACAAGGTGTTAAGGAAATCCATCCATTAGGTTCCTTATCCTCTGCTGAAGAAGAAATGGTCCAAATCGCAAAGGAAACTTTAGTCAAGAACATCCAAAAGGGTGTTGATTTCGTTAAGGCAAACCCATAAATATAAGTAGAATTGTGTAACGATCCATCTATCCTTATATTATTCTTTATTTATACTTTTCATATATACATACATCTTTTAACGACCTATTTATTATTCAACTGAGTCAGTCAGCATAGTCGGTATGACGATTCGTATGAGGTATTCACGGTTCATCCGGGGAACCAACTCCTACCGCATTCAAACGGGCGGCGAGAAGGGAGTACAGGTAAGAGATCTAATGGAAGCCAGTTATTTCTTTTCGCTCCCCTCAAACTCACTTTTCTGATATTTGCCGCTAAAACAAGATTTAAGGGCTCCATTGCTTCATTGGTGCGTCGGAATCGCATCTACGTACATAAAGCGAAAGAAAGACACTGTATATCGAGATTCCTACGAGTATGGGGTTTAAGTGATGGTCTCTTTCTATGAAGACGTGTCGCAGTGTTTGCGTTTCCAAAATCAGCGTGTGAGCATTGCTGTGGGATTGTTTTCCCTGTAGACGTGAATAACTGTAAGCTAGATAGGAAAAATGTGTTCACTGACTATGTTGTAAGACGACGTGGATCGACATGAGTGAAGCGGTGCCGCTCGAGCACAGAAAGAGTATTCCGTACCACATCACGCTGTAGCTAACGCTATGTGGATTAGCATGGTGTTGGCATGGTATAACTAAAGCCAGGATATTACAGTATAGATTATAGATTGGAATACTACGTAAACAAAAAGTACAGAATACAAGCTGAGTAGTGCTATGCGCAAATCCAGATCACCTGAGAGACTTGAGCTTGGCAGAAGCTTTCTTGTAACCCTTCCTGGCACTCCTCTGGAAATAGTTTGCAGCCATAATCAGGTTTTTCTCAACTCCAAATCCCTCTTCGAAGCAAACACCAATCATGAACTCTGCTTCAGCCAACTCGCCAGAATCAGCCGCCTTTCGACCCCACAGAAACGCTTGTTGTTCATCCCTTTTCAAGATTACCTTGCCTGTTTCTTCCTCGATTGCTCCCGAACCGTACCATCTTGCCAATCCAAGCGAGGCATATGTATGTCCGCTGGAAGCCGCTTGACTGAACCAATATATCGATTTCCTAGAGTTTATCTGAAATTGCTTGTTGTGTTGAGATTCCTTGTCGGATTTGAAGTTGCAGGTTGGAAAATAGCCTTGTGAATAGAAGTATCCCAAACAGGCCTGTGATTCATCATGGCCGAGCTTGGCTGCTTCCAAGTAATATTTCAATGCTTTCGGGGAGTTACACCACACGTTCAACGACTTCAGTTCATTGATAGTTTTCATGGTTTTATAGTCTGTTAAATCAGTAAGCAGTAAAATCTGTTTATCAGTTTGATACAATTTGGCTAAAGTGTATAATGATCCCAGTGCATCGACGTAACTTCTGGAGGAAATCAATGGGTCGTACGCCATGATAAATTCAGATTTTAAAGTGTCATACGCCTTTTTAAAGAATGAAATAGACAACTGCACATTTTGCACACAGTTTTTGTCACCATTGAAATACATGATACCTGCCTGAGACATCGATGACGGGTCGCCCAAATTGGCTCCTTGTTCATAGAAATAGATGCTCTGTGCAATATTCTTCTCGCACCCAATTCCACTCTCCAGACAACATGCAACTCTATAACAAGCTACCGGATCGCTCTGCTTCACTGCCGCTTCGTAAAATAATTTGTAACCCAATCTCTCATTCTTCTCGATTAACCCCGGATGAATACCACCTGAATAAATATCTCCCAAATATAAGCGTGCTCTGGTTAAATCTGGGGCTATTTCAATGATTTTCTCCAAAACTTTGATAGCAGTTCTGAAAAACAAAACCCTGGTCTTGGTCAATTTTTTGAACGACAATTCAGTTTTCCTCAGTTTCCCATCAATTGACATCTTCGATAAAACCGCTGAATTACACATGGTTTCCAACAAAACAATAGCCCAGTCAAATTGAATTCTCGGAGTGAATGTTTTATAATCCTGTAACGCCTTTTCCCGTGTCCTGATGAATCTGTTTATAATGAGTTCGGGAGATTCTGTTGATTTTGAAGGCAAGATCGGTTTTATCACTCCATTAGGCAATTTTTCAAAAGAAGCTTCCGTGGAGTATTTGATGACGTTTCTGAAGACGGTGAGGGACAAAACAGGAGTTGAATCGTTCACTTTGGATGCGTTATATGACTTTGATTGAAGGATATTTTGGACTGGCGCTGATGACACGGGTGGAGTTTTGTGCTGCTCGTTTGTTGTCGACAACGTGGCTGTTGGCTTGGTTACGGCATATGAAGTAGCTTGGGTTGGCTTTTGCTGAAGGGAATATGCGTCAAACTGCGTGTTTGGCTGAGACAGTGGCAGCGGAGGAGGAACTTCGCTGAACATCGATTGTTGGCGTTTGGACAGAGGTGCCGGTGTGGTTCCTTCCCGCATAGACGTTGGCTGCAGGGGTTTTTCGCAAACCGTTGAAGCTGATTGTAATGTTGGTATCGAAGTTGCCGAAGACTCGGCATGCTCCATAATCGAGGGTGGGATCTTACGCTTGGAAGCGCTTGATTCCTTGACCCGTTTCTTGATATTCAGGTCTCGGAGTTCATTCAGTGCAGCTTTTTCTTTGTCATTATATTTAGCACCACCGGCAGAGTCAATATTGAAATTGGAACTGTCGACACTCAATTTTGATGGCTTTTTCACTGAAGTGCTGATGTGATCCATTTGATAACCGGCCTTTTCGAATCCAGTTCTGTAAATTGATTGCGAATATGTCAAACTGCCGGACTTCTCCAATTCCTCATACGATGGAGGCGGTTCGTCGTCGTCATCAACATCATCCTGTTCCAAATCTTCCAGTGACTTGTTGGTTGGAATGAAAGAGGAAACGCTTTCTCTTGCTTCCTCGGTAGCCACCGTACTCAGTTGTTTATGTGAGGCGGTCACGTTTGAAGTTGCAGGAACGTTCGTCGTATTGGCCTCTTCGTGGGAATATACCTTTATGATTGGACTGGTGGTCGAAGATCGCAGCTCCTGTGGTGGTGGTGGTGGTAATGGTGGTGCACCATTTTGGGTGCTGATTAGATCGCTTCTATTTGACGTTGATTCGAGGGCTGAGTTCACTGATACGGGGCTCTCGAGAGGCTCAAAAGTCCTAGACTGCGACTTAAGAGACTTCATTTCAAGCTGAAGCCTTTGAACTTGCTCTTCCAATTGTTTGATTGTTTGCATATCAGGGTTAGCTGGATTATGAGAACCGTTGCTAGGCGGCACATGCGGGGATTCGTATAAATTCTCGTCTGACGAAGCAAATATCGGGTTATGAGGATTTAACGGTTGATTACTGAATTGGACGGGCTGAGAAACCGATCTAGCCTGTGGTTGTGAATACTGTTGTTGTTGCTGTTGCTGGTATTGCAGTTGAGGTTGTGGTTGTGGTTGGGATTGCGGTTGTGGTTGAAATTGTGGTTGTGACTGATAGCGCTGTTGATCAGGAACGTATGGCGGTTGAACATATGAATAGCTTTGGGATCTCATTTGCTGTTGATATCCGTACTGTTGGTCTTGGTGATAAGAATTGTAAGAACCCCTCGGTTCATACTGACTCTGAGACGGCTGGTGTTGTGGCTGGGATGTGTTGTGCTTGTTATAGTTATTCTGTTGACTTTGTGGAATTCCCTGATTATAACTATTGTGATTATTGTAATATTGCTGATCCTGAGAAGGATGTTGGTGCTGTGGTGGGCGTTGTTGTGGTTGTGCTTGTTGTTGTTGCTGCTGCTGCTGTAATGGATGTTTCACATACTTCATAGGTTTGGAAACATTTTGCTGTGGGAAATTCTGACCATGTTGATGCTGCAATCCGTGATTACCTCCATGATTGTATTGGTCCGGATTTTGACTGATATACGCACTTGGAATGGGCTTCCAGTTTTGTTTGTTGTTTCTGCTGGTATTTGCTACAAACGGAGCACTCTCGTTAAGCAAATCTGATCTCAGCTGCGATTTATTCATAATCACTTCAAAACCTTGGCGATTAGATACAGTGAGTTAGGAATCTAAAGTCTAAACGTAGCTTTATTTTGGTTCGTAAGGTGAAACACAGAAAATTATTTACATTCATGTTCTCACGCCAAAAATGGCTTTTTTTCGTGGCTGAGAAAAACTGTTTGGAAGAATCATCCGGTCGCACGAGTAGCGTACTGGGAGGTGAAGAGGTCCATGTAGTTATGTATGAAGCTTTAGTTTCAAAATATTAGAAGTTGTTTAAACAATTAGACTTTATGCATTTTTGTACCGTCTTGTTTTGAAACTTTGTAAAACCTTAGAGAATGAAAAGCCCCATTCATTCACTGATTTTTTAAACAGTTTTGGTGAAAATTACGGAAAAACTGGAAAAATATACACCAAATAGGAAGGTCACCTGCCTATTTAGGAGTAGTAAGCGAATGGATAAAAATCAAAGTTTTCTTTAACCTTTGTTATGGATGTGTTGCGGGTTCCAGTCGATATATATACCAAGCTCCTCTTGATCTCCAATATATCCCAGACTGGACATACCTAAGTCATTAACCCTAACTATAAAGCATAATAGGATCAGTAAGAGAGTAGTCTGCTCTGATTAATCCAGGATGGATCAATAGCTCAATTGTTGTAATTACTAGTAACGTAAAATAGACGTGTAATAGCTTGTTCTACAAAGCTATATAAAATATTATAAATATTTGTCCAAGAGGAAAAGCCCCTCCTTATATAATAATTTCGTCGAGGAACTAATGATCGACAATTCAGTATTTTTGTAAACAAACAAATTGTCCTCATCGGGTAACTTCCGTAAACAGTAATTTAAGCACCGATTACATCGGCGCATCTGTAACACTATCCCCCCTTAAAAGTAAAATCGTCCTCGATTTGGTACTCGGCAAAAAAAAGCCTCCCCGTGGGAGTAAAAAAAATATTGGATAACGTTTGAAACAATTCCCTTGTAGTACCATTTCACGCAAACGTTGACATCCACGATGTGTAGTCTCTTACACCTGTATCCTTTTATTATAACAAACAGTTAATATAATACGATCCAATACCAAATGTACCAGGAATATCAATATTCCTAACTTGACACTATACTATCAACAACAAACACTTGCTAATTTCTAAGATTAATAACTAAAACATCTGAAAGTTTTCGTAATTACTCTCATATTTGATCATCATTCTTCTCCAGTGACAGACTTGATTGTTTTGTAGTTAGTATCTTTCGTAATCTTCTAACTTTCTTAAGCTTTCTTTCTTTCTTAATCTATCTTTCGTTTTTAGTCTATCTTTCTTGAACTCTCTGTCTTATTTAATCTATTTTGCTTGGCTTTCTTTTTCATAGACATCTGATTTATCTTAGTCATCCTTTAATTAGTTAATACACGAGGTGATGAAAACTTACATTTCAATCTCCAATATTTCTTGATTGTAAATATCTGTAAACTATCTGACCTTTGAATTCATAAAGTGATATAGGTTAAACTTCTTTATCATCTTTTTTAACCAACATGCAAATAATTATTGACAACTTCTTCATACTCACACGTAGACATAAACTTAACTGCACTAAACACATTACCATGTCCAACCTAAATCGTTCACTCAATCTCACTGAACTAATTCTTCAACAATGACAGCACTTCGTATTTTCCTAAATGACTCTTACCTAAATACGTTTAACAAAACTGTTTTTAACCGGGATACTTAACATATATCAAAATCTTATTTTGTCCAAACCACGGTTCTCCATATTTTTCATAATGAACAATTAAAGCAATCATAATCACGTTTTGTCTAAACTGAATAAATCCCAACAAACATATCCAACTAATAAATATCTCTTTGAATCATATTAAAACATTTCTACTTATCTTAACTGAAATCTAAATGATCATGTAGCAGTTGATGTCTCTGTATGTCTAGCAAATTATCTCTATTTGTTTTCAAAACGGAAATCACAATTTTTCATCATCTAAATCGAAATCTGTTTCTTCAGGCTAACCAACATCCAAAGCCTTTTCATAAATCTATTTCTTTCAATCAACTCATATCGTTTCCAACAATTGAAACACAGATCATTCCATAACTTGATTATTTTCACATGGATTACCAGGATCGAAATCTCCTGTTTTTACACCAGACGGAGACCATCTTATACCAGCCCAATAACGCATTATTACTGGTTAATGGAAACGCACATTATTATCTCTAAATGAAACGAGACATAAAAGTCACTTCCGCTAGCTGAATCCTCTCACCATAACTCTTCAACATTCTAGAGTTCTTACCATTTAATTTCTGATTCTGACTAATTGAACTCTCATAGTTCAAACCACTGGACCTTAAACCTTATTCGTCCAGCTGAAGTCTACTACTTCAGGTCCTTAACATATAACTTTTGACCAGACGAAATCTCACTATTTCAGGTCCTTAACATATAACTTTTAACTGCCTGACTTCTAACCAAGTCAGCTCTTTCACATATAACTTTTAACTGCCTGACTTCTAACCAAGTCAGCTCTTTCACATATAACTTTTAACTGCCTGACTTCTAACCAAGTCCGCTCTTTAACATATAACTTTTGACTGTCTGACTTCTAACCAAGTCAGCTCTTTCACATATAACTTTTAACTGCCTGACTTCTAACCAAGTCAGCTCTTTAACATATAACTTTTGACTACCTGACTTCTAACCAAGTCAGTTCTTTAACATATAAAACTAATTACCAAACCGCACCCTTTTATTACAACTTTCCAAATGGTTCATGACTCCATTCATTGTAATATTGAGTTCCTGTTGGCATAAACGGATACTTCTAATAAAGGATTGTCAATTCCTTTTTATATTCTAAGTGTGTTCTAAAATTTTACCTTTCTTGTAAATTACTCAACCAATAATATCTTTTCACTAACCTTTTACTAGGTCTAAATCTTTCAATTTATTCTGTTATTTCATTTAACTCCACCAATCGGATCAACTTATTCTTTCTATCAATTTCCGTTGCATTCTTATTGGATAACATACTATAACTTTGAAAATTATCATTGTACTATTTCCGGGATAATATCTTTTTCAAACTTTGGATATCTCCTTTGATTTATTGAGTTTCTATCACACAGTGATCTCACTAATGACAGCCTTTTTCTATTGATCACTTTGAATATTGATCTTGAATATGATTCCACAAAAACCTCTCTCTGAAGATTCAACTCTTCTCATAAATATATCACTGCCACGCCCTTCCTAACCATGCTAATAATTGCCTAATTTCATTGCTAATACTATACTATCCAGGCTGGAACATATTTTCTTCTAATTTATTTTTATTACTATATGACTAACTCCTAAGCCTCATTCTTATTCAATTCAGAAATCCTTATTGCATATTTATCACATGGTGGACATAATCTTCTGGCATTCTATACTATCATAGCTTCATTTAAAACAATCTAATTTTTTGATCTCATTCCGTGATCCCTCACTTATCTGTCATCTGTGACAACCCAGCTATTGCCTTCGACTTTTCGAACGACATTAACTATTCTAACTTGTCCTCAATAATCATGATATCAACCGATGAACAGTCGTTGCATAATGCATGATTTTTGCAAGTGGAATTCTTTTAACCCAAATATGGTATCAAAGAGGGTTGAAGCTAAACACAATCCATACTAAACATAGTAGGATCATCTTACGATATCTATTCCATTCCTAAACCACATTAATTCATCTTAGGGAACCGATATCTTTTTATTCATTCCTGGATGATTCCTATAACTAACTCTAATGAATTCATTCCATTCGGTCTCTTCCCTGGTTTCTATCAAGGAACTTTTGTACTCCACAACCGACACTCATCCTAAACTTTTTTCAAAACTTTTAAAACTTTCTTCAATGAAAATCTCTAACCCGTTTAGCGACCAACCTGTCAGCCTTACTAACCTATCCCCACATCCTGTTGGACCATAACATTAAGGAACTGCTGTTGTAGCGCAACTGCCTAGCTCCCAATACTGAACATCAATCACCTAATCCGTCATTGATGTAAGCCACCGGTGCTACCAAATGTTATGGATGTGTTGCGGGTTCCAGTCGATATATATACCAAGCTCCTCTTGATCTCCAATATATCCCAGACTGGACATACCTAAGTCATTAACCCTAACTATAAAGCATAATAGGATCAGTAAGAGAGTAGTCTGCTCTGATTAATCCAGGATGGATCAATAGCTCAATTGTTGTAATTACTAGTAACGTAAAATAGACGTGTAATAGCTTGTTCTACAAAGCTATATAAAATATTATAAATATTTGTCCAAGAGGAAAAGCCCCTCCTTATATAATAATTTCGTCGAGGAACTAATGATCGACAATTCAGTATTTTTGTAAACAAACAAATTGTCCTCATCGGGTAACTTCCGTAAACAGTAATTTAAGCACCGATTACATCGGCGCATCTGTAACAACCTTTCGAGAGGTGCATTAGCTCAGAGGTCTAGAGCATCGTGCTTATAGTCGTATTACAACGTCTGTGCTTAACGCACGATTACCGTTTTCAAGAAACGCGATGGTCGCGGGTTCAAACCCCGCATGCACCACTCTTCCAATTTTTTTTCAATCTTTTAATTTTAATCTTGCTTTGGCGGATTTGAATAGATGGTTGGTACTAGAAGCAAAGGAATAATCATTAAGTTGAATGGCATTTGGCAGTTCTGTGGGCATAACATTATTTTTTATCATTTGTATTGTTATTTAAATGCTCCTTATGACCAAAAACTTGTAGAAATTATTTGATTGATTCACCTGGTTTAGCGATCTCGTTATAATAGTTATGATATTTTTTTACTTATAAGAAGAGTTATAAAAGATTTTTTTAAATGATACACAAAAATTTGGTATTAAACCACATTTAAGCTTCGTGTAATTCTCTTAAACGTCTAATAGTAGATCTGATGGTTGCAGCAGCAGCAGTGGAGACAGTGTAAGCACCACCTGCAACGGACTTCTTACAAGACTTACAAGTCCAGATACCAGTAGCATCTCTCTTGACGGTCTTCTTACCACAGAAAGCACAGTCGTACTTAGCGTGTTGTTGGACTTCCAACTTCTTACATTGTCTTCTTAATGAAGAACCGTATCTGATACCGTACTTACCGGTGATTCCTACCTTCTTAGTTCTCTTAGACCTGTATGAAAAGATGAAAACAAAAATGTTTTAGACTTGTTAGTATTTGATTCAAATAGAAACACATTCACTACTATGGGTTAATAATTGGAGGATTGGAAATTGCTGACATTGCGTTGACCATATTGTATGCTAGAAATAGTTGGGCTGAAGAATGTTACGTCCAGTTTCATTTTAAAACCGATACTTTTCGCAAATTTAAAACACTGTGTCTTTAATTTTACTAGATGCATTCCTAATACTTCATCAAACTCTTTCAACTGTCAAAAATCTTCAATTTGGTTGGAAATCCTTCTTTGAGGAAATCAAATATTAATCAATCGTATTAATGTACGTCTGGTGAATTCATTACAGCTTCATATTAGCTCATTCCAAAATGTCTCCTTTGTCACAGTAGCTATATCCCTGGTTCAGTACATACATTTTTGCTGTGTGATATATTAAAAAGCTGAAAAAGATTATGGAGGAAATGAATAAAAATAATACTTCTGAAAATTAAATTTTCATCCACATGCGCCTTTCCACTGTATTTCCTCGCAGTCACTCTCCAGGTCCCCATGAGAAAAAAAAAACGAGATGGAAAAAAAATAGTTACTGCGTGGGTGAAAAATTTCTAATGAGGGTTGTAAAGACCTTTGAATCCGCACGTGATATTTTTCTTTTGGTTTTGGGTTTTAAAAAAATGGATTTCCAACAGGTGTGTATGTATGTGTAAATGGGTATGTCCGTATTTGGTAATCCTAATTGTTCTATTAACGGGACGAAACAGCGTTAAGTAACGATCATCTTTGTGTCCAAGTAGTTGTATTATCTACCAATAGGATGGCAAGTGCAATGGGAAAAGAAAAAGCCAGTACGGACGCTGACGAGTTCTTGTACGGTGATAAAGTGGTGTCGGGTAATGAACCTGCTAACGGGAACGAGACAGTGAGCAACCGAGGCACAGAAGATGCAGAAGAAAACGAAGACACAATGGACTCAGACAGCGATGACTCTGATTCTGATGTTGAGTTCATCATTGGATCTTCGGAAGCCAGACCATTGGTTGCCTTTGAATCAAATCAACCGGAACAAACAACGACTTCACAAGAAGTTTCAGCGGCCCACCCCACCTCAGTGACATCAGCCGTAACAACACCCGCCAATGATGCCGAGTTGAATTCAACCGAAAATAAACCAAACACAATCCAAATAACAACAGTGCCTGTGTTGACGGTAACACAAGGTTCCATTGATATGGAAACCGTGGGTACGTATAATGATATTCCTGTTACGCAATTGTCATTAGAAGAGTTGAAAGAAAAACCATGGAGATTACCAGGTGCTGATATATCCGACTACTTCAATTACGGGTTTGATGAAGTGAGCTGGTTGCAGTATTGTCACAAACAGGAGAAGCTACGAAATGACATAACCTTGAAAACGCCCAGCTTCATGCCACCGGGAATGCCTAATTTCATGGGTATGCCAGGTATGCCAGGAATGCCCGGAATGCCAGGTATGCCTAATATGCCAGGAATGCCCAACATGGCAAATATGCCCAAAATGGGAAATATGGGTAGTATGATGCCCGGTATGGTACCTCCCAATATGATGAATATGATGAACAACATGCCCAAAGGCTCTACCTCCACCTCGAATTCCAACTCCAATTCCAATACGCCCTTCCAAGCTCCGTCCATGATTAACATGAGCGGCAAGCCCAACAACAGTAATACTCCGGAGCCTGCGAATGGCGGACGAGATTCGGGTTATGCGCCGAGGGATTTACGAGATCAGGAAGATAAAGACCTTGAAGCCGGCAGACGCAGAGCTGCAGACAATAGGCGTAGAAGAAGATGAGCCCGCAAAACATGGATCGGTACGATTACATCCAATCTACCACAGACTCGTATAATTAGTGTATATTAGTATAGCATCAAACTAGTACTCAATTGGAATGAGTTTTAACGGCGCACTAGGGGGAGAAAAGAACGGTTATGTTTAGTTCTATCGAGCATCTACGACCCGATTGTACCAATATGGTGTGAATCTACGATACAACGTATCAAGTCACAACGTATCAAGTCACAAAGCAATGCTTGCTTTTGGATATATATGCACAGAACGTATGTGGAATGCTCAACCGCCTTAGAATCGACGCCGTACGAGTTTAGTAGGTAGCCACTTGTTTTTTGTTTGCTTCGTGTCAGCGTCCGGTAACTCGGCTTCCATTTCCGTCTCTTTTCTCACCCACCCCTGTTACCAGGAGCGGCTAACTGCACCGGTTTGTATCAATTTGTTTTCGAACGGTTAACGACGTCATTGAACCACTGCATGTCATTGACGGGACCAAAGAAAAAAAATACAAATCCTATCACTTTGAATGCAGAAGATTTCTTTGGAAGTACATAAACTATAAAGCGGAAACGATACCTGATGCGTTTAACCCTTAAATCACAAGTTTAGGGTCCGAACCACTTGCAATATTACATTGATGCATTAATCTCTTTTCTGAAGGATCCATCTCACCAGTGACCGAATGGATCACGCCTCGGTTATGGAAAATGCACAAATCACCTTGTTTCCATGGATGACAATACACATTATCTGGACCAATTGCTGGTCTCATCAATTTGTGCACCTTTGCTCTAGCTTCTTTCATTTCATGGGTCACAGCTCCGGTGTGAGTATTGACCAACTGGTAAACACAACATCCGTGAACTTGTAAATGATGGTTACCAGTTTCAGGATTTGTCCACACCAGTGGTAACTTCTTAACTTTAGATTCCTCCCATTCAGGTAATGAATCAAATGATGCTTCTTTGTCTTCACTCACAATAGTCAAACCATCGTCAGTAGCTTTACAGGCATTTATGTAAATATATGGATGTGGTGCATAAACCACGGTTGTGTTTAGGGCAAACTCTTTTTCTTCATCTGATAATAAATCAAATGCAACTTTACCACTTGCAAAGGCAGTGGCACCTTTTGCTATGTCAATTGATTCATTGGTATCTTCATAGACAATTGTTTGTCTTTCTTTTGTATCTGGAACTATTAATCCTAGTAATGTCGTGACAACTGGCGGGGAAAGGTCATACAATGCGGCATCAATATGCCATCTGTAGAATCTTGTTTGGTTTTTACTTAACTCTTCCTCTGTTAAAAGATTTTTATGGAAGGTCTTGTGCGATGGATGTTCCAATTCAAACTCCTTCATCCCTTCGTGACCCGCTGCAAACTTACCGTTACCGACCATCATGACCTCTGGTCTTCTTGGAACGCATTTTCCATCTTTTGCCAAAATTGAGTTTTTTGAATGGAACAGCTCTTCTTTGTGTCCGTAGTTGGTTGCAGATGATGGATCAAATCTGACATTAAGTGCGTGTTGACTCTCTGGCGTCAAACTTTCTTGATTTGGTATAATAATGACAGAATGGGTCAATAAAGCTTTTTTTAGCTCTTTGAAATCTTCGTCTTTAAGTTCACTTGGGTCGTTAGTATAAGCCGGCATGGTGATTTTAGCACCGAGTTTTTGGTCTGGCAGAGGCGTAACTAGTAAAGAGGCTGTCATTGTTGGGCGAGTTATTGAAGTGTTGTTTTCGTGTTGCCTTGGTTGTTATGGTTGTTGTGGTTGTTGCTATACTTAATTCTGATGCAATGGGAAGGCAAAACCCACTTTTTAAATACTGCTCATCCCATTCTTTCGTGATCATATCTTATCGTGTCATTTCACCGAGCTGATAAGATACCGGTGAGTTGCCTATTTCGGTTTGTATACGCGTATATGGTTTATTTCTTGCCGCGGATATATCCGGTGCTACCGGTGTTTCCAAAAAAAAACTAGAACGGATTACGTAAGCCTTTAAATGTAGGAGCGGTTTCACACTTCACAAATTACCTGTGAATGTATATGGTAGCGCACTGTACCAGCTGCTATTCAGACTGCCAGCATTGGTGGGATTTGAGTCGCTATGTTATAGTTTAATGTAGATTTTGTAAGGATTTGACATGAAAGGGTTATTATGATTATTAATTATGTATTCTTGTTGTCACTCTCACAATAATGGTTCAAATCAAGTTACTAAGATAAAAGTTGTAACTGTTGAGATGTCTTTAATAGAAAGCTAAAACGGGAGATATTGTTGTTGTAACCACAACATGTTCATCTGCTTGAAATCATAGTGTTTAATAAATTAATGTCAACTTCATTTTCGAAATAATACTAAATAAGGCACAATATACAAAAAACGGGACTACGGAGGTTACATAATAAGGTACAGCATCCTCTCATCTGTAACCGGTCTAGATAGCTTGTCACACAACCTTTTCAAGTAAAGCTCACAAACAGAAAACAGGTATAAATTAGAGTTTAGTATTGGTATATGAAGTTCACATTGAACTCCAAATAATAAGTCATATTAAAATAAAACAATTATTAATAATAGCCGATTTCACAGATCTGACGATTGCCATCACCTGCTGAATTACTATACACTATAACACATTACACAAATTAAGATAGAGAAACAGCTTTTCTCATGTTTACCAACCATGGTTGGGTTTTCATCATTCTTTGATGCAGAATCCGTTGCTTGATATTATGTACCCATTCATCTCTGTCTGCCGCCGATTCGCACACAAATGTAATTTCTTCATCATTGAAAAAGGTGATCTTGAATGAATTGTCCAACAACTGCAGTTCCTCATCGTCTGACGAAAAACATCTTTTAATTTTCTTCAAATTTATCTTTGCTTTCAACTTTTTGTTTGAATTGTAAGCAAAGAGTTCCTCATTATCGACTCTGAAATATCTTCTGGTCAACAAAGAGCCGACGTCTCCACCTTCCTGTGACATATAACCCTCAAAAGCTGCCAATTTTAACGATTTCAGGTTTTCCAATTGTGTCATCGCATTACTGATACTAATTGGTAGAACCTCATTGGCTGAAGTGCGTTCGATATACATCATTTTCAAAGAGGCTTGACAAACTGGAATGCTTTTCTTGTTGATGACCCGATCTTTCGTAGCAATGGTATTTTTCCATTCGTTGAAGCAGCACAGGGAGTAAGAGCTCACTCTATTGAGAATTTGCTGTTCATAGTCCATGAAGTTGATTTTCAGTTTGCAAAAGCCGCCGTCATTTGATAAGTACTCTTTCACCAGATCATCCTTTTCGGGTTCCGTCACCGTTTTTTTAACATATTCAACCTTCTTTTTACCAACTAGCTTATCCATGAATTTCCCGGATTTCACTATTTTCTTCTCGGTGACTTGGTATGATTTACTCTTGGGCTTATCATATTTCAACTTGAACGTCAAAACAATATTCAGATTTTCACTCACAATCAGCTCAAACTCCTTATCAACTTGAACTGTGTTCTTGACAAGCGGCAAGTAGTCTGTCTTGATACAATGAATTCCGTTGTCGAGTATCACTTGGACCATACAGTTACGCATTCCGTCTAGTTCGGGTATTTTGAAATCTGCAATCTTTTCAATCTTGAAAAATAGTCTACCCTTTTCAACGATAGCCACTGTACTCTTAGCAGATTTGGCGTTCACCAATGGTGCATCATCTTTATAGTTTTCAGATTTCAAATGGACAGTCGGAGAAGGAGACGGAGCTTGAACTGAAGCTGATTTTGTAACTTTGCTCTCAGCGAGACCTGCATTTTTTGGCTGCAGCAATGGGGAATAAATTTGCTGGAGAGTGTTTCCTTTGAATGGGCTGTTTTCAGCTTGGTCCTTGAACGGATTGGCTTCAAACGTGGTATTGTACTGCTTTTCCTCGGAAGCCATGGTGATTCTAGTTGGAGAGGTTTCATAGCGCTCAAAAATATCATCGACACAGTCGTTATTCTTGGCCTGCTTTGGAGTGTTCCACACATCTACTTCAAAAGCATCTTTGATTTGATGACTTTCACGTCTGAGATGAACAACTGGACTATCCACTGGAGCCGCAGATAGGTTCTCAGCGGACTTTTGGTTCTTGACCTCCCGATGGATATTCAGTTTCAGATCTTTTTGCAGCTTCTGGTGCAGCTTGTTGATTTTTTTCTGTTTCAGCTGCTCTTCAAACCTATCCACCATCTTCTTTCTGGCCGGCGAGATGTTTATGTCGTTGACCACATCAGCGATTTCCGTGTGATAGAAGTGATCGTCGTTCATCTCGTCAAGTTCATCCAGCAAATTGCCGTTGATATCAGTCAGACTCAGGTTTTCTGCTATGCCCAGCTCTGGAACAATCTGCGAGTAGCTCGAGTTGGCAAAGTTGGGAAACGTATAGATGTTTGCTTTTTGAAACTCCACTGTTGCTGGCGACGATTTGGTTACGAAATTTGAGTTATCAGTGACGTTTTTAACGTGGAATTGATATTCGGAACTGTCGTCTGCTTTATCCAAATACAGCTTAATCTCCTTGTCCATTCGCTGAAACGTATCGGAGTGCGTTAGTTTTGGGATTCCTTGCGTGTACTCGATATCGTCCTGAGAGCACCCGATTTCAAGGTCTTCCCCGGAATGCCATATCTTCTTCAGGATCTGCGACGTTTCCTCCTTTGTTTGAAAGCTGGCGTCTTTATGTTCGTCCTGGCGGCGACCAACGCTAGTTTGGTGGCTTTCGTCAAACATGGAGATTTGAAAGCTATCCGAGTTGATGGTCAGGTTAATGACATGATCAATGACGTTCTCTGTTGAGCTTGTGGTATCGAGTCTCGTAGCAGATCTGCCGGGTTCATCATCTCCAAGTTGAGTTTCCGTTTCCGTTTCCGTTGCCGTTTCCGTTACCGTTCCGCTCGCAGCAACAGGAACAGAACCTGCTCTACTGATTTCCATAGGCAGAACCTCCAATCTATCAACGACTGATCCGCTCTTCTTGTGGAACCTGCTGTTTTGCACTGACGGCACAAGATTGATTTTCCGTGTCTTTTCTGGTACGCTGTAGCTTACAATGGGTTCGTTGATGGAGTCGAATTCAGCCTTTTCGAATGGTCTGTTGAAACAGGATTGGTTATTCCAAATACTGAGAATATCGTTTCTGTCCGACTTTTCCAAGCTGACAACTCTTTTGGATGTGTTTGACGAGACCCGTGAAGATACACCGGATGCTGATCTCAGGTTGTTACGGAACTCGTCGAATTCCGTCGAATAAACATCATCCTTGAAATCATGGGGCATATCCAAGACAAAATTGGCGGAGTCGAAACTTGAGTTCGGAGTTGATTCGGAAACATCTTCTTTTGGAGCCGATGCCGACACCGACACCAATGGTCCTTCCTTTTGCGGAGAAGAAGTGTCAGATAACAAATCCAGCGAGTTCTGGGGCGTAATGACCACGGTATTATTTGAGGAGTCCAAACTGTCATCAGCATCAGCATCCGCATCCGCATCCGCATCAGCAACAGCAACCACTTCAGCTTCACCAGCCCCGTTTTCAGACATAAGATCTTCCTGTTCACCTGACTCTAGTTGATCACTCTCAGCCTCGGACCCGGACTTGTGACCGGGATCATCCTCCATAGCAGAAGCAAAATCGTCGTTAACACTAGACGTAGCATTGCTTACAATTCTCGTGGTCAAACTTTTACTTGAGAAGGATTTGATTATGCCACCAACAAAATCGCTTAGGGATGTTGATCTTTTATGAGAATGCGCTTTTGCTGGATCGTCTCGTTTGGGCAATATGATATTATCATCGTTCACAGTAATGTTTTCAATGTCTTCTACTTGTTTACCGACGATTTTAGTGTCAAGTTTTTTATTTGAAATGCTCATGACACTTGCCTGTCTGTTCAGACCGTCATTAGCATCTTCGTCGTATTTTATTTCAAAAACCATGTCCTTTTCTTTATTCTTGTCATGTGCAAGAAGATCACTGTTTAGCTTTACGATATTGTAATTCAATTCATGATCGTATTCAAACTTGTTACTATTCGTTTTCAGTTCTGGGGAGTTGTTTGCCAAAGTCTGATCTGAATCAGAAAAATGATCAGTATTGTTGTTGTCAAAAGGTTTTAAAATAGGCATGCTCATGCTTTCAGGAATCAATGGTTTACTGACATTCAGATGGTTGTGCTGGTTGACGTTGAATTTATTCCACGGCAATTCTAAGGAATGTTCAGGCGAATCACTGAAATCGGAGTCATTATTTTCATCACCAAAAGATTCATCTTGCATAGGGTCGTTAATTATATCAGGATAGTTTCTGATTTGCACAGTTTTATTTGTTTTAGTCGGTGAATCCGCAGGTGGTGATCTTGGACCATGAAACACCATCTCCTCTAATATCGAATCCATGGTTTACAAATGTTTATCTAAAAAAGAATTAAAAGTGCAAAATTGAAGGGAGAAAAAAAAACACAAAATCCAAACATTCATCCCAATATCTTTTTTAGACTGACACTGACACTAATTGTTAATCTCAACCCAAACACTAATTGTAGACATGTTATTAAACGGGTCGAAACAAAAAAAAATTTCCCAATGCGGAAAACAATAAACACTAGTAGCGAATTTGGTAATAGTCTAAGATTTGACCTGCATAAATAAACACCGAATAGTGTAGGCGATCTACAACTTAGTATAGATCTGAAGCCCTTTCAGGTCGAAGTAGATAAATGAGGGGATAACTATGGATATAAAAGCCAATGAACCATTAGGAATGAAAAAGTAAATCTATAAAGTGCCCATATAAGTACAATAGCGGAAAATAGGTGATAAAAGCTGTGTAAACAGGAAGTCTAGTTCAATTTCCTTTGAAGAAACTCAGAAGTCTTTCAACAAAAGATTGCTCGTTAGTTGAAAGCGGTAAGTCGTCTTGTGGATTCAAAATACGGTTTAATATATCATTTGATTTGAGGTTAAATTCTTTCATAATATCAACGCTCTCGGTGTTAATATGATCTAAAATTTTCGTCTTCATGGTCTGAAACTCCGTCAGAATTTCATTTGATTTTTCAGCATATAATTCTGTATCATTCAAAGCACTGATTTCATCTAAAAGACTTTTCATCTTGAGATTTAGCTCATCTATAACAACAGCAGATTTCACATTAACATCCTTCAGTATATCGAAGGAAAGTTCATTCAAATCACTGAATCCTAAACAACTTTTGATATCAGCGAGAAAATTCAATTTATTATCATCAAATTCCTTGATGATCATTGCTGATGTTTCATTAAACTCACTCAAAATGCTATTAAACTTGAGGTTCAAATCTCCCAACAAGTTATTGATCATTCCAATCTTCAGAATCGACTCAAATCCTAACTTACCCTTAAAAGCATTGGCATGGAATCGCTCCACAGCCCAGTCTTCAATTCTGTTTGATAAAAGGAAACCCATGTTTGATTTAAACTCTGCAGTCTGGGTGAACTGTGTAATACTGGAATCTGTACCTGGTTCGTATTTGACCACTTCGTAAACTCGTAAAAGCTGAGTCAGCGTCAAATTCACGGACCTCATGGTTAGCGTTTTTTGCTGCATATCAACAACTGAAACTTCTCTAACATAAGATATATCATTGTTTCCCACAAAAGGCTTCAGCCAGGAAGGAATCGGCTGCCTGCAAGTAATCAATCTTTCAGAAGTCAATATCTGCTTTTCGTGATCGTACTTTCTATTGAGCGTATCTACGGCTACAACATGTGTCGAAATCTCATTCGGATACTTCCTCCAGTTTGCAGCTGTCAGATAATCCCATGGATAGTCATACACCTGGTTTGCTTTGAATTCTCTCATGGGTCTGAAGAAAGAATACCATAAGAAATTACAGCGTACGGGAAAGCGTGGAAAATTTTACCTACCAGGTTCCCCGGGAAGAGACATGGGCTGAGACAAACTTCGGCCTAACTAAAAAGCCACACCAAAGACGGTGGCGCAATACTTTCAAAATAATTCCGCACACGAAAAATGCTCCCCTATCAGAAATGGTGAGTAGTGTCCAAGACCGCGAGGTGCCCTTTGATGCTGGACCTATACTTCTGGCAGGTCAACGCATCAAACGGACAAAACGCGGATTTTTCCGTTCCCCGCCCGCGCCTACTATTCCTCCCACAAGTGACTGGAGTTCTGCGTTGGGCTCCCCCTTGATTTTCCAATTTATCAACAATTTCCAGAACTGTACAAAAGAGGAGCGTTTCCCACTTTTTCCTGCAACTTCTGGCCACGCCCCCCAAACTTGTTTCTTCCTTCTTCTGATTGTTTTCCTCGTTCTCCCTTGAATTCGTTTTTCGTCACGTTTGTTTGCCCCAACACGCCATGACTACCGAGAAAGATATCAAGCTTGCCAAAGACGCACTCATTTCATCCCTGTTTGAACTAGCTAAAGCTGCAACAGATGTTTCAACCAACACTGTTAATTTCTTCAATTTGACCAACTCTACCGTTACTAACGAGTTGCCTTTCGATTTGGCTCAATTTGCCAATATTGCCCAATCTGCCGTCTCGAACTCAGCCGCTGATATCATTGCTGTTGCGGACGCTGCCACTGAAGAAGGCAAGAAAACAAAGAAGAGAACCTCTTCGGGTGCATCAACATCAATTCCAGCGCTATCCAGCCAAGCATCTAAATCTACAACAGATGAAGCACCACAAGCTGCTGTTGCTACCCCAAAAAAGAAGGTCAAGGTTCCAAAAGATCCAAATGCCCCAAAGAAGCCCCTTACATCCTATTTGCTATTCTGTAACAGTGTGAGAAAAAATATTTCCTTTGAAAACCCATCATTCTCACAAGTCGATATTGCTCAAGAATCAGCTAGACTGTGGAAAGAACTTACCGACGAACAAAAATTGGAATGGAAGAACAAATATGAAAAAGATAAGGAAATCTATACCCAAGAAATGGTTAAATACAATGCTAAAAAGGACGATATTGTTGAACCCGCCGCTGCAATCGAAATCGAATCACCAGAAGATGAAGAGATTGCTGTTGTTGACGAACCAAAGAAGAAGAAACAAAAGAAGTCTAAGAAGAAGGAGTCTAAGAAGGACTAATTTCTCTTTTATTAGTTATTGAATAACTAGAAGATACCGCACATATATGTTATATATTATTATTTACTTCCCTATTTATGTGTCTTATTACTTGTGTACTATATAGCCAACACCCAAATTCCCTTCTTACTGAGTAAAAATTCTTCCTGCTTTATCAATTTGTTGTTCCTCATCTTTTCTGTCATTATCCTATCATCTCTGCTTGCTTCTTCTCATGGCATTCCAGTCTGTGTTTATACATTGTGATGAATTTCCCAAACACACAACCACAATCGTCACATGTGCATATGTATCCAATTCTTTCGTTATAAGCATAACTCAGCACTTTGCTTTCCACCGTATAACTGTCCAAATACTTGAAAATTTCCTCCTTTCCTAATCTTTTTGGGTCTCTTTTGGCGATTCCTTTGGTATGGCGAAAATCTGAGCTCACAGGACGATATTTTGAGCCTACAACTACAGTATAATCATTAACACGCAAATTTTTTGCCTCATGATGCAAAAATATTTCATCGTTATCTAACTGATCAATCTCTGGTTGTTTTTCGGATTCAAACCAATTCATTTTCTTGGTATATAACTCGTTCGTATGCTTTTTCCCTCCACCGTCTTCCCCTTTTCCCTCCGGATCTGCTATTTTGTTTCCTGATTTGGCGTTTTTGTTTTTCACCTTTCCGCGACTTCTTTCTTGTGCCGAAATTTGATGAAAAAAATTTCAAAGTTCGGTTTCTTCGACGAGGAAGAGCACTTTGGCAATTTAATTAATCTATTATCTTTCACTAGATAGCTTTAGTCCATAATGTTGAACACTACTCTTAAACGTTCGCTAAATTTGAGCTCGAGTTACAGATACTACTCTACGGCCAAACCCGTTTCTTCCATTTCTTCACAACTACAAAAAGTCTCAAAAGATGCCAAATTGAATTTATCCTCGGAAGAATTGATCAAGAAACCAGAATTATGGAAAGGTCTACCAATTGATGTCGTTATCAAATTATTCAGATCAAGAGTCATTTCAATGGGAAAAAATTATAAAAGATCAGAAATTGAATTAAAACAATTATTAGAGTGTTCCAAGAACCCTTTGGAAACTCAATTAATTTATAATATTTATAACTCCACTGAAGGTGATATTTTCAATGCAGATTCCGATGAAACAGATTATGATCAATATGTAGGTGAAGGTATGTATATGGAAGATCCTTTGGAACCTTATGGATTTGATGAATATCCTACCAGTGCTCAAGATATTGTTAGAGATTTCAGGGATTTGATGGAATTCAATAGAAAAGCCGCATTTGAATTACCTCAACTAGTTAAATTCAGAAAACCATATGAACCAAAATTGAACGACTGTATCAGTTTTAAATTTACCAAGTTTATCGGTGAATCACACCCAGGTGAAAATAAAGTTGTATTATCCTTCAAGTTGAGTGATTTAAAATTAAAAGAAGAAGAAGAACACAAATTCAAATTAGTTGCTGGTTCTAGATACGATTTTAAGACAGATATTTTCTCAATGTCTTCAGGTAAATTTAACGAACAAGCACAAAACGAATCCTATCTGAAATCCGTCTTAATCGATCTATTCAAAATCGTCAAAAACAAAGAAATTAACATGAGTGATGTACCATTGGATAAGAGACACACTATTGCTAAATACTCCAAAAAACAAAGAAAATTGAAACAGTACATTCCTTTCCCAAAGGAATGGGAAAAGCCTATCAAGCAAGACAGCAGAGTTGTTAAACTTGAAAATGTATTGAACTAAATAACTATATAACACTGATCCATGTAAATAATCAAAAAAGAGCCTGCTAATTTTGCCATTCCTGTATAGTTTCAACTTCACATCCGGTATCTCTATCTATCCCCTTTATATCCCCGAGAAAAATGTACTCAGTGCTATGCTATTACTGGTTACGTAATCGTTTGTGTGTTTGCTTACCGTTTGTCTACGTGGAAATGACCAGTTTCAGCAACAAGCAGAGTTCAAATGTGCCTTCAATCACAATAAACACCTTATGTATTCTCATCCGCATCCTCATCTTCATCCTGCTCTCCCCTCCCCTCCCCTCCCCAGCTTCTTTTCAAGGTGTCGTACTTGTCTCCTCCGAACACTTTTCTGCTACACACCAACAACAAAGAAGTTGTCATAACAATCCCGTCGCTGACATGGAAATTCATTTTCTGAGCAGAAAGGTAAAACAGGAAGTTGAGCTTGCCTTTGTATTTCTGTTTTGGCAACAATGCCGCCAGCACGTAGACGCTCACAATATAAAAAGCAGGTTAAACCGGTTGCAGAGACGCTCCACGATACTTTGAGGTCGATAGTGGGGAAATGGAAGTCGAATGATGCGCCAACAACGTCTACTATTCTAGAGTTGAGACGTGAGCTTTTACGAGTTAGGCGTAATGTTCTAGAAAGATGCATCAAGGATTTTGGAAACGGGAAAGTGACAGCAGCGGACATCTTGGAAGCATTTGAAAGTGGGTCTGCTGCTGTTCCCGGCGATCATATTGGGGAAAACGTCATAGTGCACAACAGTGGCACAGATAAGCAATTTGTGGTTAAACAAGAAGAAGGAGACGCTGTTGAACAGAGCTTCCTGAATGATGAGAATAATAATATGAATAAACAGAAAACTGGAGATATAGGACTGGCCAATGATGCTACCGATGCCACTGGCGATGAAAAGGAGACCCGGAAGCACGGCGAGAATGAAGAACATGAAGTTAACAATAATGCCAGAAACGTTGGTGCTGAGGATGCAGATGCAGATGAAGATGAGAATGAAGATGAGGACGACGACGATGAGGAGCCGTTGAGAAAGAAAATCAAGCTGAAGTTAAATGAAGAAGATGAGCCTGATTTTGGCACCACTAATTATAACGACGAAGTTCCTTCAGTCTATAGATACGACAACGGGAATGCCATGGAGGACATAAATACCGAACAGCTAGCTTTTGAAGTTTCCAAGTCGCTAGGTCTGTATAACGATGAAGAAAACAGAAGAACTAGCAAGTCCGAGCTTCAATATAGAAAGAGGAAATACGCCGTCAAGGAATTCCCTAAAAGCGATTTGAAAGACCTGTTGCCGGGGGAGATCCCCGATATTGATTTTAGTTCAAGAAGCAAGCCTACACAGCAGATTGCGTGGAACTCGTTCACAGCATATATTGAACCTTTTTATAGACTGTTCAATGAAGATGATATCAAATTTCTGCATTTGAGATTTATTGCATCAAACCTGCTATCCAAATACTTGTCAGAAGATGGTGAACCAATTAAGAGCAAATATAACCCGTTTGATATACCTAAACTGGGTGTAAAGTATTCAGATATTTGGAACTTGGAAAACGACGGAAAAGCAGTGAAACTGAGTAAGCTCAACCAACAACTGAGTTCCAGAATGAAAAAGGTCACATCCGCCAAGGGGGATATCAGTTTGATACCTGATTCTAACGACGAAGATATCAGTAATAAGATTGGTTGTGGACCTCTTACCAGTAGAATATTGAGTGCAATAGTACCCGACAATGTGGATAAAGCTAATACTGAGGAAAATGGTATGATTGATGAGAGTGAAGAAGATGATGGTGATAACGATTTTGAAGGAGATCATCTGTTTTCATTGGACGACTCAAATAATCTCAACTTTGAGCAGATTGAGCAACGACTCAATAAAGAACTAAAATATATTGGGATTTTCATGAATGTAGCGCAAACTTTAAATATGAACGAGGACGAGTTTCAGCAAGATTGGAGTTTGAACAAAGAAGATGACGATGTTTGCAAAGAGTTGCGAATTCTTCAAAAACAGTTACAGGACGTGCAAACGAAAAACAACGAATCAAAAGATGTGCTCATACCGATAATTGAAGAACAAATCGCATGGCAGGAATACATAATGATTGTGGATGACCTAGATAAGCAAGTAGAACAATATTACAGACGTAGACTGGTCACGCCACACAGCAAAAAGAAAAAGCAATCCCAAGACAAGGACACGCAAATGAAAGATGACGCTGCTCATTTGGTCAGTAATGCATCTTTTAAAGGATTATTGGACAAGCGTAGGAAATGGATCAGTAAAATTGGATCACTGTTTAGTGATAATTTTACCATGCGAAGACAGCCAATTGATAGTATATTTGAAAAGAAGCCTGAAGTCACAGAAGAAGGACACAAGGATGAAGATGAAGATGGTGATGAACATGATGAAGACGAAGACGATGAGGATGAAGACGATGAAGATGAAGATGAAGGAAACGAGGGCGAGGACGAGGATGAAGATGAGAAGGAAGGAAAGGAAAATGATAACGATAACGAAGATGGTGATGGTGATGGTGATGGGGCTGCACAGGATAATAAAGGAGAAATTGAAGCCGGTAAGGTAGGCGCAGAGAACGAGGACATGAACGATGATGATGAAGAAGAGGATGATGGCGAGGAAGATAACGAGGACGGTGAAGATGACCTTGAAGATGACGATGATGATGATGAAGAAGATGACGAGGAGGAAGAAAATGATGATGAGGAGGAAGATGATGATGATGATGATGAGGATGACGAAGATGAGGACGACGAGGAAGAAAACGAGAATGAAAATGAAAATGAAAATGAAAATGAAAACGATGAGGAGAACGAAGATGACGAAGACGAAGACGAACTAGAAAACGTGTAACTGTAAATTGGTAATTGTAAAATAACATACGTAATAAAGAATAATAAGTTGTTTCAGAGAATAAATAAAGATGCATGCTAAATGTTATAAAGCTAGCTATAAACTTAAGCAGACCATAATTTTTTGAGGACTCCGAAAAGGCCGTCTTTGTTTTCGGAATCGGTTTCAATCTTATAGATACCGTATGATGCAACAAAAGTACCTGCAGCCAATAATGCCATTGCGGCACTGTTAATTGAACCGTAAACTCTCTTTGGTATATAATCAATAATACATGATTGGAAACCTGCGTAACAGTGGTACAATAACAAACCTGCCATTGCACCGTCTAATGGAGATGAACCAGTAATTAATGGAGCAACAACTAATGGAGCCATAGCTAAAGTGACGATTCTTTCAGCAGTCCAATGAAGGGAACCGTGTAATTTGCTTGGACTTGGTGCGACGTACGCATCGTTAACGGTACCGACAATGTTACCTGGAGGTTGTGGAATAGTTTTGAAGAAAGATCTTGCGTGTAATAGAGGGAGAAGACGGTTTTGTCTTGCAACACCTAAACCTAATCTAGTATTGACCGAAAGCATTGTTGTTCAAAGAATGATAATGAATGAAATCCCTAAAGTCCTTCTCTCCAAAAAATAAAAAAACTAAAGATCCTTTCAGAGATCTATCTGAATTCAATTCATGAGACCCAATAACGTTTCCACTATTAATAACAGGTGAAAAAATCATCGTATTCCGCGTTCGGTGCATGGACAATATCGGCTATAATCATTTCAACTTCCGAAACGGAAAAAAAAAAATTGTGGCAGAAGCGACGCGTCGAAAATTGGACCGATAAAAATGAAAAATACATGAAAAAAACAAGCCGAAACTAGGATTCGGCCACCGGAAATGTTCTCGTAAAATGAAATTACAAATCGGTTCCCCTACGAAGCAATACCATTTGTTTTTGCCCCCAGATTCAAACGTTATTGCTTACCATTCGATGTTTACTCTTGGGAAAGTAACGCTTAGATACATCCAATGCTTCAGCTTTTCATTTAGGTCTCTACGAACATTTTATAACTGCTAACAGCACTCAGCTCTTTCTAGAATCCTACAGAGTTGCTTGTAGTCAGGCAGCAGCCAAAAGGGCACATACCTCTTTGCTCCCCCACCCCCTCTTCCATCCACTCTTTTTGCTGAGGGCAACTTCAAAACCGCACCAGGCCGATCGACCATATGGAGGCTCGTCATATTGTTTGCTTGTTACCTTTTGATTTCAACTCGTGTATTAAAAATAAAAAATATTTGCACTTGTGCAGCTCACTCTCAGCTCTATCTGACAGGTATTTCATCCACTGCTCATCTCAAGGGGGGAAACTGGTCGAAATATTTTACATCATGAACACTGATGTAACGAAGTTACCCATTTTTGACTCAGAAGCGGTTCCCTGGAACTACATAATAATCATTGATTCGGGATCACAAGAAAGTTGCGCTTATTTGTACGCATATTCCAACTCAACTGGTATAGTTACAAACCCGGAATGGAGTTCCAAAGTCGACATGGCAATTTTACAGTCAAAGCTGAACATTGAAGAGTATTTGGATAGGCTTATTGAAAAAATATATCATTTGGTGCCGATTGAGCAGCATTTTAGGACTCCTATTTATTTTTACGACACAGCTGGTTTGAAAAATCTTGATCCCAAACTCCAGAATAGTTATCTGAATAAAATATACAAATACTTTACTGAGTTGAATTTTTACATACCAGATCTCCATTCGCACGTCCAAATTTTAGATGGTGATATTGAAGGTCTATTTTCATGGATATCGATGAACTATTTACTGAATTCTGCAACTATAGATTCAGATCCACTTTCAACCTTCGGATTACTACAATTGAGTGACGGGTCATCGCAAATTTGTTATGAAAATCAAGGAGATTCTAAGGAAAACAGTGATTTACTGACGTTAAAATTTGAACAGGATCGTTCAATCTCCCTTTTTTCAACCCCATTTCTCGGTTATGGGTTACACCAGTTTCGTAGTAATTACTTCAATAAATTTCTTTTATCAGGAAAATTAATGGATCCTTGCTTACCTTCGGGATATAGTCTAGACAAAATTACAGGCTCGAGTAACTTTGATGAATGTCTGAAAAATATTTATACCATCTTCAGGGAAAACAGTGAATTATGTCAAACGGAATTGAATCAAATTGAAAACGAGTTAGTTATTTCCAAATGTATTCTTCACTCAAATAACTTGCCGAACTCTGTTTCCATTTTTGATAATTTTCTTGCCATATCCGAATATTCACGGATTTACGATACATTGCTAGCGTTGAACAATGCAGAAAAACAATTTAGTGATGATAACAATCAACTTGAACTCTACGATGCAAAAACATTTGCAGATTTAACCTCCAAAATATGTGCTTTATCGTTTGACGAGCTGGTGCAAAACCACGGTACCGATGTTGATCCAACTCTATGTTTCAAATCAACGTACATGTTATCATTACTTCATTCCGGCTTTGGAGTTCCCTTCACTTCAGACCGAAAGCTATTCATTCAAGAGAAACTCAATAATACACATATTACTTGGACTTTAGGCAAAGCTATCTTGTATTATCAAGACGAAATAAACGATGCAGATATCGGTTATTATAGAAACTTTGATTCGTTGACCTTCTACAGTGGTGCAGAAGTAAATAGTAACTTGAAAAGACCAGAATTCAAACTAATGGATCATTATCAATATCATAAATTTAATAGAACATCCAAGCATAATATACCCCTCATATTAATTATTATTGCAATTTCAATAGTTGCAGTACTTGTATTTAATAAAAAAGCTGTTAAAAGAATAATACATATGGTAAAATCTAGAATAAGAGCACATGCCAGTACCTATAGTTTCATAGACAATCTCGGGCCAGAACCCATCATCATGACAGATTTAGAGAGAGATGAAATTTATGAAGATGATATCAATGGCAATCAAGGAATTGCTGACCAGTTTGACGAGGAGTGGGACCTAGATAATGATAGTGATGGAATCGAAATTGCGGTTTAAAAGAATTCAAAAATGTACCTTCCAACTTCTTAAATCTTCTCTAACTTCAGCTTCGGTCAATGGTTTGAATTTTTTCGTTTTCGATTTCCTTTTATTAGGCTTATAATAATTGAAAAATTCTCCACTCTCTGAATCATCATCGGAAGAAGTCGAATAACCAAAGCTATCGTTATCGTTTGCATCGGTATCACTATCTGACTCAGAAAACATAGTAAATTCTCGAAATAAAGTTTTGGCGTTCATATCTTGATCAAATTTCGTTGTCGATGCTTTCCTGTGATTCGAATAACTGTTGTTATAGTTAGTATCATTGAATGATAACTGTTCGTCTTTGAATTCGCTTTCCACAACGTCGATCATATCAAAACCTTCTTCATTTTTTTTCCATCCATTACCATTATTTTCAATAATATCTTTAACACATTCAATCGGTGTATATTCACTATATTTGAAACTCTTCAGTTGCCACGAAAACCTGTAAGTTTTGTTAATTAACTCATCTAATAAAGAATTCTCATTGATAGCATCGTCACAAGCTTCATTCATTAACACCTGTAAATTCTTATTGAATTTTCCTTTTGTAACAGGATTCGAAGTTTTAGAGTAAAATGAATCCATATTTGTACTCTTTAGCTTTGAACGGCTATCTTTACTTTTCAAGCTTTCATTCAAGCTGCTACTCTTTTTATGTCTTAAAAAAGATATCAAGTTATCTTCGGTGCTTGCTCGGTTCATAGCATGCGCAGAAGAAATCGGAGACATTTGAGAGGAAGCCGAACCTACCGATGATGTACCGGTCGTAGCTCTTGATCGTTGATTATTTGGCAGTGCAGATGCTTTACCGGAATTGTTTGACATCGGAGTCATGGAAGTGGTAGCACAGTTCAATATAGTGGATGGAGATTTTGACGAAATGTTACAACTGCCATTTCCGTTTTTTGCATCTGCCAGTCCATACGTTACATCTGAGTCCGTTTCTAAATGATTGACCAACAACGTTAACTTAACAATAGTATTGGTTTTGGATTTATCCAAAAGAAATCTCACTTCCTTTGTTGTTTTTTCGTTGATGTATTCAATCAAATTGATAGAAGTACCGCCTAATAGTACCATGTTGTCGTCGTTGTGTTTCAGCATAAAACTCAAATTCAACCACTTGGAATTCAACATCTCCACATCTCTGTTTCGATTTCCACTGGTGTGGGCATTAAACCTAATCTTAAATTTTCCGGCATTCCCAAATTTTACCTTATTATTCTTCACACTTTTGTATTGGTCGTTAGAATTAACACCATTATGTAGCCGCTTAAAATTGGACACTTTATCATTTGTGATATTACAATTGAAGTAACATTTTGTTTCATCAAACAGAGGCACATTTATCAACTCAATAATATTCAGATCCAACTGAAATGCAATCCGACCCATCCTGAACCTGGCTATCTGTTCTAAACCCTAAGACGTCCTCTTTAACCTTCTTCTCTCCTATCCCCATAAGTAGATAACTTTCTTATCGGCCAAAAAAAATCTCATCCTCGAATTTCCCCTCCCCAAAATCGCATCCCCCAAATAAATCACAAGAGAAAGAAAGCTATAAGCTGCTATGCCTTCCTATGATACATGCAGTCACAAACCAGACGATATATCAACAGCGCATGCTGTTTCAGATAAATGCAAATGGCACCAGTGTTGGTGCTTGGCGTTTCAACAACTTTGCTTTTTGTAAAAACCAAAACCATAAACAAAATGTTTAATGGTTCACAAATGTTGGAGGGATAACCGTTAAATGGTTCCTCTCATGGAATATCCCCCCCCCCTTTCCCCGCCTTAACCAACCGCTTTCTTGGAAGATTCCCTTCAATTCGCTTTGGCCTAAAAAAATCATTAATATGTAGTGCGCCGTGTGAAGGCGTGCAGTCAAAGTGGCGGGCGTTATTTGTCAGTGTATCTATCTGCCTTTTTTACATCAAGCCAGCACCAATTAATACAATACTTCAACCGTGCCCATCAGATATTAAAATGAATAGTATCTTTTAGAAAACTGTGCGTTTTGAACATTTTACAGCGTGCTAATGTTTGAATGCGGAACAGAGTAACCCATCTGGCTACATGGCCTCAATAGATATACATACAAACACAATATTTGTCCAAAAGATAAACCGCCAATCCCAATATCTGAATATTGAGCACGCCTTTTATTAAAACAACAGTGAAACTAAAATTCCCCGAATCCCTCTTCCTGGTTCTTCGTTTTAAAACACAACCCTTTTCAGCCATACTTTGTACTCCCTAACAGAAGATTTGGCTACCACTCCATAAACACCGATTTAAAGTTATAGTATCTTAGATACTAGCCAGAATAAAGACGATAGTCGAAATGGCTGCCTCGATATTTTCTATTATGAAAATAATGTAAATTAACATTTTATTGTTTATATAACATTAGTTCTTTATTAGAACAATCTACTTTTACTATTTCTACAACCTATTATAATTGTTATCATCAAGATTACATTATCAATTAATTATAACCAGTTTACAAGTATACTCAGTTACGAGCACTAGTATATTAAAGAGTATAATTTGTGTACGACACGCACCTGATATTCTTTAGCGTATTTCCGGAGACAAGAAATTATAAAGTCGAGTTACGTAAGCAGTTGCAGCGAAAGATCGTTTGGCTTTTAATTTTATCAGGAGACAAGCCACAGAACAGCAAGACGAGGAAGAACAAACAAACAAACAAGCCAACGTACTCCAGGACCATGTCGAACTGGAAGAAGCTATTTAAGGGAAAAAGTGAAGAACCGTCTTCAAGCTCTTCCAATGCTTTTGGAACGAGGTATCAGCCTCATTTAGGTCAACCTCATATGACGGAACAGCATGCGAATCCAAGATCTAGCTTAGAATCCGACGCAACGGCAATCAACTCCCGTGGCAGCACAACCACACCAACCGCAGCCCATAATGGTGCTCACCAAACTGTTTCATCCAACTTCTCAGATTCTCCTAATAATGGAAACACCGAATCGAGGCGCACACTTGTTGCTGAGAGTACCACCAGTAACGTGAATTCTCTGTCCAATACGGTGAATAACATGACTCTGTCAGAACAAAACAGTAGTATAAGCAACGGGGCTTTGTCTGGAATTCCGCCGCCTCAGCTCATAACCAAAAATCTGGAAAATACAGATCCTGTTATTGAATCAGACATACCAACAGAATCCACCAATTTTAACAAGCTCAAGCCTGGTTTACTCACAGTCAAAGTCTACTCTTCGAAAGATTTGGAAATACCTGTTCCCTTGCGAATCAACAAACAGATTTTGAGCAAATTGGCTAGCTTGGGGCAGTATATTGACGAGAATGAATTGAATAATAAGATTAACTCTCTAAATGAATCGTTAGATGAAGCGGCCAATACCAATTTATCGTATTATTTGCCATCAACTTTGAGAATAAATTCAAACAATTCAAGTGAAGCGGGTAATAAGAACGTAATTGCTCAATATAACTTGGTTTACGCTATTATTGAAGTTGAAAACTCAAGTGAACGAATCAGTTCAGTTGGTAATACAATATCCAACACCAAATTTAATTCCGTCACAACATTTGATATCACCTCTCCTAATAATGCCTTATTATCCATACAAATTTACATTAGAATTCCAGGATCATTACTTGAAAGTAATAGACAAGAAGATCACTTATTGGGAACAATTTCATGTAAGCTGAGTGATTTGAACAACAATTTTTACACCTCTAACAATAACAACGAATCCAAAAGGTTGTTGAATCATGAATGGATAAATCTGAAGAATCCATATACTGATGACTCATTGATTGGTTCATTGAATATCACATTAGATTTCAAGCCTTTGACCAAAGACAGTAAAAGTTTGACCATGGATGATTTTGATTTATTGAAAGTCATTGGTAAAGGAAGTTTTGGTAAAGTCATGCAAGTACGTAAAAAAGATACGGGTAAAATCTATGCATTAAAATCGATCAGGAAATCACATATTGTCAATAAAATGGAAGTCACACACACCTTAGCGGAAAAGTTTGTTTTGAGTAGAGTTAATAGTCAGTTCATTGTTCCTTTAAAGTTTGCGTTCCAAAGTAACGAAAAATTGTATTTGGTTCTATCATTTATCAATGGTGGTGAATTGTTTTATCATTTACAAAAAGCCAGGAGATTCCCATTAATCAGAGCCAAATTCTATATCTGCGAATTATTGTCAGCAATTGAGACATTACATTCAATGAATATTGTTTATCGAGATCTTAAACCCGAAAATATTTTACTCGATTATCAAGGGCATATTGCGTTATGTGATTTCGGATTATGTAAAATCAATATGAAACTAGATCAGAAGACAAACACATTTTGCGGTACTCCGGAGTATCTAGCTCCTGAACTTTTGTTGAATAAAGGATATACAAGAGTTGTTGATTTTTGGACGTTGGGTGTTCTATTGTACGAGATGTTGGCATCATTGCCACCATTTTATGATGAGGATATTAGTGCCATGTATAAAAAGATTTTAGAAGATCCATTGGTTTTCCCTAGTGACATGGATTCAATTACAAAAGATCTTATTGCAAAGCTGCTCAATAGAGACCCAACGAAAAGGTTGGGTTATAATGGTGTGAACGAAATTAAGGAACATCCATTCTTTAAAGATATTGATTGGAATAAGCTTAATAATAAAGGATATATTCCGCCTTTTAAACCCGAAGTCAAGAATTCTCTAGATATCTCCAATATCTCCTCAGAGTTTACCAACGAGAGACCGATGGATTCAGTTGTTGATGATTACTTGAGCGAATCAGTACAGAGACAATTCGGCGGCTGGACTTATGTTGGTAACTCCATGTGATGGAGGGATAGTACTGTGTAAACAATAATAAAGAAATTAATAGTGATAATGATAATGATAATGATAATGTTATTATCTGCCGTATGTTGTATGTTTTACGTATTTCCATTAGCATAAAACTGTTCACAAGGATGTTTGTTCATTCACATTGGTAATAATGTGCTGTATCACCATTATTCACTTTCGCTATATAATTTATTTATTATTTCTATATTGATAAAACTGATAAACAATAATCAAATCTTCGATAATCGTACCGAAAGATCCCAATAACCAACTCAAATTTAATTTGATGTATTGCCAATCATTTCTATATGTGATGATCTGTAAGGCATATGTCACATTACCCATCATTGTAAATATGAAGAAAAGAAGAGATAAACCTGAAGTTGACTTTTTGCTGTAATTATGATAAATTTGAGGTAATCTTGCCGTCAAATATAAAAAGGCCGAAATGTAGCCCATTATTTGAGGGCCGTCAAAAGTTGATAAGGAAGAAGATGTTACAGAATCAGAACTTGATCCATTTGGTGATAATATCGACCCAAAAATACCGGCAAAAATCACTAGTGAAATCGGTAAGATGTATGTTTGGAAAACAGAATGATTTTCTGGTTCGTAGACAATATTCTCCAATGTGGTTGAAGAGTGTGATATACGTCTTTTGTTATGTGGGTGAGCAGAGACGCCATATTCTTCATGAATACCATGCTCCAGTAATGGTTCATTTTCTCCTTGACGAGGAATTCCCTCTTGTTGTTGTTGCTGTTGTTGTTGATGCTCGAGGTCAATGTAATGCTTTAAATTATAGTTCATTTTGATAAAGTAGTAGAATCCTAGAGTGAATAAATCTGTGCACAAAAACCAAATCGCTATTAAAATCACCTCAGGAAGCAAGTGTGCCCATAATGACCCAATAAGATTAAACAAGTCACCTGCAGCCCATATCATCAAAAATATTGGAGAAATCCCCTCAACAGATTTCAACTTCCATTGCTCCACCAATTGTGGTATCATTAAAATCATCCAGCATGAAAAGGAGATCGAGCCAAAAATTGAACTCAGCTGTAGACGTAGTGGTGACGGGGTAAAGTCCATGTTGGCTAATTGAATGTGAAAGGAAATAACTAAAAAAAAGAGATGCAATCAACACAAAAAAAACGCTAAGCTTATCAAGGTGAATGAATGACTGTAACAAAAGAAAAAAAAACTTCTTCGAAGAACAAAAAGAGGGCGACGTATTTCCCAAACAGGCAATTGTCAGTCATTCCGCGATTAACTTAGTATAGAGCAAAAAAGAGAGGGAGGACATTTGTCTTCTATGGTGGTCTGTCTACTCGGTGACGTAGTGGTAGCCAGTTTAATATTCGGCAATAGGAAAAATAACCACTTTCTTTACGATATCAAGAAAAACCAACTTTGAACTTTCAAACAACCGGTTTGTACTCACTGATAATATGTCGTCAAAATTATGCGAGTAGTTAGTTTCCAGTTACTAGTAATAACAAGTTCTGCTTGATATTGATGAGTTAGTTCCCTTTAATTGAATGTTTCCCACATCATACCGAAACATATTAATAAATTGAGAGAAAACACCATACTGTTGGCCTGTTTTCTGCTCGTATTACATGTGGGTTTCTCAGTCTTTGAGCTCTGGAAAAGAAGGGAGCCAGAGGAATTTAATTTTTTGGGCGGCAGCGACGCCAACCTCACCCCCAACGCCAACGCCAGTGCCAGCGCGTATGCGCAGAAGATATTTCAAGCCTGTACCCAGCTAGCAAAGTGTCACATTGACTCAAAAGCTCGTATTTGTGTAGTCACTGGGAAAACATATGTCGGACGGTGTGGGGAACTGCGGAGTAGAAAGGTGTAAGCCTCAAGCATGCGCTATTCAGAACTGCTTAAAGAGAAACGGATACAACGAGAGTAAATGCACCGAGTTGATCGACCAGCTTTACGAATGCTGTTCCAAGATGTATTTGGAAGATCCGGAAAGTCGAAGCGTATGCTGTCCAAGACCAAGTTTGCTCCAGTTGAAAATTGAACAACGACAACAACAAAATGTTGATGCCACTTTATATAAAAAATAATTATTATAACGAATCAATAACAAGTTTCCCGATCATGCATGTAATAGTAGTAAGATAAAGTCTAATTCAAGACATGTTGATCTGCAAATAGTTGAAATAATCATCAAAGTCTTCTTATAATTAACAATGTCTAAAAGACAGTAATGTTAAAATCAATGTTCTCACATATTTTAATTTCGCTCTCAAGCTTGATCTGATCTAATTAGCATTTACGCCTAAAGGAGTGACATTTTACGCATGTATAATCTACAACATGATACATAACTCAATCTATTTGAAATAAAACATTTCAAGAGTATTTCGTTTCGAATGTAAGTTAAGGGCCGCATAGTTAAATCACAGAAAGATAAAACACGAGCATTTAAAAGCCGGGCATAACAGCATAAGGCATCCACCAAATGCAACATTTATCTAAGACAAACCCACAGCACTACACAGACATTGACAGACTGCATCGCAACTCTAATGGGCGTCTATTGGTTAAAAAACATTGTTGTCAAAAGAAAAACTCCCAAAATTCTAAAAGAAAGAGTGGCGATCGCTCTCTATTTATAGTTTTTCCAATAATCGAATCGATGCGAGAACGAGGGTTTAACACTATATAGGGTTTTGTTAAAGAGTGCTATTTCATAGATTTATATTCTTTTGGATCAGGCACGAGCTTCTTGATTTCATCATCGCCTGGTATCCAGAGATCAACTCTACCACCAGCTTCATTACTGGTCTCGACTTTGACTTTTTCTTCAAAAGTTTGGATGGCTTCCTCAACACTGACAGGATCCAAACCGGCTTTAAGAAGTTGTTCCTTTAACAGTGCAATATGAATCTGCATTTTACCTTGAACCATCAAGTTCTTACGAGAGTTTTCAACTGCAACCTTACTAAGCTTGTTTTTGAAAGTCTGTGTTTGAACAATTACCTCCCGATGTTTCTTCCGAAGTAACTTGAGCTGTCTTTCATTCTCATCGTTTTTCTCCCGTTGCTCAATAACTATGTACACCAAACACAATCCAATACTTAAGTATGTCAATCCTGTAAAAAAGTCTCTGTAGTTATATTGTGCTTTTGAAGAATCCACTGTACTGTTCTGGAAGTGTGTTGGTAGTGTTACGTGTTTGATTGGAATTGTCTCGGCATTGGTTTCAGATTTCGTTAAAAATCCTTTGGAGTTTTCATGCTTATCGGGGACATTTCCCCCGTGAAAGAATGTCGGTGGTTTGCTATTCCTATTATCTAAAGAATAATATCTTTTGAATGTCTTCAGTTTAGGCCATCGTTTCAACATTATCGGTGGTTATGTTCATTGAATAGAAAGACAGTTGCGTAACCCAAGTTTCAAGAGCTAAAAATTCGCATAACTACAGTTGTTTACGAGAAGTTGCAGCGTAACAAAGAATTTAACTATCAGCTGAACTGACGATAATAGTTACAAACAAAGTTAAGTATTTTTTACTAAAAAGACAATATAAATCTATAAATATTGTTAATTATAAATTTAGTGCTTTCTTGCTTGAGCAATAATATTGTTCATTTCTTCAACTTTAGCTAAAGCTCTCTTTTGAGTACCTAATCTCTTCTTAGCGAACTTCTTAGCTCTCTTTTCACCAGCGTTTCTGATTAATTCAACAACTCTTCTTTCGTATGGAGCTAAACCAGCAACTTCTCTGATTAAGGATCTGACGAAAGTGGTTCTGTTGGACTTGGAACCCTTCTTGTATGATTGTCTCTTGGTTGGTAAAGCCTTTGCTTCAACTTGGTGACCTTTGTTAGAACCGAGAATAATACCTGTTAAAAAAAAAGAATTTAAATTTGTTAAATGTTAGTATTCGAGTAATGCAAAGATATTAATGTGTCTAAAAATGTATCGGGTGATTGATTCAAGAGGTTTCTCCACAAATATCATGTATAATTAATAATTAATAATTAAATATATGTATTGATCTATGTGTGTGATGGATGTCATTCTATGTGAAATAACATATGGCTTAACAGAAGCTAGAATAAGTTGCAAAGTGTCTTTCATTGATCATACCTCTCAGAGGTTACTAACAAAATTGTATTTATCCACCATAATTATTGTATCTACTTCGAATGGTACTTCCTTTGTGTTGAAACACGTCTAATCGGTATATTCGTAGTGAGATTTCAAATCAATCAAACATTATCAGTATTCTCTTGTATATTACATACCTGATGCAGCCATTTTGTTTGTATATTGAATAAAAGTAAAATAAGCAAATATCAATAAATTGAAAAAATCTGAATGAAAATTCAATATTTTTCTCTTTCAGCAAATGCTAGGGAAAAAAATTTCTGACAAAATCCAGCTTCCCAACTGCGGCTACGACGAAAAATTGAGAATTGCTCCTCAGAACAATAGGGGCCGTAAAAAAAATATAGCTGAAGCCCAAAAAGGGAATAAAAGAGAAGGACGCGCAATAATTTTTTGGTAAAAAAGTTGTAGAGGTTTCATGGTGTGTGACTGCTAATGGTTTCACTTATCTAATATTCTTTTTTTTTTATTATTTTGGATCAAATATTGCTGGACGGCACGCGTCGCTTCAGCTAATGCGAATTGGATTCTTATATGTACAGGAATCTATTAATAAATTATATATGAGCTAAATAATAAGGATGCAGGCATGTAGTAGCGCATTGATATAGTCTCAAATAGTATGAGCAGATAAATCAACATTGTATTTACTGCATTCTAATAAAATTTGATCGATAGTTTTAGTGCTTCTCGCAGTATTGAATTGTCCAAAAGTCAGTGGGTCGATAGACTCATTTTTCACATATGGGTACAAGGTCTCTAATAGCTTACGCTTACCAATAACGAGCTTTGATTCCTTATTCTGGTATTGGCCAACAAAATAAACCTTTTTGGAGTCAATAATTTGATAGTTTGGACCTTGAGCTTTTAAGTTCTTTGCTTTTAAAATGTCGTATCTCAAATTCCAACCGAAAATACCCAATTCCTTAATTCTAGCTTCTTTGTCTTTAGTAACGTAGTTATCTAAACCACCTTCCTTTGTAATAGTTCTTAAGACTCTAGCAGTTAGTTTCATTTTGATCATCTTATTTAAAGTTTCACTCCAAAGTGTCTTAGTAATAACATTTGGTAACCAATCTCTTCTACTTCTGTTACCCATTTCACTGACTTTATTACCGAACGCAATCACTTGACCACCAAAAAGTCCTCTATCACTTCTTTTAAAGATTCTAGCTTCGCCATAAGGATAAGCTGGGTATTTGCTGACTTCTTTTGGTACATAAGTCTTGTGATGTCTTAAATCACCAACTTGATAATCTGGTTGGACTTTTAATTGTCTGTTGACAACACTTTTATAAACACGTGAGTTGGTGTATGCTGAGCTGCTGAATGAACGTATAATGCTCTTGAATCCAATCATCTTGATACTTTCACTGTCTTAGAGGGAACATCAAAGGATTCTCTCATTTCAATGCAAAATGCGTTCATCAAACAAATTTCTTCGAGGAATTTTTCTCCATTCCTCAAATTTCCACTTGGCGCTTGAACTAAGAGCAGATCTCATCTGTTTATTACCAGATAAATCTGTCTCGCTAGATGCAAGTAGCAACACGGTGTCAGTCACTGATTTTACTAGAAGTATAAGCATCGATCTTTTTATGTCTTAAAAATTGTTACAATTAGGACAAAATTTCATGCCATAAATTTACACCAAATAATTATGTCAGCGTAAAAGGCTCTCCCCTGTATACTAGTGAAGGTATCGACATATAACGCAGCATCTTGACATTTCAAAACGCTGACATAAAACAAAATTTATGGGCACAGTTCCAGTTACGTATGTAGTTTTGTTTGAAAAAAAAAAATAAGCACAAGTACTGAATTAAACTATATATTGTTCTGAAATTTTATGAATAGCAAAATTATAACATAAGTAGCCGAAGAACCCAAAAAAACAAAGAAGAGTGTTCCCGAATAACAAAAATCACAATAAAATATTCAGAGTTTATGCCAATGCATGGACACACATAAGAGCAAATCAGATGTTTCCTACTGATGTCCAATTAGAGCATATGCTAGTATTCTTTCAGTTATTTGGTGACATATTCGTATTACGATTTGATACAAGGATAACACATGTTCATGTTTCGAAAAGTTTTTCACTATTTAATAGTAATGTAGGGATGATCAAAAGTCATAAGCTATAGTCAAGTGGTGATTATTAAAAACAAATAAACTACCAAAATTTACTATTAAACAATTTCTTTTTGATTTTGCCTCCTGTCTGTTGTTCTTGTTTCGTCATGTCCCAGTTTTTCTTCTCAGCTTCTATTCTTTCCAATTCTTCTTCCAATTCTTGATTTTCGTTCATAACGGCAGCGTTTTCCTCAAGCACTTTTTGAATCTCTGAATCAATGCTATCACTCAAAACGCCTGTGAAGTCGTCTTTTGTTTCATCTTCTTTGCCTAATCTTTCAATTCTCGCTTTGAGATTGAGAATAGCATCTGATAATTCAGCTTTCTCTTCTTGTAATCTTTCAATCTCAATTTTCCCATCTACCATATCCTTGAGCACCGCTATTTGTTCCTTATTTAAAAGAGCATATGAAGATTCAATGACTCTTATTTTTTGAGTAATGTTTCCATTCTCAATTTCCAGATCATTGATATGTCTGGCCATTGTCTTTTCAACCTTGTCAATTTCATCAAATTCTCTTGTATATTTTTCAAGTGTTATTGGTAAGATTTCAATATTCATTGAATCACTTATGAATTTGTTGATGTCATAAGAGTCTTCCTCTTCACCGATTTTGTAGTATAAAAACAGGCTCTCTTTAAGATATTTCAGTAAATGATCAAATTCTAAATTCATCAAGAGATCCTTGTTTACTTCCATTAAATTGATGGAAAATTTCAAAATACTTTCAATGCCTTCAAATATAATTATATCAAATATTCTCATAACAAACTTCAATGGAAATTTATATGCGAAAACAGTCAAAAACCACTGCACCGTATACATGCTACTCTTGATATTTTCGTTCTTTAAATGTTCATACAATTCTGGTAGTCTGTCTTCTAATAATCGATCAAACTGATAAATTCTCAAACTCAAACCGGGCATGTCACTCATATAAAAATCTCTAAATTGGTATTTCATCATTAGTTTGACCAATAAACAGAAAGACTCGTCTGCATTCATGTTGATTAACAGTGGCAGTGTAATAAATGCCATTCCCTGAGTATATCCAACTTCATGATCATACAAACTATATACTTTGATAATCTCAAACAGATCTTCTATTTTGTCTTTATTATCATTAATGAAACTTGTTCGAACCAGATCTCTCCTTATACTTTTATCATACGGTCCATTACTCTTTTTTAACCTTAAAAATGTCTCTTTTAGCTCAAAGTTTTTACCGCTTCCACTGATGATCTGCCACACTAATCCTCGAATCTCAATAGGAATGCCATTTTTCAACTTTTCGGTCAATTCTCGTAAATTATTTTCATCCTTCAAGAACTCGCTATAGTTATTAACAACCCTTGACCAAAACTCCCAATCGATCTCGTTGACTGCTTGCATGTTGTTGTTATTATTATTTTGCATTCCATTTTTAATGGAATTAAACGTGTTATGGTAGCCTGTGTCATTATTGTCTTTGTTGTCGCCCTCATGCACTTGATCATATAATTGAGATGCCAGGCTCAAATGCCTTGTACCGTTAGTCCTAACACTAGATCTATTATCCTTATAATCCGAAATCACCGAAGGAAAACATCCGGATATCGTAGGTGAGTTTGAATCGTAGGCAGTTTCTGCGTCTCCCTTTATTGCCTCTTTCATGTGAGATTCTTTGGTAATTCTAACTGATTCATGCGAGTCACTTTTGAACAGACTGGACTCTCCTAATCCAACTTTCTCCAAATCAGACCCGTTTGCACTCTTTTCATCTGAAATGCGTACACATTCATCTTGCCCTGTCAACCCGTCTTCTTGTTCTGTAAGTTTTTGCGATTTGTTATCTTCGTAGTCATTCAAATCCAAGTCATCTTCAATTGATTCACTAATCATGTGCACGTCTCCAATTGCAATTGGATCATCGTTTTCGTTAGCAGTCATGTTTCTGTCAATGTCTCCCTTGCGTGATAATCACCCCCACTTATATATCTCCTCCTCTTGTACTGTTTATCAGCTGTGGTTAAATAAATTACGTAAAGTAACATTTAAATGTAAAAGTCGCTAAGAAAAATATAGAATATACTAGAAGGTATGATTACTGAATAAAGTATAAAAGGAAACTATGATATTAGTAATCATAGAACATTCTAGATGAGCTACATGTAAATACACACATCTCCTTAACAAGTATAAATAGAGGTGGAACTGCCCTCTATATCCTCTCCTGTTCAGGTTAGGATCTTATATAGCTTATTATATAACCCGAATACTTTACAAGTTTAACATAGTACCTCGCGTATTTAACGGTTAACTTTCACAGATTTACAGTCTCGAGACTCACTCAAAACACAAGCTCTACATTATGGATTCAATTATTCTAGATAAGTCAGCAACCAAGCAATATTAATGCTTATGCTATTGACTCAAACCACTTTGGAACATCACTATTTAGATAGTAATGGCAAGCACTAAAGGACAAACCTACTAAGGACAAAACTGATCCTAATAGCAAGATTATGCTTTCACTATCCAGTGGTTCAAAATATTGGAAAATATTAGAAACAACACTTATAACAAAAATAACAACAACTCCAATGAAAAGAAACACAAGAAGAAAAACAAACGATCTGGTGGCAACAGATCATATGGTGGTTCATACAGAAACAAAAACAGTTCAAATTATTACACTGAATGTTTTGACTCAAGCTCAGATGATGAGTATTATACCGAAGTAGTTGATCAAAACACTGTTTCTGATGGTAAAATCGAAGAAATCTATCACTTTGATTATAAAACACATACTAAAAAGGCTAATTTTATTGTCGACACTGGTGCAACGGCACATGTCATTAACGATTTAAAATTATATGATTCATACAAGAAATCAAAATTGGTTGTCAACTCGGTTCACGGTAAAAGGGAAATCAAATTCGTTGGTACGGTGAAAGTCGGTAAACTAACTCTACATGATGTACTATATATTCCATCTTCCTCAAAGAATATTATTAGTTTGGCAAAATTTGTTGACAGTACTGGCGGTTATACATGGGAAGGATCTACCGGAAAGATCAAATTTATGAAAGGTAAAACAGTTGTGGCTACGGCGTCACGAGAAGGGAAGTTCTTTTGGTTACACTCTCACAACGTAGAGTATCCTGCAATTTTCAATGTTGAGAATATCAAACAATCATCAGATATTAATAAGGAAATTACAATGGCTCATATTGCATTAGGTCATGCTTCGCCCTCTCGAATTAAAACATATTTAGAAAGAACTTTAGGTAAAAAGGTTACGATTTACAATATTAAAGATCAACTCAAGTCTTGCTTATGTCGTGAGATCAACATTCCTAAGAAGAAAGGTTCTAAAGTTCAGGCAAAGAGAAAACACTCAATTGGAGAAATCATTCACTTAGATGTCATCGGTCCTATTGATCACGGATATGCACTTTTAGGCACGGACCGAGCATCAAATTATGTTGTTTCAAAAATCTTGACTTCTAGAGATCAAGTAACGGATGCTTCGATAGATATTTTAAAGCACTTCCAAAATCTACTTCAAATTAGAAATTCATCCATATGTTTTGTTAGAGCAGACAATGAGTTTAGGACAAGAAAATTGAGATCATTTTGTTCACATAACGGTATCATCTTAGAAAACACAGCACCATATTCATCCTATCAAAACGGAACAGCTGAAGTTATGAACAAAATTATTCAATACAAAATGCGGAAATTATTGCAAGGTAGCAATGTCCCAAAACAATATTGGACATATGCATTTAATCATTCAGTATACTTACACAATCATTATGACTTTAAAACGAATGGTTCTACACCTTGGGAAATAATTAGAGATGTTCATACAGACATCAAACCCTCCAAACAATTACCCCCATTTGGATGCAAAATTTCCTCATATAACAATCAAATGGTACAAAAAGTCTTTCGTGAGAATCTCACTGGAGTTTTTCTTGGTTTTAACTTCACCACGAAGATAGCCTTTGTACTACTAAAGAATGGAAAAATAATTCGGGCCTCCTCATTTCAAACATTTGAGGATATTTATCCATTCAGACATAAAGTTCCTGAAGCTTTATTAGATAATGATGAAGATTATTACTACAATTCAAAGGACAATTATTCCTCTGCTTATGGTGGTTTATCAGACCAAGGCGTTTCGCTTGGTAGCAATAAAGATATAATCGATAACCAACCAAGGGTTTTTCCAACATCAAATTCAACAACAAACCCCACTATATCAACAAAGTCAAGAACAGTGCCTTCATCTAAATCATCAGCTGGTAAAAGAACAAAAGTCACAGGTGTCAATAAAGCTTCCACTAGCAATACTACTAGTGCTACACAGGCAAATGATAACAACTTAGGAACTACAACTACCACTGTTACTTGCAATACTCAATTAAATGACAATAATATTTCAAATTTTCAACAAACAGCCTTACCAAATTTAGTTACAACCCAGCAGGTTTCCACCGATATCAATCTCAATAATAGAAGTGTTTCAAATAATCAACCAATTGAACATACATCCACTTTGCCAAATGCCAATGACCACATTACTCAACAACAACCAGAAGACCATACTGCTCAATTAAATGATGATCAGAATGAAGAATCATCTACGCCGTTACCTTTACCTACAATAGAGCACACACCTGAGGTTAGTGAAATCACCTCAACCACAACTGCAGCATTATCAACTGACGTCAATAATAATAATAATACTAATGCTTTCCCCATGATACAGGATAAAGAGTTTATTCCTGAAGCCGACAATTCCCCAGTACATATGACTAATAACGCAAATGAGCATGTCAACAACAAACAAAATTCACGAAAACAAGATACACCTTCCACAAGCATTTCATCAAATAAGAAGGATAAACATACCAATAAAATTACCAAAGTATCCAAAGTTGTCTCCAAATCAGTTAAGAAATCTCTCAATATACAGAAACAATCAAATAGAAGTACCACTGATAATAATAAATGTTCAGAATCAAAGAAAAGACCACCTCACGACAACATGGAAAATGATCAATCCAATAAACGTACTGCAAGGTCAAATAAGAAGAACAAAGAGCAACCAAGTACATCACGTGAATACACCCGTACAACTAATATTCCAACAATGAGCACCCAAACTAAAAGACAAATACTACAACGAAAAGCTCACAGACAAAAAGCAAAAGCAAACAGACAACCTACCACAAGTGATATAATACATTCAACAGTTACTAACCATATCCCTAATCACTTATTACCAAAACCGCCAAAAATAAACACCAAAGAAATTCCAGCTAAAAGAACAATTGAAATTGACACACCTGTGTTAACTCCACTGTCCATTAATCCATTCAAAAGAAAAACAAGATCAATGACAAGACTAATGGCTTCCTCAATTGCGGGGGAGAATACAAAATCGAATTTTGAGAGAATAGATAGCGCAAAATCAATTGAACAATCCATCATTGATGACACCCAACAACAAGTCAATTTACTAGTGTCAAATAGTAAATATATTATTCCAAAGACTTATAAGCAAGCGTTAAAGAGTCCACAAAGAGACCAATGGGTAGAAGCGTGCAAACAAGAATTAGCTGCAATGAAACAGCTCAATGTCTATGAATTAGTCAACAAACACGATGTCAAAGAAGAGTCAATAATCCAAGGAAGATGGGTTTTTAATGTTAAACAAGAACCTGATGGTACAGAACGGTTCAAAGCCAGACTCGTTGCTAAAGGATTTACACAAGAATTAGGACAGAATTATATGGAGACATTCTCACCAGTAATAGCCATGGATTCAATCAGATTTCTACTAAGCATGTGTGCTATCAATGGATGGCACATGAATCAAATGGATGCAAAGAATGCTTTTCTCAATGGAAACTTAAAATATAAAGTATATTTCCAGCCACCCAATGGATGTGGTTCGCAGCAAAACACAATATGGAAATTAAAGAAAGCATTATATGGATTGAAAAATGCACCATTAATATTTTATCAAACTATATCTTCAACACTGCTTAAATCTGGTTTTAAATCATCATCACTAGACCCATGCATTTTATTCAACAAAAAGACAAACATTTACATAGCAATGTATGTGGATGATTTATTAATATTCGGACCCTCAATAAAAGAAATCAACAAAACCAAACAACTTTTAAATAATCACTTTGAAATGAAAGACCTTGGGATCCCGAAAATCTTTCTAGGTATGACAATTAAATATTACAATAAAAATCATATAAAGTTATCCATGGAAAATACAATTGAAAAACTAGAAAAAGATTATAATATAAAGGTCACACAAAGAAAATTGAATTCCCCACTAGAAAAAGGATTCAAAGCCGATGACGAAAATTCACCCAAATTACAAGATGAACAACACTCAGAATACAGAAAAGTAATAGGATCACTCTTGTTTATTGCCAATACAGTAAGATTGGATATTGCATACCCTGTTAGTTTACTATCAAGATACTTGGTTAACCCAAGACAATGTCATTTAAATGCTGCATACAGAATTATTCATTACTTGATACAACACAAAAACAAAGGACTTAATTACACAAATTTGAAAGAATTAAATATTCCAACTAAGGATTACAGACTATTAGATACTAACAAAAAGGCCACAATACAAGACTATCCAAACAGAGGTGAATACTTAGTTACAACGATTACAGATGCAAGCTTCGCCAACGAAGAAAATAGACATTCCCAGAGCGGTTCAATCACGTATTTAAACAATAATATCATTACCTGGATGTCAAAAAGGCAAGCAATTGTAGCTTTATCATCTGCCGAAGCAGAATATATTGGAATGACGGAAGCATCAAAATCAAATATCCATTTCAATAACTTACTCAAAGAACTACAATTTAACACTTCATACGGAAAACTGTGCAGTGACAATATGGCATCATTACAACTAAGTTCACATAAAATTCAACATCAACGAACAAAACACATTGATCTAAGATACCACTTTCTCAGAGAAAGAATCCAATCAAAACAAATAAAATTGGACTATGTGAATACAAAAGATAACACAGCAGACTGTCTCACAAAATTGGTAGATACCACAATTATGAATAGATTAAATGAATACTTATTCAAGAAACCTAATCAGACAGATATGATCAATGATGACAAAAGAAGTTACACAAGAAGATAAGGAAGATTTGTGATTTACGGGGGAGTGTAAAAGTCGCTAAGAAAAATATAGAATATACTTGAAGGTATGATTACTGAATAAAGTATAAAAGGAAACTATGATATTAGTAATCATAGAACATTCTAGATGAGCTACATGTAAATACACACATCTCCTTAACAAGTATAAATAGAGGTGGAACTGCCCTCTATATCCTCTCCTGTTCAGGTTAGGATCTTATATAGCTTATTATATAACCCGAATACTTTACAAGTTTAACATAGTACCTCGCGTATTTAACGGTTAACTTTCACATTAAAGTCAATCGGCGCACTCGGCTTTGTGAAGTTCATCGGGGAAAAATCTTACGGAGCAAAAGATCCATCATTCACACGGCACGTGAAGAGATGAGCATGTATGTATATGTAGCAAATATTACATTAGAGAGAGATATTGATCAATGCTGCTTCCTTTATATGGTAAAGTTATACCATAAATTCAAAAGGGAAGGTGATCAAGCTGACAACATAGAAAGAACAAGAATGTCTCCAGTTTATTCGGCTTTTACACAATAAGGCGACCGATTTTTTAAGTAAAAACTACATTCGTTTCTTTTTTTTTCCTTATTGCTCTTTCTGAACTCGTACACTTAAAAATGATATATAAAACCGTTGCTACAACATACAAAACTCAAACTTACTTGAGATACACCTAACCAAAAAAAAAAGAACACATGGTAATCCAAACCCTCACCAATTCAACGCCTAATGGAACCCCAACCTAAATAACAAAAAACAGCTTCTTCACTAAACTAAAAAGCACGCTCAAAATAACTTTCAGATACCGACGACAAGACAGTATCAAACTCTATCTCGCAATCGCCTAGGTCTGAGTATGAATCAAAAGGATTTGTCCGCTGGACCTGTAGATTGTGAAATCCTCTAGTATCCTCTATATCACTCAAAATATCAAGAGAACTGTCACGCCCTGGCAATTGATGCGGTTTGACAATCCCCGTTTTTATATTATTATCACTCAAAAGTAATTCCATTTTGTAGACATCACAGTTGGGACAATAAAACCTTAAAATTTCCTGATCTGAATTATTATGGTTTTCTAATTTATAAATAGCCGAGCCGATATTGTTTTGAAAAGTTTCAATATCTTTCAAAACAGTGGAAATATTCTTTTCGATAATCTCAAATAAATTCTTGTACATTTCTGAATCAAACAAACCTTCATTTGGAATCAATTTGGAAACTTTTGGCGCACTGAGGTTGAATTCAATAAAACAACCATTATCCGCTGCATCTGCGTCTGTACCGTTTGCAAGTGCAAGATTGTAAGAATCACTCTTTGACTTGTTCATCTCAGTTTTGAGGATATTGATGCTTTTTTCAGGATTATTTAACAACATTTCTTTAAATCCGCTAGTCAGGTTGCTTATAGCTAGTTTGCTGCCATATGTAGAAAACATACGTGCATGATGCTTGCTAAAACCGGTATATAAACCACCTCCCAATACGATCCTTGGTCTTCCGTTGACTGAAGAGAACGACGTTTGGGCCTTTGAAACAAGGGTGCTTTCACCACGCTTTGGAGGTTGCAAAGCCGAAACATAACTCGGTTTTATAGACTTTCTAACAGTGCTGAAATATCTATTGTAAGATCCAAACTTCCTTGGAGTTAAAGGATGGTCATTAGTTCTGTTTCTCACAGGAACTCGAACAGGTATTCTCTCGTGCTGATTTTGTTGATGCTGTTCCCTCACTAATTCACCAACCTCTTCTAGAGCCCTTTGAAAGTCTCTTACTGCTCGTTTTGATACAGAGATTAGTTCCCCAATCGTCCTAGGGATCCTTCTCTCCATACTTGTGTACAGGGGCACAACAAAAGAATATCCCAACTAGTTGCCTCTTGCGAAGGAGGCAGATAAAAATTGGCCAGTCCACTATCGCCGAGACCGGAAAATTGTCTGATTACGTAAAACTAACATCTTCGAGCAAAGAGAATACATTCATTCTGCTTGATTAGTACATGCTTCTCTTTAGAGTATATAAACTCGTAGGATCAAAAGGTATATATATATATATATATATAAAAATAAACTTTATCTCATAAAATTGTTTAATCTATTCTTATACTAAATGAAGACAACTTGTATGTTTTACAAGCGTGAATAGTACAGATATGCTGTTGTTTTTATTCAACTTACCCAATGCTTTGGAATGTACGACTCTTCGAGATAAGAGATGTCGTCAGCAGTTAACTGTGTATAAATCTCAAATGCTTTGAGTGCATCATCGACTCTTTCTGGTTTACTGAACCCAACAATCGGTGAATAGCCTTTACTCAAAACATAGGCTGTTGAAATTGCTGCCATTGAAACATTGTACTTACCTGTAATCTCTTCGACTCTTTTGATGGTAATTTCATCCTCTTTTGTAAGATTATCAAGTCCTAAACTTTTCAAACGATGAGCGTCACCAATAGCACGAGTACTGTCTCCCATTTCAGTACCTAAAGGTCTGGTAAGGAAACCTCTGGCATTTGGGGACCATGGAATCACACCAACGTTTGTTGCTTTACAATAAGCCATCATCTCTCTTTCTTCTTCTCTGTAAAGAAGATTAAAGTAGTTTTGCATACTGATAAACTTAGTCCATCCTCTACGTTCAGCAATGCTCTGTAACATGACAAACTCCCAACACATCATTGTACTGGCCCCAATGTATCTACAATATCCCATCTTCACGATATCATGAAGAGCTTCCATTATTTCTTCCATAGGAGTGGTAGGATCATAACGATGAATTTGAATAACATCAGCATAGGTACCTAGTCTCTCATTGGATGCTTTTGCAGCATCCATGATATGTTTTCTAGATAATCCTTGACTGTTTATGTATTCGTATACTGGCATTTCAGCACGAGTTGCTTGAGAAAATCCAGGTACATCTGGATCTAGTGGGAAATATAATTTGGTGAGAATGACAATTCTGTCTCTCTTAATATTATATCTTTCCATGAATTCCCTGAGAAAAATTTCGGAGTATCCATTGGAATACGAATCAGCCGTGTCAAAAGTTCTCAAACCGCTATCGTAACATTTCTTCAAGATCCTGAAAACTTCTTCCTTATCTTCAATAACCCAATCAGCCCATGATTTCTTGCCAAAAGATAGACATCCAACGATAATTCGTGAAATTTTTAGTCCCGAAGATCCCAAATTCGTGTAAAAGTCTGCACCTGGTCCTCTGTTTTGCTCACTCATGTTTGATTAATATATAGCATATATTCCTTCGGAACAAATTTTGAAAAAAAGTAGCTTTGTTCTTGGGCACACGGAACAGAATAAATTCAGAAGCTATATTGAAGTAAGTGCCTGATAACGAACCCCTTTATACTGTTATTATTAAGGAACGGCGGAGCGGAGCGGGGAAATTTCACAATAGATTATAAATGTGTCATTGCGCGAGCCGAGTATGTTGCCAAGCTGCGACTGGTCCGTTTTCGGATGTCAGATGAGAACTTTAGATCAGATCTCGGAGGGTCCCAAATAGAAACATGCTTCGCCAATTTTTACTGTTCTGCTACCATCAACTGATATGTTCTGCTCAAATGTTTGATTCTGGCTTTGGCTGAACGAATGTAAGTTTGAATTGAATGTGTGAAAAATCGTTTGCGTCTATTCTGTGTCAAGTACTTGGCCGTGGTAGCAGAACAGATTATTTAAAGCTGTAGTGGAAAAAAATGGATACAGTAACAACATGTTTAAAATCTGAACTCATGTTCTGTTCTTCTGTAAAATTAGTATAAAAAGAGACAAAATAACCTAAAAAGAACCAATACCCTTGAGATGCACGGTTTCCTCCTCGCAGTGTCTTTTTTTGTCACCACTTCACTGGCAATGTTACAATCTGTCTCTACGGCGTCTATAACAGGCTCTACCAATCAACTCGTCAAAGATTCAACTTCTGAAGTTGATATTGTGAAAACCGCAGCTTCTTCTACATGCTCCAAAACCAGTTTGAATACAGATGATAAAAAGCCATCATATCTAGCTGGTCTTGCAAAACATAAAACCGTAGCATGTTTGTGTCTTATGGTTGCGTTTGGTGGTTTTGTCTTTGGATGGGATACTGGTACCATATCCGGATTTGTCCAAATGCCTAATTTCAAAGCCACTTTTGGTGAGTTCGACGTTTATACATCAAGTTTCGAATTTTCCAATGCAAGAGTGGGTTTGATTATTTCCATATTCAATATTGGATGTGCAATTGGAGGTATTACTTTGAGCAAATTGGGCGATCTATATGGAAGAAAATTAGGTTTAATGATTGTAATGTTGGTTTATATTATTGGCATTGCTATTCAAATTGCTTCTTTCCAATGGTTCCAATTCATGATTGGAAGAATCATTTCAGGTTTGGCAGTTGGTGCAGTTTCAGTCTTATCTCCGCTGTTCATTGCTGAGACTTCTCCATCCGATATAAGGGGTGTTACAGTTTGCTGTTATCAGTTGATGATCACTTTAGGAATTGTGCTAGGTTATTGCACTACTTATGGAACAGTTCATAATTTTGTTGATTCAAGTCAGTGGAGAATTCCTCTAGGTTTATGCTTTTTATGGGCTTTATTCATGATATCCGGAATGATTTTTTTGCCAGAATCTTCAAGATACTTGTTAAAAAAAAATAAGTTTGATGAAGCAAAGCAATCCATTGCAAAAACTAACAATTGGAACGTGGAAGACATTCTTGTCCAAACTGAGATGGACTTAATTCATCAATCAATTCTAGAAGAAAATGCTGCCGGAGAAGCTACATGGAGTGAGTTATTCACCGGTAAACCACATATTTTCATCAGATTGATCATTGGCATTTCGTTACAATCATTTCAACAGTTAACAGGTAATAACTACTTTTTTTATTATGGTACATCAATTTTCAAGTCTGTTGGTTTACAAGATTCATTCATTACCTCAATTATCTTAGGAACAGTAAATTTTTGTTCAACGTTGGTTGCATTATATACCATTGATCGCTTTGGAAGAAGAACGATTTTGATCGGTGGATCTATTTTTATGGCTTTGTGCTTATTCGTTTTCTCAATTATCGGCTCCATTTCTCTTTATCCAAACGGATATTCTCAAGCAAGTGACCAAAAAAGTGGCTATGCAATGATCTTGTTTACATGTCTCTTCATCTTCTTCTTTGCAGTTACATGGGCACCTGGTGTATTTGTTGTTGTTTCTGAAACATATCCATTAAGGATAAGATCAAAAGGAATGGCTATTGCAACCGCAGCCAATTGGATTTGGGGTTTCTTGATAGCATTTTTCACGCCATTGATAACTAATAGCATTAGGTTCAGTTATGGTTTTGTATTTTTTGGATGCACGGTTAGTGCTGCTTTGTTTGTCTATTTCATGGTTCCTGAAACTAGTGGTTTGACTTTGGAAAAGGTTAACATTCTGTATGAAAGTTATAAACCTCTGGATGCAGTCAATACACTAGATAAAGCATTTCTTGTTGAAAAAGCAGATGATGAGGTTATTTCTGAGGTATAAGATTTATAGTATCTGTGTATTGTTTTGAACTGTTTTTTCCTGACTGTGATAAATATTCATCAAAAAAGCCGATTGCTTTTATGTATGGATTTCATTAACTAAAATGTATGCATATTTCAAGCTTTAGGTACAACTTTCGCTTTGGTGATACGCATATCAAAATTGAAGTCAAAAAATATGTTCATTCTGTAAAATGAAAACCAAGTATCCTCATTTAATTCGGTTTCCTCTTTTGATTCAAGCTTTTCCAAAGCGCCGATATTTTCCTTTTCTGTCTCTAGAATGTAAAATAGTATGACATGTCTATTCATTTTATAAGATTAGAATTACAAAAAAAATCAAAGATCCTCTAATTAACTAAATTCAATATAAAGGCAAAGCAAAACCCATTGAATACCATGATCGTTAATTTAAAGATGCCTCAATCGTGGTTAAGCTAGTTTAATCCGATTTCTTTCAAGAACGCGTCGGATTTAGGTTCTCTTCCCAACAAATCAATCAGATTTTCCATTTCGTCCCTTGATCCACCTCTAGATAAAATTTTATCTCTGTATTCTAAGCCATTTTTAACGTTTAATGGATCGGCAGCAAACTTACTAAAAAAGACATCAGCAGCAAAAACATTGGACCATAAATAGCCATAGTAGCCACTTTCATAACCCCCCATTAGATGTCCAAAGGAGCCATAACCATCAGTATTGCAATTACCGTTTGATATCAGACAAATATCTTCACGCATTTCATTCCATAGCTTCCTGATGTCAACATTACCATCGGCGGAGGTATGCAAGCTCATATCAAATAAACCAAAATGTAACTGTCTCAAATTGAACATGGCACCATTGACATTCTTTGAGGCAATCAATGATTTGATTAATTCTAATGGCATACTCTCATCCGTTTGATAGTGACTGGATAGCTCTAGTAGCATATTTTCATCCCAGCAAAAATATTCCAACAATTGTGATGGCATTTCAACAAAATCCCAGCTGACAGAAGTACCGTGAAATCTTGAAAATTTGGTTTGGCCCATGAGATCGTGAATACCATGTCCTAATTCATGGAAAAATGTCACCACTTCACTATGCTTCAATAGCGATGGCTTGTCTTTTAAATCTTTAGTAAAATTACATACTAAAGATGTTGATGGATAATTTTTTTCGCCGTTCTCAATCTTTACAAAACTTGGAACCAATCCAAAATTAGCTGCATGTCCATATTTACCATCTCTTGGATGTAAATCAAAATATAAGAAGCCAATAAAAATCGGTTCATCTTGATCCATTTTCCAGACGGCAAACTGTTTAACGTCTTCATGCCAAGTGTTATACAACTCGTCATCCTTCGTTATTTCTTTGAATTGGAGATTGAAAATAGTCTCATAAATTGACAACATCTTTTGAATGGTATTGGACATAGGGAAATACTCCGAAATTTTCAGCTCGTCAACGTTATATTCAGTCTCTAACATCTTGGTGTGATAATATCTTTGATCCCAGATATAATATTCTGAGTGTTCATTGCCTGTTTCTTTTACTTTCAAAGACTTCAAATTTGAAAATTCCTTCTGGCCTAATGGTTTCAACTTAATTCTTAAATCCTGTAAAAATTCCATAACGTTTTGGGGGGTTTTAGCCATTCTTTCCTCAAGTACAAATTCTGAATAATTATTATATCCTAGGACCTTTGCTAATTTTGCCCTGATTCTGACCGCTTTCTCCAAAATTTCTGCGTTTTCAGGACATTTATTTTGATCATTAATAAAGGCTCTTTTTCTGGTTTCTTCATTTTTGGCATACTTTAAAACTGGGAATAAGTCAGGATATTTGAAAGTCATTTTCAATTTATCTCCTTCTTTTTCAAATCCATTTACAACATCATCGGGAACGCCAACAAGTTCCTCTTTTGTGTATAAATTGAAACTTGAATCTTCACTTAAATTTGAGGAAAATTTAATGGCCAACGAAGATAACTCTTGTTTCAAATTTTTGATTTCATCTCTTTTCTCCTCTGATAGTAATAAGCCATTCCTCTTGTACTGATTATTCAATTTTTCAATAAACCTTCTTGTTTCGTGATCTAACTCTTTCTTATCTTTGTAATCGTTATAAACTTTATTGATTTTTTCGAAGACATCAATTCTCAAACCAGCTTCAATATTGTAATTTCTAAACTCAGAGTCTGCCTTATTAGAAGCTTCCCTCAATAATTTATCGGTAGAAACGTACTGATAAAAGGTCAACTGGTTAATAAGTCCCGCTTGTTCATTTTCTAGCTTGGCCAATGGATAAATTACATTTTCCAAACTGATCTCACTATCGGCCAGTTTTGCAATGTTGTCGTCCAGTACTTTGGCATCCTTAATCAACTCTTGAGTCTTGGCAAGAATGGAATTTGGAGTGTGATTCCACTTAACTGGATTCTGTGGAGGAATAAGAGTTTTAGACATAGATGAATACAATCTTTGTTGAAATAGAAATGCTAAGATACCTACAGATACAACAGTTGTGGTTGCTTTGGTGGCCGTGATGGTACTCAACATGCTCGGACAGAGAAGGTGTGCAGGTATCAATAATCGCTCTTTGAAATTATTGAAACAGAGGGTTTTGAAAAAGTTAGACGAAACAAAAGTAGGTCGGTCCGATTGAAAAGGGCTTTTTCCATATGAAATCTGTTCGATTAAGCTGGAAACTGATCGAATTTTGATACTTAGGTTATCCTCTAATTTATTTATATTTCATTTTTTTCCAGAAAAATCTTTGAAACTGGAATACTTGAACAATTGATGCCATCCACTTGTCATCAGAGCATTTATTTTGTGTGCGGCTTTGTGGCGGCCAAATAAAGCAAGCAAGAAAAATCATTGGTTTATGCACTTTGAACAGTGCTGTTTTGACGCTTTGAGATTGTAGTGACGGCATAAGGTATATGTGCGACCCCGTTTGTAACCCAATGGCATTTGTTAAATAGTGGCGCTTGCGGGCAGACTACTAATGGCTATTTGAACTTAAGACATTAACAGGTTTTTTTCGTACTGTGGCAACAATTTTCTAGCACTCTTGATCTGGATAGTGTCTAAAGGCGAAACTCCCATGCAGCCTGGCGCCCTGGTTTGCTACGCCGTAGCACACAAAACTTTACGTAAAACACAGGCATGTTTAAGAGTATGCTTTTTTGGCTTACTGACCGAAACATCGGCGCCTTGGTATTTGCCCTAGCTTCTCTCCTCGATAATTCTCTTCCTTATATGTTAAATAGCGACATTGTCGGCATACACAATACATTGCAATTTGAATCTGATTTTGTGGCTGGTAGGTAATACATAGATAATCCTCACTTAGTACGCTGGAAGGGGGGGGAGGGGGTATTATAGGGTTTCCACTTTAACATTTACAAAAGTTTTGTAACACATTTAGAACATTCAATCAAAGAAACCAGAAACCAGATACCATAGTACGGATAAGCCTAGCTGCAACATTAGTTGTCCTCCAGTCCCCGGACACATTTATAGGACCTCGATGACTATTTCTGCTTATGTAATTGTGATTATCAAATTATCAAAGAATGTTCGAGCGCTATTGAACGTGAAAAATTTCAGGTTCAGATTTGGACAAAGAAATGAGAGAAGATGTGTGATAGTTCTTTCCAGAAACCCATACAACTCACCCTTTTCCAGATGGCTAAGATAGAAAACGTTGATATTCCTGCACTGCCTGTTCCAGGGGATAATAATAACAACAGTGCAAATCAAACTGTGTATGTGCAGCCACAACAACAATACTTCGGCAATCAATCCAATAAATCAACATTAGAACAATACTTTGATGCCACTGGCGAATACATGTCTAATCATCCATTCATATCGTTTGCTGGATGTTTTGCAACTGCTTACGTTTTAGCCGGTGCATACAAGAAATTTTCGGGTTCATCAAGCGGTAAATTCGTTAAAGGTGGATTTGATGCTAAGATGAATGCTAGAGAAGCTCTAAGAATTTTAGAATTAAAGGAAAGTAATTTGAATATGAAAAAGTTAAAAGAAAACCATAGAAGAATCATGTTGTTAAATCACCCTGATAAAGGTGGTTCTCCATATTTAGCAACTAAAATTAATGAGGCTAAAGATTTCCTGGTTAAAAGAGGAGGCCTTAAATAAAGAATCTTGTTAGTGACTTTATTACTTGTTCATAATATATACTTATATAAACATTTATAGCAAAAGCTACAAGTGTTTTCGTAACACAAGCATATCCATACTAGAGTAAATCCTTGAAAATTGCTGCTTATTTTTTGTTGGAACTCATCCCTTCTCATATGACAAACTAAAATAATTACATCAAGGAGAAAGAACTTGTTAATTCAATTCAGGTTATTATCTTTTGTTGACCAAGAGCTTTTAGCTCCTTTCTCCCGTTTTTTTGTATTTTTGCAAAGTTATACTCCGAACGCCAAAGTCGTTTACCTACCACATATCATATGGGGATGACACTACGGATTGTCTTTCTTACAAAAACAAAACCATAAACCATACTTTGGCTCCTTTTATTCATCAATTTAGACCTTAAATTCAGATCTGAACTGTCCAACATTCATGCCAGGTCTGACTTTGTCAATCAAGTCCCTTCTGTCCATAGCTAAAAAGGCTCGCTTCAAGGTCTCAATTAAATTACTGGATTGCTGGCTGTCTTTGACTACTAGTCCATCTGGTGAATCTATCTCGTGCATGCTTAAACCAATCAATAAATGATTGACTGCATCTTTGTACATACCCATATTAATAAATGAGACACCTAAGTTGTATCTAGCCCTAACAAAATTAGGATTTAATTGTAGAGCTTTGGAGTAACTTTCAATCGCTTGTTCTGGCCTATTTGAATTTGCATATGACGCTCCTAGTCTGTTCCAAGATAAAGCATCATTGGGATTGCATCTGATTGCAGACTGAAAACAATCCAAGGTTTTATCATATTCTTCCATAGAATAGAACAATACTCCCAAACCTGTTTGAACTTCTGAATCAATATTTACTCCTGATGGAGAGAGTTGCGCAGCTTTTAGAAATAGGTTTGTAATCCTCTTATTGAGTGAATATCTATCATCGGAAACATCATTGGGATTTTCCGCTTTAGCCTTTGAAACAATATCCGGATACTTTGTTTCAATCCAATTTTCGAAAGTCTTAAAAGCTGCATTATCGTAACCCTCATTCACATAAGAAATCGCTAGTGACATCAAAGCGGTCAAATTTTGTGGGTCAATCAATAGACAGTTCTCCAAAGCGGTGATACCATTTAATTCCTTTTCGTTTTGTATTTGTACCTGCCCTAACTTCAACCAAGCATCAATATGCTTAGGATCTTGTCTCACAGCAGCCTCAAATGCTAATGCGGCTTCACTCAATTTGGCCCCGCCAGCCATCAATCTACAACCAATTTCGTAAGCATCTGGAGTATTCAAAAAATCATTAACTTCTTCAAACTTATATTCATCATGATACTTGTCAAAAATAGTAGAAGATGGAATTTTATTCATACCATCCATGTTAGATTTTATTTCATTTATTTCTATAACGGAATCATCTCCTCCGACCAGATCTTTCTCAATCGCATTAAAAGAATCTTCCCAATTAATATGGTTTTGCTGAGTATCCATACTTGATTTCAAATCAGGTTGGCTCTGCTGAAAGAGTGGTTGGCTAACCTGGTGAAATGTGTTCATTTGCATAGGCATTTGGCGCATGGGCAAATGACGCATATGCATGGAGTTATTAGTAGGAAGTTGATTCAAGGATGAGACGTTGGTATTAGTTATGGAAATTGGACTGTTGGACTGAAACTCTGCTGACCAGTTTGACTTTGATTGGAGGTTAGAATGCACGTTTTGCTGAATGTTGTGTAACTCGTTTGTCATTGGCTGAAAATTGAAATGTGCAGATGACTGCTGAAAGAGAGGCTGATTTTGTTGTTGCTGTTGTTGTTGTTGCATAAAATTTTCCATTAATAATTTATCATTTTGGTTCATCGCCCGCTGGGCACTCAGGCCATTTCCTGTTTGTGATTGTTGCAAAGAACTGTTTTGTATTGTTGAGTGCAAAGAAGTGTCAAAATCAGAACGCTTGGAGAGTTGCGCCAAAGGATTATTATTGGCTGCACATTCAGAACCGCCTCCTGCAAGAAAAGACATGTCGTTAAATTGAGCGTGTTTTGTTTTAAATTTCTATTCAGCCGGGGAATCTATAGAAGAGGAACGTATAAGTAGAAGGAGTGAAAGCCTGAAAAACCTGTTGACTAATTCAAAATTGGTGACGTGCCGCCGATACGCGATAAGACAAAATAAATGATCCACCTGCCAGATAGAGTAAAAGAAGCTCTCTTTAGCTATCGCGCATAAAGACAATTGCTGTGGTCGATCGTCTGGCTAGTTTGAAGCAGGATCGTGCAGGTGTCTGCATAGCGCAGATTGGTAAAATGATTAAAGGATACATCTATCTTAATTTGAGTCATTTTCAACTACAAACTAATAGTGAACGGTAGTATTTATTTGCATTGTTGGTAATACTCTCCCAGTAATATCCTAAAAACAAGAGACACAGACCTCATCATCAATCAAATCCGATCACAACATCGAAAATAATTGTGTCACGTAAGCTTTTTTTTTTTATTTTTCTATTTTTTTCATTTTTTTATTTTATTTAATTTAATTTTGGGTAAATGTCGTAATTATTTCTCCGCAATAAGCTGAATTTTCTTCACATTCTCTCCTCCCCTTTTCGGGAAAGTTGTAACCGTTACAATTTTAATGTCCTTCCCTCAAATGAAATCTGTAGAGAAATATATTTTTTCCGTTCATAGAAAGAGTAACGAGTTCTTTTTTTTTTATTTTTATTTGCTGAACCTGAATTCATTTGTCTAGAAATCAAAGATGTCCTCTTCCGCCTCTAACGCTGCTGCACAAAAGCTATCTCAAAGATTGTTCAACAAAGAAACTTTCAAGTATCTTTTCACCTCTCATTTTTGGGGACCAGTATCCAACTTCGGTATACCCGTTGCGGCCGTTATGGATCTAAATAACAAACCAGCTGAAAGTATTTCAGGTCCAATGACCGGTGCTTTGATTGTCTACTCCGCTGTGTTTATGAGATACTCTCTTGCTGTTTCACCAAAGAATTATTTACTTTTCGGCTGTCATGTCATTAACGAGATTGCTCAACTCGGTCAAGGTTACAGATTTGTCAACTATCACTACTTCTCAAACAATTCCGTTACTGAACAAAAATAAGTTTAATGCTAGAGCTTTCCATCTAACGCACTCATGTCATGTCATATTCTTTAAACTTTTCTATTATGCTATACTATACTATACCATATCTTTTATAAATCTGTTTGTTTATAAATTCAAATCCCAATAATATTCCTCATAAAACACTAATCAAATATACCCTTAATCCCCGAATTTTGCGTAGGACCAAGATATTCACCGTCATCTTCATCTCCTGTTTCAAGTTTATCTTCAACTATACCTTCCGGCATGAAATCCTGTGGAATTTCCTTGTGTATTTCTCCTCGAATAGCATCTCTCGCTGCGACTGACATTCTTTTCCTGTTGTTCCCTTCCTCATTCACATCATACAATGTTCGCTTGCTACTTCGGGTACTCAAAGTGGGGTTTTCATTGCTTTTCGTCGCAGTCGTAATCTTGTGGTACCTTTCGTTATCCCAAAATCGTTCATTGACTTCTTCTGTAACGATTTGTTCATGATCTTCTCCTGTATCTTCAGGAACAAATAATGGCTCGCTGACTTCACGCTCGACGTTTTTAGGCGGTACGAGTGTAGTTCCTTTGGTGCTGTTAAGTTTGCTACTAACACTGTGACTACCAATGTCGCTAGTCTGTAACGAAATTTTGTTGCTCTCACCATCAGTTACTTCTGTTAATCTCACTGAGCAACATTCCTTCATGTACGCTAAATCATTTGTAAAATATTTACGTTCGAATATTATCGGATAACCTGGTTTGCTAAACATAATATCGCAAATACTATTATCTTCGTTATTGATCATTTCAGTTCGATTGTTATTAGTATCACCTTTGCTATCAATGTTCACTACAGCTCCGCTAATTATTTGAATAAAAGTTTTGAAGTTTTTAAGCCTGAATGAAACCTCAAATAAATCGGAATCTCCATCTTCTCCTTCTTTGATGTTATTGTACACAATTTGATCCAATCTCAACTGAATATTCAATGTCATAGGTCTATTCAGAACATTTTCAATTTTACTGATAATTTGATTCCTGTTGAATCCTTTCAATGTCAAATTTCCATGATTCGGATTGATTTTGATCTGGAAGTCTTCAATCAAGGTTGGGAAAATTTGGAGAAAATTCTTCAATATATCAACTTTTAAAGCTAATCGGTGAACTCTATCATCATCATCAAAAAAATCTTCAGTACCATCATCCTGTCTTTTTTGGATTTCTAAAGTCTTCAAATAAATGAACTGAATTCGTGAATCAAAAGTATTCACAGATGGTCGGTAACTTATACTGTATCTTTTTTTCATTTCTGTTTTAGTATCGAACTCGACAAATAATTTGTTCGAATAAATTTCATTACCTATTTCTTCATTACAAAGTAAAAATATCTTCCAGCTTTTAGCATCATTTCCACAATCCTTGAACAAGATGTTCATATCATAACTATTAACAATCAATGTATAGCTTCTAGCATGATTTTGCTCGTCTTCTTCGGTCACTTCACTCATCTGCCCATCAATTTGAAATTTGTGAAAAAAGCATTCTTTAAAAGACATTGTCAATATGGTCGTCTTCGTCTTATTCATGGCGGTGAATAACAATTCCGAATAGTTACTAGTTTCATCTAGATCATTTCGTCGATCATTTTTTTGTCTAATGACAATTTTGAAACTATCAGATATGGTATGAAACGCAGAAACTGCCTTTGTCCATAAAAATCGTGAATCCCTTCCTACTAATTCAAACTCCGCTCTGAAAGGCATTGATTGACTTTAATTCTTATCCGATGGCGTACTCAAAATAGAAGAATCACGAAATTGTGATTTTTTTTCTTTTCCTCTTTGGAAAGATTGAAGATTTATCAATTACAAACATTGCACTGCTTTTATAAGTTTGAGAATGACACTGTGAGACAATATATTGGATACTAGTCTTTTAAATAGCTGTTCTGGGCGTATTTTCCAGCGGACACATGATCATTTCATATCCTTAGAGCTTGGCCGTTATTTTTTATTATTGTTTTTAGGGCGTAATTGCGTAAAGCTTTTAGGATCTAAGCACTGCGGTGTGCCCGCTAACCAAAACCACTTCCCCCCCCCCCTGTCGTGTCAATCGTAAGAATTCCAAATAAGTGGGGCTCAAATACTTGCACTAAGTAGATAGTTATGAAATTGCTATTTGTGTTCTCTTTGGAATTTTTCTTTCTCAATGCAGGATGAACACTGTGCTGGAGATCTGTATATATGTCTGCAGTGATAAGTTAAACAAATTTTTTTTCCTATATACCCGTCTATGAAAAGCATAGATGCATAACACTGAAAAATGTGTTTGGTATCCAGAATTTGGTTGAGAAAACGACATTTCCAGCTAACCCATCAAAATGATATCGTTTAGATTACATGGTCAAAGGTGGCGTATTTGCTCCAGACATGATAAATGAAAGAAACTACTCGTTTGATCGAATACTCTAGAAGGTTAACAATAGTTCAATCATTTCTAAAATAGCCTATTCTTACTATTTTGTTCAAACCCCTTTTATGAAAGACGTTGACCCTTTCCATAATCATATTCACATGTTATCAACCGAGCTAGGAGTCAGTAAGTAGTTAACATCCTTGCTTTCATGCGCCATGACCAGAAAACGGCTGAGAAATTGTTTTTCATTTTTGCTTTTCTGACTTACCATATATTTATGATCTTCAATATAAGGCGTATCTTACATTGCATTTGGTCCAAAATGTTTTTCATTTATCATATAGCAATGTCTAATGTACGTTCATGTAATTTCAAGCCAAAATGACAGCTGAACAACCTTTGTGATTAGTTTGAAAAATAAATTGGCCGTTTCGGAATTGTTTGAACCCAGAAAAGATAAGCCTTAACATGATTACGTGATGCGTATGTTTTTCTAGACACAAAATTTTCGTGTGTTTTATTTACATGTTTACATTTGTGCATTTGAAGTTTGTTGTTGCTGATCAAGATCCTTGTGAGGGCTGCTTTATTTGAAACTATCTAGGTCAAGAATTGGGAATCATGAGGGTGGAAGAATTGGTTATTGATGGGTTCAAATCATATTCAGTCCGTACGGTGATCACGCCGTGGGATTCACAATTCAACGCCATCACGGGTCTTAATGGATCTGGCAAATCAAATATTTTGGATGCAATTTGTTTTGTCTTGGGTATAACTAGTACATCGTCATTGCGTGCCTTTAACATGCAAGATTTGATTTATAAAAAGGGACAGGCAGGTGTTACCAAAGCTAGTGTTACTATTACGTTTGACAACTCAGACAAGGAAAATTCACCTGTGAATAGAAAAAACGACGCAAAAATCAGTATAACTCGTAAAATCCAGGTAGAAAATCAAAATAGTACCAGCAGTAAGTATTTGATTAATGGTAGAAAAGCTACACAAAAGGAAGTTGCAAATATGCTACAGAGTGTTCAGTTAAATATAAATAACCCAAATTTTCTTATTATGCAAGGAAAAATCACCCAAATGTTGAACATGAAACCTAAGCAAATACTAAATTTGATTGAAGAGGCAGCAGGTACAAAGTCATATGAAAGTCAGAGAGAATCAAGTATTAAAATCATCAATAAAAAGCAAAATAAACTAAACACTATCAGAAGTACTTTAAAGGAAGAAGTTGAGCCAAAATTAGCTGAACTACAGAGACAAACTGAAATTGTTTTTGAATTTAAAGATAAATCTAGTGAAAGAGATACTTATTTGCAAATCTTAGCAGCACTAAATTATTCAAAGGGTAAAGAAATATTAGCTCAAATTCAACCCGAATTCGAAAGATCGAAAATGAAACTGAACGAGCTGAATTCCTCAATTGAAAATTTTGAAAACCAAATTGTTGAGCTAGAAAAACAAATTAATGAAATCAAATCCAAAAGTCAGAATAACAATAGTGAATCCAATAAATTATTAAAAGATTTGGAGAATACAGAGAAAGCATTGATTAATGAAATCACGAGAATGAAAACATCTAGAGACTTGAATATCAGTCAAATTGATGATTATAAGTTGAAAATTGAGCAAAACAAAGTCAAAATCAATGAAATAAACCAGTCCTTATTGAATAATAATGAAAATTTTGAAAATATGCAAAAAGAATTTAAAAAGGAAGAAGAAAATTTAGCTAATTTCAAGAGATCATTAAACAAGAAGGAGGATCTAGTTTCTACATTATCTACAGGTATTTCTTCAAAGGGAACTGATTCGGGTTATAATGCACAGCTAAGAGATGCAAACAAAAAGTTGACGGAAACTAAAACAATAATTGAACAAAAGAAGTTACAAATAAATGATTTGAAAAATTCGTTAGATACTAATTTGAAAAAGGTTCACGAGACAGAAATTTTGAAAATTAAGACAACTATAAATGAAAAAGAGAAAAATATTGAATTACTGAAAGATCAATTACGTAAAATGGGTTTTGATCAGCCAGAGTATGATAGTTTGCGAAACGAGGAGAAACATTTACTGCAAGAGTTAAACCAGAAAAACAGGCAATTGCAAGATTTTATAGGGCACGATTCAAGATTTGACTTCCATTATGAAAAACCCACATCTGATTTTGATCCGTCTTCCGTGAAAGGGTTATGTGGCGAGTTGTTTGAATTGCCTGAAAATAACAACCGTGCATCCACTGCCTTAGAAGTTTGCGCAGGTTTCAAGCTATTTAATGTCGTTGTTGATACCGAAAAGACGGGCTCGCTGTTGTTGGATAAAGGTAACCTACGTAAAAGGGTTACCATAATTCCATTAAACAAAATTAACTCAAAAGTCTTGAACAATAACATACTTCAAGAAGCGAAAAAGATATCGCCAAATAAGGTGGAGCTAGCCTTGAATCTGGTGAATTATGATGGTACTGTTGAAAAAGCAATTGAGTATATTTTTGGTAACAAATTGATTTGTGATGATCCAGAGACTGCTAAAAAAGTGACGTTCAATGACAAGATAAGAACATCATCAATCACTTTAGATGGTGACAACTACGATCCTGAGGGGAGACTATCTGGTGGGTCGAGAAGAAACAATAGTTCCACAATTTATAAATTTGCCAAATACAGAGTTTTGCGGGAGCAGATTCACAACATTGAAAGCAGCTTGCACGAGATCTCCAACAAATTAAATAGAATGAATTCAACAGTTGAGAAAAATAGAGGTATCCAGCAACAGCTGACCAAAGAAGAGTTTTATCTCAATTCGTTGCAAGCTAAATTATCAAATAGTGACAGCATTAAATATATTGAGAGATTTGAAGGAAATTCCAAATTAATTAAGGAGCTGCAAGAAAGTGTTGAAACTGATTTATATAGTCTTAAAACAACGCAAAACGAAATTGCACAAATCAACAAAGATATGCAAGAGTTCAATAGTAATGGTAGCGCAAAGTTGAATGAGATCAGAAAAGAAATCAAGCAAATGAAGGCAGAGTTGCACAGTAAAGAAAATAAATTAAATAAACGAAGATTGACTCTTAATTCCGAAAGTGTCCAAAAAGAAGATTTACTGAATGATTTAGAAACTTTGAGCAACAATAATAGCAACATGACTGAAGAGATTAAAAAGCTTGAGATTTTGATTGGGGAGCAGGAAGAGGCTATTAATGATAATCAGCTCAAACTGGACGAACTGTCGCAAAACATTAGTGATGAGAAAAAAATTATTGCCAGTACGGTAGTGGAATTGAATGCATTATCGGAACATTTATCAAATACAAAGGATAGACTTGATGACTATAAAAGTCAGAAAGATTCTATGTTGGCGAATGCAAATCAATTGAAACATATGAAGAAACAAGCGGAAAGTAATATTAATAATGCGATTCAGGAGTTTGAATGGATGGAGAATGATGCACGAAGAAATGAAATTTTAACGAAAAACCCTAATGTGGACAACAAAATTTGTGAATCAAAAATTGAAGAATGTGATAAAAGAATTACCCAGTTGCGTGAAAAGGGCGCGGATGAGAATATCATTCAGCAATCTACAACATTGATTCAGTTGAAAGAAGACTTAGTCAAAAAGATTACAAAAATTGAGAAGGATAAGGAGAAAATTCAATCAACAGTCGCAAAATTGGATGAACATTTGAAAACCAAACTAGAGGATACGTTTCAAAAAGTCTCGGCTGATTTTGGTGAAACTTTTGCTTTATTGTTACCAGATGCATACGCAAAATTAGAAAAAACTGATAAAAACGGTGATATCACCAAAGGTCTGGAAGTTAAAGTTAGATTAGGCTCAATCTGGAAAGAGTCATTGGTCGAATTATCAGGAGGTCAAAGGTCTTTAGTTGCATTAGCTCTTATCATGTCATTACTACAATACAATCCTGCCCCATTATATATATTAGACGAAGTTGATGCAGCATTGGATTTGTCGCATACCCAAAGTATTGGTCATTTGATTAAGACAAAATTCAAAGGGGCACAATTTATTGTGGTTTCACTTAAAGAAGGTATGTTTACAAATGCAAACCAATTGTTTAAAGTGAGGTTTCAAGATGGTACTTCTGTAGTAACGCCAACTAATCGCCGTATATAAACAATTAAAGAATGGTATAAAATGTTTTATAGTTTTAAAATTTGCAAAAAAAGTCATTATTCACTAATGATAAACTAGAAAGCTTTTTCATCCTGTAAAAGATGGTTTGATCATGGAATGGATTTAGCTGAATGGAAATTATCTTCAATTTGGAATATGAAAAAGTCACGTTGGTTAAACAGATATTTGTAAGGTTTATGAAAGCTTACAAATAAATCTTAGATACTTCAAATAAGAAAGGATGTATGTTGATTTTCTCACATAAATAGAACGCTCCGCCATGGTGTTCTATTTACAAATTGTAACTTCCTCCATAACAAGCTGCATTTTTTTAGCAATTCCTGCATTCTCTTTGTAAAGCCGCTGAAACTTACTGCTTTAAATTCTTCTGTGGCTTTTTTCTTAAAAATGATAGAGCAGTTATTGTCAGTTGTGTACAACACCAGTTTTTTACACTTATAAAAAGGACTGGATGGCCAAGTTGGTTAAGGCGTGCGACTGTTAATCGCAAGATCGTGAGTTCAACCCTCACTCTGGTCGTTTTATTTTTTTAAGTTTTACTTGTATTTAGTTATTCAAACTCTAATTTTTTTCTACCGACCACGGACCACCCAGTGGTATATTCGAAATACACAGATCGAAGATCTTAAAAAATGCGCTTTTAGAAGTAGACCAACAAATGCTCTAAATCCTGCTAACTTTTTCGTCTTATTAACGCATCACTCAATTCAGAGAATTGAGTCCGATTTACATTAGCTACATTTGGAACCAACAAATTACGTCTTAAATAAGGAGAATATTTTGGGCTCAACGCATATTAGAGTAGGTTGACCCAACTGATAATAATTCGTTTAAATTTCGATGGCGCAGACATTACCTCAAATAATATGCAGCACCCTCGCCCACCTAGTATACATTACGAAAAGCTTGCTGCTTCAGCCTGTATGCTCAAATACCTCTGCACAAAAGTCCCCTAGATTATAGCTTTTTAGGCTATAGATTTTTTTGACTAAAAATCTATCATTTACGGGAGAGAGCCATGTTATTTTTAGTAAATGTATCGAGCTAAAGGAAAGTTGTGGGAGCCTGTACAGTACTAAGAAGCCAAACCCATGTTTTATAAGAATGCAGCGTAATTGAGCTTTGCAGAGTTGAAACTATGAACCTTTTTTTTTTTTTTGGAACACATTCATCCAGCTACATCTTTCAACAGTTTAACTGAAACGCAAACGTTGTTGCATGATAGATATACTAGTTTTCCGTTCTTTTCTCTAAATTTACCACTAGCTTTCTTTAGCTTTACGCTTTTTGATGGGTTTATTTTTTTTTTCTAACGAGAAAGTAATTTTTTCTGTGGAGTTTTTCTAATAAATCCAGATGGACCTTCCTTTAAGCAAGTGATTAGCTCTTGAAATATAGAAATGCTAGCTTCAAGAAAGGGTTTGAATAATGAACAATCGAGCCGTTCCAATCCCGATATAGACGGCGTTTCTGGAAAGAATGGTTTATCCACCGCTGTTGAGTTGAATGAGTTACACCCAAGCACCAGTAGTTTGGAGGAAGAGAATGGCCATGAAGATTTCCATAGAATTGAAGCGATGGAACGAGCTGTTTTGAATAAAATTGATCTTTTTTTGTCGAATTTCGACTCAAAGTTATCAGATTTAGAAAAATACTTATCGCAAACCGTTTCTTTGACAGATAATGATGAAGATATTAGTTCAAATCATTCGGAATCGAGCGATGAAGCAGATGAAACAGTCGGTTCGGTGTATCATGCTTACTCGAAGTTATCTGAAACCTTTTCTTCGGTTAAAAATTACCTCTACAAGAATCAACAACATAATCTTCATCCCTTGACGGCGATTATTGATAACTATTACGAACAACAAGAAGAAAATGAACAAGAAAAGCAGAGAGAAGCTAAAAATGAAAAGAGAAAAGAGATGAGTGGTGGCGGTTCTAAATTAACTAGACAAAATTTAATACACACCATTCAAATCTTGAATGGAAGATTGACTGATTTTGAACATCATCATAATTTACCATCATTTGCGACTCATCCTAGTGAACGGTTGATCGCATTGAAAGAAACATTATATAACTATGATACGGCCATGACAGTATCCAACACTAGAAATTTAACTTTCTACGAATTACCGTTTCAATGGAGAGAAAATAGATATATCATCTACGGTTATAGATTTGCCAAATCGCACTTTTCAGCAATCACTTCCTTATTCGGATGGCACAACGAAAGTATCAACATTTGGTCACATCTTTTAGGTGCCTTTTATTTGATGTATATGGGAATTTACTCTTTTCCAGCTTCTGAAACTTATCAAATATATGGACCAAGCTCGAACGACCATGCTATTGTTTATTTATTCATAGCATCTGCAATCGTTTGCCTGATTTTCTCGGCTGTTTGGCACAGTTACACTAATATTGCATATTTAACCATTCGTTCAAAATTTGCTTGCTTTGATTATAGTGGTATTACCGTATTGATCACTTCATCCATTATAACTACTGAACATATTTCACTGAAGGATTATCCAACACTGAGATTTGCGTTTGTTTTCTTCTCTGTAATGGCTGGTATTGTTGGTATTGGAATGGCATGGCATCCATATTTTGATAAGCCAGAATCAAGAATAATTAGAATCATATTTTTTGTTTCTCTTTCAGGGTTGGGATTTGCGTCATTCTTTTGTTCCTGTGTTGTTCACAGCGTTTCGTTTGCTTGGAATTTATTTTCACCATTATACATCTCATTTGTTTGGTACTTATTGGGAATTGTATTTTACGGTACCTTTTTCCCAGAATGCTGTAGATCAGATGTCGAAGTTGATGATTTTGAAATTTCCGATGAAACAATTTTTGATCTGGACAGAAAGGGTAAACTGCTGGAATACCTGAGAAAACAACCAGTGCATACATGTCATCATTCTAAAATTTATTCACTATGGTGGGTCGACTGGATCGGTAATTCACACAATTTTTGGCATCTGTTTGTTTTAGGTGGTATTCTGGGCCATTATTCTGCATTGATGGAAATGTTCAAACGTGCGTATGAAAGCATGTAAACGAATCAAATCAATTTAAGGTACTTCCTGGAGAACTATTTTTTTTAAAAACAATACATAACAAAGAAAAACACCTTAAGAAAAAAAACAAGCTATTAAAATCATTGAAACAATAGGTTTTACGTTTAGTAGTAAAATAAATGAACTTACTTTACTTCAAATGCTAAAACTATATATGGCATAGCTTAAAAAACACACAATGTTTCGATTGTATATACAATTTTCCCTTTATACATTTTTATCTTAATTATTAACATTCATATCAATTGGTAATGCACAAGCATTGATGGAATATTTGGAATCGAATCTGCGCCCGTTGGTATCCCGATTAAATGTGTTATATTCACTTTGATATTTACGTAATGTTCTTTTGTCATCTTGGCCAAAGTCTCTAGAAAACTTTCTAGTTTCCAGACTATGGCCCAATGAGTTCCTATGCCCAATACTGTTATTATAATTGTCCCTCCATTTTTTCCCGCCTTCAGTACTTTTTATATCATAACTATTGCTTAGTCTCAACGATCCATATTCTCCGTTATCAAAACTGATATTCATACCATTCTCACGTGTGTTATTGCTCCTATTGCTCTTGATAGCTATTGTACTCTCATTAGCATGGAAGTTGTCGTCATTAAGTAAAGGTAGCGTTTCATTTACTGTCACAACGTGCTCGATTCTTGGATCTGCATTACCACTACTAGCACTGCTCAAGTTATCTTGATTATCAAAAGCATCATCTGATGGTTTGTTAGGCCTCTTGGAATTACCAAGCGTCAAAACAAGACAACAGCCACATGTTAACAAAACTAGAATTATGCCAATAAGAATACCTACCATTATAGCAATCAGTGGTAAATGAAGATATAGTTTATTTGGAGAATTCTCATTCATCCATTGTGGATTCAAGGGCCTATCTAATAAAAAGATGCCCTGAGTCGTGTCGGAGCCATCAATCGATTTCCCACTCCGCAAAATTCGAACCTCGTTTGCGCTACCCTCAGTGATACTTAACATCATAGAGCCTGATGCCAATTCTCTGCATGTAAGATGCACTCCATCCTTCAAAGTGGGTATTTGAGTGGTTAAATTTGAATTTGAATTTGGTTCGTCATCGTAGCACGCAAAAATCATATCAATTGAACCTGGAGGTAAAATGTGAAGTTTCACAAAGTTTTCCAAATACTTGTAGTCAGTGAGTAAAGCAGTTATATTTTCTTGCAATAAAGATTTAGAGGTCGGAAGTAAAAAAGAAAAATTTGAATGGAAAGCAATATCTGTCAAATTCAAGGTCTCTAATATTTTCAAAAACTCCAAACTATCTTGTGACTTCAGTAAATCAAACGTGGAAACTTCTAGAGACGCTGGTAGTGGCAACTCATCATCAATGGGGTGCAATACTCCATTAGAAAACAAAATTTCATCATCAAATGAAATGTCTAGTGAGTAGGTATCATTAATCACAAGCGGCGAATCCAAAGCTTGCCTAGAAATTTCTATAGGACAGTCATCTAGTGTATCAAATTCTTCAATACCAACAAAATCATCATATATCAGCCCTTTGATAACCAAATGTTCTAAAGTTTTCTTTAAATAAGTAGGGTTGCCAATTAGGTAATCTAATGTTATATCGAGAGAGTTCCATAAACCTGTCGATGGAAAAAAAACGGTATAGGGTTGATGTCCATTAGATAATTTTTTGAGAAAATTGAACTGCTTGAAAAAAGAAATTGACTTTGTAAAACCCACCAACTCCGATGAAATGGCAGTTTGAAGTTTAGGAGGGACAAATAACTCTTCATCAATCAAAAAGATAGATGTGTTACCTACACGATATGGAACTGAATTCATAACCTGTGAATGTTCATTGATAATAATATCTTTTGAGTCATTGATATCAACCTTGATTTTATGACAAAAGAGAGAATTGCAGTATTTGGAGTTTAGTAGTAGCTGTGAAGGTATTGAAGGATCAAATTGATTTTCAACAAAATGGTATAGCATTTGGTTTTTCAAACTGCTAAATGATTCAAAATCTTTAGATACAAATATAGTCTGATTTAATGACTTGTCATCAATTAAAGCCGATAGGCTCCTGAAATCTACTTCATCTACGAAATCTTCGTATTCTAATCCAATAAGGTATTTCCTTGGAGTGAATGTTGGGAATCGACTAATGTCATCGTAATCAAATAACTGAGTATCAAAGTAATGAATAATACTGTCGGATAATAGATAATTAGCTGTTGTAGAGTGTATTTCGTTATTGATCAAAAGTTCGTTCCCCAAATACGACGATGAAATTGTTATTGGATGCTTGTTCAAATCGGTTCTTCTCAAAACCGTTCCATTCCCCAGATGCCCACCTATTATACCATTGATTAGAAAATTGGAAAGGAACTTGTGCTTGTCTGTCAAGCCACGAGTATTCTTCAAATATTTTTTTTCGACATTATTCAGCGTTAACGATTCATCAGAAGGGACTAGAAACGTGGTATTAGATAGTTGGAAAGCATGACAAGAGTTTTCACTCAGTAGTAGATCTGAGAAAGTTTTAAAATGTTCTGTTCCGGTGTCCCTGTTCAAAGTATCTGCGAAATATTCACAGGTTGACAGCTTTTTGTCAATTAACAAATCATCAATCGTCAAGAGTACGGAGTCAATCGTATCAATGTAAATTTCCTCTTCAAGTACATGAGAATTCTCTACTAAGTATTCACCTGGTGATGAATGATCAAGTAATATCGGTATGTGAAAATCTTGAAGAAATGGAGAGCCATTGTTATTCATTGTCTCAAAAATGTTGATTCCGATAACGTCAGCTTTGAACACTGGGGTATTGATAATAAATCTGTTGAGTTCATCTTTTGATAGGACATGACCTCGGGGTATATTGTTTTTAATGAATGCATCATTTACCGGTGCAAGAAACGTTATATTTGCCAATTCATTGATATAATCTATTAGATCTGACCGTTGTAGCGTGTGCAGTAAATAAGAGAACGATGCGTTTGCTGAGAGTACATCTATAATAGAAGTTGTGGGTATTTTATCGTCATCACTGTCATCGTATGTATTTTTATTACGTAGAAATGATGCAGAAAATGTCAAATCTACCAATGCCAGCCACACCAACAATACCTGAACTATCATAGGTACAGCCTGTAAAGAGAGAACAGACAGTACGCAAAGTACAAAGAACGGAGGAGCGCACACATAAATTTTATGGCGATCATACTTCTGGATAGCAGTACCCTCGTCAGATATTGAAAACCAGTAAAGATAATTACGGAGAGGAAGCTGGTTCCTCGTTAAACGCTTTTGAGCTTGAAGAAATCTGAGGATACTTATTTGAGTACAATTGGAGTGGGCATTGAATGGTCCACATATGGTTTTTACGACTTAATGCACGTGGAAGTGGAAAAGCTCTGTTCAACCCTAGCGAATTAACGGAATTATTGTTCTGGATTGAGGGTACCAACTTTCCTTGCTAAGTAAACTATCTTTATAAATTTTTGAAGTATTTTTGTATCTGATAACTAACCGCCACAAAGAGTCTACGCTTCGGTTTTGAAGTTCGCCACCAAGGTGAATTCAAATTGCTGCTTTGCTCTCGCTACAGAAACACCGTTTCTGATGGATGCATTTTTTATTTGTTCCTGTTCCGCAGTTTGTTAATAATGTATTTCTCTTGATGTAATTGATGCTGCAAACAAAAAAAAGCGAGTTTTCCCAACACCCGGCATTGAGTTTTGTTCTGTTTGTTTTGTTTGTATACATTTGCAGTCTTTGCTTGACCTGCTACCTTCGAAGAGAATGCGTTGTTCATATGCGACTCAATCTCAAATAAAAAAAAAAAAAAAAAACATTCTGTGTAACAGAGATATCGACCTACTATCAAAAACTAAAGTAGTAGTTTTTCTCATTTTTACTGGAATCCTTTAAACATAACCAATAATACCCATTTGATTGCAACGTTATCATTACAGGTTTTCCCCAATATAAAATAAGGGAGGGAAACTCACGTAGCTACTTTTCTGTATAATGCTAATCTCTGGCCGCGGCTATCGCAATGGCTCTGGCTCTGGCTCTGGCTCTCATGATGTTGATATTTTTGATTGCCATGTCGATTTGGAACTTACATTATATGATATTTCTACAGCTAACCAGCAAATAAATAATACCATCATAAGTTCTTTACAAATTTTTGACAAAGAAATGTTTGGCTGTCCTTCCAGCGATTAAATGTCTTTCCAAATCTATATTGTTGTAGTAATCGTTCTCTTAACAATTAAAAGACTTGATTTATGTAAACAGTTTGTTTGTTGTACCTGATTCTCCATTTATTGTCATACAAAAAGTTATTCTCTTTCACCATAATACTCCATCTTTTGGCTTTTCTATGTCCAAAGCTTCTCTCCTATCTCAAAATTACAGGTATTCGCTAATAAATGCTTCTTGCACAAAATAATGTTACTCTCAAAATGGCGTTGCGCACCGAGAACCTTTCAGGGTTACAGTCTGAATTGATTGTGAGTATTCCTTCCGTAAGAAGAGAAGTTCGGTGTGAAACAAAGCTATGGAAAACAATAGGGGTACCGCTGAAATTTCAGGATTTTCTGGTATCGTCGCAAATGATACCAGTGCCGCTACCTCCAATGGAGCATTTGCAGCCCAACTAGGAGACAATCACACGGGGACTTCCGAGGAAGTAAAACACACAGAAGGGACACCCTCTGAAATTTCGGACTTCAAAATGGCCAACCAGTCTAATATGGAGCAAGAATCTGCTAAGTTGTATGAAATGCAGGAAGAAATGATGGACACCAGTGAAAGTGGTGCAGAGGGGGATGAGACAAATAAACACTTGAGTATACAAGAGAGACAAGAGATTGATGCAAGATCTGTATATGTCGGCAACATTGATTATTCAGCGACCCCAGAACAAGTTCAACAGGCATTTAGCGTTTGTGGTACGATTAACAGAGTCACTATTCTTACTAATAAACATACTGGAGTTCCACTCGGTTACGGGTTTGTGGAATTCGATAGTCATGAAAGTGTTGCAAAGGCATTAGAACTCGACCAAACTATTCTGGCAGGTAGAGAGATTAAGGTGACCGAAAAAAGAACCAACGTCCCTGGATTTAGTTCCAGAGGGCGTGGTAGAGGGCGTGGTGGATTCAGAGGGCGAGGCGGTATGCGAGGAAGAGGTAATTTTAGAGGAAGAAATGTCAGAGGTGGATTGAGAGGCGGAAGAGGGGGGTTCAGAGGAAGGGGTGGTTTTAGTCCTTATTGAAACTAAAATTTCAACCCATTTAATGAAAACGTTATGATGAAATAAGGTGTAGTGTGTTAAAGTTGAAAAGAAGAAAAGTTGCCTATGCTAACATTTGTTTGTCTACTATAATTTCATATAATATAATTTATGTTTTGTTGTCTTTTTATTCAGACGTTTTCCAAGATAAAAAACTGAAATATGCTGTTTACTTTCTATTGAATATCTTTTCTAATATTTATTGCAACTGTGATCTTAGTCTTTGCTTCAAAAGACGTAGAAGTCATTAATTATAACAGATAACTCAAATTTTCTGTTATAATAAAGCCTTTTATATGAGCGTTTGAAGGTGATCCCACTTTTTAAGGTGGGAGCTATTTTTACAGTGATTAGTTTCCTAAAACAAAAAGCATTTATCTCTAGCTCGCTAGAACCACTAGTACGTTGTGATATCAGTCTCAACTACAGTTTGGATCTGTTAATCATCATTTTGATATTTTCCGCCTCTCTTTTACCAGCAACCCAAGCTGCATGTGCACACCCATTGCCATCATCAATAATACCTTCACCTGCAAATCTGACACGTCCTTTACCATCAAAAATTGAGGTAGGATTGAGCAATTCGTTCAATGCCGTCTCATAATCGTCTCCCACGGTAACACCTGTATAACTACCTCTAGCAAAGGGATCTGATGACCATTTGGATGTGCGTATCTCTACTGGTTTCGCAATATCTTTTTTCCCTGAAATTCTTTGGAAAACTGGTTTGAAAACCTCAAAAATCGTTTCACTCGATGATTCTTCAATGTACTGGGTTAAAGGCGATGATATCAATGCCAAAATCAAAGGTTTTCCGGTAGGTTTAGCCAAATTCATGAAAAGAATTGAATAATCTAAACCGTTTGGAACTGCTCCATCTAACTTCAATTGACAATCATTTCTTTTGATATCAAATCGCATCTTTCCTCCACTATGGATACATTGAAGATATCTTTCGTCCACATTTGCAAATGAAAATAATCGATCATCATTCAAGTTCCAAAAAATCTCAGGAAATTCAAAATAAACCTTACCTAAATTAGAAAAACTAACACCATCCAATGATTTTGTCAATGATTTTGGTAATTTAGGTTCCCATTGAATTGAACCGGTCTCATTATAGTTTGTTAACTTCAAAACACTCAATGGGACTGTCACAATCAAGTAGCGACATGTATATGAGTAATTGATCTTTTTATCTGGTGATCTGGTGAAAACTATGATATTATTATTTTTGTCATCCCATTTAATTTTATAGACAATATTTTCCAGTTTAATTTCATAATTGTTTGTCTCTTTCAATTCATCCAATTCACAATGATACAAAGTTTGATAGCCATTGAGAATCATAGCGTCTCTGCCTTTATGTTCATCAGCAGAAATTGTTCTGGCACTCAAGATTTCCCATGAGGAGCCAATCCATAATTCAAAATATCTAACCAATTGTGGAACATATTTTAATTGATAGTCATTCAACAAATACTTCTTTTCATTTAAATAATTGAAAACGGCTTCTTTAACGGAAATATCATTCTTTGGGGTTTTTGAGTCATAAAGATTCCTTAAATACAGTTTTATTTCGTCGCAGATCGGTTTAAGCCTCTGATTATCGTCGATTCTCCCCTGATCATTAAACATAGAAAATGAACCATCATCAAAATTAAAATCGATTTTACCGGATTTCCAATACTTCTCTAATAGGGGATTGTCTAAGCAATCATGCAGCCAAGAAGCACCGAGGTCAATAGGTATTCCACTTTTCAGCTTTTCGGTGTGTAATCGACCACCTAATCTATCCCTAGATTCTAAAATCAATGTAGAAATACCCGCTTTTGATAGCTCTATGGCAGACTTAACACCAGAAATACCTGCACCAATAATGATTGTCTCTGCGCTCAGATTAGACATTATTCTTTACCACTTGACTTATCTTGAAGATGAAGGATAGAGAGAAATTAGAACGAATTTCAAAGAGATAATTAAGGATACCCTTGATTTTTTAAGTAAAAAATTATCGGAGTGTGGAAAGCTGTCCGAGTTCCATAAGGGGAAGGTCTACTCTAATCAATCTTTTCCTACCGCGCTAAACCTTACGGACTACACTCACAGTATCATCAAGTGGTCAGATATAAGATGAAGGGCGGAAAAATGCTTTGAGCTGCTGCTGCTTCTAAACCTAATCCCCAATTTAAACTGTACTGAAAGCTTGAGTAAGTCTCTTACTTAATATTTGGTATGTACAAAACATAAAAAAGAAAACGACCAGAGTGAGGGTTGAACTCACGATCTTGCGATTAACAGTCGCACGCCTTAACCAACTTGGCCATCCAGTCTTTTTATATTTGGAAAAAAATAAAAAATGTACTCAATACATTTGACCTAATCATTTATATTCTTCTAAGATTATGTTGAAATAATTGAAGGTCACAGCTCAACATCCTGGCCCAAAGAAATAAAAAGCAACACCGTATAGAGTAATTTATAATCCTAAAACTTTATATAAAATTAGCCAAATTACCACCTCTTAATGACTTTTGCTATAGTTCACAGGAAAACGAAACCACAATTCTTGACCCCATTTTTCGATTTTATTCCAATCAAGAATTATTTCATGCCAGAGTGTCGCTATATAAAATAGCGGGTAAATAAGTAGTTTCCTGTCGAGAAATTGGAACGTTAAGTGAAAATTTTTCCGACGATTTATATATACTTTTGTACCTTTTATACTGGTTTTATAGGTGTGCGCTTTAACCTGCAATAAAAGAGTTAGTAGTTATACTTATTGGGAAACAAATCAAGTCTGGTTACTTTAGTTAAGCCGTGCCGCCCCCGGTACAAAAATACAAAAGATGTATGAGGTAGCCAAGCAATATAACCAAAGGAAAAAAGAGCTTTTCCATATTGCGCTCATATAAATCTGACACAGAGGAAGAACAAGAATTCTGGAGAAATGATTCCTTCAAAAAAAAAAAAAATGGTGCAGTTCAACAAGCCTGGGAGTATGGTCATTGTAAAAAAGGTCAAACTGGTTCGTGGTATTGCTAAAACGGCTCACAAGAAATACCCATGGCGTAGAACGGAGCAAAAAAAGATTGTTAACTCTAAATCGATGGCATTTATGAAAAACAAATTATGGGGCTCTCTACATACTATATTAAACATTACTGATTCTAAGCTTTTTTTTTGAATGGACCTAGAAAAGTAAAAACTTTGATGAAAGTAATGAATGAAGTATTAGACGGGAAAAAAATCCCGTGTTAGTAGTGATTTCATTTTTTTCTGGAGACGTGCGCTTTAATCACATCAACCACTTCACCATTTCTTGCAATTCCAGTTAAAAGTTATGAGAACATTGTATAATTTATAAGAGATGCAAGAGATTTCTCAAACACTTGAAGATATTCCCATCCAACGCTTTATTTTTTTATTGTTTTATACTCACCTTCTACTTGGCTCTGAATTTACAATACACTGTAATAACTGGATGCTCGTTATGTTTCAACTCCAAAAACATGTCCTCTCTATTTGAGAAAAATCTTCTCAGTTTTGCTGATTCAACAATGTTAAAATGATGCTATCCGCAATCCTTATTAACCTCCAATTAGAAGAAACCAACGCAGTTCAATCTTGAGACATGAGTTGATAGCACCATTCTTTATGTAATTCCAACGTGACACCATGATAAAAATAGCTCTAAAATCCGGCCCATTCGATACTAAAACAACATATCGTATCCTGTACACTCGAATCATTTTTAGGAGAACATCTGGAAACAGATAAAATTTGTTCTGATAGACTTGGTTCATTACTCCTATTCACAGGAGCATCTGCAATCTCTTCCAAATAATTATCATGATAATTCACAACACCACCAATTATCCAAAGTTTTCGTACTCCTGTAGCAAGCCTGCCTCTGTTACAGAGCTTAAACAAGCCAATGTCATCGTTGTAGTAATCTCGCGATTCAACGATATGATGTGCATGATAACGCAGCGGGTCACCAGGATATGATACAAAAGTCCCGCCAAATCTCATTCCAGGTAATAACTGACAGCCGTGGTAATTTTTCAAGTACATATATAGTTGAAAATTTAGTCTGATTTTTTCAATACCTTTTTCTTCAGAAACATCTAAAGTACACAGTTCATTCCGCACCATTCTGTCCAATAACTTCATTGATGGTTTTTTACTGCCAAGCAAGCTCTTTTCAAGTTTATCATCCCACAAGTGTGATACCTTTGAGTCATCACTAGGTGTTTCCATGAATACTATATTATTCCTTTTACTCTTTTCATGCATTTCTCTATCATTGCGCTTCTTTTCAGCAGCTTCTTTTTCTTCTCTTTCCTTTTTATTCAAAACCTGCTGAAGATCAGGCATACTTGCACTGTTGATGAGATTGATACTATCCAAAGCTTTCATATTTTTTCTGTCTCTTTTGATAATATTCAACTTTTTCATCTGCTCTTCAATTTCCTTCTGTTTTTCATCTCTCCAATCATCCAGTTTCTGCCTCAAATTGTTGATTAGAATGTTAGATTTTTCTTCATCGTGTACAAAATCATTGAGATAACCCTGATTTATTACATCATCACTGTCAACCAGTACCCCCACCTTGAAGTAAACACACCAAAGTACTTCATACAAATTCAATTTCCAAGGAAATCCTAGCAAAGCATTCTGCTGTGGGGCCAATGGTAACGTGCCTGATAATTGGCCTGTGATTCCATATTTAATTGACAATTGTTTCATTACGTCAGCATTAAAAATCAATACCTGATCTCCATGAAGAAACAGGGGAACTGGACTAGAAACCAAATTTCCTTCATTGAAACTATCAAAGTCTTCAAGACTGAGTAATGAATCTCTTGATTCTAATGCCGATACATCATAGACGTTACCGTTTAGAGTAGACATGTCGGAATTTGAGTTCGAAACATCATTATTTATCAGCTTATCTAACCCAGATCCAAGTATCGGGCTGGTTTCTACCGCATGTAAAGAAAGGCTTTGGGTATCACCATAACTGCCGCTCTCATTATTCGATTCATTCTCATCGTCGAAGTCATCATCTCCTGCTGAGCACAGAGCTAAAGGAGACGGCTGTCGTGGGGAATATTGAATGTTATTAATTTGTTTCTTCTGAATCTGATCATTCTTAACCGGAATGGGTGCTAACATTTCTCGAATGTCAGTGGAAGAAACGATGTTGTGGTTTTGGGCTGCCATTAAGTTTGGTGATCATCCATTTACATGTCAGTCCCGATGGACTATCAGCAAGAAAAAAAAAACTTTATAGCGCCTTTTTTCAAATGCGGCGCAGATAATAGTACTATTTGTGCAGAGTTGCTACCAAGATGGAAAGTCATGTTTCCCCATACCACTCTAGAATTCAGTTTTTGCAATCCATGTTTCCGAGTCAAATTCATGTATTTCCTATATAGAAGCGTTTTTAGATTTTTTTTTGGTGCACAAAAGGAGCTGGAACTTCTTAATCTTCAACCACTTGCTATAATCATATTCATGTGCCAAGGCAGTCTTTACCTAAATTATACATTAAAAGGGAAAAGTACTAGTTGAATCTTTAAGTGATAAAACAAAAAGGTATTACTTTCTTTAGCTGAGGCAAATACTAGATAACTCAATTTACAACGAGGTTAAATTTAAAAGTTTCGGAGTTTTCATGCTCCTCCCTCTCCCATAAATTCAATAAACTCTTTGATTTCGTCTTTCTAACTGAAACTGCATCTTCATTTTGCCGATTTTCTATCTCTTTGTTTTCAAACTTCAAGTTCTTTGCTTGCAAACTTATTTGTGACGCTTCGGTCGAGTTTTTTCTTCGGATAACAGCTGCCGGAAGCATTCTCCAGGTACAATTTTTGATCCTAAACGTTTTGTTATGATTGTAATCAAACTCATTTTGCTTTTTTCTTGTTTTTGTGTTGTTTTTGCCAGGATCTTTGAACATCATTTTGTATGTTGCTGATGGACTGTTGGTGTTAATTTTCAGCCAAAAATTGTCTTCGGTTGTTTCTGCACTTTGGTTGAGAATGTGAAAATTCTCTTCAACAAACATCTGTCCAGCTCGTTCCGTTGAACCCTCTAAACCAGAAAAAAATGACTCTCGTAAGTCAATCATTTTTGATTCGTTATCATAGCCATAGAGTGATAATAATGCTGAGTGGTAGTGACTAATATTTCTTTTGCAGTGTTCCAATGGTTCATAATTATGAACGGGGCTCCTCATTGCGTTGTGATATACTCGGTTTTTTTCAGGAAATTTATAACTTTGAACTCCATGGTAGTCTTTGCAAAGAAAATCAAACTTAGAAGATTTAATCAACCGTTGAAGGCTACACAGATTAACCGAATCAACGTATTTTAATAAAGCATTTATTTCTTCTTTTAAAGAACAAGGTATATACCAGGGACCTCGCATTTTATTGCCATTTTCATCGACTCGACAATATCTTTCATTATTAATATTTGTTTCATCTCCAAAAATTGAATAGACAGTCTGGTAAAAATTAAAAGGGTACTCCGATTTTGTCATCAAAGATTCATGACACCAGTCGGTATCAACGTACTTTTGTTTTTGTGTTACCGAGCTAATACACTTGTTTGTATATTTTTCAATATGATATGTGTTTAATATTTCTACTTCTGGTCTTTCGAATAATGATCCAAGGTTTACAGTCTTGCTTGGTTTTGCCTTGTAACTTTTTGAGCCACTGTTTGATAAAGAATATTTAGCAATGCTTATTTTTTCTGATCTTTTTGAAGTATGCCCCGTGATCATTGTGCAAATGAAATCAGTATACATAAAATTTTCATTTATTCCATGTAGGCCAAAATCATCCGAGTACTGAATTTCAATTTGTTCGAACCTGTCTAGTTTATGATGCAATAAATTTTCAGACAACTCAATAATTCTATTTGTAGTTTTATCTTTCACTCTATGTTTGATTTTTTTGAAGGTATGAAAGCGTATGGAGCCTCTGATTTTGTCACTCTCAGTGTAATATTCAACAGGCCCAGAATTATCTATAAAATACATCTGCAACTGATTTTGGCATGCTGTTTGTTTGTTAATAAAGATTTTTTCAAAATATTTATAGTTGTTCTTAGAAAATCTCCACAGAAAATGTGGTTTTGACAAAAACTGGTTTATTTCATCTGGACTAATCTGAAAATGACACGGTTTGACTGATCTCAAAAAATTCAAACTCTTCTTTAACTTTAGATTCTCGTTGACAAACTTAATAAATGAAATTTCAAAAATTATGTGCAATTGCTTCTGTAATAATGAATAAGCCCTCTCTTTTAAATCAAATAGCTCAAACCCTATATAACCCGAATATTCTGCCTCCAAAAATTGACCTACTCCCAATAAGCCTAACGCAGTAGAATTTGGGGTCTCAAAAGGATTGAATGAAACAAGGCTACCATCTTGCTTCAAATTCAAAATAGCCATTTTTCTCTTTACAGACACATAAACTCCGGTATATGTACCAGTCAAGCTTATTGAGCAAAGAATTACAACAATAAAAACTTTAGTGACTCAATGTTTTGTCTGAAAAAAGAACTTGCCCCATTTTCAGATCAAAGCAGTTCAGCTATGAAGAAGGGAGTAGGCCAAAAAAAAAAAAAAAAATCATGCTCCAGTACTACGCATGATAGCAGCTTAAAGATTTTAGTTTTCCAGTATTGACCAGAGAGTTGTATCAACTCAAGGAAAAGATAAAAGCGTTATGACTTGCTTTATATTGCACTTATCTTTCTTCCTCATAAAAAATAAGAGCACACAATATCAGATGATTTGTTGAATTTTTATTTCTAATATACAGACATTTGACAATTATATACAATATGACACAAATTTAATTATACAATTATTTTATTTTTTTTTTCTTCCCCTGGCAGAGATTACTCTTCTTCTGAACTTTCATCGTCACTATCATCATCACTACTACTTTCAGCAGCCTGTGATGCGCCATTTCCATTCATACCATCAAATTGAGCCAATTTCTGCTTCAGCAATTCGATTTTCTTTTCTTCATTATCAATCTGGACCTTGATTGGTTGAGGTCTCTTATTCTTTTTCTTTCTCAATACTAAGTAACGGTAAAGTTTCACTAAAGTGTCGTTATCTAATATATCCATTTCAAGTTCAATTTCATCATCCTCTTGAAGATCTGGAACACCTTCTTTGATAATCGCAATTACATTTTTCAACATTTTTTCATTGATTGATTGCATTGCCTCTGAAATTTCCTTCTTCATCTCATAAGTTATATGTTTTGGATAGAAAGAATCTTCATCATAAGCGTATTGAATATCTTGGTTGTTTAAGTTCATCAAATCATCAGATTTTTTACCTAATCCATTTATTTGATCAAAACCACCACCATTGGCGCCTGCAGATTTCTTACCTTTCTTACCTGGCTTTTTCTTTCTTTGTTGACGTTTCTTCAACCATTCTTTCTTCAATTGTTCATATTTTTCTTGTCGCATTTTCTTCAAATCTTGAGTCATTCTTTCAATATTTGACAACAAAAATTCGATTGTAGGATCGGTAATTGAATTGATATCAATATTAAACTCTTCATCTTCATCATAATCACCATCCTCATCTTCGTCCTCATCTTCATCATCAGATGAAGGAGTCAGAGGTCTTTTAGCCCATTTTTCATTGAAAATGGCTTCCAATTTGTGACCCATCATGTTTACTGCCGTACCTTCAGGATTAAAAGCAAAGCAATTTGAAAAAACAAGACGAACATCTTTTTCAAACTCAGCAGCAGTTTCGTAATCACCGTTAGTTAGCTTGTTTTGAATTGTGCTCAAATCCATTGGCTCTTTGATAATGTCGAAATAATTAGGACAATCCATTGCAACAGGATCAACAGGCTCTAAGAAAGGCCAAGCAACTGCTGCATATTTTTTAGACATGAATTCTTTCAGAATTTGTTGTGAAAATCTTAGTTCAGGTTGATATTTCTTTTTCTTTGGTCTTATATCATAAGGCATGTCTTTTGGTTTCGGTGGATGAATTTTACGTTTTGGCCTTCCATTATCATAATTACTAGAATCTCTTCTAATCTTTGGTACATCATTTGTAATAGTCTTCCTACCACGGGAAGCGTTTGGTTTATCCACAGTCTTGGCAGAAACAGGTAGTTCCTTTGGAGGCATATTGAGCATATGCTTTTCAAAACTTGCTTGAATATTACGTGCCATTTGTGAAATTGCAGAATCTTTCCCGTTGAATTTACAACAATTTTCCACCATTAAGTTGAAATCATTAACTAATTCATCTGTATTTGAATAAGCATTGACATTGATCTTTTTCTCTATAGTGGAAAGGTCCATCGGCCTTTTAATAAAGTTATAATAAAATGGAATGTTCAACTTAACAATATCAACTGGGTGAAGGAAAGGATTAGAGTCTTTAAGTCTTTTGATTGCCTTGATTGTATTTGATGCATGTTTTTTTTGGTGAGCAGGTAATGAAATTTCAGGCAAATTATCCATATCTGGTTCTGCCGGAGGTTTAGGAGCTGGAATCATAGGCTCTTGAGTGTTTGCATCGCTAGACGCTCCATTAGTATTTTCATTTGGTTCTAATGAGCTTACAGTTGCTGCATCTGTATGAGTAGCGGTTTCAGTTTTTGATTCTGTTGCAATTGGCTCGGAATTAGAGGTAGAAGTGGACTCTTCTACTTTTTGTCTTTTTTCAGCATTTGCAGCAGTGTCATCAACTTTTGCATCATCAATAGCGTCGTCCAAAGGGCGTTTTAAGGAAGTTTCAATAGAAGATGGTGTTACAGATACATGGTTATCATCGGTAATAGTTGGAGCTATGGTATCTGTGGCAATTGGAATGTTATTTACTGTGTCAAGTGAAACATTTTTTTCCAGGCTCATCATAGATTATAACTTTGGTAATAGAGTATGATAGATATGGGTATTATCGACGGAAAAATAAAATTTCCTAATTAGTAATCTCGAACTGTTATCAATTCGCAGGAAAGAAACCAAAAAGATAAAACACTGAAATTTCAAAACAAAAAAAAAAGACTCGTCCATTTCGATGGGGCGAGCACATCTATTTAAATAGTTTTCGGCTTGGCCAAAATATTCTAGTTTTCAGCGTGTAGAACGCGTCCGAACTACGTCGGAAAGATGAAGAGCACTGAAATTCGCGCATAAATCTGCGACGCGTCGATATGAAAGTTTGGATGTTTACGTGTCATCAAGATGGTAGATGGAGGCTCGTTGTATTATCGTAAAAAAAATAGTAGTCCAAGATTACTAGGAAAATCTCCATGGGGTGTTTTTCAGACTAATAGGTTCTAAAAAAGACACGGGTGTTCTTATCGCTTTAAAAGGGAATTCGTGAGGCGCTGTCCCGCAAGAGCCCCCAATAAAGTGGCGCATGGAAAGCAAAATAAAATTTGTGGTAACTGAAAGAATACATTAATTTCATTTTCCCTACGAGGATAGGCCAAGTCGCGACATTAATAACTGTCGTGAGTAGAGGCTTTTTATTGCTGAAATTGGAAACGCCACAGTTTTCTATGTTGTCCAGAAAGGTAAAATTTTTGACGGTTCCGAATCTTTTGCTATTATACTGACGGTTAGCAAATCATCCCCTCTTTTTTTTTGCAGCCTTGTTAGCTGATCTCTGCTTCTTTTGGATTGAATTGGTAATTCCATCATGTGGAGCTTGAGGTCTTTTACGTTGCCGGTAGTTTCACCAGCTAGACAACTATCTCAACTTCGTATTGCTGGAACGTCGAAGAGATCACTGGTATCTTTATCGACTAGCAACACGTCGAAGTCATTGGTGAATACTTTGCTCTGGAAAAGGTACAGCTCTTCTTTGAAAGAAAATACAGGGAAATCTTCTCCCATCTCCAATAAGAAGCCTAATCTTGTGACCTCCTCCAAACAACCGCAGGCGGGTCCTTCTTTACCCAATGTTTCTCAACTTAAGATCATTGCAAATTTGATGGCTTATCTGTGGCCCAAGGACAAACCGTGGGTAAAATTCCGTGTTGTCAGTGCTCTGTCTTTGTTAATCACAGCTAAACTATTGAACGTTCAGGTGCCCTTTTTTTTTAAATCCATTATTGATCAAATGAATATTGATTGGCAGTCCTTATCCCAATCCATTTCCGCAAACTTACCCGATAACTCATTGACTCAAGCTATTGTTGACAATGCCCCGGTTTTACCTAGTGCAATTGTTGCTCTGATTTTGGCGTATGGATTATCAAGGTTTGGTGCTGTTCTTTTTGGAGAATTGAGAAATGCAATTTTTGCTTCTGTTGCCCAAGGCACGATCAAACAAGTTGCACGTAATACGTTTGTTCATTTACTTAATATGGATTTGTCCTATCATTTGGCCAGGCAAACTGGTGGTTTAACTAGAGCAATTGAAAGGGGTACTAAAGGTATATCTTATGTGCTTACTGCAATGGTTTTTCATATTATTCCGATCACGTTTGAGATCTCCGTTGTCTGCGGTATTTTGACGTATAACTACGGGGCTTCGTTTGCTGCGGTGACCTTTTTGACAATGTTAGCGTATACGATTTTCACTGTAAGGACTACAACCTGGAGAACTGGTTTCCGTAGGCAAGCGAATAAGGCCGACCAGCAAGCTGCATCCGTCGCTTTAGATTCATTGATCAACTATGAAGCTGTGAAAATCTTCAACAATGAAGCGTTACAAACAAACAAATACGATCGGGCATTGTCGAAATATAGAGATGCATCCATTAAAGTTGCAACTTCCTTAGCATTCCTAAACTCGGGTCAAAATCTTATTTTTACCTCTGCTTTAACCGCAATGATGTATATGGCATGTCAAGGTGTTGTAGCAGGCTCGTTATCAGTTGGTGATTTAGTTTTGATCAATCAATTGGTCTTCCAATTATCGGTACCACTCAATTTCTTGGGATCAGTTTATCGTGAATTAAAGCAAAGTTTATTAGATATGGAGACTTTATTCAAATTACAAAAGCAACCTATTACAATCAAGTCAAAGGAAAATGCACCATCTATAAAAATCAATAAAGGAGAAATTGAGTTCAAAAATGTTAACTTTTCATATACTGAAGGTAGAAAAATTTTGAATGACTGTACTTTCACTATTCCAGCTGGTAAAAAAACTGCAATTGTTGGGCCATCTGGTAGCGGTAAGTCAACAATTTTACGACTACTCTTTAGATTCTATGATGTTGAAAACTCTTCAAAGAAATCCTCTATCTTGATTGACGGTCAAGATGTTAGGGATGTTGACTTGGATTCATTGAGACGTGAAGTTGCTGTTGTCCCTCAAGACACACCACTATTCAACTCTTCTCTGTTGGACAATTTAAGATATGCAAAACCAAGTGCTACTGATGATGAAATTAGTGATATTATCTATAAAGTTAAGCTAGATGGTTTGGTTGAATCATTACCTGACGGGGTTCATACTATTGTTGGTGAACGTGGGTTGATGATTTCGGGTGGTGAAAAGCAAAGAGTTGCAATTGCTCGTGCAGTATTGAAAAATTCGCCAATTATTGGTTTGGATGAAGCAACAAGTGCTTTAGACACTAAAACCGAACAGGAGATTTTATCTACTTTCAAAAACGTTTTAGGTGATGGTAAGACTAGTATATGGGTTGCTCATAGATTACGTACAATAATGGATGCTGATAAGATCATTGTCTTGAAGAATGGTTCTGTGGTGGAGGAAGGCTCTCATAAGGAATTGATTGCTCAAAAGGGAGAGTATGCAAGTATGTGGGAGATGCAAGAAATTTTAGAGCAGGAAGCTGAAGAAATCGAGGACCTGGAAAGGGAAACTAATCTTGAACTTGCAAACAAAATGAAGTCAAATAATAAAGTTTGATAATGTTTTTTTTGCACAATTTAATTTATTTATTTACTTATTTACCTATTTATTCATACAATTTATATATTTACACCTCTTTGGAGCAAAACGGATTATTTTGTCGGTTATTTTAGATGGATCTATTATTTTTTTATATTGTCATTTTAAGGTACACTAGCCATGATTGGGTAAATGAAATAAAATTCATCAATTTATTTTTCAGTCCGAAGACGTTTTGTGTCAATCCAAACGTGTTTCGTTCGTTCTAATAGAGAATTTGGAAACTTAAAGAATTCTAGCACTCTTCGTCCGAATCATTGGACATTGATCTATCCACTGTTTTGGCTGCGTTTAATGATCTTTTCCCATCCCGCAATGATCTTTTCCCAAAGCCGTGTGTATTTATTCAAGATGGCTATTTCCAATAAATAAAAAGTTTGGACTTTTGGTTGCACAGAAAAAAGCCTATTTATCCTGTTTTGAACTTTGAGTTTGATTCTGAACACCCAAATTTTACGGGAAAGGGCCATTGATAATGACATTTCGCTTGTTTATCCTTTGAGGCAAATCTAAAGAAAAGGATCACAATCTATTCCAACTAAAGGATGACTTAATATTCATTCTTCGTTGTGCAGTTCTGAAAAAACAGGTGCAACTATGACATCCAGTAATTTCTGTAAAAGTAAGCGATTTATAGGTTTGTGTTGAAATGCATTTAAAACATTTTTTGCTTGAGTTTCAGCATCTCCACTGAAACAACCCAAAAAATTATTGTTTTTCAGGAATAGGGTAAGATGTTTCAAATTTAAATCGTAAATTTCTTTCAATTCGTCATCATTTGAGGGTATGAATCTAGGCTTCATTTCAAAAAACTCATCAGTAGGAAAGAGCATATGTCTTAAAAAGTCTACTAATGGGACCATATTTGAGGAGCTAAATAGGTTTCTCGAGAATATATGGTTAATCAAACGACTTATAAATCGCTGAAGAAAACTGATATTTAATAGAAATTGCAATACGGCTTGAAAAGTGGTCGTGATAATAAGATTAAATGATGTGATGTTGAAAAGAAAGCATAGCATCGGGTAGAAATCTGCATAAGAGAATAGACTGTGAGTTTCCATTGTACGATTATCCTCTATAGCAAAAGATCCCAGCAGCAAGTTAAATATCCATCTTTTTTGGCCCTTATCAACATGTGATTCTAGTTTTTCTTTCTGAATTTCATCGGAGTTATTACGCTGGTTTAGCTTATGGCAGATCTTGCCAATAATTTCCCATAGAACAAAATTATCACAAAAACTATCTAATATATTTTTAACCAGCAAATCGTTCATTAAAGAAACAAGAAATTCCCTTGCTATAATCGATCGTGTTGTTTCAGACGGGAAAAGAAGATGAACTATTGTGTCGACCAGCATCCTTCTATAATTCAAATTAGTTTGTTCATCATCCAATCCATCTCCATAAACATTTATCCATTTCTCTACAAAAATAGAGTCAATTTTTAGTGAAGAGTCTCCCAAAAGAATATGCTCTATTTCTTTGAGACTTTCAAAATGAGAATTGAGTACGTAGGGAACATCTAGGACGATAGTTCTGATCATTTCATCTTTATTATTTCGTATACGCTCATTCAAATTTCTGCAAACGTGTGCAAACAGAAAAACTAGCTCCTCGGTGAACTCTTTCTTCGACAATAAGCCTAATCCATTCCTGTCATCGTACCATTTAAAAACAAAGTTCTCAAGCAACAATGCAAAAAGTGCATATAAATGAACATCCAATTCGTTGGATGAAGTGAGTGATGGAAAATTGTCACATACCTTATTTTGGCCTTCTAGATGTAAGATTTTTTTAGTTAGAAGTTGAAGATATTCCAAGTCGTCAGACCTCTCAAATTTTTCTGAAATTCTGACATTCTTATCCTTATTGCCTCTTGGTGTCTGAACGTTAGACGCCTTGAATAGCGATGTTGAACTTTCTCGCTGGGTTATACTACTAAGCGTAGACACCATTTTCGAAGATCCAAGCTTGCGTTGTTTGAGATTGGGTTTCAACATTGCTTACCCCTCACACTATCAACACAGGTGGTTTATTACAGATCAACTGAAACAGATACCATGATTGGAATTGATAACATCTCATACAGAAAAATATTTCTGCTGACGTAAGCACTTGGTTGACGGTTGGAATGGAGACATGTAACTTAGAAGGCTATTGAAACATGATTGATAAAGCTGATTAGATGTCTTGAGATTCCAAATCATTTAAAAGTAACGGGAAGTCTTTGGGAGCTCCAGAAAGTCGGGCGGTCCTTGCTTGGTATCCGTCGATATAAGCGAGGCCATTATATTTCGGTATATGCTGTGTTTTTTTTTTTTTTTCAGAAACAGCTTGGTGTCACTTCGTTGGTATTACTGAGATCGTATAAAGTTGCGCTATGGCAGATGAAGGGATAAACACAGACGACGAATTATTTGATAGTTTAGAAGCGGAACTGGAAAAAGATGGAACTTTTGACTACTATAGGAATCAGAGGATTTCACAGGCACAAGACACCTTAAGAGAACACGAAAACTTGAATAAGCGGTTCATCTATTACAATAATGAAAAAGAGTTTCTTGAATCATCCAAATCTATCTCGAACGGCAATTATATTGTCGTTTTTATCAACGATCAGTTTCTTGCTTGCCAAATCCTCCTGACAGCTCTCAAATCGGTGATCCAGCGTAGTTCGGGTGTGTATTCCGTTTGCATACTTGAAGCAGTAAATTCACCCTTCCTAGTGAACAAATTGAACATCAAAATTCTACCTACGTTAGTGGTGTATAAAAACCAACAACAACGACTAATACATGTGGGTTTGCAGGGATTTCTTGACAGTATAAACGATATACACTCACTCGATGAGTCTAAGTTGGCTCGATTAATCTCAAGCTACTATTCCAAAAAAAGCAGATCCAAGGATGATAGTGATGATAGTGATTATTAAAAAAAGGTAAGCTTTTCGTACTCTCACTTTGCAGCAAGTTGTGCTTATAGGTTGAGTAATTACAATTATATTAGTATACTGATTCGGGGATAATATTTTAATGTCTCAAATGGTTTTCACTGCCTATCTTTTTGCTACCAAAACCACTGCTGTAAGTTTCCCATGCGGATTGTGGGTAAATACTACAGTTTAGAATAAAGTACTTTCCAAAAAAGATTTTTTGAAAAGGTCGTCGTTAGAGATGACTCTGGCATTCTTATATTTAAAAATAATAGGAATAATGAAATTGCAGCATGTATTAGGTTGTGTAGGTATCCTTCTTTTTTTCGGCCCTTTTTTATAAGTACAGTATATTCATTTGCTACATAGATGAAAAAACATTCTTGTTATTTGTTTTTTCTGAAATGGTGTGTTTGAAAAGCACAAAATGGATTTAAAACAAACCGCGCAATACCTTGTTAATTGGAAGGCATTCAATGTTTCCCAGATCTGGGAATATTTAAGAAGTTCGAACCATGTGGAAGTAATCAGCACAGTAAAAAGATTAACGCTTTTTAAAGTTGGTATCATATAAATTGAATGAAAACAAAAGAATATACTTAATAAACCATGAATTTTTACAGTCAGAAAATGGTCGGATGGTCTAGTTGGTTATGGCATATGCTTAACACGCATAACGTCCCCAGTTCGATCCTGGGTTCGATCAATTTCTATATTTTTTTCAAATTCTTTTTGAAGTGGGTTGTTTTTTTATGGTGCGATCGGAACCTATAATATTCAATCTGAAGCTAATTGGAATAATTGAAAATTGGGCTTCTGATTTGGGTAGAGAGTACCTTATTGTTTTTTTGCTCAGCTGAATCATGTCTACCTTTCAAAAATGTGCACGAACGTCACTTAAGTTAAAACTTCAAACCCAAGCTAGGCGTCATTTTTTCAAGCCGATTCTATATTCGGCTGCAACACTTGCATATTCAATTGTTTCTCCATCCATAAAATTGGCAAACCAGATGGAAAATAATGAGGTTCATACAAAAAAATCGAGAAATGATCTTGAGTTAGAACAATTGACCGAAAGAAAGAAACTTAAACCATATTTTAGCCGTCCAGATAAGCTATACCCAAATCATGTTCCACTTTATAACTATGAAAAATTGATGTTATTTCTTGGTTCATCAATCGGTGCATTCCTACACCCAGAGCGGAATGAATTTATTGTGGCATTAGGTGAATCAACAGCAACAACTGGGTTTCTCAGAAAATTGAGATCTGATATGTTGAATGATGTTGTTGGAAGACAGATTCTCAGAGAAAGACCATACATTACATCCAATTATTTGGATTTGGAAAAACTCAAAGCTTATCCTCAAAATTCTTTTGGTAAATGTTACTATGATTGGTTAATCAGAGAACATTGCTCTCCAGACGAAAGGGTAGATGTGAAATTTATTGATGATGAGGAACTCGCATTTGTTTTTCAAAGATATCGTCAGTGTCATGATTTCTACCACGCATTATTAGGATTACCCGTATACCGAGAGGGTGAAATTGCGTTAAAACTATTTGAGTACTTGAATATTGGTATTCCGTTTGGTGGTTTAGGAGCTGTATTTGCTCCTTGGAATGTTAAAAATAGCTCTGAAAGATCAAGACTTTTCAACATATATTATCCTTGGGCAATCAACAATGCTTACCATTGTAAAAAGAACCTGATCAATATTTATTGGGAGAAGATCATGCATAAGGATGTGAATGAAATTCGCAGAGAGCTGGGAGTTGAAGTTCCACCAGACATGAGAACTCTAAGAAAACAACAAAAGAGAAGACTATGAGAGTTTTTTGTTTCTTACCTCTTTATAGACATAGTTTATATTAAGACTTTTAATTCTGGCCGGAAAGAATAATAGAAAGAAAAAGCACTAATTTAAGCTTAAACCGCTCATGTTTTTCTACAAAAAAAGGCCCAAGTTATGAATGAGCAACTGCTTTGGAAACTTTTGCAAAAATGGCCATGATCAAATGAAGAAGGTGTTGTTGACAGGGCACTTCCTGAAATTAGGCTATCGTTGTTACACGAATTATGGTCAGCTCAGTTTTCTGTTGAATTTAGCAGTTTCTTTGCGGCACCCTTCTATACAGTCCAGGAATTACCAGTCTATAAGATTATTCATATTCCGGATAAGAATCTACCTTTCGTAATGTAATCATGCGTTTGGAAGTCTATAAATGCGCAATCTATAAAAAATCAATAAACTGTTTATTTCTACATCTATGTCAATATTGTTCATTTGCTTGCCTATTCTTTTCGGATATTTTGTTAAGTTCGGCCAACAATAACTCATCATCATCGGAAAATGGATCTGAAGATGGGTTATACGAGCTTGCTTTTGAGTTCTGGTGAGTTTCTCGAGGGTTGAAACTGGGGGTGGAACTAACCTCCAACTTCACGATGCTATCAAGCGCCTGGCTTCTATCATTTGTGAGAACATTCTTTTCAATTTCGCCCAAGGAAATATCTGAGAATTCATCATCTGACATACCAGTTAGGTCAATAAGATTTGGAGTGTTCTTTTTTTCGTTGTGAGATTCATTGTTATCTGTTAAAGCTGGAGCAATTTCTACACTAGCATTATCTGTATTTGCAGTTTTTGCTCGTAAAACTTGATTGCTACCGGGGATCAGTATGCTATCCTTGCTCGCATCACCAGCTTTAATTTCATCATCGAGGCCTGCTATATTTGAGAACATATCGACCACTGAAAGATTTGCACTATTGTTTAATAGTGATAAATCATCATCCTCAGTAAAAGTTGTATCAACGTTTTTCCTAGTATCGCTAGATAAATTATCAGTATTAATTTTACGGATCATATTATTTGCAGACTTAAAGCCTAGTTCTGCATTATCTGGGACAAAAAACTGTTTGATAACCTTTTGATTGGATTTTTTATTAACCGCTGTTTTCGAGTTACCTTTGGAAGTTGTTTTGGGCTTTTTTCTGACCGTTTGAGTTGCCAACTTAAGAAAATCCTCATCGTCAATTAGATCTGAATTCCTTAATAGCTCCTCATTTTCTTTAGGTATTTCAATGTATTTCTTCTCAACTATGGGATGAATATTTGGAGGAATTATTCTATTGCTGGGATTTTTAACAAACCTTAAATTGTTACCTGCTGCTATTTGTCCCTGAATCCAGTCGTATCTTCCCATAGCTGTTTCAAACTTTGTGCGCTCATTCGAACTAAATAGTAGAATAACTTTACCATCTCTCTTACGACCCGTACGACCCATTCTCTGAATATTTTTGATGGGAGATTGAGTCGAGTCAAAGCAAACAATCAAATCAACCTCACCAATATCCAAACCTTCTTCACCAATTGATGTGGCAACCAAAACATTATATTTCCCTTTCTTAAAATCCTCAATCAACTTTTTCTGTGTTTTCTGGTTCATACCTTTCACTTGAGCATCATCTGAACTTATAGTTCTTTCTGACGACCTCAATCCATTTTCAGTATTCAAACAATCAATTTTAGATTTCAAAGATGGCTCCATTCCCTTTGATTCCAAATGCTTTTTCTGTTTTTTGGTTGAATATTTATCAACATATTTTTGTTGATCAAATTTATCTTTTTCTTTTGACTGACCAATAAAGATGTGAGGTTTGATCAAGTCTTCACCTAAGCTTTTATTTACACTTTCCAGAACATGTACTATCTCTAAGGCTGACTCTCTAAGTTCCGTAAATATAATGCAAGAGCTTGTTTTATACTTATGTTCTTGAAAATACATGATTAGTTCGTCAACTAAATATTGAAATTTTGTATGAGCAAATATCCCTTCTACCGAGTTTTCCTTAAGTGCTTTAGTCTTGTCATCTAGAATTAAGGTTTCAATATAATGTTTCAATTGTTTGATTTTATCATCAAAGTAGAAATTAGCAGCCAGCTTATTTGTTGATTTTTTCATATTATATTTCAGGGTAAATTCATTGAATTTTTCAATAAAGTAATTATAAAAGGTTTTAATACCATAGATATTCAACCTCCGATAAAACAGACCAACTGTTCCCAGTAATTGTAAAAGGAAAAAGTAAGACCATTTGAGACCCTCATTCATATTTGACATTTGGATTTTTCTAGATTTTTCCATCGCAATAAAATGATTGATTCTTGATGGGTCAGTAATTTCATAAATACCTGCACTATTAGCCTTTTCCAAAGCTGGTCTTATTGCCTCACTAATCATGTCAATAATAACGCCGATTTCTTCATTCTGCTCACAGTCAAACTTTTCAATTTCTTTGTTCTTTATATATTTTTTGATATCTGGGTCATTTTCCGTGTAAATTTCAATTGAAGAAATATTTAAGTTATCAACAATTGTTTGAACAGATTCAATATCAGCACCAGGAGTAGCAGTCAAGGCCAATACTCGAAAAGTCGGATTGAACCTGTTAAGAAACTTAATTACATTGACATATGCATAATTACCGGTAGATCTATGAGCTTCATCAATAATCAAACATGCAACATTCTTGGGATCCAGCAAACCATTTTTCAAATCATTATCAATGACCTGTGGCGTCGCAAACAAGACTTTTTTGCTGTTCCATATCTCAAGTCTATTTTTTTTGGTCTTATCCAGTAAAATATCAGTAAAGGTCATTGAAATTCCGGTGATTTGAATAAACGCTTTGATTTGTTGAGCAACCAACGGTTTGGTAGGAGCCATAAAAATGATTTTCATGTTATTTGATGTCCATCGAAAAAAATTTAGCATTATTGTTGCTGCTATAAAGGTCTTACCCAACCCAGTTGGAATTGCGCAAATCAAATTTTCAAACAATGCTTTATTAACAATATTGAACTGGTAATCTCTAACTTCAAAATTGGTCGGATAAATAATGGTTGACAAATTGTCGTAATTGAGGCTTTTAATTAAATGTGATGATTTTAGAGTCAACGGATTCTCTGGAACCTGTTCATACTCCAATTTCCCAGACCCAACCGCCTGCAGAGAGGGATCAATTTTCGCAGGTATGTTCTTGCAATCTGTTCTGTTTCCATTTAGAGTGACCTTTGCTTGATCAATCATACGGAGAAATTCTATATCATTTTCATCATCTGAAAATTCATCTTCCTCAGCCCAAGACATGTCGTCTATGTCTAAAACCGGGAAACGTTTATTAGTGTAAGAGGACTAACACGACTAACACGATTTGGACAAACACACGCGTAAGATTCATGTTGGCGTCGGTAGACTCAAAATATGATGCCGTGCAACACACTTTTTCTGTGAACTCCGGTGACTGTTTAGTGCCGCTTCGTTTCTCAACGAACTAACTCCGGGCCGGCATTCGCGAGCTGTGGCTCCCTCGATGGTCAACACATTGGGAAATTGCGGGGTGACATTACGTTTAATGCCTTGAAAAGATGCGATGACATATCAGGCGCTGGGCTGACAATTTTTTTTTATCCCAGCTAGTTAGTTCTTCTTGTGCTATCTTGTCTCTTCCTTTTTCTGCTTCTTGACCTACTTTATTTGTCTTTTCTTAAAGGAACACAGAGAAAAAGCTAAAACAACATATTCAATTATGTCACTATATAACGTTGTGTCAACAGGAAGAGGTGGTGCCGGTAATATGGTCAACCCACACAGCAATCAAAAACAACAGTCGCTCAATCTATCCAATAGTCATCATAGTCACCACAGTAATCATCACAGTCATTCTACAATCGAAGAAGAGCACCCAGAAAACGAGGTGATTATGACCGAAGAAGAGTTTTTAAATTATAAAAAGAGGAAGGACGACAATGCCCATTTAATTGAAACCGAACTTAAGAAGACGAGGAGTCATTCAGGAAATTACCATCACAACAGAAATAACCACAAAGTGCATGCCTCTTCTGGTAGAGGTGGTGCTGGTAATATTATAGAGGTTGACTCTGATGAATTGAATCAACCCAAAAATGAAACTCACGAACACGAATTAAGCCCTATATTTAGTACAGGTCGTGGGGGTGCCGGTAATATATATAAGAAGAAGAACAATTGTAAAACCAAGGTAACGATGGAAGAAGAATTAACGGAGCAATTGTGCCCATTACATTCCAACAAATCGGGAAAGTCCAATAAAAGTTTGAACAACAGCAAAGTGGGGAAATATTCTGAAGAAGGAGACGAGTCACTCCATCATGATATTGGCTTTGTTAAAAAGTTGAAAAACTTGTTCAAAAAATAACCCAGTGCAAAATATCAACCTAACGACTTAATATGGTTTGGAAATTATAAAAGATAGATTTCAATCGCATGTTCAAACACATCAAGCATTCTTTTTGATGGATTTTATACTACAACCTAATGAATCATATGCTTACTCAATGAATGACAGACTATAATTTTTGAGTGTTTCGGATTTACTCATGTTTGTTAACGGCCTTTTTTATTCTTTTTCTTTTATACTAATTATTTTATACTTTTAATGAATTGATACCTAATCAAAGGAACAAAATCCTGAAGAACAATACATTAAGAACAATACATTGGTGTTAAGTTGCTTTGACGTAAGAAAAAAAAACAATTCAATGCTTATGGTAATCAAAAATCAATCTTACAGTCAAACAAATTTATTCAAATTGTAAGCATGTTATTCCGTTTTATGAACAAAACCTTAAACCATGCATTCTTAATATCTTTTCAAAATCCTGGTCTTTTTTCTTAAGTAGTTACGTACTTATTTCCTAGCTTTTTTTACCAACTTATTTCTCTTTTGTATAATAATCTTTGATTTTTTCACATTTTAGAAATTTTACATTAGCAAACGTAGCTTGCTTTGTCGTTCATGTTAACCTTTTTTCATATATTCCGAATTTTATAGAAGCTCCATAAAAAGTAGCTCAGACGATTGAATATTGCGTTACTAGAGCCGTTGTTGGAGCGATAGTGATTTAGATAAAATTCTTATCAACTATCAGAATGACCAAATAAAGCCTCAAAATTTTGTTCATATAATCTTTTTTTAGACGTATATAATAAATACATATTGTTGAATAAATAGATGAGTGAGTTTAATAGACGTTCACTCCTGAGATGATTTTAATTTTTTTTTTAAAGAGAATGATTTATAAAGATGATAACAACAGTTAATATAGTGTATGAATTGGTCAACAACCAGATTTTCTAATGATGAATAAGGTGACTCAAAAATTTAATCGTTTTAATGACCGTGATCCCAAGGATGTTCAATTCCGACCCAATGTTTCCAGTCGTGTTTAGCTCTGTAGAACATCCAGAACCACATAGTGGCTCCTAGACCAACAGCAGCGTATCTGTAAAAAGGACCTGCCTTTGGAATAGGAGCAGAGCCGTGACGTGTATAAGTTGAACTGTGGCCGTGTGCAGACATGTTTGTTTGATGGATATGGAAAGTGCTTCCAAAGGAAATGGTTTTTTTAGCTTACTATTCGAAATACCTCAAAATCATGATGAAAATAAGCAAAAAAAATAGAGATATGAGGGGAAAATACATCCTTACACCGAATCCTTGGCACGTGACAGGCTTTTAAAATCTTACGTAAGTCTTGAGAGTATAGATTAACGGCAGTATAAGGGGTCAATAGTCTTGAGAAGAATTGTATGACAATATTGTCACGTGAAAAAAACACGTATAGACATTTGCCATGGATACAGACCTTCACATGTAATACATCTTGCCATTGAAAGTGTCGAATTTCTTTGCATGATAAGATAATCTTAAAATCCCGTCAATATGAATGTAAACTTTGAATATTATAAGATAAGGTATGTCTTAATATGCAAAAGCAATCAATTAACAGATTGTTATATGCGCATATTAATCCGCTCCAAAAGAGGCGCTTTTTTTTTGCAAGTCAGCGAACGCATTCCTCGTTGCGATGCTCACCATGAATACCGGGGCATCATTGGCTTCACCTCTGATCTCTTAATATATTACCTCGGATTACTCTTCTTCATTTGCACCTTTTGTCTTCGCTTTTTTCTGCACACAATGAGCAACCAACCGTCTGATATACATACCTTCCCCAATACGGGTTTACTTGGTTGCAGAACTCGGCATAGGGCAGGTACTTTACCTGCCGCATTATCCGCAACGAACTCCAACAATACAAATTCAACTTACAACAACAATTCCTTTTTAACTACTTCTCCTTCAACAAATGATATGAGGCTTAGGTCTTCTTCTGTGTTCTCTGCCAATTCATCTCTGACACCAGCTTGGGATGAAACTATTCCAACAATAAACATCGATTCTATAGATGGGTTAGAGCAGATTTCAAGTGAGAATATCTTTCATGGCAGTAATGTTGCTATTAATAGAAACATCACGAACAACAAACATCCTAATAAGTCTGGATTGCTAAATGATATACCGAATATAAGCTTTTCAGCAGTTGATGACATCGATAAAACAACACGGCTATCAATTTCGAATGGCTCAACTCATACAACTAATCCGAATTCAACACCGTTAACAGCCAACACGCACCATCAACCTATTAACCACATTGGTATTCCAAATGATATTGCCATTAACTTTAATCATTCGAGCGTGTTACCTCATTCGGGGCATGCTCCACTTCAAGCTAATAATAGTTTCCCCCAAAACTTACGTCCAAGATCTCAAACTTATGCAGCCCCAAATTATTTAATGAATCAAAATATAAACGGCAATAATGTCCCAGCCAATCTTTTTCAACAACAACAGCTTTTACAGCAGCAGTTACATTTCAACCAGCAAAAAATTAACAATCTACAATCATTTCAATTGCCCAGAGCGTCATCTTTTTCAGCAAATCCAAAACCACATTCAAATTCTTTTTCTCATTCCCAGCAAAATCAGTTCATACCTATATTGCAAGATAACATTCCTGAAAACTCAATATCCATCACTTCATCTCATACAAATGCTAGTCTGAATTATACCAATACGTTGTTATTTATTAATGTTCCAAATGACCCAACTATCACTAATTCAAAGACTTTTTACTCTCTTTTAAAGCAATATGGTCTACTAATAAGCGTACGTATAATATACTGTAATGGTAACGTGGAAACTACTGGCAATCATAACGGCAATAATACAGCTGCGAATGATCTAGTTGTAATTACCGAATTCAATGATGTTGAATCTGCTATCAGATGCAAGATGTTGTTAGATGGCACAGAACTTTACCCAGGAAAAAAATGTTGTATTTTATTTGCTAAAATTTTGGAACTTTCTTCTTCCATACAGCAACAATCATTTTTGAATCCAAATCCGGTTACGACTCCAAATGTAGCAATGAAACAGAATCCAATCGATTTATTAAATTATCAGATTGATTCTTTGAATAATCAATCGAATATATTATACCCAAGCGCCAGTAATGGCAATCCTAACTCAAACGCTACCATTCAGACTCCACGTCATCGTTCTAAATCAGCATCTCAATTGGAAGACTCTTTCCCATTCAAAATGACCTCACTAGCAGATAGAGTATCATTTTTCAATAAGATATACGAAGGGTTTTTAAAAAAATATCCGAATTTGTTGGATGCTGACGAGTTAGATAAAGGGGAAAAATTATTGTCAAACGCTTTGAATTTTCCAACAATCAAATCATCTAGCTTGGGGCCATTGCCTCCTACTGATAACAAGAAAAAGATCGACAATCCTTCGTTAAGAGAAATTAGAAAGCAGTTGGATAATAACTTGCTAACACCATTACAAGTCGAACAGTTGGCAATTTCACTGGATGAAATATTGCCCGAGTTGGCCTCTGATTATTTAGGTAACACCGTGGTTCAAAAATTTTTAGATATTGTGTCTCCTGTTGTTCGGGAAGATTTGATCAAAACGGTTGCACCTTATTTATCTCAAATGAGTGCTCATAAAAATGGTACATGGGCAGCACAAAAGCTAATTAACACCGTAGCCAATGAAAACACCAATTCTAAATACCCAGGATCATTGCGTGAAATGGAATTAGTTAGTGATTCACTTAAACCTTATACTGTTCATTTATTCAATGATACCTATGCAAATTATGTTATTCATGGAGTTTTGAAATTCAAATACCCTTTTTCAAATTTCATATTTGAAGCTCTGCTCTCATCTTTTCTGGAAATTTCCTTTAATAGATTTGGGTCAAGAGCTGTTAGATCTTGTCTGGAATCGATTGAATCAAATAAAGAAATAGGAAAGGAAAAGACAGCTTTACTTGTCAATGCTATTTTAACATGGTCATGGGAGCTAATGGCCGATGTTAATGGTTCTCTTTTGATCACATGGTTTTTTGAAACTTGTCAGTTGATTGAAAATAAGCACCTACTATTGGCACAAGTTTTGACAGATGATTTGAACATCCAAAAAGATGGAGAAGTCAGCCTAGATGACAAGTTTGTTAAACTGTGTACGTTAAAGTTAGGATCATTGGGTGTTTTGAAAATTTTGAACTATAGGAACGATTTAAGTGCCAGAGATTTAATTTTGAGGAAGATCTTTGGAAGTGATATCTTTAGCGATTCACTGGAGGTTGACGAGAAATTGGAATGCGATGACAACGAAGCTATCCTGAAAAGTATATTAACTGAAGGAGTTAAGCTGAAAGAAAAAGAAGAATCATCGCAATTTTTTTCCTCGTCATCACCTTCCTTGCTACCACTACCAAGCTCTTCTCATGGCTCCAATTTCATTCATAAGATCATATCAATTCCAACCTTAGATGTTATTTTGAAGAAGAAGATATTGTGCAAAATCAAGTTAGCGTTAAGTGAAGTTATCAGTGAGTATGGCACTATTCCGAATAATTCCATGAAGAGATTATGTGAGGAATGCGGTATTTGTGGATTTAGTGCTAATAGAGGAGTTAATTCTTTGTCCAGTTTAGGATGGGCAGGTAACAACAGATCACGTAGTAGCTCAACTAACACAAATGTAAGCATTGAGTACGATTTTTTGCTGCGACAACAGTTAGATGAGCTCAATGGCTCTAGCAGCATGAATCTAATTATGAGCAATATGAATACTTTAAGCTTAAATGGTGGTGGAATGAATCCTTCGATGGGCAACAAATGACGAGCCTTAATTAAACGGTTTAGAAACTGCGAAAGAGTCAAAGACTGCAATAAGAACGCTCGAAGCTTTTAGAAAAGTAGAACTAAATAATGACCTTGTAATGATATATGTATATAGAATAATATAACAGTTTTAATTGTATCAACACCAAGAAAAAAACTAGACTGAAAAAATCTGTTGATTAGGGTCATGATTTTCAACTCTAGTTACTATCATCATTTTTCGTTGGTCTAGTGCTCTCCCAGTCAATTTTGGATGACAAAAGAAGATAGTATACCGAAAGGTTAAAAAATTCCTTCAGGCAGCTGTTTTGGATAAAAAAGCTACAGAAAATAAATGACGAAAGTACAGTGTGTATTTTATGGAACTACATGGTTTTTTGTACATCTGTTTTTTTAGGTACCATTATAAAGAATTAGCAACCATTAGTTGAGTTGTTTTCAAAGCTTCAAACTTGACATTTGCATTAGGAGAATTCATCAAAGTCATAATCTTGGTTTTCACACCTAGATCATTCAACACCTTAATTATATCTGTATCCAATTTGATCAGCATGGAAATATCATAACATACAATTGCTTGATTTAGATATAATTGTTCTTCATTAATTGCACTTTTATCATTCAAAAGGCAGACTAATTGGTCTTTGACTAATTTCCAATTGTTTTGCTTGAATTTATCCAAGTTATCAACCCAGAATTCCGGGTTTTTATGGACAGGAGACCATAAAAGCTTTTTATTTGCAAGTTCATTTTCATATTCATCGAAGTTAGTCAATAGCTTGATAGAATCATTTAATAGTTCATGTAATAAGTTCAAATCCGCCTTTAATTCATCATCAGACCACTTTCTATTGAGTAAATTATTGATTATAACTAAACCATTATTCAATAAGCATTTTTTCAAAAACTTCGAGTTCAAGGCTGAAATGCTCTTGAAAGTTTCAAAAAAATTGATCAAAATGGAAACGGATAATCTGACAATCTTCTCTTTAACCGCGTCATTAGAAATCGTCAAAACAGTTTTGATAATATCGAAATCAGTATCGTTGATCAATTTTAAATTAACTTTTGAGTCAAAAGTTAAAATCCAAACACAATAGATTGATAAATATCTCATCTGCAATTCAATTCTTTCCATTGGCAGGATTCGCAACAGACTTTCAACATTGACGAATGGATCACAGAAAAATTTTCTATAACCTTTTACAGAAACTAGTTCTTTCAGTAACTGTAAACCAATGAATTGAACAGAGGTGTCATTTCCAGAAATGAACTCGCTATTAATTATTTTAAATAATGGCGATAGCACATCTGCAGAAAGTTTTTCATCAATAGGGGCAATTGTTAACAAAAACGTCAAAACATAACCAGTTACAATCAGAATTGATTCATCATTTGATTTGTTCAGCATGATATTCAAAAGTGGAGTAAATGGGTCAGAACAGTGTGAAATTATTTTAGTTCCAAATTCATCGATATGACTTAAACAATCAAGCATAATTGTTAGTAGGCACTTCAAAAGGTCTTCGGTGGCAGTGGTATCTGCTTCACCATTGCTCAATTGTTTTGAGAGTTGAACAATTGAGTCAATTAGAACGGCGGGATAATTTCCAATGGATTTCACAGCATTTGCTCTAGATGCAGGGTCACATTGATCATACGCATCATTGATCGACTTGATTACCATGATTGAATCATCTGGAATCAGCTTTAGCTTCTTGTAGCCGTCCCATGAAACGGGATTCGATCTGATCGCATTAGTCAAGGAAGCAGCCTTTTCTCCTTCAAGTTTAAATGGTGAATATAATAACGAGTCTTTAGTCATTGTCTTGAGGAAGTGAAGGTACTGGAAGTAGCAGAGGAGTATCGTACCTACTTAAATTTAAGATAAGGCAGCCATTTTTTCAAAAGCTGAGTATTCCTCGAAACGAAATTAAACAGACCAACGACAAAACATCTTGACGTAACATTATTTAGCTCTATTGTAAAATAAGCACGTGACATATTTTATGACTTAAAAACACGTCGCAACGGTTTACCGTGAAAATTTTTTTGCCTTTTTTTTCCCAACGCTGACATGAATTTTTCAAGGTAGAAGAGAGACCATCTGGCTGTTGATATATTGATATTTGTCCCGATTCAACTCTATTTTCCCATTAACAAACATGTCTCTCGTCAACATCTGCAGGGATAATCATGATCCCTTCTACCGTTATAAGATGCCGTTAATTCAGGCCAAAACCGAAGGTTCTGGTAATGGTATTAAGACCAACGTTCTCAACCTTACCGATGTTGCCACTGCCTTGGCCAGACCAGTCTCCTACGTGATTAAGTATTTTGGTTTTGAATTAGGTGCACAAACATCGATTGATGAAAAAAATGAAAGATATTTGATTAATGGTGTTCATCCAATGGATAAATTACAAGATTCCTTAGATGGTTTTATTGAAAAGTTTGTTCTGTGCCCTCAATGTAAGAACCCAGAAACTGTTTTGGAAATCACTCCAGGTGATAATTTACAAAGAGATTGTAAAGCTTGTGGTAAAATCACTAAAGTTAACCCAAGTTTGAAATTGGTTTCTTATATTTTGAAACATCCACCTAAGGTTGCTTCTAAGAAACAGAAAAAATCAAAAGCTGCAAATACTGCCTCTGAAAATGTTATTGGTGGTGGTAAATCCATTTCTGATATTGCTAACCAACAGAAAAAGGCTTCTGGTTCAGCAACAACCGATGCTTCAACTCCAAAGGAAAAAATTGTTGTTAAAGACGAAGATTGGTCTGTGGATATGAGTGAAGAAGCCATCAAAAGAAGAGCTGAAGAGTTGGAAAAATTAAATTTGAATGAATCAAAACTGAAATATGAAGAATTTGGTGATTGGATTATAAATGAAAATCCAAATGATGTTGAAATTTATAAGAAGATCGTCACTTTGGACATTTTGAGTGATAAACAAACCATTGAGGTTTTAGCTCAAACTTTATTAGATTCCGATGATGTTGCTGCTGAAATTGAAAAACATAAAGGTATTTTCAGTAAATTAGTTAATGACGATTCTTTAGAAAAAGCTCTATTGGGTGGTATTGAAAGAGTGATCGGTTTGAAGCACATAGATTCCGTCAATAAAATACCTAAAATTTTGATGGCCCTATATGACAACGATATTGCGTCTGAAAATGTTATAAGAGTTTGGGGTACTCACGTCTCTAAAAAGTATGTTCCTAAAGATATATCAAGAACCGTCAGAAAAGCAGCCAGACCTTTCATTAAATGGCTGGATGAAGCTGATGAAGATGATAGTGACGAAGATGAAGATGAAGATGACAGTGATGACGAATAATGTTGACAATTTGTAGCACATAAGTAAGATTTTTATTCATTTACATGAAACATATGATTTAGGTTTTTTCAAAAACTAAAAGGACAATAATAAATAAATTGGTAAAAATACTGCTCATTAACAGTGAATTTATTTGATCCAAATTTGCACTTTTCTTCATTTACAGTTTATCCTTTTCACGGCTCTTTTTTTTTTGCATATTAGATGGGATCTCAAATCTATCTAAGTAATGCCTCTGTACTAAATAAATTCGGACTCAATATTATAAGACATGAAACAATATTTTAAAACTACGTTATTCATACACATTTGTTATATAGCGCTTCAATGTTCGCATGCCTAACGTCGTATTGATACTGTAGATGGAGTAGACGCGTGATGTTCACCAAAAATGTAGCAACTTTCTTATACTAGTAACATTTTTACAATCACTGTTTTTATCTCTTAAACAACAGAAAAAAAGCCACATCAACGATAAATGGCCTCTCACCCGGGTATTGAATAAACCCTATCCTATTCACGAGTTTTTTTGCTTTTTAGAAAATGTGTACTCAACTAATTATCTTACAATTTTGCTAACAAAAACATTCAAAACTCAAAAACAATTTGAATTTCACAGCAGTCTTTCTCCTTACAGCGGAAAACAGCACATATGGATACCCTATTGGCTCCGATTCATATCAAAGTTATGTTTTTTTACAAGAACCCTAATAGCCGAACGCAACTTCAAGCGCTAAAGGAAGGAAATCCTCGGCAGAATGTTTTTTTTTCCGAATTATGACTCCGGAAGCCGTTTGGATTTTTTCCAGGAGGGATATTCCGAACTCCAGATAGAGTCACTTCAAAATTTCAGATGTATAAAACGGAGCTCTATTTTCACCCCATCAAAACCAATATAACCTTTTTACTCAAGATATTTTTTATCAGCTACTCACATTTTGCTAGCCGTGATTAGTCACAACTTATTGATTGATCATAAGCCAGATATACATTTAATAATGTCGAATTCATATTCAACAAACGTTTCTCCAAACACCACTAAAGGGGTCCATGATGATACTGACAGCTTAGACTCTATGCATGATTATCAATTTTCTGAGCTGAATCAAGTCCGTCATTTCGATCCAAACGAATTGCAGGAGGAACTGGAAAATGCCGCTTCGAGGGTTTTAAGTAGAACCTCGACAATAATATCCAATATAAAGGAGGACAATAGATTTGCCAAAACACAAGTTGTTCCGAACCCTTCTTTTGACATAAAGTTTCCTGAGAAAATTGGTACTTCAAAAGAGCCAGAACGAAATTTGAATAAGGAAGAAGATGAACAAAGTGAAGAACTCGAAGTCGATACCGAAGCAAAAGCGGATGCCGAAAATGCTACTAATGAACATGAAACCTATACAGGTGAATACAATAAATATGACATTGATAATAAACCACCCGATGGAGGATTCTGGGCGTGGACTTGTGCTATTTGCGTGATGTTGATGAATACGTTCAGTTGGGGTGCCAATGCTGCTTTTGGTGTATACTTGAACTACTATTCATCCAGTAACTATTTTCCAGGTGCTACCATGGAGCAATATGTAATGATCGGTGGGCTAAGTCTTGGCTTGTCATTTATGATATGCGCTTTTACAAATCCACTTTGCAGAAGATTCCACTATAAATACGTGATGATATTTGGGGTTGCCCTGATTTTTCTCTGCTATTGGTTGGCATCCATTTCTAAAAATGTAATTCAATTGATTATGTTTCAGGGGTTTTTAATGGCTTTTGGTTACGCATGCGTTGCAGGTTCTACATTTGTAATTTTGCCGACTTGGTTTTTGAAAAAGAGATCAATTGCTCAAGGTATTGCAACTGCTGGAGGTGGTTTGGGTGGTATCATCTTTTCCCGGCCAATAGATGAAATTATCAAACGATACCTTGATAATCCAAAATACGTCAATGATCAAAGGGAAGCTGTCAAACTCGGTATAGAATGGTCTTTAAGAATGCAAGCTTTAGTTTCTGGATTTTTTTTTACTGGTTTCAGTATTCTTACTTCGAACTTATAGACCGATCGGTGATAATAAAAGCAAAGATCATTCAGTGTTACGTGAAATCACAGCATTCCTTACAAGAAAGGATTTGTTTGTTCAATTACCGATGATCTCGTTGATTGTTTGGAATATGGTTTTTGGGTTGGCTTATGCTATTTTATTATTCTCTTTATCTTCTTATGCTACCTCGATCAATTTGACATATGCACAGGGTTCTAATGTTACAACTGTACAAAGTGTTGCACAAACAGTCTTTCGTCCCATTGCGGGTTTGCTGTCTGATAAAATTGGCCGGGCAAACGTTACTTTGATTTTCACTGTACTGATGGCTATTTTAGTATTTTTCTTTTGGATCTTTGTCACTACATATAGTGAGCTAATAGCTTTTGCCTTTTTGATTGGCTCCTTATTAGGTGTCAATTGGGTCAATTTTGGACCAATGACTGCCGATATTGTTGGAGGTGGTGGTATTGATCTCAATCACGCGATGTCAATTCAGATGTTTGTTGGTGGAATCCCCTACCTTTTTGCTGAGCTAGTGGGCTTGAAGTTAAAAAGATCAAACATGAAAAAGCAATTCTTATATTGTCAGATTTTAGTTGGTTTGGCTTGTATTATTAGTGCAGTCGCTTTGATTCCTTTCAGAGAATGGAAAGTGAGACGTATATTGTCGGCGAGACGTGTGCTCATAAAGAGAGAACTAGAAAAGACCGTATTTGATAATAAAGAAGTGGCAAAAATTGATGGAGATACACAAAGTACCAATCCAGAGGAAGTCCAGCGTTTGGATAAACTGCTTGATCACAGCGTGAAAGCATACTGCATAAGATCTCTTTATCCAATTGTAGTATAGGGGAATATACGGCTCTTTCTAAATATGCTGCTTGTAACAGTAATTTATAGAAAATGTTTATCTGCACTCAAGAAGAAGCTGAAAATATACATGCATTACAAACTTTCCCGTTAATCACCTAGTAGTGTAGAGAGGGAAACCGGTTGAAAGATAGATCTCGCTGATTTCGCTGGAAAGTCATCATATCGAGTTCCACCCACTACAATAGAATGTAAATGCAAATAAACAAAGCCTTACCTAAATTTTAGTATACCCAAACGTTACATGTAAATTGCATCCTTCATGTGAAAAGACTTCCGAAGCTTTCGATCCGAAACTTCTAAGGTATGTCTTTTAGTATAAACTAATTTATAAACCGATAAGCATTGTCTCCTCTCTCACACCTACAGCTCATTTCAATCAATATCCTGGTTTTGAAATCTAAACAGTTCAACCGCTTCTGCTGGTATATTTGCAAGTTGACGTCCTTCTGGCTCACTATCATCCGCATCACGCATGATTACATCAACATTGTCTGCCCTGGGGCGGTTATCACGCCCGTTTCTCCTATTACGTCCAGATTCCGGTAACCCCATATTCACGGCACGATAAACTTCGGAGTTGGTCACATCAGCCGCTGGAAGTGGCAGTCCCATATTTTGAACGTCTGCCATGTGGTTGATCCCAGCTGATTGATCAAATCTATCAGAAACACGTAAAAAGCTGTTTTGTTCTAGCTGTCTTTGACGCTGAAGTCTATTTAACATTATTTGATGATCCATCTGTGCCTGACGATATCTCTCTCTTCTTCTAATTATCCCAGGCCTGTCGTGCATTAGCTGTAGAAATCTATGAACTCTTGTGGCTTGAGTTTGCTGCACTCCGTTGAAAATACATCGAGCAAATAATGTTACCGTATCAGCATCGACATCAATGCGTTCATAGTCTCGCAAAAACTCTATGGAATTGTTAACAAACTGATCAAAACGATCTCTTATGTTGGGCGTAAAAACAGCTGTATCTATTGGCTGAGTTGTGCCAATGACACCATTGATGATTTGCATGATTTCGGTTGCTTCGACATCTTCGTATTCTGTAGTTTGGATAATATGACTTAAATGGCTTCTCAATAGATTGACACCTTCACCACTAAAGACACAGAAAATTGATTGTTGATGTGGACTAAAATCTGAAGGAGGGTCCCTACAAAATCTGGTTATGTCCGGTCTTAAAAATTGGGTTATACCAGTCAAAGAAATATGTGTAAGTTTCGGACATGATTTCAATAACTTGTAAACGGGATAAATTGTCAAATTCGAGCAGTAACTTAAATGAACTCTTTCTAGAGTATCATCTCCAAGTCTTGCATTTTCAGCTAAGGCCAAAATACCTTCATCAGTGATTTGAGAACATTTGACTAGTCCTATTCTTCTCAATTTCGCTAGCTTTGAAATTTCAACAACAGTGGCATTGGTTAATTGATTACAGCACGCTAAATCAATATATTGCAATCTATAGCAATTTTTGATCAATTCTTTCGCACCAACATCAGTGATGTTGCCACAATGACCCAAGTGAATGTAATGCAGATTTTTACCAAGAGTGGCAATTGCCCTCAAAGATGCATCGGTTATCGCAGAACATTTGGATAAAACCACATTCCGCAACCTTGGAGATAGTTTAATAAACTTTATGACCGCTTTATCTGTAATATTTGGACACTGTGTAAAATCCAAAATTCTCAACTTTTCAAGTGATGCAATCAAGTTATATGGGTATTCGAATAACTCGTAGGTGATATTCGCATTTTTTGAAATTTTGAATTCCTTCAAAAATTCCAATTGAGAGAAGATAGCATTCAAAGCTGCATTTGTAATTTTTTCACATCCATGAAGATCCAACTCCACTAGATTTGGACAATTCTTGATCATTGCAAAAATAATATCATCATTTATATTGTTGCAATCACTCAACTTAACTCTCTTAAGTAATGGACAATTTTCGATTAAAGACAAAACTGCTTCCTGGGATATGTTGGAAGATCCAGGTGCATAAAGACCTTGTAACCTCTTACAATGTGTCGCCAACTGATAATATATTTGATCTTGGATGTCCCTGACACCAGTTAAATCAATAGATTGCAAACGTGTACATCCTTCTAAAAGCCGTGAAGTACTTTGGTGCGTAAGATGAGAGCAATTGACCAGAGTAATTCTTTCCAAGTTTGTACACGGCGCAAACAAGTCAAGAAATGCATCGTCTACAATGCTTGTAATCAAGGATAAGTTTAATCTTTTTATGAAATTTCGATAATTCCACTGGGTTTCATGCACTGGTTTGGTGAGAGTAGTCTTCAATTTTGCGGCAATTCCTTTGTTGTTGATTCCAGGCCTAAACCAAATGGTACTTATAACCAAATTTGCCCAGTACTTGCATGTAAGAGCTACCGATATTAAATCACGTTTGCTGTGTATATTAGAAAAAATAAGACATAGTACTTCAGACGGTAAGATGGATATTGATCCTGATGGAGCTAATCTTTTCATTAAATTGTGACTTTTCATTGCTCTGTGCCTGAGAATTTGAGACCTTGCATGTTCTTCATTATCAGTATCCGGATCAAAATCATTATCAAGACAATACTCGTTCGATTTTGAGTATCTAGAGTTGTATGTATTGTAGTCACTTGTGTCGATCCTACTTGCAAAATTATTATTTTCAACAATCAAGTTGCTAGTACTGACACTGTCAGAATCCGGATCACTCGTGGCCTCAGATCTGAAGACATCAGTAGGGATATCCATATCAGGATTGTGTTGCACAGAAAAACTCGGCATTATTAGCAATTCAACTTTTTATCAGTATCGGAAAAAGATATTTGTTTTGTCGATATAATCAATGGGCAATATTAAAGTTTCACTTCGTTTATTGACTTGAGTTTTGAGTAACAGGAAGCAGAAACAGTCGTGGATTATTAGATAAAACAAATAAAAGTAATTTAGTGAATGTAGTTCAATTGAATAGGCAAAATAACCAACGCAATTGATAACAAAAGTCAAATCTAATCCAAGTCAACGAACGATACGTAAAACTCAACTGAAAGTGCAAGCCAAAAATCAAAACGCCCTCCATCTTATTGTCGCAGGTTCACGACAAAAAAGTTTTTATCTAGAAAAATAGGTTTGCCCTCACTCAGCCTGCGATCAAGAATCGGAGAAAACAATTACATGTATTGTATGCGAAATTAGTCGTTAAGCTCGGACACCAAACCGTCAATCTAACGCCCATGAGCTGACATACGCTCACATTATATATTGGTTGAAATTAATGCTTACAAGCGGAGCGATGTAATGATCGAATATTATATAACTTCACGCAATCAGTAGAAATGTAGCTGTTTAGCTAATAGGGACTAACAAACAGCTTTTGCTTATGCCATGGCGATTTCAAAGCAACTTTAAGTTCCGTGGATAATTTCAGTGTTGAAAATTTATTGGCTACATTTTTTATGATACATGATATACAAATGAATTCGGTTCATGCCGTAGTGGAAGTTGCGCCACTAATAATAATGAAAATAATACGAAAAAAGATCGCCTTTTCGGTTGTTTACTGTATATTAATAATTAGTGCTGATAAAAATGGATTCTATTAGACATGTACAAATGGATTCTATTAGATATGTACATATACGTGATTATATAGATTAACAAAATTCTATTCTTCTGGCAAATTCTTTAAAAAATCAATTGCCCTAATCTCATGTTGACGAAGTTGTTCTTGCATCAGCTCAGCTTTTTCTAAAACAAGCTCCACAGCTTGTTGCTCCTGACACCTGATCCACTCCCGAACAGTCATCTTCAGTTGGTCTCCTGGTACTTCCGCTATGAATTCCGTTAACATCCCATCTAGATCCTGGCTCAACAACTCGTAAGGCGAGTCAAGAACTTCTTTGATATATCCGCTCGCCTCCTTGAGGTCTGCATATATCGAATGGTATTCCTGTCCGTCTATGCGAGACCATTTTTTACTATCAACCTGATCTATATACGTCGCTTTCGTTTCAGGTATACTTGATTTAGCGACAGGAGAATCTTTTTTCAGAAGAGGTTTTGCCTCTTTGCTTTCGTTTTTGCTCTTACTGATTTGATTTGGTTCGCTCAATCTATGAAATTGAGAAGCGAACAGATCGTTCACTACTTTATTTTTACCATTAATGTTATTTTCAGCTCCTTGACTGATGTTAAAATGATCCTTTGTTTTTTTATCATAAGGAGTACTTTGGTTTTTGAATATCAAATCACTCTCGCTAATGAAATTTCCAGACAACTTTTCCAGATCTTTATCTTCATAAACAGTTTTGCTTTCTTTAATTTTGAGTTTATTAGGATCGTTGTTCTTAGACTCGCGTCTATGGTTTGAATTTAAATTTTGTTCATTTTCGTTACGTATCATAGAATAATCTTTCTCTAAATCACGGTGAAATTGGAATTGAGACTCTGCCACGCCATGAAACTCTTTTTCATCTGATTTATTCATTAACTCATTTAAGGTTTCATATGAAGGGCTTCTAAATTCCTTGGTCTCGGACCCTGCAGGAGTACTGATCTTTTTTCTCATCAATGAAGGGGATATTTCTGATTCATTTTCCCTGTATGGCTCAGAAATCAAGTCTTTAACTTCCGTATCACCTTCATGATGAGTTGACTCAGCTATGAAACCTCTCTTCATTATCTCTTTATTAGATCTATCCACTTCCGTTGGAATTTCAGATTCGTCCGCTGTTATCGATCCTGCGTTAAGTAATTCCAAGTTGGTTTCTGCAATTGAGGATTTGGGAAGCATAATTTCTTCAATCATGTTATCCTGACCAACTGGGGTAATAAGCAAAGGATCTTCCCGTTTGAGTGAGCTATCATATTTTTTAGCAAGTTCGGCTGGCTCCTTTTTTATAAAGATACAATCATCTTCACGTTCAACTTTAAACCGTCTTCTTTTATGTCGAGAGTGGTTAGTTTTGTTAGAACCCATCGTCAGCAGTAACGGGTCTCCGTGATGGTTCGAGATTGATTCATCATCAATATTTCTTTTTTTGCTAGTATCCTCAGACTCGGCTCCCATTCCCTCCTTGCCTATGATCACATCTTTTTGATCATCTAATCTCACTTCCTTGACTTCCTTCTTTCCTTTGGTTTTCTTCTCTTTCTTCACTTCAACAATATCTTTTTTCTCCTTTTTCTGTTTCTTCCCTTTCTTTTCTTTCTTCTCCTTACCTTTTTTCTGGTTCTTCTCTTTCTTCTCTTTTTTCTCTTTCTTCTCTTTTTTCCCTTTCTGCTCATTCTTCACCTTCTTTTCTTTTTTCTGTTTCTTCTCTTTCTTGACCTCCAATGAATCGTGTTCTTCCTTCTTCACTTTTATCAAATCTTTTTCATCTTTATATACAAAAGAGGTTTGTTCTTTTGTCGGTAAAGAAGTATTCTCTAAATTGCTTTTCAGTGAGAAGTTGCTATTTTCATGCTCATTTTCATATGTGCCATTGACAGTTTTTTGGTTTTCCGTTTTCTCAGCAATCTTAGAATTCTGTAATGCTAGTAACTGCTGTTTGAGAAATCTAAGTTCAGCTTCTAAATTCTCAACTCTATTTTTATCCATTATCTCTGTATATGACGGCTGCGTTGCACTCATGTAGTCTGTTGAACCGGATACTCTTTCAGGCTCTTTATTCCCTGTTGGTGTACCTTTGGTTTTATTTGTAACAGTTGTTGCAACTGTATCACACAAGCTAGTAGCATTCGAGCTAACCCCATCCTTTTGACTAGACCCTCCCTTAGCAGAAGCTGTTTTAGGGTATTCTAAATTTTCTTTATCCGTTTCCTGACCTATCATGAGTCGAGCTTGATTTCGTACATTTGGGGTGTGTTCACTTGAATCTTCTGCGTTACTGAGCTCTTGAATGGAATTTTTGTTGTTTTCAAAGGCTACATCATCGGCAATATCCAAACCCATTTGATCACCAAAAGCTTCATCAACATTTTCGTCTGGGTGTTCTGGCTCGAACTCATCACTGATATTCTTCATTCCATTTCCGGAATCAATTTGCTGCATAGAAACATTAGTGTGTGATTCTTCTGCTATCTCTTCCATCAGCTTTTGTCTTTCGTTCTTTTCCTTCTCTCTTTTCTTTCTATTATTTGCAAAGAAGGATGCCCCTAACATTTCTGAGTTATTATTGTCGGCGTCAAACTCTGTAAAAAATTGGCTTAGGTCTGAAGATTTTATACTTGGAATTACAACCATTTGAGAATTGTTGTCAGATTGTATTCCTTGCGTATGAGGATTTGATAGGTATTCTTCAACCTCATCTTGATCTAAAATTTCAACAGGAAGAGCTGTGTATGAGGTTTTAGTTGATGACTCACTTTTTGCATCATCATCAGCATCAGCATTATCAGCATCATCATTGATATCAAAATTCGGAGTTTCTTCAAATGGCATTTGAGTACCTAATTCTTCTGACGGTTTTTTACAATTGAAAACCCAACATTCTGGATTCTGATCTTTATGAACTTCAACAGGCTCATCACCTTCTTCCCAATGCATCAAATTCAAGTCACAATACATACAAACAACCCTGTCATCTCCAGAATTTTCTAGGTCTGGGTCATCAGTAGATGGATCAAAATATAAGCCTGAGTGTGCCATGGCCTCTATTTTATTTATCGGATGTTTCCAATTTCGAAAAGTATCTTTTCGTATCTGAATAGCTTTTTCACTGTTAGCATCTACTCCAAAAATGTCATCTTTTTTCCAATTTTGATCACCATTAAGAATCGAATTCTTAAATTTCCAAATAAGAGAGAAAGAGCACGAAGGACTATCCTTTAAATGATAGCCGCATATGTCAATATAGTCAGGTATTGGATCATGAACAGATTTCAGACAGCATGAGCACGTTATGCAATTAGGATATTTTATTGAAGTTGGAGTGTAGTAAAATCCAAGCTGAGATAACCATTCAGGCGGTTGGATTTTGAGTTTGGTAAAGTGTGAAGTTTTTTCGCAAACTTTTTGGTTCTGGCGACTCACACCAAATTCACCATTTTCTTTGAGGCGTAGCTCTTTTGGAATCAGCCATTCAGAAACCGAGCTGCAATAGCTGACAGGTTCATCGCCGATAATGAAAGCTTGTTTGAAAGTGGCTAATCTAGAAGAGAAAGAGCTGGGTATATTATTCATCGTTTTTTTGTTGCTCGCTGAAACTATTTGTTTTCCTTCTTCTTTATTTCGACTATTCATATTTAGAAGGATGCCAATTGTCCAACGATGGTAAACTACAACTTTGCCACGGTGGATCCCCAGAAGGTATAAATATTGAAACATGAAAAATATAAAAATACAAACAAGGTTTTATTATTACGCGATAAATGCAAAAAAACCGTGAATGTTACCAGAGTTGGATCAAAGTAACCAGATTTGTGCAGAACAGAGTTATATTCCTAATTAAGTATAACTGGCGTTTAATTGGGTTAAGGATTTACAGTATAATGACAGTCTGACAACATATAATACCACTTATATATTTATAGCATGAAAACTTTTGTTTGGGTATAGATTGCGACAGTATGCAAATTTTCTTGTTTCGCAAAAAAGGGCACTGAGAAAAAGCAAAACATAGCAAAAACTAGAACACAAGAAAAGATCAAATGGTTTTTGCTTTTTTTCTTTTGTTTGCCTTTACTCTTACTTTGTTGTTTTTGGTTTCTGTTGCCCTTTTTTTGTTTTTGTATATATCCTTACTCTTCATTTTCTTATTTCCAAAGAACTACATCTGTGATAGACTCATCCAGTCCAGCCACTAAGACGCACTGCTTTCTTTGCAGCAGCTGCAGCTCGCTGCTTTCCCTTTAAAACAGGAAGCCTGCTGAGAAAGCTGATATTGCCTCAAAGGCAAATGGTGTGCCACCGCCACCGCTTTGAAGCTTAGTACTTCTGAATTCTTGATTGTTGCTGGTACTCTTGAAATGCTGAAGCTGATTCATGCGTCGATGCTTTCATATTTAAGATTTCAATATTCACGAGTATTACTGATGCTGTTAAAAAACCAATTATTTTTAAGAGTCAGACATGCTTTGGTGCCACAAAAATAACTGAAAAATCTGCTTTACCAGTTGTTTCACTCCCAGAAGAGTTTGCTAACTTTTTTGTTCATCTTGAAAACAATGCTATGTCTGTTGATTCCAAATCATTTCCAACTGCCGTTAAAGAGTTTACAATACAAGTTGTTCTACATTTAAATATTCAAAAAAAAATGCTATTGAAATTGTCAAAAGGAAAACACAAACCATTTGTGACCATCAAGGAAGAATCGTAAAAATATTTCAACAATAATAGAAAGTGCAGAACTAATTGCAAAAATGATGAGAATGGCAACCATTATTCAAACATAGAAAAATCGTCCGCCACTGAAACATTTGCTCCAAAGTTCCAGAGATCGAAAATACTAACCATGTCCAGCCTTTTATCAATAGGAAGACATTTCCAATATGAGGTTTTCCTCAATTTATCCTGTCTTGTTTGTTCACTATGTAGGATATCCTTCCCTGAAAGTAAGAAATCAATGTTGGATAACAATTACTCAAGAGATATCAAGTTATTCGGGGATATGTACGCCCATATTGAAAAAATTCCAAATCCACATGAGCTGATATTGTTACACCTAGCTAAAGCCAAACGGTACTGATTATTATGTGAATTGAATTTTTTGATGATAAATTCAACTTGATATTTTAATGACTGATAAAAATGATAGATAAAAAATGAGTAACACGGAAATGTTCAATGAAAACAGATTATGCACATTTAAAAAATTAGTTGATTGTGATCCCTAAGTCCATTGAATTTGTTGTTCATCCGGAACACAGTGTTAGTTCTGTTAATACCGAGCCATGATTGATTGCCAATAATATGTCAAGTCTGTTAATCATTCTGAAAAGCTAATTTTGTTCCAGAGAAAGCCGTTGCTCTCCAAGTTACAGTTGTTGTGATGTGGTGTCGTGCCTGTTGCTCCAAGAGTGCGATCTCCAGATCCTTCGCTGTTTCCTAAAGTCCGACAGCTTTTTGTGGGGGAGCGACAGAATTAGCAGCCTTCTCAGAGTGAACAGATTCGGCAGACTTATCAGTAATCAGTAATCAGTAATGTGCAATTGGTAGAGCACTTCCTTCAGAAGCCTTTGAGGCAATCAAACACAAATCGGTATTGACAATTCAACATTGCTTTCGGCGGAAGAAGAAATCCCAGTAAAAGCCTTACTCAGGGACCACCTGTAGTCATCAACTAGGCCTTTCAGTCTGTCTAATTAGCATTTCCAATAAAAGTCATTTTTTATCCAACCCCATTTCTATCAAAATCATTAGGATATTTTACTAAAGATTGCCATTAAAAATTCAAAGAGCAAAAACGAGCAGTACTTGCGGCTTTTTAAAGGTTGTAAATTACACCAATATGAATTTAGACGGCGTTATTATTTTGCAGGTATGAAAATATGTCTCCAAGTCTTATCAACACTTTTTGAAACATTAAGATCGAAAATTGAGTTTTGAAATCAGGGCAAGAATAAATTTTATAAGAATCTAACAAGATGAGTAAATCTGAGAATACCAATTGGCGGAAAAAGAATCTTATTGAGTTGGCAGGATATGAACGGGACTTTTCGTATTTGGATTAGTAAAGCGAGTGCCCTTCAGGAAAAGGTGGCGGTTTTGTTGTTTGAAGATGAGTTCCTTCCTTCAAGTTTTGCAAGAAGTTCAGGTCTCTTTCTATTATGACCGAAATATTTGATAAGATTCTTCGCCATATCCACAAATGGCGAGTGTTTCTTCAGCAATTTTGATAAAGCTTCTGCAGATTTTTTTTGAAGATAGAAAGACTTGTTATTTAAACACTGCAGTGGGCTTTGAGGCAGTGGAACACAACGCGGGATCAGCAGTAAATAGTTTGGAAAAATCATCAATGATGAATCCAGTTGCAGATAAAGAATTTGGGAAGAAAGTTTGGTTTTCAAAAATTATGGCTGGTAAAAGGAAACATAAGTCCAAAAACATTTGATTTTTCACAAGATCCTGTTGCTGAGATTTTTGGGCATATTTGTTTTAAGGTGATGGCTATACCTTTTGATACATTGATGAAAATAATTTGGCTGAATGATTCAAAAAGTAGATGTTTGGTTATGTTAATTGCAGACACATAATTTAAAGGAAGAGTTGGTTTTATCAACAATTGAGGTTTTTTGGGGTATGTTTTTATGTGGATACAAGTGAATCTCAGAAGCACAAATCAAAAAGGAGATAATTTCTGAGTGGGATATCTTAGGACCGACGTTTCTTTTTTGAATGAGGAACAGCATGGATGGTATGAATTCAAGAAGGTTTCACGCAGAGCCAGGTCACCAATGGGAAGACAGTAGGAAAAACAAAGTGTCTATAAGAAAAGGGTTTTGATATGACAAGAAGTTTGAAGAGTACTTACCGAAGGTTCATAAATTTGGTTTTGTTTATACACTTGTGTTTGTTAGTTGCAGAAGCATTTTCATTTTGAAATACTTGGAGATGGGGTGTAATATGGTTTTTTGTTTTTACTACAATGGCCTTATTAATACACACATTAGTACAATACTTGACTCTAGCAATTCTTGTTGAAAATATAAATGAATCAAAAACACAATAGCTGATTGCTGTGATGGTACTGGTAGTGGTAGTGGCGGTGGTGGTGATGGTACAAATCTACTCAAACATGATTTGAATTTTTTGAAAAGTGGATCATAAGAAGAAGTTAATGCTATGCATCATTGGATTTGTTTTTCTTTTGAAAGAATGAAAAAATTAAAAAAAGCATTTTTTACCAATTACACACAGCATATTCTTAGATGAGAGCTTTGCTATTATATTATTTGTTTCCAATTTGTGAAACGCCTTATAAAAAAAAAACACACAACAAAAAGAATGAAAAAAATAGAGATAAAAATATCTCAAGCTCAATTGTTCTTTGCTAAATACAATTATTCCAATTTTAGCTCAGAAATCGAAGTTGACGACGATGATGGTGATGGTGATGCCGATGATATTGATGAAGCGATTTATGATGAAGACGAAATAAGCGAAGATAAGCCAGATGAACCGATAAGATCAAATGAAATTTTTAACTTACAAGGTCCTTCCTCATCAAAAGATTATGAAATTACAGAATAAATGGAAACTGTGTGAATAGATACTATTACTGGAGTGGTTGATAAAACAATTGTGATGAAGGTTTTTGGAAGCACTGAAGTTGCAGTTTCTAAAGAAGAATCTGTTTTGAAGGTCTTGTTTTACTTTACGAAGTTTGTGGAAGAGTATAATTGCTTGTGCATACTATTAATTTTACACACAGGAAGAAACTGATCAGTTTTTTTCCAAGAAGGGAAGCAATGGTTAATTTGTTCAAGTGCAGAATTTTTTAAATCCGGCTGAATTTGAGGAAATCTAAGGAACAGATGAAAGTGAGTGTGACGATGAAGAATTCCCAGAAGAAGAAAAGGAATGCTTAGATGATGAGAAAGAAGCAGTAACACTTTATGTGTTGCTATCCATTTACGACATTTATTATTAACAAAAAAAAATAAAAAGAAATCCAGTTCAAAGTTGTGATGGTTTACACTTTCATATTTTAAATGGAGATGCTGCTATTATGAAATCATCCTGCTGTTCATTTTCAATTTAGTTATTAGTTATTATTATTATTATTATTATTAAAAATCAAAAAAAATCAAAAAAATAAAAGATAAAAAAAAAGACCAACTCAAAGTTGTGATGGTTTACACTTTCATATTTTAAGTGGAGATGCTGCTACCATAAATTCCTTCTGCCGTTCATTTTTAATTAGTTATTAGTTATGATTATTAAACATCAAAAAAAATAAAAAAAATAGAAAATAAAAAAAATTAAAAAAAAGGACCAACTCAAAGTTGTGATGGTTTACACTTTCATATTTTAAATGGGATGTCGCCATTATTGAATCTTCCTATTGTTCATTTCAATCCAGTTATTGAAAAAATAAAAAACCAGTTCAAAGTTGTGAATAATCACACTTTTCATATTTTAGATGGAGATAATGTCACTATTGCATTCTCCTGCTGTGCATTTCAATTCAATTATTGAAAAATTAAAAACCCAGTTCAAAGTTGTGATAAATCACACTTTTCATATTTTAGATGGAGATAATGCTACTATTAAATTCTCCCTGTTTATTTGTGACACCAATATCACAAACAGAAACATAAACCCCCAGTTCAAGGTTGTGAATAATCACACTTTTCATATTTTAAATGGAGATGATGCTACTATTGAATCCCTCCTACTGTTCATTTTCAATTTAGTTATTAGTTATTATTATTATTATTAAAAATCAAAAAAAAAATAATCCAGTTCAAAGTTGTGATGGTTTACACTTTCATATTTTAAATGGAGATGCTGCTATTATGAAATCATCCTGCTGTTCATTTTCAATTTAGTTATTAGTTATTATTATTATTATTATTATTATTATTATTATTATTATTATTATTATTATTATTATTATTATTATTATTATTATTATTAAAAATCAAAAAAAAATAAAAAAAATAAAAAAAAATAAAAAAATAAAAAAATTAAAAAATCAAAAAATTAAAAAAAAAGACCAACTCAAAGTTGTGGTTGTTTACGTTTTTCATATTTTAAATGGAGATGCTGCTACTATGAAATAATCCTGCTGTTCATTTTCAATTTAGTTATTAGTTATTATTATTATTATTAAAAATCAAAAAAAAAAATAAAAAAAAATCAAAAATAAAAAAAATAATCCAGTTCAAAGTTGAGATAGTTTACACTTTCATATTTTAGATGGGATGATACTATTATGAAATCCTCCTACTTTTCATTTCAATTCAATTATTGAAAAAATAAAACCCCGTTCGAAGCTGTGATAAGTCACACTTTCCATATTTTAGGTGGAGATGCTACTATGATATTCTCCTGCTGTTCATTTTCAATTCAGATATTAAAAAGAATCATGAAAAACAAAAATAAAAGCCAGTTCAAAGTTGTTAATTAAATTTTTCATCTTTCAGCTAGCAACGTTGCTAGACACAAAATTCCCCAATTGTTCATTTTTACACTCATTATTACAAAAAATAAAATAAAAAAATAAAACAAAATAAATACACAGTTTAAAGCTGTTGTTAATTACACTTTACGTATTTTAGATGGGGATGTCTGATGTGACACATAAATTGCTGTCCTTTTTTGGAACCTAATATCTAAAAAAAGAAAAAATGACCAATACAAAGTTGTTGATGATAACACTTTGTAATTAGATGGGAATGTTGCTACACTCAAATTTTTGTGGAGGTGAAAAATGAAACGCTGATACCAATGGCTGAAATCATGTTATCCTTTGAAACAACTTGCTCTAAATAAAGAATAGGGAAAAAGAGTAAGCACATAGTCAAAGCAAAAACAAAACTGATGCTTGTCTTACGTTGATTTGGCCGGACACGTTTATCCCGTGCATATGGTGTCAGCTTCTGTGATCAAAGACCGCCCTGCGGCACCCTTTACATGATTGCACGCTTATCAGACTGGTTCCACTACACAATTCTCATATTAGTGGAATATCTATTCTGTAGTTGATACCAGAATAGTGTCAAGATGCGTTATAGTTTCTATAATATACTTCGTGAGTATAAATTCTAATAAGTTTAAAGATTATTGTTAAATATAAAGAAATAATGTAAGATATATGTAATATGAGATATTTTGGTAGTTAACAATCAGTTATTGATTAAGGAACACCAGATGTTCGCTCAATCTGATGATGTAGGAATTCTGGAATCATAAGATTGAATTTGTGGGAACTTTTTTCCACGATTCTCGCTAATCCAGAATATGGATTGTCAATCATCATCATGAAAATGTGATTTATAATATAAAAAAAAAAGGTAACACCTTTAATCTAGTCCTGACTAATAATAACTTGTGTCTCTGTGGTCATCTATAAAATCAGCATGAATATCCCTCCAAAACCCGAATTTCACTATTCATCGACGGCACCTCAATCCACTTCCTCAAATACTGTACCAAACATCCCAAACATTCCTAGTATTCCAAGCATACCTAATATACCCAACATTCCTTCCTTCTCTAATGGTTCTAACGCATTACCAAACTTACCCAATATTCCTAGAGTGAATAACACGAGTATAAAAGATCCCAACAAGTCTCCAATAAAGGGAGTTGTGCCATTACCTGCAAATCTCTCAGAAAATTCAGCAATCACACAATCAGTAACGAGTAACAATTCGATGAACACACCGACAAATTTGAATATGCAAATGGGCATGAACATGCCAATGAACCTTGCAGGAATGCCGCTAAATATGAATATGATGAATATGTCAGGCATGCCAATCAATATGAATATGCCTATGAACATACCAGTAATGCCAATGGGTATTCCTGTGGGTATGCCAGGAATGCCGATCATTTCCAATAATCAGGATAACTCAACTTCTAATAATAACTCCCAGACTTCTCCTGATTCAAATTATGATCCGGCTTTAGTGATGAAACAAAATCAGTTAATCCAACAAGTAAATTCAAAAGCAAAGAACCGTAACCATTTTATTTTCGAACCGTTTTTGCAAAAAGAATATGATTTAGGTTTAGATCCTGATAGACCAATTTGCGAATACTGGAAGGCTTCCAACGGCACTAAATGTCCTTTGGGACCCGGTGAGTGTCCATTGAAACATCCGTCTAAGATTTTCAAAAATAAGATTGTCTGTAAATACTGGTTACGTGGATTGTGTAAAATGGGTGATAATTGTGATTTTTTGCATGAATACAACCTATCAAAGATGCCAGAATGTTCACATTATGCGACTACTGGAACATGTCAGCAAAGTGGAGAATGTATTTATTTGCACGCTGATCCACAGAGTAAAGTACCTGAATGTGACAATTATACAAATATGGGATTCTGTCCAGATGGTCCTAATTGTACAAAGAGGCATGTTCGTAAAGTACTATGTCAAAGATTTTTAACAGGTTTTTGTCCATTAGGACCAGATTGTGAATCTACCCATCCAATGTTTAAAATTGGGTTATTGCAGGGCAGATTTAGGTTTGTTACTGATGAAGAATTGATTAAGAAAAGATTAAAAGATAAAGAAGATTTTGAAGCTAAGTTAAGATTGGAAAAGCAATTTGGTACCCGTCCGAAGGTTTAATTAAATTTGCGCTCATTTCCAACTTTTTCTCAATTTCAGTATCCAACTTTATTGTTAATAGATATATAGTAATTATAGTTATATAATAGTTTGTAATTTTCTTTCCTAAGCTTCTAACACTTAAAAATCATAATTATCATCATCTTGCTTCTGGAACCCCAATCCAAATAACAAAAAACTCAAATATACTAACCCACCTCCAGATAAACTTAGTAATGCACTACCCGTAACTATTAACTTACAATGCCAAAGCACCAAAGGCAAAAACGTGCCACTAGATACTAGCATACCAGTAAAAAATTTCATTGCACTATCGATAGTCGAAATTGGATCCGTTGAATCATACCCCCCACTATAATTATAGTCATATCCATAACTTGAAGAATCTATTAAACATCCAGTTAATGCATTGGGTATTGGAGCCATTAAAAACACAAAAATGACCCAGAGTGGGTAGTAAGTATCATATAAGGCGCATGAAAGGACAATATTCAAAAATCCCAGGGCTAAAAGTAAGGAAAGACTAAATAGCTTAGTCAATGGGGAAAGTTGAAACATGTTTGAATAGTAAGTTGTCTAATTGTGATTGACAATTGCCGTATCGCAAAACAAACAGTTTGCATTATCTACCTCTTCAGCCACCCAACAGGCGCTATACTTAAAAAGTAGATGGATGAACTATATAGTGCAGTGATTTACTGGTTATTACGTAATCTTAAAAGGATTGATTAAGATATTTGAAGCACATTAAGCCTGTCAGAATTCAACTAGTTTCCTTCCTTAAAAGTCTCTCAGATTGGTACGTTTATTAGCAGAGAATCTGATATAAGATTTGAAAAGGTTGCAAAAAAAGAAAAGCTACAATAGATTTAGTAGAACGCCAAAAAACGACTACTCTCTACTATAACACCCGTTATTGCGCAACTTGGCTTATTGTACATCTATACTATTTTCCCATTACTTTTCAAAAGTTATTTGTGACTTCCGTCAGTGTCTGGCCAAGTGAAGTTTAACTTTGCATCCAAACCCATCACTCCGGAGAAATTAGAATGGAGCTTTTTATAGGATTGAATGATTCCGCTCATCGAAAAAGGCTAAAACTGATTTGAAATCTCCGTGGGGTCCTCCTCGCTAAGCTGACCCCACAATACAGATACGTTACTTCATTTTTTTTACGTTAATACGTGAATTAAAGTCTAGAATTCATGTTACGAGGCCAATTTCAGTTGTTTTATTTTTAAAAATAACTATAGTTGCACAATTTGGAATATTTTGAAGATCCCATTGATAAAGTAAAGTCTACGTGATGGAACCTGTTTGGAGCCGATTTTTTGGTACCCGTGTGGAGTCCTCCGCTACCGAAGTTGGAGGCCCAATACAACTACCGACGGAACCTAATTCAAGTGGTGGCGGAAGTAGTTGGTTTGCTAATGCCAAAAATATGTTCAGCAACTCACTAGATGGTTTGGGTGATAGTTTTAGGACTAACTATGACTTCGAAGATGAGCCGGAGCCCACCTCCAGTTGGACAGGAGGTCTTTCGTACTTTGAGAGAGTATCTCTTTTTGTTGTATGTATGCTAGGTTGCTATAGTTGCTACAGTATCTGCTTCATATTCTTTCCAGTGCTTTCCCTTAAACCTAGGAAATTTGCCCTCATATGGAGTATAGGATCAATTTCCTTTTTAACCGGTTTTGTCATTCTCAATGGTACAAACAATTTCTTCAAACATGCAGTATCTACATCTCGTTTGCCATTTACTATATCCTTTATTGGTTCCATTACTGCTACACTATTATTTTCGTTAAAATGGAAAAACAACTTGTTAGTTATCATTTCGTGCGTTCTACAGGCAATATGTTCACTCTATTACACTATATCATACTTCCCGTATGGTCGTCAGGGACTACAAGTCACTACAGGTCTAGCCCGTACCCAAGTCGAAGGCTGGCTTGGAGTATAGAGATCAAAGATGCAGTATCCATTACGGCACAGTGAATTCTCACGTGTACATGATAATTATGCTGCTTCTGGTGTTACGTAATCCTTTGTTGGTTTTTTTTTACTCGCGGTATCATCATCCACTGGCCAACAGTATGCCATACAGAATACCAATTACTAATGTTCTTGTTCAGGGCGGCATTAGAACGATATATATTAACTAAATAAATTTACCCATCAACCTACTCCTTTCCTTAAATAAATACCCATCAACATCATGCCTGAAAGAGGACCCGATCAATGGTTTGAAGACATTAAGACATGTAAGGCATTGCCTGAAAATGATATGAAACATCTTTGTGAAAAGGTTAAAGACCTTTTAATGGAAGAATCGAACATTCAACCAGTTCAGTCACCTGTTACAGTTTGTGGTGATATCCACGGTCAGTTTCATGATCTTTTAGAACTATTCAAGATATCTGGTGGCTTTCCTTCCAATTCTAGTTTGAGTAAGAACTATATTTTCCTCGGGGATTATGTTGATAGAGGTTACTTCTCGCTTGAAACATTCACAATGTTGATGATTTTAAAAGTCAAATTCCCACAGCATATTACATTAGTTAGAGGTAACCATGAATCCAGACAAATTACACAAGTTTATGGATTTTATGAGGAATGTTTGAACAAGTATGGTTCTACTATGGTGTGGAAATACTGTTGTCAAGTTTTTGATTTTTTAACATTATCCGCTATTATCGACGGTAAAATCTTGTGCATACATGGAGGTTTATCTCCAGAAATCAGAATGTTGGATCAAATTAGAGTATTATCTAGAGCTCAGGAAGTTCCACACGAAGGAGGATTTTGTGATTTAGTGTGGTCAGATCCAGATAATGTCGACACATGGGCGATTTCACCTAGAGGTGCTGGTTGGTTATTTGGTGCTAAAGTAGCAAGAGAATTTAATCATATAAATAACTTGACATTAATTGCCAGAGCTCATCAATTGGTCATGGAAGGTTTTAAATATAATTTCCCAGATAAAGATGTTGTCACAGTTTGGTCGGCACCAAATTACTGCTATAGATGTGGTAATGTTGCCAGTGTTATGAAAGTAGATGATGAATTAAATGTGAATTTTGAAATATTCAATGCTGTCCCAGATGATACATTGAAGATGAACCCTGCGAAAAATCAAAAAAACAATAACGAATATTTCTTATAGATGGGAAAAAAGAATGAAAATCAAATGGTTAAAAGGCAAGATGATACCAAAAAAATAATACTAAACTAATTGAGCTAAAAGTTAAGATTTAACTCAATCATTTTCTTTCTTTTTTGTGTGGACATATTCTTGTTTTTCAGCTTTTTTTTTTGGTTTCTTTCTTTCTTTCTTTTTTCTTCAAAATTTTTATCTCATCATAACGGTTGTTATTCTTTTATTTGGCTGGTTACTTTCTTAATGATATTTTAATGATTTAATAATTTCTTGTGTTACATGTTTGAAAAATACATTCAAACTTTTCGGTCTCGTCAATTATAATATGAATCGCGTTGATGTTCGGATATATTCCGAATTTCCCGGTTGGTACTGTTTTCATAATGCATCAATTTTACATTTCATGATTTCAAGATCATATTTTACTATATAAACCTAATTCTCATTTCTATCGCAATTTTATTTACTATCTTTTATCTTGGAAATCTTGCGATCGTGCCCCGAAACCCGAAACCCAAAATCGATGGTGCGCAAGTCCTCCACAAATTACAGGGCTGCTTTTCATGCCTCTAAAAAATTAGATTCTGCGCTAAAAACTAACTCCGGTAAAAACCTGCTCATAGGAAAACAGGATTAATTAAGAATATTGAACAGCACAATTGAGTGTGTTAGGCTTTGGTTTAATTTAATCTTCAGGTCTCAATATGCGGAATGTACGCGTTAAACACCAGAACAAAAAGGGAAATTCAGAGGGAAGTCCAATGAGCAACAAAAAGAATAATGAGCATGATGTCCCACTGGAGCACAACAATAAACCGGAAATGAGACATTCGCCACTGAATGTACCTTTTAAAAGGAGATTAGAAACGGTTTTGATATTATTACATAGTACTTCAATTCTTGTATTCATGTCAATTTATTTTTTTTGCTGGTGTATCCCATTTTTATGGCCGCTGATGTTATACTATACTGTGTTTTATTATCTGTTAGATAGAAGCCCTGTTAATGGTGGGGTATGGAACAGAAGGATTGAGTTTTTCAGAAACTTGGCTATTTGGAAACACTTGGTAGGTTATTTCCCAATCAAATTCCATAAAACTGCGGATCTAAAACCAACATTCAATGAAGAGAAAGTAAGAATAGGTCCAAAATATATTTTTGGATATCATCCCCATGGAATAATTGCAACCGGAGTTTCAAGCGGATTCACTAACGATGGTGCAGGTTGGAATCAATCATTCAATGGTATTAAATGTTTTGTCACTACATTGGTAAATCAATTTTATGTGCCATTTTATCGAGATTATTTAATGGCATTGGGTGTCACTACTGTTGTTAAAAAAAATTTGAAGTTAATATTGTCAAAAGGTGGGAGTATAGTGATAGTTGTAGGTGGTGCGCATGAATCATTGCTTGCAAAGCCTGGTCTGAATTCACTTGTTTTAAATAAAAGAAAAGGTTTCATAAAACTTGCCTTGGAATCGATTGATGATGAAGGAATATGTGTTGTTCCAGTGTATGGATTTGGTGAAAATGACGTTTATAACGTATTCTACACTGATGATTCGGATCAAAAGGAATCTCAAATTGATGATTTTACTGACAAAAATCTAACAGATGATGATTTCAAATTTAATTCATTTAATTTTTACAGCCTCACATCATCTGTTAAGAAATATTTGCGTAACTTTCAACTGTTTTTGAAAAATAACTATGGCTGGACTCTTCCGATCGTTATATCCAGGGGAATTTTCAACTATGATTTTGGCCTTTTGCCATATAGAAGGCCTATCAATGTGGTTTTTGGTAAACCTATTCAAATTAAGAGGTTAAATGGATTGTCAGTGGGAGATAAAATCACAGAAGAAGAAATCAATTACTGGCATTCTGTTTATGTTGATGAATTGAAAAATGTGTGGAAATGGGGTAAGCCGAAATTTACAAGTTCGAATGATGAAGATCTGAAAATTGTTCAATGAGAACTTTTCATAAATTTTCAAAAGACAAGCAAGTTGTAGTCTACCGAGTTTCTGCGAGCTGATCATTTAACAATTATTGGTTGACTATTGCTTCTTCTTTGCCCCCACGGCTCAAACTCTTTTTTTGCAAACTGTGGATTTTAAAGCAAAAGCCTGTTTGCACTTGTGTTACTTCACTGTTGACCGAAATGGAAAAATTTCTCATATCTGTGATGTTTATTCATTACAACTTCAACCTTAAATATTCAAGGCGTCCATTCAAAATCATCATTGGATATGGACCTATTCTATACTAAAGGAAGTGTGAAGTGTGTACATTATTACCTTTATAGCAGGTGTACCTCAAAAGTGTTATTTCAATTTTGTTTCGGACTTCCTACCTTATTTGTTTTATGAAGAACTCGATCATTTTAGACACAATAATCTAGTTGAGGGGAATACCAATGTTACTCATGGATTAATACCAAATTCTCACGCTTATACTAACTTTCAACGCACGCATTTTTAGCAGTTCCTTTGTGCATATTCAAGGCAATGCAATCCATATCTGGTCTAGCTAATAATGATTCATGTGCTTCACCCATAACAAGCATGACCCTCCGATCTTATCCGACTCCGTTAAATGTATATTTTTTTACTTCTTTAACGTCATGTTCTACTATTCAACACAACCATCTTGTAATGCCAAACAAAACTACCTCATGAGAATGGCGTCTAACAATACAATTAGGCCCAATTGACAGTTCTTTCTTGAATGATCAATCGGTTGGCGATTATATCAGCGGTTTCTGAAAGATAATAATAGATGGACGCAATTCTGCCATCTATTGGGGTGAACAAAAAAGCTTATCTTTCTTAATGCTGATTGAAATTGGTGACGAAGTTGTCTTATAAGTATGAATACAACCAAACTATCGAAAAGCTTTTGAATTTTTTTTTAAAGCTAATTGCATTGTAAATAAATTGTTTCGCCAGTAATTCGGGCGTTGTCACATATCTTGATTATGGAATGTATCACAGAAGAATTGATCCTCATATCTTTTTTCTTTCAAAGTCTAAAAAAGAAACAACATTATAGAATTTACCTAATTGAATGTGCGTAATGTGCTAAAAATATTTACAGATGCGACTAGAGCCTATTGTCCGGTCCATCTATGAAGGTTATAGTTGGCTATTGTCAGAGGCGAACCTTGTCGAGATAATGTGTGTCTATCACTTTACAACTTTGAAAACAAAAATTTTCTAATCATTTGCCAAAATGAAAAATAATGCGCAAGCCCGGAATCGAACCAGGGGCTCAACGATGGCAACGTTGAATTTTACCACTAAACCACTTGCGCTTCTTATGTTTTTATTAAGCTTGTGCCAAGCTTCAAGATCGTGAACTTGTAATTCAGATATAACTGCCAAATGTTAAATAGATGCGAAGCTCATGGAACTAACTTCTCCTAATAAAGGCTTGGTTATAAATATAATTATACAAGTTTCTCAAATAAGGAAAAACTACTTAGTTTAAATATTACGAATTTGTTTGTGTTTCTCTATAATTAGTAACACTGTGGCGTCATTATTACTGATTGCATCAGTTACGTCTGAATGACGTTATACGTGGAGTGATTGCCTAGTTTGGTTAAATGTAAACAAACGATCGGCAATCTCGTAACAGTTTTGTTAGTAATAAAATGCAACAGCACGAGCATGGCTGGGTGCATTACGTAAGCCATTTAGGCTGAGCCGAAATAATGGGATTTCGAGAATGGTCCAATGCTTCAAGAAGCTGAATTGAGTCATGGAGTAGCGATGAATACGGTTGAGCGTCGGATCCGACGCTCCCGAGCTGGAATTGATGGACGTAAAATAAATACCGCTACATGTCCACATCCATGCAGAACAACTTGCATTCGTAATCTTGTTCTTTAGAGACAACCTTAAGGAGTCATACCTAGTGGCTTCTATATATAAAGCGTTAGCTAATTCTATAAGTCAATAAAGAGCCATCCTTTCCGGCTGATTGTTTCTGTGCGATAGTAATAAAAGATCTGACAAGAGATTATTTTATCTACTATTATTACGTGTCATAAAGAATATTATTGACCCTGATAAAATCTCTTACAGTTTATAAATAGGATTAACTGCATTAACCACGTGATACATCTTTTCTGGAGGCGCACGAAACAATCAACCGCAAGTGTGGTTATCTTCAACCTTATACAAGCTAGTCCTAGCACAATAACGCTACTAGGTCTAATACACACCAATGCAAAGTTCTATCTTATGGAAGTAGATCCAAAGTAGAATCTCGTACATGTTTGTTTATATATTCGTATCCGTAAGTAAGTACTAAGTAACTTAGTCCTTGGTTGAGATAACGTTGGGAAGATAGTGTTGAACTTGTGTTCTTCTTAGTTAAGATGAGATGTCTTGACACATAGAAATATAAGTGGACAAGTAGTAATTTTTATAGAAATCCGTGCCAAGCACACGGGACTGGGTTCAATAACCCATCCGGAAATTATTAAGTATACTACCTTATATTTCCTTATCTGGACGCCGGAATCACCCGATCGTCAAGAATGTCCTAAATAGGTTCGTCTAATCTAAATCTCCAACAACGCCTTGAAAGTTACGTCGATAGACTCTTGCTCACGTGATAAAATAATTACGTGAGTGACTTTATCCTTTACAGTTCGGGTTATCGATGTGTTGCGGGTTCGACTCGATATATATATCAAGCTTCTCTTGATCTCCAATATATCCTAGACTGGTCATGCCTAAGTCATTAACCCTAACTATAAAGCATAATAGGATCAGTAAGAAAGTATTCTGTTTTCAACATCAATTTTGAAAATCCATCGAATCAACAAACAGAGCCAATTTTAGAAATAGTTAATGAATTATCCAACACTGATAAAGTCACAATTGCATCAGTAAGAGAGTAGTCTGCTCTGATTAATCCAGGATGGATTAATAGCTTAATTGTTGTAATTACTAGTAACGTAAAATAGACGTGTAATAGTGTAATGGTAGAATTACTCCTGTTACCTAATTGGGAATACTTAATCTATCTCACGTAGATTAATGGCTGCTTTTATTTACTTCTACCAAATTACTACTTTATGAAATGCATAATGCTTTTATTAGAACAGTTAATCTGAGTACTATAATTGTCATTAAAAATGTTACACTTAATCGTTAGCTTTATTCTACTATCTATTCGGACATTAGGTGTCCTAGGCTATAAGTCCGCATTACAAATAGCTTATTCTACAAAGCTATATAAAATATTATAAATATTTGTCTAGGGGGGAAAGCCTCTCCTTATATAATAATTTCGTCGAGGAACTCATGATCAACAATTCAGTATTTTTGCAAACAAACAAATTGTCCTCATCAAGTAACTTGCGTAAACAGTAATTCAAGCACCGAGTACATCGGCGCCTCTGTAACAGTTTGTAAGAATTGGTAGTATTTCATTACACATTCTATATGCAGAAAAACTTTTCTATTTTTTGGTATTTCAAATTTGTCATCACAGGTCAAGAATGTGATACAACTCCTAACAGGTCGGGTCATAAGTTGTTGTAATGTCAGCAAGCTTAGTTGACGGGTATCAGCCTATTTTCTAGAGCTATTCAAAAAGGCTATCACTTGCATAGTAAAACGTACCCTTGTTTGTAAATGGATACAGTTACTCAGCATCATCAGAGCGACCTTGTGTACTCACCCGTCTTGTAAGTACCCGTAAAATCGCCAAGTCTTTATCCAAAAACCATTTATTTTGCACATTCGTAGCAGCTTTGGAGGACATAACTGCATATACTATGACTGCTTTGATAATTAGATAATTATTGAAGTGTACAAACTGGATTTTAAAACTTTTCCAGAATTGACATTTAACTGTAGACTGGTAGTAATCCATGAGGGCCATTTAACTGAGGACCGGGTTGGTATGTTTTTTTTCTCTTGTTGAGCATACTTGTTGACAAATTTCGCTACGCAAAAATCATTATTTCTCGATTTAGAATCAGTCCTTAATTTATACATGGAATCTTCGGTCAGTTACTGGTTTTTCAAATCTTGCTTCTATACCCTGATAATTAAGAGCCACATCGATCAATACTAGTATTCCGAATCATCATAGATGAGCTAGGTCCATTTATTAAAATTCAATGTGCGGTTTAACACTAAACACCAATTACCGTGAAGCAAATACAAAAATTGTCATGGGACTATATTAGCCTTGAAAAGCTTGGTTCAAGTACTAACGCCATCTTTTGAAATCCTTATGATTAGCATTCACATATTTTAAAAAATCTATCAACTTTTTCTAGTCCTGGCATTTGATTGCAAATGATAAGGTCTTGCATATCTCCGTTCTCCATGAAGTTTATCAACAAGCGTTTTTATTGTGGTGGCACGAGTTGCCCCGTTGTTTTCAAAAATTGCTTTGAATAACGGAAAATAGTCGGTAGCTCCAGTTGAGAAAACTTCGATATATCGGTGTATGGTTTGTGGTTGCTGAGGCATGACAGTACCGAATACCGCTTTCGACCGCAACTTGAAACAAAGTTTTCATCTATGCTTAATTTTATTGCTCCAAACTTTTAACAAAATTAATGCGCCGTACTTCATTGGTTTCTGACAAGTGTTTTTCATCATTACCTGGGGTAAATGTGGCATCTTTGATACAACTGCCAACTTTCAGTTTTCATGACCAAGAAGAATGCTCCAGCACTTAAGTATAATTTAGTAGTTTGGACATTAGCTTGGAGCACAGACTTTAGCATGTATTATCCTGAACAATGCGGCACTGTTCCCTGTTCAGTAAAACATCCAGGTAAATATAATAATAGCAGTCGTTTCCCAAAACAAGTGCTTTCAATCCTTCAGTATTGTCTGATCAGCGTAGACTCAGTGACTCATTTATCTTGAAACTATTTGTGGACATATTGTACTGAAGCTAGATACATATTTCTCTATACAATAATATTCTTTGGTAACATTATTGTCTTCATTCACTTTTTTCTTTGCTATTGCATATCTATACTAATAAACAGAATTATTGACTGATCAAAGTTGTCGAAACGTTGACCAAAAACGCTTTAGACTTTGTAGTTACTTGCACATGTATCTTCCCGAACTATTACATCCAACAGAATGTGTGAGATGATCAGTACATCTTGTCCCTTATCTGTATGAAACATCCATTGTAACCACTTGCTCCAAAACTTCTCTCTTTAAAAACTTTTCAGCAAAACGTTATTGTTCGTCGTAAATAACACCTCCTCTTATATATGGACGGATTGCGTCTTGCTTTTCAAAACTTTTTTTATACTTTCCTTCCCTGGGAGCAGATCCAAATTCCTTTTTTTCGGCATTCCTTTTTTGGATTCTGCTGCCGTAAAACTTTTGAACTAAAATCTGCGACCATGATATGATTACTTCATCCTTATAATTCAATAAAACTTGAAACCGCGTGTAGTTGAAGTTGTATTCTTCTTGTATTCTCTGATTTCCACTATTTGCCCCTTTTTGATGTTTTTTTAGCCGTCGTTCCCTTTTCAAGCATTGCTTTTAGGCTTGTTGTGTAGTTAATAATATGTAAGTTGTTTGACACTCTTTTTTCCAATCTTCTTATTGACTAGCACAAAAGTGAGTAGAGCTGTCATAGCTAGACTCAGCAGTTATAGTTATGATCTGTAGCTAAGCTCATAAGCATCATTATAAAAAATATTATTCAACATACCTTTTATGCATAAACTCACAATCTTTTTAATGCACTCTGTAATATTTTGTAAATTGGTAAGCCAAAAACATAAACTGATACAGTGAAGGAATAATAATAGTAAATGCACTCGACGAGCATGGTAGCTCAAATCTTCGGTTAATATATGATTGGGTAAAGCTTTACAATAATAGTCAATTTCAGAAAGTTCTCACCGAGGTACTGAATCTGGAGCAGACCAACGAGACCCACTAAGCGAATACACGGAAAAATTAGAAAGGTCGAATTTGTGGGAAAAGTAAATTTATGAAGCGGAAAAGTTGAAAGTGCTCCCTTCAATCATCTGCATGGCTACAGTTGGGTGATCGGTCAAAGCTGTATGAAGCAACTATATGTTGAGATTGCACATGCATATGAGAGCAGCTATGCAGTGTGTTCTAATCAAAAGTTAATGAGAGCCCCCATCCGTTTCCTTTTTTCGCACAAATCGCGTTAGAACTAGCAATGCGTTTTTCGAGATAAATTGCTACACTTTATTTACTCTCATATGTAATATCTGTTGAAATTGCATGTGCTCACCTCAGCGGTTATGCAATATTTCTTCATCAAAAGTTAGTGAAAAACCCTCCTTCCACGTAAATTGGGTTCAGAATACACGCTTCTCCATCTCCTCTGTATAAATACCACTGTATAGCTTCTTTAACAGTTCAGAGGAGTTGTAATGCAATATAAAATTTATGTTTTATCGTTTGCTGTAAACTCCATTTCTTTAATGTTCACATTAGGCTATTTTAAGTAACAACATATCTTACTTCAGCGTGGAAAAATCTGTGAACTAGCCAGAGTGGGATGCTCACTTTGAGCGTCTCTTAGAGAAAGGCCTGATGTTCATTAGAACACAAACAGACAATATCTGATGTATCCTGAACATGAGAAAAGTGAAGTGCGCGTCCGTTCATACCTGAAATCATTTTACCACCCTTTATTTAGCTTGATTGAGGGTTTCTCACCAACTTTTGATAAAGAAATATTTCATAACTGCTGAAGTGAGCACATGCAATTTTAACATAAAAACCTATCTTTCTTTTTATGTGTAACTTCAACTGCATAGCATCTTCATATGGATGTGATGAACCGATGAATTATGCATATGAAAAGCAGGATAACGTTTTTTTGAAAGAAAAGATAGATATGCATTCTTGATTCAAGACATATTTACAAAGCAGAATTAGCAGCAGAATATCTATTCCAAATTTGCGATGAATAGAAATATACAGGTTTTGGAATAATCCTCAAAAGCTATTACACACAAACATAGACAAACTTCCGTTTAAATTAAAACCATTTTTGATTGACAAAACCTCGAGGCAGAAAAATGAGTAACAAGATAGACTGGATGCTGTAAAAACTGGTGTCCAAAATTATGATGCTTGTTTTAATAACAATCAATAATGCAAGAGCGCAGCATATTGAAAAAAAGCGACCCAATATAATCTCTGCGCATCACTACTTTTTTCAGATTTACTAAAAGGTGATTTATAACACATAAAAGCTGCTTGACTAAATCAAGCGTCTTTTTACAATTTTAAGCCCAAAAAAGACGGAAACATAATAAGTACTATGCGTTTCATTTATATGATGATGTTTAGCTTCTCTATAGTCTTGTCTGTGAAATTTGGAAAACTCAGTAAATGGGAGGACCAAGATGCTCCCTTTGATGATCTTTTCAAGTTTAGTGTGTTTTTCTTCAAGGTACTACAAAAAATCAGGTGTGCAATAATAAACTAAACATACTGCTTTTTTTACATTGAAACATCTTATTATTCAGTTTAGCAGAAATAAAAGCATCTAACCGATTTTAAAAATTTCTAGATATTGTCAAAGACTAGTTAAAAATTACCTTTCAGTGAGATATTGATAGGATTATTTCTTTAGAAATCCTTCAGTGCGCATTCAAAGGGGTTTTGTGCGAAAACAGTTTGGAATATACTCAAAATCTGTTGCAGTCCACATACTGATATGCTTAAACCAGCAACTATGCAATGTTTCTTAATCCAAAGTTGATGAGAAACCCTCCTTCCATGTAAATAGGGTTAAATGTGTGTTTCTTGCTATAAATAGAAGCACTTTTCTCTTTCCTCTGTGTAATTTACACTGTATAGCTTCTTTATATAACTTTGATGAAACACTCAACTATGTGTACATAGGTCCTCAAAGGGAGCACCCTTGACTACCCCAGTTCACAGAATATTCCTACTATAACACAAAGTAATAGACGTATAAATGATGTCTTCCCCTGTAATCATAAATGAAAACCCTCAGGGCTAGCTATTATTATTTTTTTCTGCTAAATTATATTTGATTACATCAGCAAATTTGCAGTATATCGTACTCAAAAGTGGAAACCTTTTTTCTGCTTTCATATTAGACTAAAAAAACGTTTCTTGAATTTTTTAAAAGCACTTTTGCTTGTCATTCAAGTACACAGACTTAAACTATATAGCTTCTTTGTTTAACCTCGATGAAACATTTGAACATGTTTACATGGCCCATCAAAGAGCATTCTTCACTTCCCCAGTTCGCATATTTTTTAGCACCTTTATATTTAGAGAATAGTTTATCCATCGGTACGTGTAAAATTTGAAGATAAATTTTATCACCTCCAACTAGGGATTTGAAAAAAAGGGAACTACCTGCTTGGTCAACTAAACTTGCCATTCATTAAGCAACCTTACCTTTCCAGCATCAATATTTACTTTTGTTTCTATGAGTCTTATTATTACGTTTTCATCTCCAAGGCATTCTTGGTATCAAAACGGTTTGGTTTTTTGTAAAAAAGGTCGTACCCGGATTCGAACTGGGGTTGCTCGGATCAAAACCGAGAGTGATAACCACTACACTATACAACCATTTGTGACTTTAAATAAAAAGGAGAAATTAATATCTCTTAAGGGCATATCAGCCAAGTAAGGCTATTCCAAACCTGATACAAGTTGGTCCCGGAAGAATACCGCTAACAGGTTGTAACATATACACTTTTGGTGTTTGTTAGTTATTAGTCTGTAAGAGACGTTTATTGTCTTGTGTAAGGTGTTATACTTGTACCTTTGGGGTACCACTCGAGCCTCCCCAAAGAAACTATCTAAAGGATTCTACATAAAGGTAAGTGGGATGAGATGAGTATTTATAGTAGCGCGCTGTACGAGCTGCTATTTAGACTAACAATAGTAAGCTGTAAGTCACTATGTTATACAGGTATAGTCATATTTATGCAAAGTTCTATCTTATGGAGGTAATTCCCAAGTAGCATCACATACCCTATTTGTTATATATCTAATCCATAAATAAGTACTAAGTAGTTTAGCCCTTGCTTAAGATAACCTTAGTTGCCTAGTGTTGAATTTGTCGAATGTTCTTGGTTCTTGGTCCTTGGTGAAAGTAAGATGTCTTGACCCATTAGAAATATAAGTGGACAAGTAGTTTTTAGAGACAACTGTGCCAGGCACATGGTCTGGGGTAATAGTCTCCAAATCGATTAATAAAGCCTACTACCTCATATTCCTTATCTGGACGCCGAAGTCACCTGATCTTCAAGAATGTCCTAAATAGGCCTGTCTAATCTAAATTTCAGATAACGCCTTAAACATTACGTCCATATACTCATGCTCACGTTATAACATATTTATGTGAGTGACTTTATCCTTTACAACATTCTTACAAGATTGTCCACAGTTTGTTTACATTTTACCTATCACTCCACGAATAACTTCATTGAACCGGTATCATCAGTGGCTATGACGCCACAGTGCTCCTGATTATAGATACTCACAAACATTATATTTTACTATTTAAACTAAGTGGTTTTCCCCATTTTAGAATGATGTATAATTGCATTTATGACCAAGCTTTTAATAGGAGTTAGTTTTATTAACTGTCGCAGCTATTTTACATTCATGTAGTCATATCCAAATTGCAAGTTGATGATCTCATGCCTGGCATATACCTAACAAACTTTGTAGGACACATTGTGACCTTATAGTCCATTAAAAAGTCTTTAAAATTCTTAAGCTATCTGAAAGAGATCATTGCCAGGTCATTAACCTAAACTGTAGAGCACATTAATACTAAAAAAAGATTTCTGCTTTGTTAATCCCTTTTGATCAACCTCTAGGTGTTAAAACCTATTAGTTCCTAAAATATGCGTCTATTGGCTTATAATATGTCGCAATATATGTATCCTGGAATGGTAGGAAAAATTTCCCCACGAACTTTCTCATGTGTTAAATATATAAGTTGTATTAAAAAATTAATAGTTTCTTCGTAGTGTAAAATCCCAACTCAATTAAACGACAGTTATACTCACTTAAGAATACATTTCTAATACGCTGCTCCGCACAAGCCTCGTTATTATTATCAAACTCTGGCGACATTCACGGTTAATTTATGAGAATGATCTGAGAGGTATCCAAGCATTGCACTGCTGAGAATAAAATGGCTCCCTTGTGATGCGCCCTCAGAATTCTGACATTACATAAAGCTATATTAGATACTTTGAATATTTTCTAAAAAAACCCTCTCCTCGCTACTACTTTTGCCGAAGAGCTCTAAATCCGCAATTTTGTATCGTGTAAGCAAACAAAGTATCAACACTGAAAAAAATTCCTTCAACAGTGATTCAAACACCGATTACAGGGGTGCATTTATATCATGGTTAGTAAACCGTAAATTCGCTTTTAGCATTATTAACCATAACAATTAGGTATTCTACTCCATGAGAGGCCGGTTCTACTTCCATAATCTATCTTAAGTGGTATTTTTTTGTGTATTAGTTAATAGATAGGATCAGTTGTATATTTAACATTGTGTACTTAATATATATTCAATGCAACTAATTTATAAAATTTATTTACATCAAAGACATAATGTAAGAATGGATGTTAAACATACTTTGTTTATGCAAGGAAAATATTTGACAGATTAACGTGAAATTTTTGCTTAACCTAATGCCGGATAAGCTCAGACGTGTTGAAATAGTAATTGAAACATTGAGGGTTAGCACGTGATTACACGTGATTCATTACCCCTAACACCCTCGTCACAATAATTTCATTAGTGACGCACAAATTTGTCGACGCACAAATTTTTCACACGCACAGTTTTCGAACCGCGACGTGAAAATTTTTCAGTGCGCTGACCGGGTATTTAACTTGGCTAAATGCCCTTTTCTTTAATTGTTTTGAATTTATGTTATTTGTATTTCTTTATAACTTATTTATAGTTTTGTTTATTAATCAATTAACTATGGATATTAATAGTAGGATAGTACACCTCCAACAGGTTATGAGCACTTTTGTGTACACTTTTCCTAAGACTGCTGTGATCATGCTCGATTCTCATGAGAATTACTACCAATGGTCTACTGCAATTACAAATATTCTTCAAAATTTTGGTTCAGGTCTACTGGAATTTTTTTCCAGTGGCGATCTTCTTCTTCCACCAGACACTGTTCAAGATGATCCATCTGTGACACAATTGACTGTCGCACTGAACAACACAGTTCATGTCATATTGAACCAAACCGTTAATCAAAATATTCTAAACAGATATCAAGCTGAAGGTATGCATGGTCTTGCATTGTTAAATTGTTTGAGAAGAGACTATTCTAAGCTCTCTGCCAGACAACTATACAAAATGGTATGTGATTTCAAAGCCATTGACAACAAGTCAACTATCCAAGCTGCCAAACTAATCAGATCTCTTAGATTACAGTTCACTCACGGTGGTCTTTCACTTGATGAATTGCTGGGTTTAGCTTTTCTTCCATGTTTTGGTTCGGAAGATGCTATTAGAAGGGTTGTTGATGATTACAATCCTAATTTTAATTTCACGGCTGTTGAAAACAAGCTTCGTGATTTGGTTAATGATGTTCCTCCTAAAACATCTGTTTCTAATCAGGCAATGGCTGCTGTCTCCTCTAAAAAGAAGACTTTTAATCCAAAATGCAGAAGATGTAAGAAATATGGTCACACATCTCCGGCGTGCACTGCGCCTGCACCTGTTCCTGACTCAGGTCCATCCCCAAATAAAACGGATGGTAATAAATCAGGCAAATCACCATCCACTCCATCTTCTTGGTGTGCCACTGCATCCTGTGGTGGTGATTCTGATTCTTATTCATTAGATTCTGGATCTACTCTTCATTTGTCCAGAAATCTTGATCATTTTACTGAGTTCACTCCGAATGATGGTGGTGTAATCTCAGGTATTGGTGAATCCAAAGTTTCGATTAAAGGCTTTGGCTCGGTTATTTTTAATGTTGGCAATGGTAAAACACTAAAAGTTACCAATGTTGCGTATGTTCCTAATGCAACCAGGAACCTATTATCTGTGAAGGCAATTACGTCCAAGACTGGTCTGCAAGTGCACTTCTCTGATGCGAAATGCATCCTATCCGATGGTATGGAGATCGGCAAATATGTTGCTGGCTCGTTGTATGAGTTCATTTTCCCGGCTATCATTCAGAAGAACGTGGCATATTCTTCTGTTTTCAAGAATGATCTATGGCACTCCAGGTTGGGACACCCCTCTTCTAGTGTCATGAAATCAATTGGTTATTCTCCTTCAACTGATGTTAATTTTTGTGAAGATTGCTGTGCTGGTACTATGACTAGAAAATATCCCAAACAAGCTGAAACCAAGACTTCGTCTCCGTTACAGTTGATTCATGCTGATGTTTGTGGCTCCATTTCTGTTCCTGGAAGAAATGATGAACGGTATTTCCTTACTTTGGTAGATGACTACACCAGATGGACTTGTGTTTATCCACTAATGACCAAGTCTGATGCTACGGCATGTGTTAAAAAATTCATTTCCATTGCGGAAACTCATTTTTCTGCATCCGGCTTAAAGGTGCAAGCTGTTCGGTCGGACAATGGTGGTGAATTTTGCAATGCTGGTTTGTCCGCATATTTTATCGATAAAGGTATTGTTCATCAGCTAACTGTTCCTTATAATTCTCATCAGAATGGTGTTGCTGAACGGAAACACCGTACCATTCAGGACAAATCCAGAACTCTGTTGGCGAGCTCTGGTTTGTCACTAAAATTTTGGAATGAGGCTGTCAAAGTCTCTGAGTTTTTGATTAACAGATATCCTGTTCCAAAGTTTGGCGGGGTATCTTCCTTTGAAAGATGGTACGGGTATGCACCCAACTACTCGGTGTTTCATCCGTTTGGTTGTGCGTGCATGGTGTGGATTCCACCTGAGAAAAGATCGTCTATTTTTTCTCCAGTTTCGTCTGCTGGTATTTTAGTTGGTTATAGTCCTACTCACAAGGCTTATCGGGTGTATGTTTATGCTACTAATGATGTGGTTGTGTCCAATAATGTGAGATTTGATGATCAAACTTTTCCTATGTTGAAATCTGATGGTAACATCGCTTCCACTACCGAAGCTGTTGTTAACTCCGGTACGAATTCCTCTGATATTTATTTTGGTGGTGTTGCTGGGGGTATGCCAATGCTTCCTGACATTATGACTCCATCATCGTCTGACTTCTCATGCTCTGACATTCAATCGTTAATTCAATCTTCATCTGGTACATCATCTGCTGCTTCTTCATCTGGTACATCATCTGCTGCTTCTTCATCTGGTACATCATCTGCTGCTTCTTCATCTGGTACATCATCTGCTGCTTCTTCTCATTCTATTTCATCATCTGCCGCACCATCTGCGAGCTCATCATCGGCTGCTGCTCCTTCAGTAGTCTCATCATCATCTGCTGCTCCTTCAGTAGTCTCATCATCTACTTCCTCTGATTCCTCATCGTCTTTTGTTCCATCTGATGACGAAAATCTGGCTGAAGCTTCCAATAATGCTGCAAATATGCTTTTGCAGGGGCTTCAATCTTCTGATGACTCTGATGACGACTATGTTGGATCTGATTCTGATTCTACAACGTCTTATGTTTCTGCGTCTGATTCATTGCACTCATCTGCTTCTGAGGTTGCGCCAGTAGCTGCTGCACCAGATGTTGATGAGTTGCCTGACTTGTTTCAGATAAAGACACCTCCAGTCGAGGTTTCCCTTCTTCCTATGCGGAGAACAGCATCACATTTAACTGACGAGTTTCCATCCAGCGTTAGACCACAACGTTCTGCCATCACTCCCTTGACTTCCTTACGAAGAACTCATTCTCAGGTTTCTGCAGCCTCCACATCATCTGATGGAGCGATCATCAAACGCTCTCAGCCTCCACCATCAGTTCCAACAGCCAATATTGCATTTTTCACATCCGCTGTTGAAGTCCACAACGCATTTGCAGCTAGTGCTTATAGTTCTGGCATTCCCAATACTTATGCTGAGGCTGTTCAGTCTCATCAAGCATCTCTTTGGCAGGTTGCTATCGCTAAGGAACTGGATGCTCACAAGAAAAATGGTACCTGGGATCTGGTTCATTTACCAGTTGGTCGTCGTGCTATTGGTTGTCGTTGGGTTTTCACCATCAAGGAAACTACCACACCACCCACATATAAAGCACGTCTTGTTGCTCAAGGTTTTCGTCAAGTATATGGTCTTGATTATTTTGAAACCTTTTCACCTGTGGTTCGGTATGAAAGCATTCGTATTTTGTTTGCTGTTGCTGTTCAATTTGATTTGGTTGTTCATCAGATGGATGTTACTACGGCGTTTTTAAATGGTCATCTGCAAGAGGAAATTTATATGAATGTTCCTGCTGGCGTTAATGCTCCTGCTGGTATGGTATGCAAATTGAATCGGAGTTTGTATGGTTTGAAACAGGCACCACTTGCTTGGAATGTTGCCATCAATAAGGTGTTGGTCTCTGCTGGTTTTAAACGGTCTATTTCGGAATTAGGTATTTATTCATTGGTTGATGGTGAGTCGATTGTGCTTGTTGCTTTATATGTTGATGATCTTCTGGTCTGCTCCAATTCATCGAGCTGGATAACCAAAATCAAAGGAGTTCTGGCTTCACATTATGAGATGAAAGATTTGGGTCTTGTCAAGACATTCCTCGGTATGAATATTCACCAAATGGTTGGTGCTTGCTCAGTTTCCAGTGAAACTTTTTTGAATGGCGTCCTGGCTAGTTTTGGTATGGAATCAAGTAACTCTGTTACCACTCCCTTTGCTTCTGGTTGTGATTTTACACCTGGTGGAGATTTGAATGATGATGAAGTGACCTGTTTCCGCAGCATGGTAGGGAAATTGTTATTTGCTGCGAATACATGTCGTCCAGATTTGGCATTTGCCACTTCCACGTTGTCAAGGTTTATTAAGGATCCTAAAGCAAATCATCTTGCAGCTGCTAAACATGTTTTAAGATACATCAAAGGTACTCTCAAGTTGGCTCTGGTTTTCAAGAAAACGGTTGATTTCAAGCTGGTTGGGTATAGTGATTCTGATTGGGCTGGTGATAAAATTGATAGAAAATCCATCACTGGATATGTTTTTATGCTAGGTTCATGTGCTATCAGCTGGAAATCAAAGAAACAACAAACTGTTGCTTTATCATCAACCGAAGCTGAATACATGGCACTTGGTGATACTGTTAAAGAGTTATTGTGGCTTGTTCAGGTCATTGGTCAAATTGGTTTGAAACTGAAAGGTCCTCCAATTGTATATGAAGATAATGAAGGTTGTAAGCTTTTGACCAGTCACCCAGTTCATCATCAACGTACCAAACATATTGATATTAGACATCACTTTATTAGAAATTATCTGGCAGATGGTACGTTTGATCTTCAGTCTGCTAGAACTGACGATATGTTTGCAGATATGTTTACGAAAAATTTAGGTAGGTTGAAATTCAAAGGTTTTGTTAGTGACATTGGATTAAACGAAATTTGATAGTTTCAATTATGGTAGGGTGTTGAAATAGTAATTGAAACATTGAGGGTTAGCACGTGATTACACGTGATTCATTACCCCTAACACCCTCGTCACAATAATTTCATTAGTGACGCACAAATTTGTCGACGCACAAATTTTTCACACGCACAGTTTTCGAACCGCGACGTGAAAATTTTTCAGTGCGCTGACCGGGTATTTAACTTGGCTAAATGCCCTTTTCTTTAATTGTTTTGAATTTATGTTATTTGTATTTCTTTATAACTTATTTATAGTTTTGTTTATTAATCAATTAACTATGGATATTAATAGTAGGATAGTACACCTCCAACAAGACGGTGCATAATCTTTTAAAGCATTTGCTATATTTATTGACAAAACATTGGAGGTGTTTTTTTAGTGATGTTAAATTGGACCAACCCATTAGGGAGATTCCTAACGATTGCATGATTTTGGCGTCTAAATATGGAGTTATATTGTAAGAGCTAATCAATCGTACGGACCATTTAAAAGCACAACCCCAAGAGGATGAGCATTAAAATAATTTCGAATATTCAAATCTAATTATTTTTCCTCATTTCAAAGAGGTATATATTTATCTTTAAAAAGTGTTAGAACATGGAAAAGCTGTGAACTGGGGCAGCCAAGGGTGCTCTCTTTAATGACATATGTAGACATAGTTGATTAATTCATCAAATTATATATATACGCTATATGGTGATATTTATATGAGAAAGAGGGAAAAGCGCTTCTATTTATACCAAGAATTGTATTCTGCATCCAGTTTAGGTGAAAGTAGAGTTTTTCACCAACTTTGGATCAAATAAATTGCATAACTGCTGAGGCAAGCATATGCAATTTCAACATAATTGCTACCAAGTATGTTCTCGTGAAAATTTCAAAACTAACCAAACATTCTCTGGCAGAAAACACATCAATGTGAATTCAGCATCAGAGAAAACGTTTGCCATCACAATGTTAAACTCGTTTTATTAGCGTTTGCTTATCAAGTATTTTTGCTCCCTTTGTGCTTTAATAAGGAAGGGCACAGAGGAGGTGAAAAATGATACTCCTTTTTGTTAATGTATGTAAATCGGTAAACTGATGATGACAATGGTGCTTTGTTTGGTGATTGTGTGTAAACATTTTTGAATAATTGATCAATGTTTTTGAAATCTGCTATACAGTTTCACTTACACCAATGAGAAAAGTGAGGTGTTCCTATTCAGCTTTCTTATTGTCTTCCGGAATCTAACCCCACTCTACGCGAAAGAAGGGATTTCCTTTATTTTGAAAGTAGATTCTTGCTCCCATGGGCATGTGCAAATCAACCAACAACTTTGTTGATTCTTTGAGAAAGACGACAATTTTTTGTCATAGGAAGGAAAAAAATGTATAAAGAAAAAGCGCTTTTACGTATATGAAAAAAATGCTTTAGTCACTTTAGCTGTGCAAAAACGCACATTAACAGATACGCAACAGCTTAACTTCAATAGTGTTTAATGAAAAAAAAACCAATTGCGCATCACTCATAGCTGGGGGGTTTTTATTTTAAGGATAAACTAAACCAAGACAGGCCCTTATTAACAGTTTAACTAAACAAAAACATTTGAAAGTAAATTTAAATTTTGTGCTTGAGAAAGGCGTAAGTTGAGCTCGATATTTAAAAGCTATCACGAAAGAGCTGATGCGTGATTTAGCAGTAATCAAAAATGAAAGAGCCAGGGTATACCAAATGCAAACTGGGTTTGGTGCCCAGAAATGAACCTCGATACGTAAAGCCGCTTTGATGTGTCAAGTTATTTCCACAGATCGCTTGTTACATGTAGCATATTTTTGATCCGTTGATCAAAGGTTTTGGAAATATTGATATAGAACTAGCTTTACAAAGGACTTGATAAACCAAAAACATTTTTTCCGAGTTAAAAGACTTAATCAAATATCAAACAAAGACTATTCAATGATTAATAAAATGAGGTACCAAGGATGATTTTAGGAAATGATATGTTCAGGTCCGTAGTTATGCAAGGTTTCCTGATTAAAGTTGATAATGGAATCATTAATATTCTTGATGCATAAAACATAAGGTCCTCTGTTTCTTAGTGTGTGATTCGTTTACTGGATAGCTTCTTTATGTAAATTTGCTTAAATCGCTTAACTACGGTTAAATAAATTATAAAAGAAACACCCTCGATATTTCAAGTTCACAAGTTATCTATCCACTTTAACAAGGCAGGCCAGTTTAAGAAATTTTTGAGAATAAGCGGGCTTTGCTTCATATGTGATAAAATTTTTATCCTTGCTACAAGGATAGAATTGTGCACTCGTGATTTAAACAAAAATGCGCCGGCGCAAATGAGTGACAAAGCTTATAAAATCAACTTTTGCTAAAACTTACTTTTTGTTAAAATTGCATATGCTTACCTCAGCAGTTATGCAATATATTTGATCGAAAGTTGGTGAAAAACTCTACTTTCATATAAATAGGATGCAGAATACGCTTCTTGGTATAAATAGAAGCGCTTTTCCCTGTTTCTCGTGTAAATATCACCATATAGCGTCTTTATATAATTTTGATGAATTAATCAACTATGTCTACATATGTCATTAAAGAAAGCACCCTTGGCTGCCCCCAGCTCACAGCTTTTCAATATTTTAACATAATCCAGGTTGAAATACTGTAATACGATAGCAGCTCTGTACAGATCATCTCCGTCAAATTCTAACATTCCGCCTTTGAGTGAGCATTTCACACCAGCAACCTTTTCTCTTTGTCTGCTTTTGGAAATTCCCGTCAGTTGTCATTATGTTCAATATTGACAAATGTTATCAAAATTCATATGAAGTTTAATAACTTTTTTTTTAATAGAAATAAGAAATGAGGTCTTTTTGTTGAGAAAAGGGTCCAGCGCAAGTTGCCATACAAGAAACTATTCAAAATAAAGTTTGATCAATACCAATGGAAATATATTACAGTGGGTAGAAAGTCAGCAAATTGTTCTCAGCCTAATTTCCAAAAACATTTATCAGTCTCTGGTCAGTAGTTCATGAACCCAATGCGAAAAAAACATTTTTTGGGTTTTGTTTTGAACTATCCTCAGAATCCCTTTTTCTTGAATAAGCTAGGGATTTCGGCATAATGGTGAAATTAATAATATTTTGGAAAATAAGCAGTGACACGTTTATACTAATCAACTCTGTATGGCAGCTACTGCGACAGGGCAAAATTACTACTCATTCTATGCATCGATTTCTTCTGATACCTTTTTCACACTCTACCCAAAACGCTAAATAAAATAGCCAACTAAAATTCAGGGCCAAGTACTAGGTAGTGTGGTATCTACATAATTGTTTTACTAATAGTAAGAAATAATAAAATAAAGTTTTCTGGCTCGTCACAACTGGTTTTGAATACATAATGGGAGGAAAAAAACAAAACCAGTTCAGCAGAAAATCAATTTAGACTAATTCTGCTTGACGACTAAGAGTGTAAATTTTCAAAAAGGAACTCCGAGACGGGGAATTGAACCCCGGTCTCCCGCGTGACAAGCGGAAATTCTAGCCACTAAACTATCTCGGATAAATGCGCAAGCCCGGAATCGAACCAGGGGCTCAACGATGGCAACGTTGAATTTTACCACTAAACCACTTGCGCTTTTATGTATGTTGCCAAGATGTGCCAACTTTGTACTTGAATTACTGTTCACAGAAATTACTCAATGATAACAATTTGTCTGTTTACAAAAAAACCAAATTGTCTAGTATTGGCTTCCCAAATTTATAGATTGAGAGATTAGCTTTTTTTTCTTCTGGACATATTTTATAATATTGTTGGGAGCTTGGTAGAATAAGCAATTTACACGTCTATTTTACGTTACTAATTGTTACAACAATTAAATGGAGTAATAAAGCAAAAAAAAAAAAACAGACGACTCTCTACCGATCCTACTATGCTGTAAAATCCGGGATAATGAGTCAGGCATGGCCAGTCTAGGATATATCGATGACTAAGAGGCACTTGATTAATATATCGGCTGGAGCCCCACCACCTTCGTAATCTTTATGTCACAAGATTGCCGACAGTTTGTTTACATGTTATCAAGAAACACGCTTGAGCGCCATCCATTTTCAGGGTTAGTTCATTCGGCCGGTGTGTTGTTACACACTCCTTAGCGGATTCCGACTTCCATGGCCACCGTCCGGCTGTCTGGATGAACTAACAAATAGTATCAAAATACTTGTGCTGGAAGAAGTCATAGTATTACTCACCTTGGGAGCAACATATTATGCCGAAGAAAAGAAAGCTATTGTATTATTTGGAAATAAGCGAAAGTTATGCTGGTCCATGGCGTTAGTCACTGATTCATTCCAACCAACAAATTGATACCGCAGAATCAGCTGATCCAACAAATCGTCATATTTACAAAGATGGACGTTTTGTAAAACATTATATAATTAGGCATATTCCCACATATGTCCGGTTTTGAAAATCTGTATAAGTTTATATATATTTTTTCTTAACTCGTATTTGAAATCAACCTAATGGCGCATATACTTACGACCAGTTAAGACTCCAAAATACACGGTCCATTATTAGTATCAATCAACCTTTGCTACACGATACTACCTTTACTGAAAAGATATTTTTGTCTAAGACTACATTTAGAAACATTAAATAGAACTATCACTCTTTACCCGAATTATACTCTAGAACTCAACCACAACAACAAACTTTTATCATTTTCAATTACGGTACGTATCATTTTATTTTATTTTTCAGTAATGTTCTACCTAATGTTTAAGTATAGCTGAGGAGAGGAATATACCATGAAAGTACAATCCAAAAACCCCTGTGCTCATAAACGAAACTACAGCACCGTATGTGGGGCCGATCAGGGGCATACTGGCATAAAAATTGGAATTTTAGGCCTGCTGATCATCCACATTTTCCGATAGAACAACTTTGTTGAAGCGTTATAGTAATTATCAGTAGCAATGACGCCATAGTGGTACTAATTATAAACAAACACAAACAGTAATTTGTAATATTTAAACTGAGTAATTTTTCCCATTATATAATGATGTACAAATACACTTATAGCCAAGCCTTTAGTAGGAGAAGTTTGTTCCACAAGCTGGGCAGCTATTTCACACCCGGACATACAAGCTCACGATCTCAAGCTTGGTACAAACTTTCTTTTTTCCAGTTACGCCTCTTGATTGCATGTGTTTACATCAGCAGTCATGCTATATTTTTTTATCCCAAGTTGATAAAAACCCCTTTTCCACATAAATGAGGTCAAGATATGCGTCTGGCATAATTGGAAAAACGGTGTTCAATCACAAATCGACAGAAAAAAATGTTACCTTTTTTTCTAATCCCATTACGTTGTACAGTCTGGGTTAATGGGTTAGGAGTAGCAAGTGGAATTTATTAGAGATCAAAGATAGCTGGACTAGTAGATCTCCTAAATCCACCACATTCTTAATAGGTTTTTAAGACCAAGACTGCTCGACCGCACAAGGTCCTTTTCAAAGGAAAACTTTTTTGAGGCAAAATCAAAAAAAATAAATAAAGGTTGTTTGTTTTTTTACAAACTTTGAATTGGTTTTTCTTCATATTGTGAAAGTGTATGATATCAAGAGTATTAAGGAAGAAATAAGCATGACACTATCAGCGCGGCAATTATTTCACAGGTTGGCGTGAGTCAGGATAGCAATTAATTTTTAAAGTTTGCCATAAGCGTAACATATGACATTATCAATCTTTCAAACTTTTTTCCAAGTGTTTAATGTCGGAATCCTGAGAGCGCGTTACGAGAAAAGCACTTTATTCCTTGGTGGCGTAATGCTTGGTTACCTCTCAGATCCTTGTCATAAATGTGCCGAAGGCATGCGTTTAATCCAAGTGACCAGACTTGTGTTGAGCAGAGTATTAGACTTAATTCTTAATATAGTATAACTGGCGTTTACTGGGTTAATGATTCACACTATAAAGAAACTATAAAATGTTTAATACCACTTATATATTTAACACATGAAAAAGTTCGTGAAAACTTTTTCCACGATTATCGCTAATCCAATATATGGATTGCGACATTTAATGAACTATTTTCTGTAAGGTTCTTCTTCCAAAAAAACCAACACCAAGTGGCTGGATGCTATTGGTGAGTCTTAGCCAACTTATGTAGCAAGTCTTTGAAAAAATTGATTATGCATAGGTTATGCTAGTGGTATCAAAGCATATTCCAAGAAATACGAGTGATGCAAGAATCCAGAATATTTTTGCATTTTTAATCTGAATGGCGGCAGCAGTATATAGTGATTTTTAAGCCACGCTTTTTTAAAAAACGTTTGGAAAGAAATTCATGGATTCAGTAATCTAAAATATGGAAGCCGTCCAAAGCAGACCTTGAGTGTAGCGGTTTGTGGGTAATGTAGGAAGTACTTACGAACAGACAAAAACAACAACATGTGAACTAAAGCGACCAAATAGATTAATTTGTTTTTATTGAAGGTTATGTGAGATATTGGCGATCTTCTGTAATGGAAATTGTATGAAGATTTCTATATACTGATTTGCTGTCAAATTCTTAGGCCCATCTCAAAGCACAAGCACTTTATATAAACATGGCAATAGCCATAGCATCTGAAGCAAAAAAGTCAGAGTGTTTGTAGATGCTACTTACATTGGAATTCAGAAGAATATGTTGCTGTGAATGACCTATCAAGTTTAGAGGAACTCAATCATACTGTCCTAGTTTGTTAAAAACTTAGGGGACTCATTAGTCACATCTGCAAGATTTCCAAGAGAAATGTTTGACCGGCTTTATCGAATATATGATAGAAAGTTCAAAATGTAATTGTCACTAATGGACCAAGCATTAGTTTCAAAATTTGAGAATATTTTATTTCATAAAGCAGAAACAAAATAATTACAACTGTTGAAGTTGCATATGCTTGCCTCAGCATTTATGCAATATTTCTCAATCCAAAGTGTTAGAGTAGGAATATTCTGTGAACTGGGGTAATCAAGGGTGCTCCCTTTGATGACCTATGTAAACATAGTTGAGTGTTTCATCAAAGTTATATAAAGAAGCTATACAGTGGAAATTACACAGAGGAAAGGGAAAAGTGCTTCTATTTATAGCAAGAAACACACTTTCAACCCTATTTACATGGAAGGAGGGTTTCTCATCAACTTTGGATTAAGAAACATTGCATAGTTGCTGATTTAAGCATATGCAGTTTCAATACAAAGTGGGTGAGAAAATCTCCTTCCACACAAATAGGGTTCAGAATACACTTCTTGAATAAATAGGAGCGCTTTTTCCTCTCCCCCATATAATTACCACTGGTATAGCTTCTTTATGTAACTTTGGTGAATCACTCAACTATGTTTACATCGGTCAGCTTTTCCATATTTTAACACCACTCAAAATGATCAGAAATGACAAACTCGACATGCAGTTCCAAGATTTCATGAGACCAAATGTTAATCAAAACAATGATTAAACTGCTACTAAAAAAGGGGAGCAGCCAAGGAGGCAAAAGGTTACCTTAGTGTTTCAAATAAAACGTTTGAGGCAAATAAAAGAATTAGTGATGGCTTTACGTTACTGCAAAAATTCAGGGCAAGCGCAAAAGATTTTGAAACTGCATACGCTTTTGTAAGCGATAGTGCAATGTTTCTTAATGCAAAGTTGACCGGAAACCATCAATCAACATAATCAGGTTTCCTTATCATTTTTTTAGAAAACTCTGCATCACTGCTGGCGTAAGTATATACTGTAATTTTTTGTCTCCGTAAATCCGTTGAAGAATATTGGGTGCGTGTCGTACTTAAAAACATACTCTTTAGATACTAGTGCTTGTAACTGAGTATACTTGTAGACTGGCTATTACTAATTAATAATGTAATCTCGATAAAAACAATTATGATAGTTTGTAGAAATTGTAAAAGGTAGATTGGTCTAATGAAAAACCAATGTGATATAAATAAAATTATAGTTTACATTAGTTTCATAATAAAAAATGTGGAATGTTGAGGCAGCCATGTCAACAATCGTTTCTATTCTGGCTATTATCTAAGATACTATAATGCAAGTTCAGCACTATGTATTTTTAAAATAATAACACCAATATATCCTTGCATAAGTAAATTGGAGGTGCGCCATAAATGAGCCACGTTACCAGATATTGCGCTAAGTTTATTTTAGTTCCCCAACCTTGAAAAGTTTCAAACAAAACTGCCACCCTAACAAGTTGGTGTTTGCTTAAATAGTTATGCATGGGCCTATTTGTTGGAGGTGTACTATCCTACTATTAATATCCATAGTTAATTGATTAATAAACAAAACTATAAATAAGTTATAAAGAAATACAAATAACATAAATTCAAAACAATTAAAGAAAAGGGCATTTAGCCAAGTTAAATACCCGGTCAGCGCACTGAAAAATTTTCACGTCGCGGTTCGAAAACTGTGCGTGTGAAAAATTTGTGCGTCGACAAATTTGTGCGTCACTAATGAAATTATTGTGACGAGGGTGTTAGGGGTAATGAATCACGTGTAATCACGTGCTAACCCTCAATGTTTCAATTACTATTTCAACACCCTACCATAATTGAAACTATCAAATTTCGTTTAATCCAATGTCACTAACAAAACCTTTGAATTTCAACCTACCTAAATTTTTCGTAAACATATCTGCAAACATATCGTCAGTTCTAGCAGACTGAAGATCAAACGTACCATCTGCCAGATAATTTCTAATAAAGTGATGTCTAATATCAATATGTTTGGTACGTTGATGATGAACTGGGTGACTGGTCAAAAGCTTACAACCTTCATTATCTTCATATACAATTGGAGGACCTTTCAGTTTCAAACCAATTTGACCAATGACCTGAACAAGCCACAATAACTCTTTAACAGTATCACCAAGTGCCATGTATTCAGCTTCGGTTGATGATAAAGCAACAGTTTGTTGTTTCTTTGATTTCCAGCTGATAGCACATGAACCTAGCATAAAAACATATCCAGTGATGGATTTTCTATCAATTTTATCACCAGCCCAATCAGAATCACTATACCCAACCAGCTTGAAATCAACCGTTTTCTTGAAAACCAGAGCCAACTTGAGAGTACCTTTGATGTATCTTAAAACATGTTTAGCAGCTGCAAGATGATTTGCTTTAGGATCCTTAATAAACCTTGACAACGTGGAAGTGGCAAATGCCAAATCTGGACGACATGTATTCGCAGCAAATAACAATTTCCCTACCATGCTGCGGAAACAGGTCACTTCATCATCATTCAAATCTCCACCAGGTGTAAAATCACAACCAGAAGCAAAGGGAGTGGTAACAGAGTTACTTGATTCCATACCAAAACTAGCCAGGACGCCATTCAAAAAAGTTTCACTGGAAACTGAGCAAGCACCAACCATTTGGTGAATATTCATACCGAGGAATGTCTTGACAAGACCCAAATCTTTCATCTCATAATGTGAAGCCAGAACTCCTTTGATTTTGGTTATCCAGCTCGATGAATTGGAGCAGACCAGAAGATCATCAACATATAAAGCAACAAGCACAATCGACTCACCATCAACCAATGAATAAATACCTAATTCCGAAATAGACCGTTTAAAACCAGCAGAGACCAACACCTTATTGATGGCAACATTCCAAGCAAGTGGTGCCTGTTTCAAACCATACAAACTCCGATTCAATTTGCATACCATACCAGCAGGAGCATTAACGCCAGCAGGAACATTCATATAAATTTCCTCTTGCAGATGACCATTTAAAAACGCCGTAGTAACATCCATCTGATGAACAACCAAATCAAATTGAACAGCAACAGCAAACAAAATACGAATGCTTTCATACCGAACCACAGGTGAAAAGGTTTCAAAATAATCAAGACCATATACTTGACGAAAACCTTGAGCAACAAGACGTGCTTTATATGTGGGTGGTGTGGTAGTTTCCTTGATGGTGAAAACCCAACGACAACCAATAGCACGACGACCAACTGGTAAATGAACCAGATCCCAGGTACCATTTTTCTTGTGAGCATCCAGTTCCTTAGCGATAGCAACCTGCCAAAGAGATGCTTGATGAGACTGAACAGCCTCAGCATAAGTATTGGGAATGCCAGAACTATAAGCACTAGCTGCAAATGCGTTGTGGACTTCAACAGCGGATGTGAAAAATGCAATATTGGCTGTTGGAACTGATGGTGGAGGCTGAGAGCGTTTGATGATCGCTCCATCAGATGATGTGGAGGCTGCAGAAACCTGAGAATGAGTTCTTCGTAAGGAAGTCAAGGGAGTGATGGCAGAACGTTGTGGTCTAACGCTGGATGGAAACTCGTCAGTTAAATGTGATGCTGTTCTCCGCATAGGAAGAAGGGAAACCTCGACTGGAGGTGTCTTTATCTGAAACAAGTCAGGCAACTCATCAACATCTGGTGCAGCAGCTACTGGCGCAACCTCAGAAGCAGATGAGTGCAATGAATCAGACGCAGAAACATAAGACGTTGTAGAATCAGAATCAGATCCAACATAGTCGTCATCAGAGTCATCAGAAGATTGAAGCCCCTGCAAAAGCATATTTGCAGCATTATTGGAAGCTTCAGCCAGATTTTCGTCATCAGATGGAACAAAAGACGATGAGGAATCAGAGGAAGTAGATGATGAGACTACTGAAGGAGCAGCAGATGATGATGAGACTACTGAAGGAGCAGCAGCCGATGATGAGCTCGCAGATGGTGCGGCAGATGATGAAATAGAATGAGAAGAAGCAGCAGATGATGTACCAGATGAAGAAGCAGCAGATGATGTACCAGATGAAGAAGCAGCAGATGATGTACCAGATGAAGAAGCAGCAGATGATGTACCAGATGAAGATTGAATTAACGATTGAATGTCAGAGCATGAGAAGTCAGACGATGATGGAGTCATAATGTCAGGAAGCATTGGCATACCCCCAGCAACACCACCAAAATAAATATCAGAGGAATTCGTACCGGAGTTAACAACAGCTTCGGTAGTGGAAGCGATGTTACCATCAGATTTCAACATAGGAAAAGTTTGATCATCAAATCTCACATTATTGGACACAACCACATCATTAGTAGCATAAACATACACCCGATAAGCCTTGTGAGTAGGACTATAACCAACTAAAATACCAGCAGACGAAACTGGAGAAAAAATAGACGATCTTTTCTCAGGTGGAATCCACACCATGCACGCACAACCAAACGGATGAAACACCGAGTAGTTGGGTGCATACCCGTACCATCTTTCAAAGGAAGATACCCCGCCAAACTTTGGAACAGGATATCTGTTAATCAAAAACTCAGAGACTTTGACAGCCTCATTCCAAAATTTTAGTGACAAACCAGAGCTCGCCAACAGAGTTCTGGATTTGTCCTGAATGGTACGGTGTTTCCGTTCAGCAACACCATTCTGATGAGAATTATAAGGAACAGTTAGCTGATGAACAATACCTTTATCGATAAAATATGCGGACAAACCAGCATTGCAAAATTCACCACCATTGTCCGACCGAACAGCTTGCACCTTTAAGCCGGATGCAGAAAAATGAGTTTCCGCAATGGAAATGAATTTTTTAACACATGCCGTAGCATCAGACTTGGTCATTAGTGGATAAACACAAGTCCATCTGGTGTAGTCATCTACCAAAGTAAGGAAATACCGTTCATCATTTCTTCCAGGAACAGAAATGGAGCCACAAACATCAGCATGAATCAACTGTAACGGAGACGAAGTCTTGGTTTCAGCTTGTTTGGGATATTTTCTAGTCATAGTACCAGCACAGCAATCTTCACAAAAATTAACATCAGTTGAAGGAGAATAACCAATTGATTTCATGACACTAGAAGAGGGGTGTCCCAACCTGGAGTGCCATAGATCATTCTTGAAAACAGAAGAATATGCCACGTTCTTCTGAATGATAGCCGGGAAAATGAACTCATACAACGAGCCAGCAACATATTTGCCGATCTCCATACCATCGGATAGGATGCATTTCGCATCAGAGAAGTGCACTTGCAGACCAGTCTTGGACGTAATTGCCTTCACAGATAATAGGTTCCTGGTTGCATTAGGAACATACGCAACATTGGTAACTTTTAGTGTTTTACCATTGCCAACATTAAAAATAACCGAGCCAAAGCCTTTAATCGAAACTTTGGATTCACCAATACCTGAGATTACACCACCATCATTCGGAGTGAACTCAGTAAAATGATCAAGATTTCTGGACAAATGAAGAGTAGATCCAGAATCTAATGAATAAGAATCAGAATCACCACCACAGGATGCAGTGGCACACCAAGAAGATGGAGTGGATGGTGATTTGCCTGATTTATTACCATCCGTTTTATTTGGGGATGGACCTGAGTCAGGAACAGGTGCAGGCGCAGTGCACGCCGGAGATGTGTGACCATATTTCTTACATCTTCTGCATTTTGGATTAAAAGTCTTCTTTTTAGAGGAGACAGCAGCCATTGCCTGATTAGAAACAGATGTTTTAGGAGGAACATCATTAACCAAATCACGAAGCTTGTTTTCAACAGCCGTGAAATTAAAATTAGGATTGTAATCATCAACAACCCTTCTAATAGCATCTTCCGAACCAAAACATGGAAGAAAAGCTAAACCCAGCAATTCATCAAGTGAAAGACCACCGTGAGTGAACTGTAATCTAAGAGATCTGATTAGTTTGGCAGCTTGGATAGTTGACTTGTTGTCAATGGCTTTGAAATCACATACCATTTTGTATAGTTGTCTGGCAGAGAGCTTAGAATAGTCTCTTCTCAAACAATTTAACAATGCAAGACCATGCATACCTTCAGCTTGATATCTGTTTAGAATATTTTGATTAACGGTTTGGTTCAATATGACATGAACTGTGTTGTTCAGTGCGACAGTCAATTGTGTCACAGATGGATCATCTTGAACAGTGTCTGGTGGAAGAAGAAGATCGCCACTGGAAAAAAATTCCAGTAGACCTGAACCAAAATTTTGAAGAATATTTGTAATTGCAGTAGACCATTGGTAGTAATTCTCATGAGAATCGAGCATGATCACAGCAGTCTTAGGAAAAGTGTACACAAAAGTGCTCATAACCTGTTGGAGGTGTACTATCCTACTATTAATATCCATAGTTAATTGATTAATAAACAAAACTATAAATAAGTTATAAAGAAATACAAATAACATAAATTCAAAACAATTAAAGAAAAGGGCATTTAGCCAAGTTAAATACCCGGTCAGCGCACTGAAAAATTTTCACGTCGCGGTTCGAAAACTGTGCGTGTGAAAAATTTGTGCGTCGACAAATTTGTGCGTCACTAATGAAATTATTGTGACGAGGGTGTTAGGGGTAATGAATCACGTGTAATCACGTGCTAACCCTCAATGTTTCAATTACTATTTCAACACCCTACCATAATTGAAACTATCAAATTTCGTTTAATCCAATGTCACTAACAAAACCTTTGAATTTCAACCTACCTAAATTTTTCGTAAACATATCTGCAAACATATCGTCAGTTCTAGCAGACTGAAGATCAAACGTACCATCTGCCAGATAATTTCTAATAAAGTGATGTCTAATATCAATATGTTTGGTACGTTGATGATGAACTGGGTGACTGGTCAAAAGCTTACAACCTTCATTATCTTCATATACAATTGGAGGACCTTTCAGTTTCAAACCAATTTGACCAATGACCTGAACAAGCCACAATAACTCTTTAACAGTATCACCAAGTGCCATGTATTCAGCTTCGGTTGATGATAAAGCAACAGTTTGTTGTTTCTTTGATTTCCAGCTGATAGCACATGAACCTAGCATAAAAACATATCCAGTGATGGATTTTCTATCAATTTTATCACCAGCCCAATCAGAATCACTATACCCAACCAGCTTGAAATCAACCGTTTTCTTGAAAACCAGAGCCAACTTGAGAGTACCTTTGATGTATCTTAAAACATGTTTAGCAGCTGCAAGATGATTTGCTTTAGGATCCTTAATAAACCTTGACAACGTGGAAGTGGCAAATGCCAAATCTGGACGACATGTATTCGCAGCAAATAACAATTTCCCTACCATGCTGCGGAAACAGGTCACTTCATCATCATTCAAATCTCCACCAGGTGTAAAATCACAACCAGAAGCAAAGGGAGTGGTAACAGAGTTACTTGATTCCATACCAAAACTAGCCAGGACGCCATTCAAAAAAGTTTCACTGGAAACTGAGCAAGCACCAACCATTTGGTGAATATTCATACCGAGGAATGTCTTGACAAGACCCAAATCTTTCATCTCATAATGTGAAGCCAGAACTCCTTTGATTTTGGTTATCCAGCTCGATGAATTGGAGCAGACCAGAAGATCATCAACATATAAAGCAACAAGCACAATCGACTCACCATCAACCAATGAATAAATACCTAATTCCGAAATAGACCGTTTAAAACCAGCAGAGACCAACACCTTATTGATGGCAACATTCCAAGCAAGTGGTGCCTGTTTCAAACCATACAAACTCCGATTCAATTTGCATACCATACCAGCAGGAGCATTAACGCCAGCAGGAACATTCATATAAATTTCCTCTTGCAGATGACCATTTAAAAACGCCGTAGTAACATCCATCTGATGAACAACCAAATCAAATTGAACAGCAACAGCAAACAAAATACGAATGCTTTCATACCGAACCACAGGTGAAAAGGTTTCAAAATAATCAAGACCATATACTTGACGAAAACCTTGAGCAACAAGACGTGCTTTATATGTGGGTGGTGTGGTAGTTTCCTTGATGGTGAAAACCCAACGACAACCAATAGCACGACGACCAACTGGTAAATGAACCAGATCCCAGGTACCATTTTTCTTGTGAGCATCCAGTTCCTTAGCGATAGCAACCTGCCAAAGAGATGCTTGATGAGACTGAACAGCCTCAGCATAAGTATTGGGAATGCCAGAACTATAAGCACTAGCTGCAAATGCGTTGTGGACTTCAACAGCGGATGTGAAAAATGCAATATTGGCTGTTGGAACTGATGGTGGAGGCTGAGAGCGTTTGATGATCGCTCCATCAGATGATGTGGAGGCTGCAGAAACCTGAGAATGAGTTCTTCGTAAGGAAGTCAAGGGAGTGATGGCAGAACGTTGTGGTCTAACGCTGGATGGAAACTCGTCAGTTAAATGTGATGCTGTTCTCCGCATAGGAAGAAGGGAAACCTCGACTGGAGGTGTCTTTATCTGAAACAAGTCAGGCAACTCATCAACATCTGGTGCAGCAGCTACTGGCGCAACCTCAGAAGCAGATGAGTGCAATGAATCAGACGCAGAAACATAAGACGTTGTAGAATCAGAATCAGATCCAACATAGTCGTCATCAGAGTCATCAGAAGATTGAAGCCCCTGCAAAAGCATATTTGCAGCATTATTGGAAGCTTCAGCCAGATTTTCGTCATCAGATGGAACAAAAGACGATGAGGAATCAGAGGAAGTAGATGATGAGACTACTGAAGGAGCAGCAGATGATGATGAGACTACTGAAGGAGCAGCAGCCGATGATGAGCTCGCAGATGGTGCGGCAGATGATGAAATAGAATGAGAAGAAGCAGCAGATGATGTACCAGATGAAGAAGCAGCAGATGATGTACCAGATGAAGAAGCAGCAGATGATGTACCAGATGAAGAAGCAGCAGATGATGTACCAGATGAAGATTGAATTAACGATTGAATGTCAGAGCATGAGAAGTCAGACGATGATGGAGTCATAATGTCAGGAAGCATTGGCATACCCCCAGCAACACCACCAAAATAAATATCAGAGGAATTCGTACCGGAGTTAACAACAGCTTCGGTAGTGGAAGCGATGTTACCATCAGATTTCAACATAGGAAAAGTTTGATCATCAAATCTCACATTATTGGACACAACCACATCATTAGTAGCATAAACATACACCCGATAAGCCTTGTGAGTAGGACTATAACCAACTAAAATACCAGCAGACGAAACTGGAGAAAAAATAGACGATCTTTTCTCAGGTGGAATCCACACCATGCACGCACAACCAAACGGATGAAACACCGAGTAGTTGGGTGCATACCCGTACCATCTTTCAAAGGAAGATACCCCGCCAAACTTTGGAACAGGATATCTGTTAATCAAAAACTCAGAGACTTTGACAGCCTCATTCCAAAATTTTAGTGACAAACCAGAGCTCGCCAACAGAGTTCTGGATTTGTCCTGAATGGTACGGTGTTTCCGTTCAGCAACACCATTCTGATGAGAATTATAAGGAACAGTTAGCTGATGAACAATACCTTTATCGATAAAATATGCGGACAAACCAGCATTGCAAAATTCACCACCATTGTCCGACCGAACAGCTTGCACCTTTAAGCCGGATGCAGAAAAATGAGTTTCCGCAATGGAAATGAATTTTTTAACACATGCCGTAGCATCAGACTTGGTCATTAGTGGATAAACACAAGTCCATCTGGTGTAGTCATCTACCAAAGTAAGGAAATACCGTTCATCATTTCTTCCAGGAACAGAAATGGAGCCACAAACATCAGCATGAATCAACTGTAACGGAGACGAAGTCTTGGTTTCAGCTTGTTTGGGATATTTTCTAGTCATAGTACCAGCACAGCAATCTTCACAAAAATTAACATCAGTTGAAGGAGAATAACCAATTGATTTCATGACACTAGAAGAGGGGTGTCCCAACCTGGAGTGCCATAGATCATTCTTGAAAACAGAAGAATATGCCACGTTCTTCTGAATGATAGCCGGGAAAATGAACTCATACAACGAGCCAGCAACATATTTGCCGATCTCCATACCATCGGATAGGATGCATTTCGCATCAGAGAAGTGCACTTGCAGACCAGTCTTGGACGTAATTGCCTTCACAGATAATAGGTTCCTGGTTGCATTAGGAACATACGCAACATTGGTAACTTTTAGTGTTTTACCATTGCCAACATTAAAAATAACCGAGCCAAAGCCTTTAATCGAAACTTTGGATTCACCAATACCTGAGATTACACCACCATCATTCGGAGTGAACTCAGTAAAATGATCAAGATTTCTGGACAAATGAAGAGTAGATCCAGAATCTAATGAATAAGAATCAGAATCACCACCACAGGATGCAGTGGCACACCAAGAAGATGGAGTGGATGGTGATTTGCCTGATTTATTACCATCCGTTTTATTTGGGGATGGACCTGAGTCAGGAACAGGTGCAGGCGCAGTGCACGCCGGAGATGTGTGACCATATTTCTTACATCTTCTGCATTTTGGATTAAAAGTCTTCTTTTTAGAGGAGACAGCAGCCATTGCCTGATTAGAAACAGATGTTTTAGGAGGAACATCATTAACCAAATCACGAAGCTTGTTTTCAACAGCCGTGAAATTAAAATTAGGATTGTAATCATCAACAACCCTTCTAATAGCATCTTCCGAACCAAAACATGGAAGAAAAGCTAAACCCAGCAATTCATCAAGTGAAAGACCACCGTGAGTGAACTGTAATCTAAGAGATCTGATTAGTTTGGCAGCTTGGATAGTTGACTTGTTGTCAATGGCTTTGAAATCACATACCATTTTGTATAGTTGTCTGGCAGAGAGCTTAGAATAGTCTCTTCTCAAACAATTTAACAATGCAAGACCATGCATACCTTCAGCTTGATATCTGTTTAGAATATTTTGATTAACGGTTTGGTTCAATATGACATGAACTGTGTTGTTCAGTGCGACAGTCAATTGTGTCACAGATGGATCATCTTGAACAGTGTCTGGTGGAAGAAGAAGATCGCCACTGGAAAAAAATTCCAGTAGACCTGAACCAAAATTTTGAAGAATATTTGTAATTGCAGTAGACCATTGGTAGTAATTCTCATGAGAATCGAGCATGATCACAGCAGTCTTAGGAAAAGTGTACACAAAAGTGCTCATAACCTGTTGGAGGTGTACTATCCTACTATTAATATCCATAGTTAATTGATTAATAAACAAAACTATAAATAAGTTATAAAGAAATACAAATAACATAAATTCAAAACAATTAAAGAAAAGGGCATTTAGCCAAGTTAAATACCCGGTCAGCGCACTGAAAAATTTTCACGTCGCGGTTCGAAAACTGTGCGTGTGAAAAATTTGTGCGTCGACAAATTTGTGCGTCACTAATGAAATTATTGTGACGAGGGTGTTAGGGGTAATGAATCACGTGTAATCACGTGCTAACCCTCAATGTTTCAATTACTATTTCAACACTATTTTCACCGATTTTAAAAAATTTTGACAGTTAATGAAGATCCAAGCAAAAACCCATATACCCAGGCCATTTTAAATATCTTTTAAAAAGCAGTCAACTACTAGTACTAATAACTAGTCAACTTGCAATTGTTAAAGCTGATAAATCTGTAAACAGGGGCAGTCATAAGTGGTCCCTTTGATGACCTACGTAAACATAGTTGAGTTTTTTATCAGAGTTATACAGGGGAAATTGCATATGGGAGAAGATAAAATGCAAACTATTATCCTAAAAAGCGCCCTGCTATCCTAACATTATTTATGAGAAGAAAGGGAACAAGTCGTGGTTCTCATCAATTTTTGATTAGAACAGACTGCACAGTTGCTTTCATATGCATGGGAAATCTCAACATATAGCTGGTTCATACAACTTTACCTATCACCCAACTGTGCTCATGGAGTTATTTGAAGGGAGCACTCTCAATTTTTCCGCTTCATAAGCTCACCTTTTTCACAAATTTAACCTTTTATCTTATTTTCAGTGTATTCGCTAGTGGATCTCGTTTATTGGTTACAGATACAATACCCAGCTGATAACTTTTTGAGATTGAATATGATCGTAAAACTTTACCAACCATATATTTCATTTGAAATAAAAATATGAGAGGATTTAATTTTGGGGGTATGTTTTCTTTCTCTTGTTGAGCATACTTGTTGACAAATTTCGCTACGCAAAAATCATTATTTCTCGATTTAGAATCAGTCCTTAATTTATACATGGAATCTTCGGTCAGTTACTGGTTTTTCGAATCTTGCTTCTATACCCTGATAATTAAGAGCCACATCGATCAATACTAGTATTCCGAATCATCATAGATGAGCTAGGTCCATTTATTAAAATTCAATGTGCGGTTTAACACTAAACACCAATTACCGTGAAGCAAATACAAAAATTGTCATGGGACTATATTAGCCTTGAAAAGCTTGGTTCAAGTACTAACGCCATCTTTTGAAATCCTTATGATTAGCATTCACATATTTTAAAAAATCTATCAACTTTTTCTAGTCCTGGCATTTGATTGCAAATGATAAGGTCTTGCATATCTCCGTTCTCCATGAAGTTTATCAACAAGCGTTTTTATTGTGGTGGCACGAGTTGCCCCGTTGTTTTCAAAAATTGCTTTGAATAACGGAAAATAGTCGGTAGCTCCAGTTGAGAAAACTTCGATATATCGGTGTATGGTTTGTGGTTGCTGAGGCATGACAGTACCGAATACCGCTTTCGACTTCAACTTGAAACAAAGTTTTCATCAATGCTTAATTTTATTGCTCCAAACTTTTAACAAAATTAATGCGCCGTACTTCATTGGTTTCTGACAAGTGTTTTTCATCATTACCTGGGGTAAATGTGGCATCTTTGATACAACTGCCAACTTTCAATTTTTATGACCAAGAAGAATGCTCCAGCACTTAAGTATAATTTAGTAGTTTGGACATTAGCTTGGAGCACAGACTTTAGCATGTATTATCCTGAACAATGCGGCACTGTTTCCTGTTCAGTAAAACATCCAGGTAAATATAATAATAGCAGTCGTTTCCCAAAACAAATGCTTCCAATCCTTCAGTATTGTCTGATCAGCGTAGACTCGGTGACTCATTTATCTTAAAACTATTTGTGGACATATTGTACTGAAGCTAGATACATGTTTCTCTATACAATAATATTCTTTGGTAACATCATTGTCTTCATTCACTTTTTTCTTTGCTATTGCATATCTATACTAATAAACAGAATTATTGACTGATCAAAGTTGTCGAAACGTTGACCAAAAACGCTTTAGACTTTGTAGTTACTTGCACATGTATCTTCCCGAACTATTACATCCAACAGAATGTGTGAGATGATCCGTACATCTTGTCCCTTATCTGTATGAAACATCCATTGTAACCACTTGCTCCAAAACTTCTCTCTTTAAAAACTTTTCAGCAAAACGTTATTGTTCGTCGTAAATAACACCTCCTCTTATATATGGACGGATTGCGTCTTGCTTTTCAAAACTTTTTTTATACTTTCCTTCCCTGGGAGCAGATCCAAATTCCTTTTTTTCGGCATTCCTTTTTTGGATTCTGCTGCCGTAAAACTTTTGAACTAAAATCTGCGACCATGATATGATTACTTCATCCTTATAATTCAATAAAACTTGAAACCGCGTGTAGTTGAAGTTGTATTCTTCTTGTATTCTCTGATATCCATTATTTGCCCCTTTTTGATGTTTTTTTAGCCGTCGTTCCTTTTTCAAGCATTGCTTTTAGGCTTGTTGTGTAATTAATAATATGTAAGTTGTTTGACACTCTTTTTTCCAATCTTCTTATTGACTAGCACAAAAGTGACTAGAGCTGTCATAGCTAGACTCAGCAGTTATAGTTATGATCTGTAGCTAAGCTCATAAGCATCATTATAAAAAATATTATTCAACATACCTTTTATGCATAAACTCACAATCTTTTTAGTGCACTCTGTAATATTTTGTAAATTGGTAAGCCAAAAACATAGGCTGATACATTAAAGGAATAATAATAGTAAATGCATTTGACAAGAAATAGTAGCTTGAATCTTTAGTTTTTATTATAAGTATCAATCAAAATGAACTAAGAGAAGTTAAAAAGTTTACTACCAGTCTCCATCGTAATCGTCGATTCTGGAAAAGTTTCAAGAATCCAGTTTGTACACTTCAATAATTATCTAATTATTAAAGCAGCCATACCATATGCTGTTATTACCTCCAAAGGTGCCAAGAATGTGCCAACTAAATGGTTTTTGGACAACAACTTGGCAAATTTATGGGTACTTACAGGACGGGTTATTAAAGTAGGAAATTCGGCGAACTGGGGTATTCAAGGGTGCTCCTTTTGATGACCTATGTAAACATAGTTGAGTGATTTATCAAAATTATATGCAGAAGCTATACTGTGGAAATTATACAGAGGAAAGGGGAAAATGCTTCTATTTATACCAAGAAACACACTTGCAACCCCATTTACATGGAAGGAGAGTTTCACATCAACTTTGGATTAAGAAACATTGCATAGTTGCTGATTTAAGCATATGCAATTTCAACACGGGTGAGTACAAAAGATCTTTCTGATGATGCTGAGTACTTTGAGTATCTATTTACAAACAAGGGTACGTTTCGCTATGCAAGTGATAGTCTTTTTGAATAGCTCTAGAAAATAGGCTGATACTCGTCAATCTTAGCTTGCTGACATTACAACAACTTATGAGCTGATCTGTTGTGCTTTGGAATTGGTTGGTCAGCGAAGTAAAATTTAATCATACGTATCACATTCTTGACAGGTGATGTCAGGATGACAAATTTGAAATGTCAAAAATTACGAAAGTTTTTTTCATATAGAATGTGTGATCTAATACTACAACTTTTTACAGACATGAGTAGGATTAACTGCGTTAACCACGTGATAAACCATCAATATAGTCTTTTAACTTCACTGGGCGACTTGTTGCCGAATGTTTAGAAATATGTGATGATTCAATTACGATAACATGAATTCATTCAATCCCCATGTGACTCGATTCTATAGTATCGTTAATATAAATAGTAGAACGTTACGATACGTCGATAGTCTTAGATCTTGAGACTTGCCAAGAATGGACGTTCTCGTCCATTATCATAAAAACTAAGATTACTTTATATTAATTCAACTTACTATACATTATATTATATTATAAAACTTTCACTTTAACAACAATCTTATTTCTACTTAATATTATACGTATATTTATACTAATAATGATACTTTTATTAACCAATATTCTCGGTATAAAGACATACAGAATAAGTACAGACTACACTGAAAAAGGCTTAGTGTTGACGTACAACCGGTACTATACCATTCTAGAGGCGCACAAAACAATCACCCGCAAGGGTGGCTATCTTCAACTTTATACAAGCTAGTCCTAGTACAATAACGCTACTAGGTCTAATACACACCAATGCGAAGTTCTATCTTATGGAAGTAGATCCAAAGTAGAATCTCGTATCTTGTGTGTTTGTATATTCATATCCGTAAATAAGTACTAAGTGTTGAAATAGTAATTGAAACATTGAGGGTTAGCACGTGATTACACGTGATTCATTACCCCTAACACCCTCGTCACAATAATTTCATTAGTGACGCACAAATTTGTCGACGCACAAATTTTTCACACGCACAGTTTTCGAACCGCGACGTGAAAATTTTTCAGTGCGCTGACCGGGTATTTAACTTGGCTAAATGCCCTTTTCTTTAATTGTTTTGAATTTATGTTATTTGTATTTCTTTATAACTTATTTATAGTTTTGTTTATTAATCAATTAACTATGGATATTAATAGTAGGATAGTACACCTCCAACAGGTTATGAGCACTTTTGTGTACACTTTTCCTAAGACTGCTGTGATCATGCTCGATTCTCATGAGAATTACTACCAATGGTCTACTGCAATTACAAATATTCTTCAAAATTTTGGTTCAGGTCTACTGGAATTTTTTTCCAGTGGCGATCTTCTTCTTCCACCAGACACTGTTCAAGATGATCCATCTGTGACACAATTGACTGTCGCACTGAACAACACAGTTCATGTCATATTGAACCAAACCGTTAATCAAAATATTCTAAACAGATATCAAGCTGAAGGTATGCATGGTCTTGCATTGTTAAATTGTTTGAGAAGAGACTATTCTAAGCTCTCTGCCAGACAACTATACAAAATGGTATGTGATTTCAAAGCCATTGACAACAAGTCAACTATCCAAGCTGCCAAACTAATCAGATCTCTTAGATTACAGTTCACTCACGGTGGTCTTTCACTTGATGAATTGCTGGGTTTAGCTTTTCTTCCATGTTTTGGTTCGGAAGATGCTATTAGAAGGGTTGTTGATGATTACAATCCTAATTTTAATTTCACGGCTGTTGAAAACAAGCTTCGTGATTTGGTTAATGATGTTCCTCCTAAAACATCTGTTTCTAATCAGGCAATGGCTGCTGTCTCCTCTAAAAAGAAGACTTTTAATCCAAAATGCAGAAGATGTAAGAAATATGGTCACACATCTCCGGCGTGCACTGCGCCTGCACCTGTTCCTGACTCAGGTCCATCCCCAAATAAAACGGATGGTAATAAATCAGGCAAATCACCATCCACTCCATCTTCTTGGTGTGCCACTGCATCCTGTGGTGGTGATTCTGATTCTTATTCATTAGATTCTGGATCTACTCTTCATTTGTCCAGAAATCTTGATCATTTTACTGAGTTCACTCCGAATGATGGTGGTGTAATCTCAGGTATTGGTGAATCCAAAGTTTCGATTAAAGGCTTTGGCTCGGTTATTTTTAATGTTGGCAATGGTAAAACACTAAAAGTTACCAATGTTGCGTATGTTCCTAATGCAACCAGGAACCTATTATCTGTGAAGGCAATTACGTCCAAGACTGGTCTGCAAGTGCACTTCTCTGATGCGAAATGCATCCTATCCGATGGTATGGAGATCGGCAAATATGTTGCTGGCTCGTTGTATGAGTTCATTTTCCCGGCTATCATTCAGAAGAACGTGGCATATTCTTCTGTTTTCAAGAATGATCTATGGCACTCCAGGTTGGGACACCCCTCTTCTAGTGTCATGAAATCAATTGGTTATTCTCCTTCAACTGATGTTAATTTTTGTGAAGATTGCTGTGCTGGTACTATGACTAGAAAATATCCCAAACAAGCTGAAACCAAGACTTCGTCTCCGTTACAGTTGATTCATGCTGATGTTTGTGGCTCCATTTCTGTTCCTGGAAGAAATGATGAACGGTATTTCCTTACTTTGGTAGATGACTACACCAGATGGACTTGTGTTTATCCACTAATGACCAAGTCTGATGCTACGGCATGTGTTAAAAAATTCATTTCCATTGCGGAAACTCATTTTTCTGCATCCGGCTTAAAGGTGCAAGCTGTTCGGTCGGACAATGGTGGTGAATTTTGCAATGCTGGTTTGTCCGCATATTTTATCGATAAAGGTATTGTTCATCAGCTAACTGTTCCTTATAATTCTCATCAGAATGGTGTTGCTGAACGGAAACACCGTACCATTCAGGACAAATCCAGAACTCTGTTGGCGAGCTCTGGTTTGTCACTGAAATTTTGGAATGAGGCTGTCAAAGTCTCTGAGTTTTTGATTAACAGATATCCTGTTCCAAAGTTTGGCGGGGTATCTTCCTTTGAAAGATGGTACGGGTATGCACCCAACTACTCGGTGTTTCATCCGTTTGGTTGTGCGTGCATGGTGTGGATTCCACCTGAGAAAAGATCGTCTATTTTTTCTCCAGTTTCGTCTGCTGGTATTTTAGTTGGTTATAGTCCTACTCACAAGGCTTATCGGGTGTATGTTTATGCTACTAATGATGTGGTTGTGTCCAATAATGTGAGATTTGATGATCAAACTTTTCCTATGTTGAAATCTGATGGTAACATCGCTTCCACTACCGAAGCTGTTGTTAACTCCGGTACGAATTCCTCTGATATTTATTTTGGTGGTGTTGCTGGGGGTATGCCAATGCTTCCTGACATTATGACTCCATCATCGTCTGACTTCTCATGCTCTGACATTCAATCGTTAATTCAATCTTCATCTGGTACATCATCTGCTGCTTCTTCATCTGGTACATCATCTGCTGCTTCTTCATCTGGTACATCATCTGCTGCTTCTTCTCATTCTATTTCATCATCTGCCGCACCATCTGCGAGCTCATCATCGGCTGCTGCTCCTTCAGTAGTCTCATCATCATCTGCTGCTCCTTCAGTAGTCTCATCATCATCTGCTGCTCCTTCAGTAGTCTCATCATCTACTTCCTCTGATTCCTCATCGTCTTTTGTTCCATCTGATGACGAAAATCTGGCTGAAGCTTCCAATAATGCTGCAAATATGCTTTTGCAGGGGCTTCAATCTTCTGATGACTCTGATGACGACTATGTTGGATCTGATTCTGATTCTACAACGTCTTATGTTTCTGCGTCTGATTCATTGCACTCATCTGCTTCTGAGGTTGCGCCAGTAGCTGCTGCACCAGATGTTGATGAGTTGCCTGACTTGTTTCAGATAAAGACACCTCCAGTCGAGGTTTCCCTTCTTCCTATGCGGAGAACAGCATCACATTTAACTGACGAGTTTCCATCCAGCGTTAGACCACAACGTTCTGCCATCACTCCCTTGACTTCCTTACGAAGAACTCATTCTCAGGTTTCTGCAGCCTCCACATCATCTGATGGAGCGATCATCAAACGCTCTCAGCCTCCACCATCAGTTCCAACAGCCAATATTGCATTTTTCACATCCGCTGTTGAAGTCCACAACGCATTTGCAGCTAGTGCTTATAGTTCTGGCATTCCCAATACTTATGCTGAGGCTGTTCAGTCTCATCAAGCATCTCTTTGGCAGGTTGCTATCGCTAAGGAACTGGATGCTCACAAGAAAAATGGTACCTGGGATCTGGTTCATTTACCAGTTGGTCGTCGTGCTATTGGTTGTCGTTGGGTTTTCACCATCAAGGAAACTACCACACCACCCACATATAAAGCACGTCTTGTTGCTCAAGGTTTTCGTCAAGTATATGGTCTTGATTATTTTGAAACCTTTTCACCTGTGGTTCGGTATGAAAGCATTCGTATTTTGTTTGCTGTTGCTGTTCAATTTGATTTGGTTGTTCATCAGATGGATGTTACTACGGCGTTTTTAAATGGTCATCTGCAAGAGGAAATTTATATGAATGTTCCTGCTGGCGTTAATGCTCCTGCTGGTATGGTATGCAAATTGAATCGGAGTTTGTATGGTTTGAAACAGGCACCACTTGCTTGGAATGTTGCCATCAATAAGGTGTTGGTCTCTGCTGGTTTTAAACGGTCTATTTCGGAATTAGGTATTTATTCATTGGTTGATGGTGAGTCGATTGTGCTTGTTGCTTTATATGTTGATGATCTTCTGGTCTGCTCCAATTCATCGAGCTGGATAACCAAAATCAAAGGAGTTCTGGCTTCACATTATGAGATGAAAGATTTGGGTCTTGTCAAGACATTCCTCGGTATGAATATTCACCAAATGGTTGGTGCTTGCTCAGTTTCCAGTGAAACTTTTTTGAATGGCGTCCTGGCTAGTTTTGGTATGGAATCAAGTAACTCTGTTACCACTCCCTTTGCTTCTGGTTGTGATTTTACACCTGGTGGAGATTTGAATGATGATGAAGTGACCTGTTTCCGCAGCATGGTAGGGAAATTGTTATTTGCTGCGAATACATGTCGTCCAGATTTGGCATTTGCCACTTCCACGTTGTCAAGGTTTATTAAGGATCCTAAAGCAAATCATCTTGCAGCTGCTAAACATGTTTTAAGATACATCAAAGGTACTCTCAAGTTGGCTCTGGTTTTCAAGAAAACGGTTGATTTCAAGCTGGTTGGGTATAGTGATTCTGATTGGGCTGGTGATAAAATTGATAGAAAATCCATCACTGGATATGTTTTTATGCTAGGTTCATGTGCTATCAGCTGGAAATCAAAGAAACAACAAACTGTTGCTTTATCATCAACCGAAGCTGAATACATGGCACTTGGTGATACTGTTAAAGAGTTATTGTGGCTTGTTCAGGTCATTGGTCAAATTGGTTTGAAACTGAAAGGTCCTCCAATTGTATATGAAGATAATGAAGGTTGTAAGCTTTTGACCAGTCACCCAGTTCATCATCAACGTACCAAACATATTGATATTAGACATCACTTTATTAGAAATTATCTGGCAGATGGTACGTTTGATCTTCAGTCTGCTAGAACTGACGATATGTTTGCAGATATGTTTACGAAAAATTTAGGTAGGTTGAAATTCAAAGGTTTTGTTAGTGACATTGGATTAAACGAAATTTGATAGTTTCAATTATGGTAGGGTGTTGAAATAGTAATTGAAACATTGAGGGTTAGCACGTGATTACACGTGATTCATTACCCCTAACACCCTCGTCACAATAATTTCATTAGTGACGCACAAATTTGTCGACGCACAAATTTTTCACACGCACAGTTTTCGAACCGCGACGTGAAAATTTTTCAGTGCGCTGACCGGGTATTTAACTTGGCTAAATGCCCTTTTCTTTAATTGTTTTGAATTTATGTTATTTGTATTTCTTTATAACTTATTTATAGTTTTGTTTATTAATCAATTAACTATGGATATTAATAGTAGGATAGTACACCTCCAACACTAAGTAGCTTAGTTCTTGGTTGAGATAACGTTGGTAAGATAGTGTTGAGCTTGTGCTCTTCGTTGTTTATAGATAAGATGTCTTGACACGTTAGAAATATAAGTGGACTACTAGTAATCTTTATAGACATCTGTGCCAAGCACATGGGCTGGGTTCAATAATCGATCCGGAGAATATTAAACCTTAGTTCCTTATATTTCCTATCTGGAAGCTGAGGTCACCCATCGTCAAGAATATCCCTAGTGGGTTGGTTTTATTTAAATTTGCAATTACGCATTGAACGTTACGTCAATAAACTCTTGATTATGTGATAAAATGATGGCGGAATTGTCTTTATTTGTAACAAGACATGTTACGAGATTGCCGATCGTTTGTTTACATTTAACCAAACTAGGCAATCACTCCACGTATAACGTCATTCAGACGTAACTGATGCAATCAGTAATAATGACGCCACAGTGTTACTAATTATAGAGAAACACAAACAAATTCGTAATATTTAAACTAAGTAGTTTTTCCTTATTTGAGAAACTTGTATAATTATATTTATAACCAAGCCTTTAATAGAAGAAGTTAGTTCCAGAAGCTTCGCATCTATTTAACATTTGGCAGTTATATCTGAATTACAAGTTCACGATCTTAAAGCTTGGCACAAGCGTAATAAGACATGTTACAGATGCGCCGATGTAATCGGTGCTTAAATTACTGTTTACGGAAGTTACCCGATGAGGACAATTTGTTTGTTTACAAAAATACTGAATTGTCGATCATTAGTTCCTCGACGAAATTATTATATAAGGAGGGGCTTTTCCTCTTGGACAAATATTAATAATATTTTATATAGCTTTGTAGAATAAGCTATTACACGTCTATTTTACGTTACTAGTAATTACAACAATTGAGCTATTAATCCATCCTGGATTAATCAGAGCAGACTACTCTCTTACTGATCCTATTATGCTTTATAGTTAGGGTTAATGACTTAGGCATGTCCAGTCTGGGATATATTGGAGATCAAGAGGAGCTTGATATATATATCGACTGGAACCCGCAACACATCCATAACATTTGGTAGCACCGGTGGCTTACATCAATGACGGGTTAGGTGATTGATGTTCAGTATTGGGAGCTAGGCAGTTGCGCTACAACAGCAGTTCCTTAATGTTATGGTCCAACAGGATGTGGGGATAGGTTAGTAAGGCTGACAGGTTGGTCGCTAAACGGGTTAGAGATTTTCATTGAAGAAAGTTTTAAAAGTTTTGAAAAAAAGTTTAGGATGAGTGTCGGTTGTGGAGTACAAAAGTTCCTTGATAGAAACCAGGGAAGAGACCGAATGGAATGAATTCATTAGAGTTAGTTATAGGAATCATCCAGGAATGAATAAAAAGATATCGGTTCCCTAAGATGAATTAATGTGGTTTAGGAATGGAATAGATATCGTAAGATGATCCTACTATGTTTAGTATGGATTGTGTTTAGCTTCAACCCTCTTTGATACCATGTTTGGGTTAAAAGAATTCCACTTGCAAAAATCATGCATTATGAAACGACTGTTCGTCGGTTGATATCATGATTATAGAGGACAAGTTAGAGTAGTTAATGTCGTTCGAAAGTCGAAGACAATAGCTGGGTTGTCACAGATGACAGATAAGTGAGGTATCACGGAATAAGATCAAAAATTAGATTGTTAAATGAAGCTATGATAGTATAGAATGCCAGATGATTATATCCACCATGTGAGAAATATGCAATAAGGATTTTGAATCGAATAAAAAATGAGGCTTAGGAGTTAGTCATATAGTAATAAAAATAAATTAGAAGAAAATATGTTCCAGCCTGGATAGTATAGTATTAGCAATGAAATTAGGCAATTATTAGCATGGTTAGGAAGGACGTGGCAGTGATATATTTATGAGAAGAGTTGAATCTTCAGAGAGAGGTTTTTGTGGAATCATATTTAAGATCAATATTCAAAGTGATCAATAGAAAAAGGCTGTCATTAGTGAGATCACTGTGTGATAGAAACTCAATAAATCAAAGGAGATATCCAAAGTTTGAAAAGGATATTATCCCGGAAATAGTACAATGATAATTTTCAAAGTTATAGTATGTTAACCAATAAGAATGCAACGGAAATTGATAGAAAGAATAAGTTGATCCGATTGGTGGAGTTAAATGAAATAACAGAATAAATTGAAAGATTTGGACCTAGTAAAAGGTTAGTGAAAAGATATTATTGGTTGAGTAATTTACAAGAAAGGTAAAATTTTAGAACACAATTAGAATATAAAAAGGAATTGACAATCCTTTATTAGAAGTATCCGTTTATTCCAACAGGAACTCAATATTACAATGAATGGAGTCATGAACCATTTGGAAAGTTGTAAGAAAAGGGTGAGGTTTGGTAATTAGTTATATATGTTAAAGAACTGACTTGGTTAGAAGTCAGGTAGTCAAAAGTTATATGTTAAAGAACTGACTTGGTTAGAAGTCAGGTAGTCAAAAGTTATATGTTAAAGAACTGACTTGGTTAGAAGTCAGGTAGTCAAAAGTTATATGTTAAAGAACTGACTTGGTTAGAAGTCAGGTAGTCAAAAGTTATATGTTAAAGAACTGACTTGGTTAGAAGTCAGGTAGTCAAAAGTTATATGTTAAAGAACTGACTTGGTTAGAAGTCAGGTAGTCAAAAGTTATATGTTAAAGAGCTGACTTGGTTAGAAGTCAGACAGTTAAAAGTTATATGTTAAAGAGCTGACTTGGTTAGAAGTCAGACAGTTAAAAGTTATATGTTAAGGACCTGAAATAGTGAGATTTCGTCTGGTCAAAAGTTATATGTTAAGGACCTGAAGTAGTAGACTTCAGCTGGACGAATAAGGTTTAAGATCCAGTGGTTTGAACTATGAGAGTTCAATTAGTCAGAATCAGAAATTAAATGGTAAGAACTCTAGAATGTTGAAGAGTTATGGTGAAAGGATTCAGCTAGCGGAAGTGACCTTTATGTCTCGTTTCATTTAGAGATAATAATGTGCGTTTCCATTAACCAGTAATAATGCGTTATTGGGCTGGTATAAGATGGTCTCCGTCTGGTGTAAAAACAGGAGATTTCGATCTTGGTAATCCATGTGAAAATAATCAAGTTATGGAATGATCTGTGTTTCAATTATTGGAAACGATATGAGTTGATTGAAAGAAATAGATTTATGAAAAGGCTTTGGATGTTGGTTAGCCTGAAGAAACAGATTTCGATTTAGATGATAAAAAAAAAAATTGTGATTTCCGTTTTGAAAACAAATAGAGATAATTTGCTAGACATACAGAGACATCAACTGCTACATGATCATTTAGATTTCAGTTAAGATAAGTAGAAATGTTTTGATATGATTCAAAGAGATATTTATTAGTTGGATATGTTTGTTGGGATTTATTCAGTTTAGACAAAACGTGATTATGATTGCTTTAATTGTTCATTATGAAAAATATGGAGAACCGTGGGTTGGACAAAATAAGATTTTGATATATTGAAGGTATCCGGGTTAAGAATAGTTTTGTTAAACGTATTTGGGTAAAAGTCATTTAGGAAAATACGAAGTGCTGTTATTGTTGAAGAATTAGTTCAGTGAGATTGAGTGAACGATTTAGATTGGACATGGTAATGTGTTTAGTGCAGTTAAGTTTATGTCTACGTGTGAGTATGAAGAAGTTGTCAATAATTATTTGCATGTTGGTTAAAAAGATGATACAGAAGTTTAACCTATATCACTTTATGAATTCAAAGGTCAGATAGTTTACAGATATTTACAATCAAGAAATATTGGAGATTGGGATATAAGTTTACATCACCTCGTGTATTAACTAATCAAAGGATGACTAAGATAAATCAGATGTCTACGAAAAAGAAAGACAAGCCAGATAGATTAAATAAGAAAGAGAGTTCAAGAAAGATAGATTAAGAACGAAAGATAGATTAAGAAAGAAAGAAAGCTTAAGAAAGTTAGAAGATTACGAAAGATACTAGCTACAAAACAATCAAGTCTGTCACCGGAGAAGAATGATGATCAAATATGAGAGTAATTACGAAAACTTTCAGATGTTTTAGTTATTAATCTTAGAAATTAGCAAGTGTTTGTTGTTGATGGTATAGTGTCAAGTTAGGAATATTGATATTCCTGGTACATTTGGTATTGGATCGTATTATATTAACTGTTTGTTATAATAAAAGGATACAGGTGTAAGAGACTACACATCGTGGATGTCAACGTTTGCGTGAAATGGTACTACAAGGGAATTGTTTCAAACGTTATCCAATATTTTTTTTTACTCCCACGGGGAGGCTTTTTTTTGCCAAGTACCAAATCGAGGACGATTTTACTTTTAAGGGGGGATAGTGTTACAGATGCGCCGATGTAATCGGTGCTTAAATTACTGTTTACGGAAGTTACCCGATGAGGACAATTTGTTTGTTTACAAAAATACTGAATTGTCGATCATTAGTTCCTCGACGAAATTATTATATAAGGAGGGGCTTTTCCTCTTGGACAAATATTAATAATATTTTATATAGCTTTGTAGAATAAGCTATTACACGTCTATTTTACGTTACTAGTAATTACAACAATTGAGCTATTAATCCATCCTGGATTAATCAGAGCAGACTACTCTCTTACTGATCCTATTATGCTTTATAGTTAGGGTTAATGACTTAGGCATGTCCAGTCTGGGATATATTGGAGATCAAGAGGAGCTTGATATATATATCGACTGGAACCCGCAACACATCCATAACAAGACACAAAAAGCGCAAGTGGTTTAGTGGTAAAATTCAACGTTGCCATCGTTGAGCCCCTGGTTCGATTCCGGGCTTGCGCATTTATCCGAGATAGTTTAGTGGCTAGAATTTCCGCTTGTCACGCGGGAGACCGGGGTTCAATTCCCCGTCTCGGAGTGTTTTTTTGAATTTTTATTTGACCTCAATAGTGGTGGGCCATTGACTAAATATAGTAGTCTATGTTAGCTTTTGTTTCGACAGGAAAGTAATTGGTTCTAATATCTTATCATCAAACCTAAAATTTATGTTACCTGGGGATATAAATTCAGCACACTACTGTTAAGTTTACAGATTTTTTTTTAAAAAAAAAGCCACGAGCTTGCCTTTATAACTTCACTCAAAAGGCGTTCCATTATAAAACTAACGTTATAATAAGTAAAAAAAAATGATTTGCTAAAATAAGTGTTATACCGCTTATTCTAAAGTAAGGCGTTTTCTTTTTCAAAATCTGTCAATAGGGAGTTAGAGATACCAATTTGGAGTAAATCAGCCTGTGTAAGGGTCAAAAACGGTTTTGATAGGTTTCCTGAAATACCATTCTCGTTCATATAACCAAGAACATGTTCCAGTACGGACTTATATTCTGATCTCAAATAAAGCCTTCTTAAAATTAATCTCACCCATATGGTCACTTTATATGATTCACCAACACTTTTGTTGCTAACCGCTGGATTTGAATATTCTTTGAACTCTGAGTATGACTGCAACATACTCATAACATCTTTGAATGTCGAAATCAGAAAGTCGTTTATAATTCCGGCACCAAATCTAGCATTTTCCTCAGTTGATTCAGCATTTGATTTGGGATCTTTATTTGAAAAGGACGCAAGGGTTGTAAATTGAATGATTTCAGTTACGGAAAGAGCAATGTTTTTTTGTAATTTGTCAGAAATCCTTTTAATCTCGTCTGCAAAATCCAAATAGCCCATTCCTAAACTATGGCTTTCAATTATCTTACCATCGCTTGCAGAAAGAATACCCGGTTGTTTCAAAAACTCTGCAATAGTCTCTTGAATACCTACCAATTTTAATCCCGTATTATATTCATCAACTTGAGTACCTACTGTAACCGATTCGTTTGAAGCGCATAAAGTTGAGAGTTTTCCAATACTCAATCGTAATTTCTTTTTTGGTAACGCCACATCGTTTTCTTGACTGATTAAAGCGGCAATTTTACCACCAACTCTTTCAATTTTATTAGACATAATATCATGAATCCATGCTAATTTGTACAACTCAGTCTCAGAGCTCAAAAACTTTTCCATAAAATGACCGTGTTTCTCAAAAAAGGTTAAGAGAACACTAATTTTATTAGTTGAAACGTAATAATTGAAAAGGCATTTGCAAAAGTCATAGCCATAGGTCTCAATGTACATATCAAATTCAAGCTCAATATCGGTCAATAAATTAGCGTATTCAATTTCTGTGATATCTCCGTCTTCAAATAATTTCAAGGCTGTGATTCTTTTGCTATCTAGTAAAAGAGACAAAGATGAATAATCCTTATACTTATTTACCAATGGAATGAGATCATCTTGTTTATTCATTCTAATGAAACCATGAATCCATTTACTTTTGTTGCAACTCAAAAATTTTCCGTAGTTTCGTAATATACTATCAGAACAATCATTTGGTAAAGAAATAGATAAGTGCATTACTATTTCATTTATAGTATAATACAAGAAAAAGGATAGGCCAACCAAAACTTCACCAGTTTTTGTACTGGAGGATGGATCTGCTGATATATCCAGCATTTTGTAAACTTCCATGATTAAGCCGTGAATACTTTCAAACAACTTAGAATGCTCAATAAATATCGAGGAAAAGCCTCGATCACCTAATATTTTTCTTATGTCATCATCTAATTTAACATATGCATCAATAAATAAACCTTTTAGCATGAAAGCCAACTTTTTGATATCCGACTCGTTGCTATTTCCATTGATCTCAGTAATGTAGTTGAAAATCAGAGTAAGTATATTTTTAGATCTGAATTTGAAAAAATCGTTCAAAGAACCGGAATAACTCATACTTGCTAAAATAGTAGTCAAAATCCCTTCGGTCTCACTTTCATTAATTAGATCGTAAAACTTTTCTGAAAGTGACAAAAGAGCGCTAGTATTTAGAATTTTCTGTTGTAGTTGTGGGTCATTCTCAATAGGGTAATTTTCTGAAGTATACACTGCCAATTTTTTCACCAAATCGAGTTTGGTATTCAAATATTTACTTGTAAGTAAATTTTGGTCTATGTAATGTACTCTGTTTTCTAGCAAGTCATCCAAAACCAAAGATATTGCATGCTCTATGCGTTCCCTAGGAATAGCCATAGAGCTTTCATTCAAATCAAATGCAACAGGGGAGCCGTCTTTGAAATGAACCAAAAATTGAATGATATGGTTTCTGATATATGAGTCAATATTGGCTGTTGTGCCAAAAGATTTCAAGTTGTATCTGAAAATTCCTTCATCTGAAGCTAGATATAATGAGTTTTGCGATGTGGAGTCTTTCGTTATCGAATATACCTTTAAATATGGTTTGAGAACAATAAGTTCTTTCCAAGGAGAAGGAAATCCATCGTAGTTCGGATCAAACACTAGAAATTTATTATTATTTTTCACCGCCAAACAAGGTGTATTTTCCAAAGTATATAGACGAGGCGTTGCAATTTTCTCACCAAAAAAAATTGATGATAGATCATATTTATGAACTAGGTTTGGCACGGAGGATTGGTCAAACGCTAAAAACAACGTTGAAAGCTCTTTTGATTCCGTATTATAAGCTAAAACCACGCCTAATTGTTTTGATTGGACAAATTCAAAATCCCAAAATACCATTCCTGATAAAGGTGGAACCATATCCAAATTGTAAATCTTTTCTAAAGTAAAGTGTGTACTACCCTTAATGTAATTCAAAAATGCTGTACGACCTGAAGATTCCAATATGATTATACGTTTTGAAAAAGGTGAAATTTCCACTGATTTTATTGATACTATATGGTTTGATTTCGAGTATTCACGCAAGCTGTAAGACTTCGAAAGGATAAAAGAAATGATTGGCCTATTATTATAAATTTCATGCAAATTAATTGAAATATTTCCAAATTGGTCTTTGAAAGTGACATAAATGATTCTGTTCTGAGACGTCGTAATAAATACTGAATTATCCTCGAACAACTGAATGTTAGTCAAAAATTCTGAAGAGTGCAGGTGAATATGCGACTTTAGATGATTTTGTAGGGCTGATAGTGTTGGGGATAGTTTGATTGCTTCGAAAAATTGTATCTCCCCTGATAAAGAGTCTATGATGACTAAATCCGGCTTCAATGGATTTATTGGATTTGGAATGATGGCACTTAATGGTGCAATACCACTTGAGTTTGAAGAATACTCAAATTCAAAGGTGAATGGCTGGTAACCACGTGAATTAGAGCTATACACTAGAATTCTTGATGAAGTCGTCATGATAGCAATGGAATCACTGGCAACTTTGAAAGCAAGAATCGACTCATTATCATCTAGTTTCGGTAATTGCAAATTATTATTCTGAGAGATGCTGTAGTGCTCAGAATCTAATAGAAGTAAATCATAATGATCATTCACACTACTTTTAACATACTTGTCAATATGTGTCTTATTACTGTCCGATTGGTCACCAATGTTTGAAGATTCGACGCCATCAGAATTAGACTGATTTGACGCCCTAGGCACCTTAAATCTGGATGCAGTAAAAGATAAACTTTCCATTTTTCTTCTATAGATGAGATAACTGTGCCCGTCACTATCAATGGCCACAAGAAGAAGTGCAAAGGTTACCTAGCGTGAGGTCTTATGTTTACAGTTCCACGTAGAAAAAAAGTTTGAAAGATGCTTCTTATGGGCCGGGTAACGGTTTCCATATTGAGTTTCTCTTCATAGGTAGCACACACAGGTTTCAAACATGTCAGGGTGGAGTACTTTGTTTTCCCAGAGTTGACATTTGAGTTAATAAACATGATTTGCGTCGAGAATTCATTTGCGAGTGGAAACGTTAACATTCATGCATAAGGAGGACAAGGTGACTTCAATGTAGCTCCTGATATGCACCTCTTTATTAACAACAATTTATGACAAAAGCTTTGCAATGATTCATCTATTTTATTTTTTTTCATTTTCTCACGAAAATTTTTTTTTTTAATTTTTTTAGAACTATCTATATTTATATCATATCATTGCTTTGTTATTTTCTTTTGCACAGTGTGTATCAGATAACGATAATGATCAGATCAACAAAACCAAAAAACGCTCGTTCTAAAAGAGCACTTGAAAAGAAAGATTCAAAAATTGTTGAAAACACAAAAACAGCTCTTTTTATTCCAGGAAACTCTTCAAATCAAGCATTACATGATATTTCTGTTGATTTGGGTGCATTGAAAAAGCCTTACATCAAGCGTTTTACAAAGAAGAATAACATTTTACCATTTGAAGATGCATCAAGTTTGGAATTCTTGAGTGAAAAAAATGATGCTTCTTTGATTGTTTTATCTACAAATAATAAAAAAAGACCAAATAACTTGACGTTTGTTAGAACTTTCGATTACAAAATTTATGATATGATTGAGTTACAAGTGTTGAGTGATTTTAAAACCTTTCAAGATTTCAAAAAAGTTTCATTTCAAGTTGGTTTAAAGCCACTTTTCACATTTCAAGGCCATATATTTGACATACATCCAACTTTTATTCATATAAAATCTCTATTTTTAGACATGTTCCATGGTGATCAGTCTAAATTACAAGACGTTGCAGGTTTGCAATATGTTATCTCTGTTTCTGCAATTGAAGAAGATGATAATGATGTTTCTTTGAATAAGCTACCTTTAGTATATTTCAGAGTGTATAAATTGAAAACTTTAAAGTCAAATGAACCAAAATTAGCCAGAATTGAATTAGAAGAAACTGGTCCAAGATTGAACTTCAAAATCGGTAGAGTTCAACAAGTTGATCAAGAAATGGAGAAGGAAGCATTCAAAGTTCCAAAACAACTTCAACCTAAAGAAAGAAAGAATATTCAAACTGATTCGATTGGTGATCAAGTTGCCAAGATTCATGTTGGTACTCAAGATTTGAGTAAATTACAAACAAGAAAAATGAAAGGTTTGAAAAGCAGATATGATCAGATTAACTCAGGCGATGAAGACGAAGATGAAGACGATGAAGACGATGAAGACGAATTTGTAGATGCGATTAGTAGTAATGAAGATGAAGGGGACGAAGAAGATCACGTTTCTAAAAGGAGAAAAATTTAACTGATCTAGGTATTTAGTTTATTTGAAATATGTATGGCCATACCGTAAAAGAAAGACTTTCAGTAAAACATATCGTTGTACTTAGTTGAATCACTATCTTCATCATTTTTCAAAAAAGAAGAAACGGTGCTAGGTTCTTTATAAAAACAAAACTTTTCTAACAAGTCTTTATAGCTCGCTGAATGAACATCATTAGATTTATCAGTAGGTGGTTTTCTTGGCTGAGATTTAATTTCTACATTATCGGTTGCTTGATCTGCTATGCTCAGTTGGGAAGACGAAGACGTTTTACCATCGATATGATCCATCTTTTCTCCAATTTTAGCATGAAAACTTCTCAGTTTGTCTAAAATATATTCATTTTCGTTTTTTATGTGAGAATTCTTGCCTGATTCGTACATTACATTATCTTTTAAAACACCTACTTTCAAATCCACACTTCCAGGTTTAGAAACCGTCTCAGGTAAATTATTATTTCTTTCAAACGGGGATTCTCTTTTTCCAAAAAATTTAGAGGGAGGTATCACATGTGTATCATTGCTTCGTTTGCTAAAACTTTTTGATTTCTTTAAGGAATTGACACGATCAGGTATTGAGTCTGTTTTATCGCCCTTAGAGATTTCGGAATCAGCAAGCATACCTTCGAGCTGAAAAGTTTTGTCGGTACCATCCTTTGAAGTATCTTTGCTCATTTTTTCATATTTAGCATTTTTCTTCAAAGAAAAATAGCTTTCAGTGCTGGTTTGCTTTTGATCATGCGCTTTTATCGCTTCTAAGCCTTTCTTAATCTTATGCAAAAACTTTTCATGGATAAAGACCAGGCTATAGTTCTTTAAATGATTATTATCCCAAAAATCCTGGCCACCTGTTTTGTATTTGATACAAAAATCAATCTTTGGACAATAGCTGGGTGATTTCAAAAAGCTGCTAGATAAAGACGGATTGAATTTTAGAAACGAGTAAATCAAAGAGGAAGTTGGAATTCTAAAAACAAATCTATCATAACCGGCTCTCTTCAGAATTCTTGGCAAGTCTGAAGTATATTTTGCATCTACCTCCATCACATGTTTCCAGTTATCACAAGAATATACAATTTTGACATTTTTCGCAAAGCTTATGTTCTTTACTGCAATTTGTCCAACGATTGATGTTTTGTCCAAATTCAAAAAACAAGTTTCTAGAAATACAGGAATCTCACAATCTATTTTATCTCTATAAGAGATGCCTTTCAGTAAATTGGTATCCAGGTTCCATTTCCTAATAATATTTTTAAATCTTTCCAAATTTTGGACGGACTGAGAATCAATGTAGTCCTTTGAAGCCTTTAAAAGTTTATTAAACATTCTCTTTGATGCCCGCTGATCAGCATTACTTTCCGCATCACCAGTTTCATGATCATCACTATTTTCTTCATATTCATTTGCTGATTCACATTCAGATTCAGAGGTATAAGGGGAGTTATCCGCACTCAAAAAGATAGGTTTATCTTTTTCTTTGAAGTATTTAACAGAAATATTATTTCCAAAATGAACCTGCTTAAATGTAGGTGTTGTTGGAACAGATACAGATCCTGAAGATTTGAAGACGTTATTTAGTTTCAATGAAGATTTAACTAATTCACCTGACTTTTTACGTACCAAGGGGGATGATATATGGTTGAGCATATTATTATGCAAACTGGTTTCGGAGCATAATGGTGACATTGGATTTTCCTCTGACATTGGACTACCAACATTAGTAACGCCTTTGTGAATATTAGGATATTCAAAAGATCTTGAATTCAGTATAGTGTTTTGTTTCATTATTTTATCAATATCAATATCAGATGTCATAGAACAGGATCTGGAAGGTTTTTTTATGAACGATAATGACAATGGTAAATTATCATCATTACTGATGTTCCCTTCGGAGTAAGCTCTATGAATATAAATATCATGACTATTGGGGTCAACAGAAGTATTAGGGTATATTTGGTCTTGTTTCTTTGGAGAGGGTAATGGTACACTTTCATTTGATATTTTGTATTTTGATAATTGATGTTGAAGTGCTTCGGTTTCAGCACTAGCCGAAGACGTCGAGGCTTCCGGGAACTCAACATTTTCACTGGGTACTTTAGTAACAACCTCCTCTATAGCACCATTATTTTTAGATTCATTCAATGGATGATTGATATTTTGTGTTTCAAGTGGTAGTTGATCACTAAATGAAGATGACCTTCTTTTTTTCGGAGATGGTACATAAGGCATCAAATCAGCGATAGCAATCGTGATTGCAAACTCGACAGTAGTTTAGCTGTATTGGAACGAAGTTGTAAAGTGATATGGCAAAACTGAATTTCGGGAGGCTTACGGTTATTTCGGTATAAGGCGAATTAGGAATCGGCTGACGGAAGCAGTTAATTGTTTTCACACACTAAGTACCAGCAAATGATCAATTGCAACCAGTAAAACAGTAAATTTTTCTGGAAGTTGACGAAAAGGGGCTATCCAAAATTAATTCAACTGAAGATAGCAGGTGCTATTGATACTAAAAGGAACAATCACTCAACCAATTAAGGGTCACAAAGAACCTCATCTGCTTATTGTCTGATGACAATACGCGACTTGAAGCATTGCACCACAACCCGATATGCTCACGGGCGGGGCAAAGCTTAAAATCACGTAACCTAAAAATATAAAATTTCGGTCATAGCACAGGATGTACTCGCGTTATGATCAGCATTAACGAAGCTGATAAAAATTCTCAATTTATCTGTTCAATAGTGGCTGAACTAGCAGTTTATAATATACGTAACGTAATGAGTTTCATGAATGCAAAATGAATACATAAACCTCGCCATCAGGCAAATGCTTTCGAAAATATCCAAACTGCGGGACATTCTCCTTTAATATTTTGGTGTTTAGAATGTCAGTCTACTCATATAGTAACGAATCTGAGATGTACATATGCCTGCCTTTAAAAACATAGGCAGTCAAACACACTTCAACGAATATATGCAGCGCCATTGAAGCGCTTTTATACGATTTTGATGACTTGGCGTCATCGTCACATAGCATGTTCGCTTAAGTACCTAAATAAAAGAGAAACAGGTACTTAAAATTTTCCCCAAATCTATATACTTGCTCATGTTCCAATTTTTTCTAGTTGTTATCCGTCAATTTTACGTAAAACACTCAAACTAATGGTGAAAATCTGCCATTAAATATTAGAAGCATGCGAATGTATTCCTATATTGAAGCCTGAACCTGCTGAGGTAATTATGGAACAAAAAGAATTTAGAGACAAACCTGAGAATTTTTTCCCCTAATCCAAACAATCAAAACTTAACTATCTAGAGGCAACAAATTTCGACTTTGAATTGAGCCAGCTTCTTCTCTAAGCGGTTCATAATCGAATAAAATCAAGCTTTCAAAAATGTAAGATACTATCATTTGTTAACGAAATAAATTTTAATACCTAACTTTTCTCTAATAGACTTTCGCAACAAATTTCATGACCGGAAGAAGTGCTGTCATTTTTAGGTGACTGATGAATCCTGTGCAGTGGTTCAAAAGGCTCCCCAACTTTTCTATTTGCTAAACCTTTGGATTCATCAGTCGCATTAAAAAGCACAGATGAACGATCCTCCTTTGCCAGTAAATGCGATATGGCAAGTCCATTTCTCTAAGTTATCATGTATTGAAGAACAAAGTACCAAATCCAAATCCTCCTCAAACACGCTTTGGCAGCAAAGTTCGTAATGAGAAGAAATGCTGTCAGTACCATTCGTAACAACAGACCTGTTACGCACAGTTAATTTTTCAGTTGTAGTTGATATATCGCACAGAAGCAGACGTATTATCTTTATTAGACGAGGCTTCCACATCAACAGAGAAAGACGGGCCAATTTCTTTCTCTATTGAATCTTGAAACGCCTCAATCTCTTCAATAATAGTACGACTATACGCATATTTATCAAATTCAGACTGGTTTGCCAAGTATGCAGTTTCTTTCTTCAAAGAATCATTTGAAAAATTGCAGACAAAAGGATAAGTCACTTCTAATGGCGAAGCAAATCTAACTTGTTTTTTTATTTTCATAGAGCTTTGTAAGGGTTTATTTGGGCGCTTTCCTTGATCGAAACTTTCAGCAGCATTATTAGAGTCCAAATCAGGGATTCTCTCATTGAGCGGCAAATTGAAATAACCACATATCGAAATCATTTTTGAATAGTACGGTTAAAGACCTTCTCCGTTATAAACATAAGGCTCAACCTTGCACGATTCGAAATTGTTGAATTAAAGCTTTTTGTCCCAAACCGGCTGATCATCAACAGAAGGTTCCTCAAGGACCTGCAGCACCGTAGTACCTAATACTCGATAATCCGCAAAAAAACGATTCTTCGAATCTGCTATCTCGTACCATTGGAAAAACTTCAAAAGCAACGTAATCTGTTGGTTTTGACTAAGTATTGAATTCCATCCAATTCTATGAAACTCAGAATCGGTAAATTCTGAAGGCCCAGCAAACACTGAAAGGAAAATTTTGTAGAAACGTAAAATATAATCTTCATCACAAATCTGCTCACCTGGTAAAATATAAAATTCCTCTAAAAGAGTAGTACTATTAGTAGCATTGCTAATCACAATCTTGAAATCAGACAATCTTTGATTCACAGAAGTTTTACCCGCAGACTTAAGCTGCCAAAGCACCAACCTCTCCAAATACAAACCTGAAAACCCCGAGTAAGAATATCCAGTTACTAAAGTTTGAATGAACTCAAGCAAGGAAATTTCATTGTTCATTCCATGCAAATAAACATCAGGACTATGCAGGTTATGATTAATAGCTTGAGTAGATGGAATCTTTTTAGTCCTTTCATGAATAGCAAGAGTAACAAACGTTAGTCTTTTCGTGTCAACTCTACCAATAAGTTTTTTACGAGCAACTTTTCTAAGCTTAATTCTAAAATTGTGTTTGTTCTTAATGTATGGAACTACCGGAGAAAAGTCATTAGTCCACAATGGTAAATCGATTTTAGTTGCTAAAATTTTATCAGATTTAATAAAATTTTTTTGAAGATACTATAAACATCTCTCGAAAATCTAAACAGGTATGATGGGTTCTGAAGAAAACTTGTGACTGCATCAATTGAAACATAAAAATCTGCTGGCTGAACATTAAAAAAATAGACGACTTTGAAGCTTTTATGTTTGCTGCATTTTGGTAGGACATAAGCAAAGTAATGTACATGGTAAACAGTTGATTTTGAATAATAGAAAATGCATGAGAATGCATATCTGAAATTTTAGCACTATGGTAATTAATAGAAGCAAAAGAAGCAAAATCAGAAATTGTATTTATACCGATCATGAAAGACAGAGGTGATTTAAAGTTCCATTGCATTTCCATTGAAAAGAAATTGAAGAAATTGAACTATAGGTCATTTTATTGTGTTGTGTCAGGTAATTTCGATGCTATCCTGTTGAGGAAGGAAAGAGAAAACAAATAGAAAAGAAAAAAAAAGAAAAAAAAGAAGAAACAGCAACAAGATAACAAGACGAATCATCATCAAGCTAACTTAAAAAAAGGGCAACTCAACAAGTAAAAGTGATAATGTAGCATCACGGTTCAATTGCTTGGTAAATAGGTAATCCAATATAAAAACAAGATGACAAGTATTTTGTCGCGTCTAACCGTGATCATATTGGGATTATTGTGTCCGTTTGAAATAAGCCATAATCACTATAAGTAATCCGATTTCAAGGCATTGATTCATGGAAGGGTTCGATATTTTCCCCTTTCGGAAAAACTAATCAAAGTCAAAGAAAAAAAGGAGAAGTCCCCCAACTAAAAAACATATATTATCAGTGAAGTTTCCAGATTTTTTTGGTAAATCCTGAAGAAAACAGCATGTAGTCTATTTTTTTTTATTGTATTTGATATTTCTTTTTGTTTTCAAAGGTGATAGTTATCATCATTGTATAATTTTCCCACTTCTGGAGACTACCAAGGCATAGTTATGATAAGAAATAGACATTTGAGTCATATAGATGATTGGGAGATCATATAATTAAATAAGCCGGGAGGACGTGGTGCATACTCCTTTTTTCAAAGAATGTATAAATCAAATTTAAAAGCTCCGATGGAGCTTTAACCATTGTAAACAGATATTCAAGTATATTTTTTGTAATAACAGAAAACAGATACATGAAGATGATTTTGCCAAGTTTTTCTATCTCAAGGCTTGGATTTGAAATATGCAAATAAGGGTAGTGTCAAATTTTATGACTGGAGATGTATGAAATGAATCATCTTTCAACCAAAAAATATGCAGAGCATTTTGATTGCTATGTCTTAAGTCTTTCAGGTTTTATGGGTGTTCTTGTTTTAAATAACGGTAAATCGAAAAAATGGAGCTTCTGCTGATTCCTCCCATTTCTTGACGGCACGTGATTTTTCTTTGTTTTTTCATTCTTTATTTTAAGTTCTATTCTTTATGAAAACAAATCTATGACAGCATAGTGGTATTTGCTAGTCAAGGCTACTAACATATCTGCAATCATTGCGATGGACTCTATTGCAGGTAAAAATGATGCAAAAGATGACCAAGTCATGAATGATCCTCTACAGAATTCATATAATTATTCCCTTTGGAATATTTGGGTTGCCTCTACACTATTAAAGGTTTTATTATTTCCCACATATCACTCAACAGATTTTGATGTTCATCGAAATTGGCTTTCGATTACTTCAACGCTACCCCTTAAAGACTGGTATATTGAAAATACCAATCAATGGACGTTAGACTATCCCCCTTTTTTTGCATTTTTCGAATGGATCTTGTCACGATTTGTTACCAGATCAATAGCAGAAGATGGATGCATTGACCTGATTTCAGTCGGTAATTATGGATTTAAAACTGTGATTTTTCAAAGGACAACAGTGATAGTTTCAGAAATTTTATTGTTTGTTTCTTTACAATGGTTTGTTAATACTTCAACGACCAAGAGAGAAAAACAAAGAAATTTTGTGATTTCAGCTTCAATTGTTTTATCTCCTGGTTTGTTTATTATCGATCACATCCATTTTCAATATAATGGGTTTTTGTTTGGAATTTTGATTCTATCAATTGTCAATGCTAAATTGAAAAACTATTTGGCATGTGGCTTCTGGTTTGCCGTTCTACTATGTTTCAAACATATATTCCTGTACATTGCTCCTGCATATTTTATTTACTTACTATCTGCCTACTGTTTGAATCCATTACCGAAAGATTTCAAAAATTTTCAAAACTATAGGGCTTTATTGATAAATGCTGCTAATTTAGTCAAATGGAGAAATTTATTCAAACTTGGATTTACAGTGCTATCAGTTTTCATTGTTGCATTTGCACCATTTGCTTATTATGGAGTTTTACCTAATCTTCTTTCCCGATTATTTCCATTTTCTAGAGGATTAACTCACGCATATTGGGCACCAAATATATGGGCACTGTATTCTTTCCTTGATAGAGCTTTAATTCAAGTTGCAAAGAGAGTGCCCGTTTTATACAAGATTTTCAACACTGCTCCAGATTTTGAAAACAATTCGTTGACAAGGGGGTTGGTTGGAGATGTGAAATTCTCTTTTTTACCTCAGATTCAACCAAACCACACTTTTATGTTAACCCTATTTTATCAAATAATGTCACTAGTTCCGTTATTTTTTCAGCCAAATTTTGAAAGATTCATCGGATCAATTGCTTTATGTGCATTTTCTTCATTTTTATTTGGTTGGCACGTTCATGAGAAGGCTGTTATGTTAATAATAATACCTCTTTCATTCGTTGTTTGCCAGGATCGCAGATTGTTACCAATTTTTCAACTTTTAACTTCGGCGGGATATGTTTCTTTATTTCCGCTGCTCTATGGGTCAGCGGAGTGGATGTTTAAAAGTCTGATAACCTTTGTTTGGTTCATCGTGTTTCAAACAAGTTTTAGTGAGGTAGTTCACTTTTCTAGAAAGATAAATACACGAGTTATTGTTTTAGATCGGTTGAACTTAGTTTATATGCTATGTTTGGCTCCGCTATGTGTCATCATCCAGTTGTTAGAGATTGGCAGCCGAAATTTCGAAGTTTTGAAAAAACTGGAATTTTTCAGATTGATGATGTTTAGCGTCTATTGTTCTATTGGGATAATATCATCATGGTCATCAATTTCCTGGTTATATTTTTTAGACGATTCGATATGGCTGGGAAAATCTGATAATGTTGCCAAAGGAGAGGAAAAACCACTAAAAAAAGAATAACAGGTTTCATCATGAACATGCTTTTTATTGCTTTTATAAAACTTTTTTATTATTGAGTTTTTCGTTAACTGAATTCTTTTTAGTGTATACCGTGTGTATTTTCACGTAGAACCATAAAGCGTGTAAATTATTCTTGAAGTGGAAAACAGAAAACAAAATCAAGTTGATGTTGAATTGTAGCAACGGATTGAGTGAAATAAGATGATGACCGTGCTAATGATTATACTAATTTGTTGAATTGCTTGTTGACGAAGAATGCTGCGTTTAGTAGCGTAAAAGCGGGCAAAGCGGCGTTACAGATCTACCAATATTCACCACAACAGAACACAAAAGAATTAAGTGATATTGCAATAGAGAATAATTCTAATATTGGTAAAAATTCTTAAACATGAGTTCTTTCTTGATTACACTAAGAGAAGTTGTGGTTTGCTGAGATGAAGCATAGCAATTTATGGATTACCATTTACATTATCACTTTGCTAGAAAAAGCATGTCAAGAATTCGTTCGTTCATTCTCAATTTTATTCATCCTTAGTAATCCCATTTGATGAGGTATTACCAAGATCTGAAATTTAAACTTTCAAATAAAATTGATGTCTGCTTGCTCATGCACTGAACAGCCAGCTAGCAACAAGTAACAACTGTAATAGATTATGAATGTGACTACGGGGACGATCGACGTAGCTAAAATATTAGAAATAGAAATGCAGACCATTTTATATTCGCTTCTTCCCTACCAGCTTTAGAGAATTGAGTCTTCGATGTGCACGTGAAGAATAACACTTATCTCAAGCTCAATCAATTTCAATATGTCAAGAGCTTCTAAAATCACATTTATAACAAGTACTATAGTTTCAGTTGCAACTATTGCAGGTGTTTATTATATGGCTGAATATGAAAAAGATGTAAGTATTGAATAGTTTTTCTTTAGTTTGATTCTTTTGAGATATATACTAACATTGATGACCAATATTTAATATTACCTGATCTCACAGCAATTACAAGAAGGTCCAATTAAGGATAGAGAAAGATTAGGAAGACGTGAATTTAATGCCAAACAACAAGCAAATATTGAGGATTACGAGAAACAAAAGAGGATTTATGCGGAATTGGGAAAAACACAACAGCTAACAGGTGAAATAGTTGAGGGGATAGACGTTGAACAAAAACGCTAGTTGAAAATGTTGATTAAGGGAATTCATTAGGATTGGTTGATGTTTGAGAAGTGGCTTGTGAATAGCAAAGATTATATTGTAAATAGTGTAAGTAATGTGAATTTGTATATGACCTTTAATCTATGATTAACCGGTAAGTGCAGAGACAAAGCAGAAATTCACGCACATTGAGTAAATTCATGTGTTTTCTTTTCATCTTTTAGATTCAAATCGCCTTTTCTCTTTCATCTTATCCTCTCCTAGATTTTCCACAATAAGTAATGAAAAAAACGGAAAAACTTCTGAGTTCATCTATTTTCTAATGATCTGAAAAGAGGTATATTTCAATCCAGGTGGAAATTACCGGAGTTTGAAGAAACGTTTTTCAGGTTTTCTCTTGCTACCGCACTGATTCAGATATCACCAGATAATATTGTGTGATGTTTTATACTGCAGTTAGCGCTTCAGTTATCTAAGATAAAAGCCGTGGGGGTTATTACACCGATATTTTAAACCTCTTAAAATTCCGATATGGATAAGCGTATTTACTGAAAACAATATTACTGACCATTCCATACATAATACGTCTCCATCACAAGAAACTTTTTAACATAGCAAAAGAGTTCTTATGTATCGGTTATAGCACCTATATTTTCAGAGCATTCCGATATCGAATTTCGGTGATATTCCGCCGCTGTATTGACAGCACCGGAAAATTTCCAAATTGGGATGCAGAGATAAATGAATCATCCATCTCACGAGAATCGCTGATGAGCGCAATAATCGAGAGGCTATACGTTTATTATATATATGAGTGTAAGGATCTACTTGTATTTATTTACTGAACCACTGAAAATATGATCGGTATTACCAGACAATTTGCAAGAACAATGAGCTCTAAAGTCACCCCTGTCTTCTGTAAGAACGCTCCACCAGCAGCAGCTAGCTACTCTCACGCCATCAAGGCCAACGGTTTTATCTATGTCAGTGGTCAAATTCCATATACTCCCGATGGAAAGCCAATTGAAGGCGATATCCAAGCCAAGTCAGAGCAAGTCATCAAGAATGCTTTAGCTATTGTTGAAGAATCAAACTCCAAGTTGGAAAACATTGTTAAAGTTAACATTTTCTTGAAGGATATGTCCAACTTTGGTAAATTCAACGAAGTTTACTCTAAATATTTTAACACACACAAACCAGCCAGATCATGTGTCGCAGTTGCAGACTTACCATTAGGCGTGGACCTTGAAATGGAATGTATTGCTGTTGAAAATTAAGTTGAATAGATTTCTAATAAGTTTTACATTGTCTATGCATACAGACAGTGAATTTGCACGCAGTATAGCACATATATTTATTTAACCATTTTTTTAAAAACTCTAATCATCACTTATCTCTGTTTTTGATTTTCATTTGTTCTTAGTTTAAAAGTATTTTACCTGTACAGAATATCTCTCAGATTCTTTTCAACCTTTTTAACGATTTGAATTTTTGGGTCAACAGATATTCATTTACCTTGTGAGATATTTTTACTTGAATATCTTGTGACGCAACCTTTAAAACATCGCTTTATAAAACATCAAAATTCAAAATTGGATTAACTTGATGTAGTTCTAGACGAATTGAGCATTATAGTACCTGGAACTTGCAAATTCCGACAACTAATCTAAAAAAATGGAAAATAGAAAAAAAGGTGAATGATAGATAGTAAGATATTAACCAACATATTTCAAGCGTTCTAGTAAGACCATTTCTGAACTGAGTGCTGCTACAGTGCCAATCTCAATATATAAATAAAACCTATTCTTATATTTCTTAATGGCTTTATAATTGTACCTGCAATTTCCACTACACTTTATACAATAACCGGCATACTTTTTTCTTGATTCTTATTCTACTATCTCAAATGCTACCAAGAGGTCAATTTGCTTTTTCGGGCTATCATTTCCCGGTTTAAAAAGCGGCGCTAGCGAATAAATCTTTATTAGGGGTTCTCATAAGTGCCTGTGTAAGGTACTAGGATTTGATTCAAGTTCTCATAATCGCCAATAAACGTTTCTATAACGATTCTAAAGTTACTGCGTTTATCAAATTAAACGAAAGGTTTGCAGGATGAGTTTGTTACAGTTCAGTAATATATTATACAAGAAGCAGCAGCATTTTTGATTCGCTTGCTTCCGTGTTCTTGTATTAATCCGATCGGGTCACATAAATTATTGTCCAGTCAGACAACATCTGAGCTGCATTTCTTTTGATCTCCCTTTCCTTGTTTAAACTCGCTTCTCCCTGGATATTATTCTCAATGAAATCATAAGTTATTCTTTTAAAAATGTTTGAATTGTTTTTCTTTTTTTTTTCGAAAAAAAAGCCTTAATATAAATTCCCATGTACTTTCACACCTATATGCTTTGGCTGATCTCGATTACAACCACTTTGGGGTAAGAATATACACATTTCAAACTTTTGTTATGTTCAAATTAAAACTCCGATCATAATACCTTATTTTCTCCTGAACAAAATATTAGCTTAAATATCAGATGCGTAACGTTGCTGCTAACATAAATCACTTTAATATGTTGATGATAGAGAGGTACCCGTTTTTTTATTCAACGTACTAATATTATCGTTTAGGTTAGTTAGCTAATAACATCACGTGTGAAATAGACGGTCTTCCGCAAAAAATCAAGTAAAGCTTTTTCACCCTCAAGCCGCTATAAGTTTAATTTACTCAATATTTACCCTTTTGAGTAATGTTTTTTTAATAGATTGCTGAATTTTTCTCAGAAAAATAAAAGTAGCAGTCACAAAAGTTTTGCCTGGTTTCCTTAAACAGTAATTATTTCTCGAGAACGAAAAAATATTTTTTCTGTTAGTTCCAATTACGGGACCTTCGAGCTCGCTCGCTCACTCGCCCCTCTGCCCTCTCAGTGTCGTGTCTGTAATTCCTCTGTAGCGAGAGACTGAGGTTTGATGAAAAATGAATAATTTTCAGTATTGAAATTTTTTAAAATTTAGCCTTAGTGTACCTTTACTAACCATCCTTCATACATTAGACAAAATGGCTCAAAGAGTTACTTTCAGAAGAAGAAATCCATGTATGTATTATGCTATACAATATTCCACACAAAAGGTTGAAATGATCCAAGTCTAGTGAAAATATCGGCTGAAAGAAAATTTTTGCTAATGGAAAAAGTGATTGAGGACGAATACAAATGAATAAACAGAGTCACTCACTGAAAATTCAGTACATAACAGTTGATCAAAAGGCTCAATGATAGACAAAACTAGCCAATATACTTTTGTAACATTAAAAATAAACTTAGCAATCAAGATATTTAATCACTATTGAATTAGAAGTACAACATTTGCTCACTGATATAATGTTCTCTTTCATGTATTATGATTTCAATTTCAACAACAAGTCCACAGCCAATCCAGACTCAGATAAAGTGATAGTTAACCACAAACAAATTACTGAGATATAAATACCACTGTTTTTCGATAAATCATTTCAACCTCAGTTTTATGAGTAAGTTATTTTCTCAGACAAATACTAACATTTATTAATATTTCACTTCTTTTTTATTCCAGACAACACCAAGTCTAACCAAATCAAGGTTGTCAAGACCCCAGGTGGTAAATTAGTTGCCCACCACGTCAAGAAGCAAGCATCCAGACCAAAGTGTGGTGACTGTGGTATTGCTTTACCAGGTGTTGCTACTTTAAGACCAAGAGCTTATGCTGCCATCTCAAAGACCCAAAAGACCGTTTCTAGAGCTTACGGTGGTTCTAGATGTGCCAACTGTGTCAAGGAAAGAATTGTCAGAGCTTTCCTTATTGAAGAACAAAAACTTGTTAAGAAGGTTTTAAAGGATGCTACTGCTAAGGCTGCAAAGAAATAAATTTTATAATAATATATTATAGTATAATTCTAAAAATCTGATATATATTTTGTAAAACCACTTAATTAAAACAAAACAAGAAAAATAGGTAAGAAAAAGAACGTAAACTTAGAACATTTAACTTTTTGTACCTGAAATCTTCTTGGGTAAGATTAGTATAATCGATTGAGTCTTTCTCTTATTTGTCTACTTTTCATTCTGTAGCGTTGAATAATTCAATATTTTCCCATAAATATGCAAAGCGCCAGTCTTTACACGCTGTAATTATTGATGTAATAATTAATGATGGACTTTATTGCCACTTGATCTCCTAATCTGAACAGATTTGCCATATCCACATTCAATGGACTATCTGGTTCCTGGTTATCTAAAAGTACCACAATTGCCAAAACTGCAGATTGTAAAGTCCATGCTGGAGACCAGTTCTCGGGCTTTAATATATCCAAACAAATTTCACCTGTTTTAAAATTCACATTACAATGTGGCAAATATCTACAGAGTTTCAAATTATCATCCGGTTTACTGACTTCAGGCCTTAAGTTAAATTTGATCGACGGTGGTGATAAAGGGTAATCATCTGGTATTTGAATTTTAAGTAGAAAATAACCTCTAGAGTAAAGCGAACCGGAGTCATCTGATGGATGAATAACAGCTGCCCACTCGTATAAATTATCAGTTGCCACAGGAACAAGGGAAATGATTGACTCTGGTAAAGTGAGTGTCAGCACTTGTTTTAATTCTTTCATTAACCTGTTTCTTGTTGCCATTAGTTGATTCCTATTTGTTATTGTTGGTAAAATATCACTTGAAACCGAAACTTTCTCCAGATATGATTCTGTATCAAATTTCGTGCTGATGGTACAAATTACCGCCAATACGTTTCATAGAGATCCTTTGCGGCTTTATTATTTTCACACGGTTTTCCTTTTTTCTTGAAAATGTAGCGCACGTACTTAAGAGAGCAGCACTGAGGACGATCCTCTTTTGCTGTCTGGAGGTAAGATCCATTCTTTCAACTTCAGGCAAAAATCAGTAAACAAGTTGAATGATTTTTATCTTCCATAAAGGAGAAGGCAACCGTTTATGATTTGAAAGCTTGAAGTTCTGCAACTAAATTAATGTCAAAATAATCAGTATTCTTGCTAGAACTACAAAATGATGCTAGTATTGGACTTTTAATATAAATTTATTTTGTATTTGGTACATTTAGTAGTCTCTCTTGTAATAATCCGAGTAGGTTAAACAGATGAGACTTCTGAGATTGGCAGCGTAGCTGTAAAGTCATTTTTTCTACATCTATCCATAAATATATATTTCCGAAACCAGCTTTTCACCTTAAGATCTGCAAAAAGATCTTATAAAAGCGTATCAAACTGAAAAAGGAATCCCGCTTTTCTAAGAAGATACGAAATGCAACCAAAATTATAATAACGGGAGGATAAACTCATATGGCATGTTTGGTGTGCTAGTGTTTGCGCTAACCACGTGAGATTCAGCAGTAATTTTGGTGAAAACCAACAGTAAAGGGAGATGATTGCTGAGAGTACGTATATGCCGTTAAAGTTATCATACGATTTATGCATGGATAAGCTCTCTTTTTTTTTTCTGGTTTGAATTACAGCTTAAATATCGGTCTATCTTATATCTTGTTTGGTTACAGTCAAGTAAAAATCTTCATTTCCTATAGTACTGGTGGTACATTCTATTTTTTGTCGTGCAGCCGGCTTAATTACACAATAGAACAATAAAAAAATTCACAATTGTTTTCCATCCTAAAGTAGAAAAGCGATCGTGAGCTGTGCGATTAGAGGAATGCGCCCACCCAGGTACACGTTTTGTTCTTTACATTTGATTGAACAGCGGTGAATACCCATTCAATAGTTTTTGCCAAAAGCCACAACCCACTTAGTATCGACTGACGAAATTACTTCAGTTATGTCCTTCCACGGTAACTACACATCCGGCGTGAATCATGGTGGCACCAACGACAATAATATCCCCAATAGCACTCCACACAGCATCCCCCACCACGGGGTGGTACCAAATCTGCTCCAAAATCAGCAGTCATTTCAGGGTATACAAAACCGGCAGCCAATTTACTCAACTAGCTCCTCCTATACTTCCACAACGTCGCCTTCTAACTTCACTTCTTTCTCATATAACAGCCCGTCAGTCCACCCACCTTCACAGATTAATACTTTCCAGCCAAATTCCTTCAATTCACGATCTGATTCAGTCGACAATTTGAATAACTCCAGCCATATAAGTAATATTAATAACAACACGAATAGCAGCTTACCTCTATCTACTTCTAATAATAGTTTTACACAGAGCTCGTTTTTAATGCAATACCAATCACAACAATCGATAATTTCATCCTCATTTACACCCGCAGGCCGCCGAAGTTTGCTCACTTCTAAGCTACAAGCTCAGTCTCAGAACCAGCAACAACAACAACAGCAGCAGCAACAACAATTTAATCCTCCACATATCAATCCCCGAGAAAATCTCATACGAAGAACTTCAAACAACTCCTTCCACTCATCAAGCTATGTGACTCCTTCTCATGTATCTTCTTCATACACGATTAATAATACTAGTGGTACAATTCCATCATCTACAAGATCGTCTGCATTGCAATTTCAATCAAACTTTCAGTCAAATGATTTTTATCAGTCGCAACAGCAAAGACAACATCAACTTCAACATCAAACGCAAACAGCATTTCCACCTTATCCGACACCGGCAACTGCAACAACAGATATATCTAAAGACCTAGCATTTTCGACAAATTCGAGCAGTTCGACTTTATACCAAGATGCACAGTCTCAAACTAATATAACAAACGAATTCAATCAATTTAGCTTTGACCAAGCACTACCACAGCAACAATCTACACAATTTATATCGGCTTCCGCTCCTGCATTTCAAACAAGTACTGAAGCCCAATCAAAAAACCATGAGGATCACTTTGAGAATCAATATAATACCGAAATACCCGATATCGCATCACAGCCAGTAAACAGCGAAAGCAATACTGACGAACATCTGAATATTGCCGATTATCCTGTAGACGATCTACTAATAATGCTTTCTGCACTTTTACAAAAAATTTTGGAGGCCAACGATTTACTGCACACCGATGAAGATAAAGATAATCATTCACAATCAAACTCAACCGAAATTGACACATCGAACGGATTACTAAACAATAAATATGCGGCAAACGTTCTTGCATTTCATGGAAGGAATATTCCTGCCATTTCGTTACACGCGTACCTTACTAGAATTTTGAAATATTGCCCGGTGACAAACGATGTCTTCTTGAGCTTATTGGTATATTTTGATAGGATAGCCAAACGTGCAAATAATAACGAAGGCAAGACAAAAGAGGATGAGATCATGATGGATGAAGACACTGAAAATCAATCAAGTTCCAATGAAAAAGCACAAGTTTTTGTCATGGATAGTTATAATATTCATAGGCTGATTATTTCAGGTATAACGGTGGCTTCTAAATTTTTCAGTGATGTCTTTTATAAAAATTCAAGATATGCGAAAGTTGGTGGTTTACCACTTGATGAATTGAATCATTTGGAATTACAGTTTTTATCTTTATTGGATTTTCGCTTGATGATTCAAGTTGAAGAATTAGAAAGGTACGGTGATTTGTTACTAAAATTTTGGAGACGAGAGGAAAGCAAGAAGAAACTACTCAGTCAGAATCAACAGGATAGTTTTATGCAGGACTAGTTAAAAAAACAGGAGAAAAGAATCCACGATGTACGTTTTTTTTGTGCAGAATCAACTTATCCATGCTATCACGAGCGTTGATTAAGGTAACTCAAGATTTTTAATAGTTATCTTCTTGAAAATCGCTAGCCATGAACTTCATCCAGTAAAGTGGAAAAAACTATTGTACCATATTAAAATGTATTTATGCTTCTCCTTATTTTTAATAACTTAATATAATTTTTTTTATAGAGAAAACTATTGCCGAATTTCTATTCCACACTAAGGGACTTGAAAGTTTTTCTTCAAGTTGATTTTTTTTTTGGTTTTATCTCTGTATTTCTAACAACTTTTCTATTGCATGTTTAGTTCTAAAATAACCTGCTGCGTTAAAACTAATCATGATAACAGTTTCTCCCCCTTATTATAAAGATTTCAAGTTTTTCAAGGTCTTAAATAATATTGCTTTTTCCATTTTTTGTGATCTTTTTGGTTTTAAATACCAAGGTGCTTGCTGGTCTGTTTGAACTCAAAGATCCTTTTTGTTTTGCTTTCACTAAGATAGATGACTTCAGCTGAACATAGCAATATTTTTTACCAATAATATTGAAAACATTAGAATGCAGCACACTGTATCTTTAGTAGGTCTTTAAAAATTAGCTACCATGAATACCTCACTCATACGCAAGAATTGTTTTGAACGTGCAAGTAAAATTACTTTATGAACGACTCAGCCATAGGAAATGTTTGGGAATGTCACAAGATGTACAAAGTTATTTAAACATAATTGAAATATAATTTTGCTTTAGGTGTAATCAAAGAAGTGATTTGGTTTCCACTTTTTGTTTCATCAGAATTAGATAAAGATAAATATATTTCAACCCAATTTCAGTGCTTTGCTAATATTTTTTAACTCAAATGATAGTTTTATTTTGCATTTAATTTGGAGCAAAAAGTATAAAATGAATGCGATATTTTATTATATAATGTAACAGCATTCAAGGACATAAATCCTTGTTAAGCTTATTACAGGCTGGTCAGGTATAAAGTTGCTTGCTATGTAAATCGGTTCACATTAAAAAATTACCCACAATTACGTAATCATAATTTGTGCGATTCTTTTTTTATCTTCTCGGAAAATATATTTTTTAGAAGCTTTTAAATGGAACTTTCCAGGTCTTCTACTTTAGACACGATATTTGTTCAAACAAAAAGGAAGCACCGAGTATGTCCAAGCGAAGAGGTCATAGTAAGAATAAAACAAAGAAAAGTGAAGTTAATTTGAAAACAGATGGAGGAAATGTTAAAAATGGAAAACGAGCGGACAGCCCGTCACAAGGCACACCCTCCAATGTATCTTCCGAGGACATTGCAATTCAAAAAAATGCACCATCGTATGCGGACAATCCCAACCTCAATGATAAAGATCAATTACTTTTGACATTTACGACACTGTTGAAGACTGAATCTGCCATTTCAATTTTGACATCTTACATGAATCACCTGAAATATTTTGAAGTGGCTGGAAACTTGGAAAGATTCAAATCTATTATTTCTGCGGCAAATAGTCTGGAGCTTTCTGGAAAAATGAAATTTATAATTGGTGGTATAGAAGATGTAACTTTACATGACTGGAGAGAAAAGATTCAATTAAGCGAATTGCATGGACAAGCCTTAACCTGTAAGATTTTTGAAGATATGTTCAATTATTTTGATGATGAAGAGACTGCTGTCAATGAATTGAGAGTAGATAATAACAACACGAATAAAATTATTAACAAAAGCCATTATGACGAATATTCCTCGTCATATGATGAAAATGGAGATTTTAACACCAATGGCGATGACGAGGAAAAGGAAAGTTTGTCTGGAGAGGAATATAGTTTTGATCTAGAATTATCCAGTAACTTTTTTGACCCGTTCAAATATCATGAAGCACTATTTAAATTGTTACGAATAACAATTCCTAATAAATCCAATGGATCAATAAAAGACGAATCGAGAAAGTGGAAATTATTCAGTACTTTAGCTGTCTTATGTGATCCTTACACTCAACCGTCTTCAACAGGAGAGGACAATAGTATGATACTAAGTGCAGATTTGGTTTCAGATCTTGTTATCTCATTGGTTTATAATTTATATGTGGAATCAGATGATAATAATAATGTGACTAATATCCCCGAATTTGAAATGGCTTTTGATCTTGCTTTCATAATTGAAAAGATAATGATAATATTAAATTGTGACAATGAGTCCATTCTCATGTATATTGAAAATGACGAGGATAACTGGGAAAATGAGTTACACAAATGGCTACCTCATGATACTTTTTCCAATGTTGTAAATATTGCCAGTGATTTCCATCATATGATGTTATTATTCACTATATCGACAGCGGGATTATTAGTCATTGATAAATTATATAGAAATAATGGTAACATTTGTTTGAATCCATTTTTATCATTTTATTTGCAGCTATGGAAAAATCAGACGAGAATCATATTTTTAGGTATTGAAATTGACCGTCGAGATGAGGAGAATGGGTTTCCTGGATATCCCGAAGTGATACGATATATGATAAAAGGTGCTGCCGCTGTACGATCCATGATTTCCTTGATTTTAAACGATGAATCTGATAAACGCATTCATGATTTAAAGCATGAATCGCTAATCAACTTTATGCGCCCGTGGGGGCGTAAATTTAAGAATGGATCAATTAAAAGGGATTTAAGAGTATTTGTTGCTGCTTTGCTAGCTTTGGGTTCAGAACTGGATAATGTTACAGAGTTATTATTTAATTTTTTCCCCGAAGATAGATATGATGAAGATGTTAAGTATATGTTTGAAATGGAGCTAGATGACATGCAGGCAAGCTCTTGTGATGATAATACCTTACAAGATGAAAATGAAAATTGCGAATACTATAATCATCATAAGGAAACAGTGACAAAATTCCTAGGAAAGAATAAAATTCTTGAAATTCACAGAGAGGAAATTGAAAATGATGAAGAAATTGATGAAACCCAAAGTTTGATAAAAAGATCTTCTGTCTACGATTTGCATCCAGACTGTGAATGTGAATTTGAAGATTTTGAAAGCGATAGTCAGGAAGATTTAGATGATGATTTTGAGGATATAGATGGGGAAATTGGAAAAGATAGTAATGCTAGCACGTCACAGCTTGATAGTAACTTTGAAAGATCATTTACTACTGCGGTTTCCAATGAAGTTGAAAACAAAACCCAGTTGAACGCCATTTACGATATAAACAATGCACCCATTGCAGTTAGATCGAAGAAGCACGATACAAATATTTTTGATTTTCAAGGGAGAGATTGGAGGGATATTCCGAGAGGTGAAAATTCGAAACTTACTAATGAGTTTATCGAACTTTTAAAAGCTTCTATTGAAGATTCAAATATATTCATAACTCCAATGCATAATTTGTTGAGCTCACTTCAGCTTCTTACCAAGGAAACCTTAGACAGTAACATCTGTGAAAAAATTATAAAGAGTGTTGCGTGGGTTGTGCAGTACGAAGCAGAAACAAAATTGATGAGTACTGAGGAGATCCAGCAAATGAGTGATCCCACTGTAAATACAGATGTTATTTACAATTTTCTGAAATCGGATGATAATTTTACCCGTATGATAGAGAAGAATCCATCAACTTCATTTTCAATAATTGATGAACTTTTGATGGCAGAAGGTTATCGGAGGGTGTTAATATGGTTTTTAGCCCATCTACCATTAAACCAATGGATAATTAACTATTTCCATGATCTTTTGGCAGGACTCCGGGGTAATCCTAAACAGGATAACTCATATAATGTTAAAATTAATTTTGCTTTTAGCAGAGTTGGAACTTTGGAGCTCAGCGAGCTGGAAAAGTCGATGTTATTACATGAGTTCTTATCGAATGCGGTTATGTTTTTATCAAGAGGCTCTTCCTATGAATTGGAAGATTTAGTATTTAGTAATAGAGACAAACAAGACAAAAATGAGGCGGACGAAGAGAACTTTAAAAATGAGAAAAGGACCGATGTGGCGATGTCATCCTTTATTACTAAAAGGTCAAACGCTCAAAAATTAATTAAAGTGATATGCTTAATGCTCAAATCTTTGGAGTCAAAAGGTGTTATTGAAAAAGGAGATCCGGAATATCAGGTAGAGATTCAAACGCTATTGTTCCAATGGGTAGGTGTTGGATTTGTTCCTGAGGCTCGAGAATTGTTTTTCAGGTATAACAAGAATATTAATAGAGGTAGTAATGAGGGTAATATCAATAAAGGTTTAAAACAAAGGCGTGAAAATGATTTTGGTGTATGTAAAGAAAAAATTGAGATAAATCCAAAAAACCAAATTTTCAAACTACTTCAAACTCTCACCAATTTTGAAGATATTGATAGATTATCCATAGTTTTGAATATGGCTATTAATTATCATGATCAAAAAGAAGTGTGTCATAATTTCTTTAATGACATTAACCAATCTGCACGTATTTATCATTCCAAAAATGATTTTGTTGCTGATTGTGATGAAATTTTTGTGAAATTGAATATGGCATTTCAGTCTGATAACAAGGAACTGATTATGGAGATATTGTCCTCGGCTAAAATTTTAGATAACAAAGGAAGCATACTAAAGGTCAAAAACATGCTAGCCATGATTTTAGAGGAGGCATCAAAGGATGAAGGAACAGAAATCCGCAAAAGTTCCAAAAGCTAATATGGAAATGGAAAAGATACGTCTCAATTTTTTGTTACTTTTTAGTGCTTACTGAAGGAAAAGGAAGCACTTGTTTCTATGATTGTATCATTTTTGCGCAAAAAATGCCAGTTTTGATTGTTCTCGGCCACTTTTGTTTTGTTCCTGTAATAATAGTTCAAACGACTAACTTGGGACATATATACTGATATTCAGATTGTATAAAGTTTAACTGCTGATATTAAGCGCATCATATTCAATTTTTACGTAGGAATCACTCCTGCACTAGTGAGTGTAATGTTATTGAACAATAATAGTTGTCACGCGAGATTGACAGCGCATCATACGCACAATCAGATAATGCCATATTCATGCACAAATGACACAATACGTTTTTCATATTTTGGACTAGGCTGGAAAGAATTTCAGCATTTTTAGCTATTTTTTTTTTATTTTTTTGAAAACTCATATGGTTTGACTGCTATTGGATTCAGTTCAAAAAAAGCTATAAAAGAAGGTAAGAGCCTTTCTTATCTCGAGAGCAAATGTGATGGTTGGATGGATTGTGGGGCTCTTTACAAAATTTCAATAAAACGAAAGATATTCATTTAAATTTTTGCCAGCCTGCCCCTGGTTAATACTTTAAACAATCCAGATGAGCCCTTATATATTCAGCGGCAACTAGGTTTACTAAAGTTGTAAATTTAATACGTATTGCATCCCTTATAAGCAACATTTGAAAAATTTAAGCTTAAGCTGTTCCTCATTGTCGCTATATAACAATAGCGGGTAAATAAGTACTTTCCTGTCGAGAATTTGGAACGTTAAGTGAAAATTTTTCCGACGATTTATATATGCTTTTGTACCTTTTATACTGGTTTTATAAGTGTGCGCTTTAATCTATAATAAAAGAGTCAGTAGTTATACTTATTGGGAAACAAATCAGGTCACTTTAGTTAAGCCGTGCCGGCCCCGGTACAAAATCACAAAAGATGTATGAGGTAGCCTAGCAATATAACCAAAGGAAAAAAGAGCTTTTCCATATTGCGCTCGCATAAATCTGACACTCATTACCGCGCCCAGCTCTCAAGAAACGGAATCAAACGTTTCCATGTTGAGAAATGCCCTTGGAGACGAAAAATTCAGGTATTCAACTGAATAGCCGCGAAGCAGTAATATATACCAATCCATGAGAAGTACAACTATAATAAATCAGTAAATTAACAGTTATTTGGAGAATTGGCATTAGCATGGTATCTATGTTGTACAAGGAGCTATACCTTTTAAGTTCCATAGCGAAATACTAAAAAAAAAAACAAGCAGTCCCAGTTATGCTGCTTCTCTACATATACATCTTTTACTTTTGTCATAAAAATCTTCCGCATTTTTGTCTAGCTAATCAAACTAAATTTACTATACAAATGGTACAGCTACAGCGCTTATCAATACATTTAGACCGCACATTCATAGAGCACGCATTAGTAACTCTCGGATTCCTGAGAGCGCATTACGATAAAAACATTTTATTCTAGATGACGTAATGCTCGGTTACTTCTCAGTTCTCTATGATAAATATAACGTGAATTTCACGAGAGTTTAATCAAAGTAACCAGACTTATTTAAAGCAGAGTATTATAAATGTATTCCTAGTTAGTATAACCGGTACTTAACTGCAACTATCAAATGGTTAATCCGACTTATATATTAAACAAATGAAAAAGTTTGTTGCAAACTTTTTTTTCATGAATCTCGCTCGCAATCCAATATATGGATTGCGACAGTAACTAAAGTTTTCAAAACACTTTTGCATTTAATGCTGACATTTTCGTGTAAGCTTCGTTTTCTGATCCCTCTATTTAAAAAATCCAATTTCGGAGAGAGCAAACTAAGCATAAACGCCTGTTTGTGACTCAAAGAAAGGAAAAGGTACGGGTTAAGCTAAAAGTGAATGCATGCAAAATTAAAACAGGCCAGTCGGTAACCTCGCAGGTATTATAGATAGTATTTCTTTAAGTTTGATTATGACCTTTGAAGGACAATTTTCTTGTTTGTTACTTGCTTAGACCTTTTAAATTGGATGCTGCCAATAATATAGCAGGATGGCTATATTATAAATTATACACTAGTCGTGAAAACAAAACTTAACCAAAAGATTGCGGCAGATTCTAGATGCTTGCTTGCGGATCCAATCAAAACTAAGTTGAGCGTGAATATTTTTTAGAACAGTAACACTCCTGGCTATGTGAAAGATTAAAGACCTCAAATAGATCCAGTTTATAACAAAAAAACAGCTTGAAATATATAAGAAAAATATATAATCGTTGAATCCAGGTAGAAGACACCGGAAATAAATATACAAAAAGCCCTTCAATCGAAAAAAACGAAGGGATATCCTTTAAAAAAAAGTGGTTAAACTAAATTAAAGCACAAAGCCAATGATCATGAGAACAACTGGTGCTAATCCTAACGCCCTCTTATTAGCGCCACCATCGTAAACAGAGAGAGATGGTTCTTCAGAAGATTGAGGTGTGAAGGACGTAGTAAACGTTGCAGAAGTAGTTTGCTCAGGAATAGAAGAGGTAACGGCAGCTTCTGAAGAGGTTGATGCCATAGAAGTGACAGGTTCATTAGTTTCTGAGCATGGTTCAGTAACAGTAATAATTGTGTTATCTACAGCTGTTGTGTAAGTCGTATAGTTTGGTGCTGCAGAAGTATCAGTCTTTGCTGCTGGAGCTTCAGTTGTGGTTGCTGGAGCTTCAGTTGAGGTTGCTGGAGCTTCAGTTGAGGTTGCTGGAGCTTCAGTTGTGGCTGCTGGAGCTTCAGTTGAGGTTGCTGGAGCTTCAGTTGTGGTTGCTGGAGCTTCAGTTGTGGTTGCTGGAGCTTCAGTTGATGCATCGTTTGTTTCAGAACATGGTTCAGTGACAGTCATAGTAACATCATCGGAAACAGTGGTGTAAGTAGTGTAGTTAGGTGTTGCACTGTTGGATTCAGAACATGGTTCAGTGACAGTCATAGTAACATCATCGGAAACAGTGGTGTAAGTAGTGTAGTTAGGTGTTGCACTGTTGGATTCAGAACATGGTTCAGTGACAGTCATAGTAACATCATCGGAAACAGTGGTGTAAGTAGTGTAGTTAGGTGTTGCACTGTTGGATTCAGAACATGGTTCAGTGACAGTCATAGTAACATCGTCGGAAACAGTGGTGTAAGTAGTGTATTCTGGCTTCACAGCACAGGATGAGGCTGGTTCTACAACAACAATGTTTTCGTAGATTGCTTTTTTACCATCAACAGCAGTTGCGGTGGAATAAGAAGTGACGGTGGATGATTGGCAGACAGTACCTACGGAAGTGGTAGTAATGTAGAAATAATCTGCTGCAACTGATGTCGACTCTGATGCACATGAAGAAGCAGGAGTTTCGATAATGATCTCAAGGGCATAAATAGCTGATCCGTAAACATTTGTGGTAGAAACATATTTAGTTAATGAGGTCTCTTCACAATTAGATGCTGGAATAATTGTTGTAAGTGTTGGAATGTTGGAACATGTAGCTGCTGGTGTTTCAACGACAACCAAAGTTGCATTCACATATCTACCATCAGTAAAAGTACCATAGTTTGTTGTGTAGCTTGTAAGTTCACAATCAACAGCAGCTTCAGTTATTGTTCTAACATTTGCGAAACATGATGCAGCAGGGGTGTAAACAATAACAGCGTCAACGGTGACAGTAGATGAAACACCATTCGATCCTGCTACGGTGGTGGTGAGAAGACTGGTACCGGTAGAAGTAACACATGCGGAACCGGTGGCTGGAGTGGTCAAGGTGATGTATCTGTAAGTTGGGTCAAGAGAGCTGTAACATGCGCTAGGTGCTGGACTTTCGATCACAACAAATACATATTCATCAATCATGCTACCGGACACAGTGCTGGTGGATGTGGAAGTAACTGTGGAAACAGCACCACATGAGCTGAAAAGGGAAGTGATGGTTGAGGTGATAACAGAGTGGCACATAGCAGCTGGAGTTTCTTCGACAACTAAAACGTAGGTGGTGGAACCAGTGACCTTACCAGATGAAACACCAGCAGTCGCAGTTAATGCGGCGGTGACGGTGGAGGTAGCGGTGGTTGAGCCACAACCGGTGGTGTCAATAGAAGTGGAAGTGGATAATGCCTTACATGATGCAGCTGGAGTTTCTTCGACAACTAAAACGTAGGTGGTGAAACCAGTGACCTTACCAGATGAAACACCAGCAGTCGCAGTTAATGCGGCGGTGACAGTGGAGGTAGCGGTGGTTGAGCCACAACCGGTGGTGTCAATAGAAGTGGAAGTGGATAATGCCTTACATGATGCAGCTGGAGTTTCTTCGACAACTAAAACATAGGTGGTGGAACCAGTGACCTTACCAGATGAAACACCGGCAGTCGCAGTTAATGCGGCGGTGACGGTGGAGGTAGCGGTGGTTGAGCCACAACCGGTGGTGTCAATAGAGGTGGAGGTAGACAATGCTTCACATGATGCAGCAGGGGTGTAAACAATAACAGCGTCAACGGTGACAGTAGATGAAACACCATTCGATCCTGCTACGGTGGTGGTGAGAAGACTGGTACCGGTAGAAGTAACACATGCGGAACCGGTGGCTGGAGTGGTCAAGGTGATGTATCTGTAAGTTGGGTCAAGAGAGCTGTAACATGCGCTAGGTGCTGGACTTTCGATCACAACAAATACATATTCATCAATCATGCTACCGGACACAGTGCTGGTGGATGTGGAAGTAACTGTGGAAACAGCACCACATGAGCTGAAAAGGGAAGTGATGGTTGAGGTGATAACAGAGTGGCACATAGCAGCTGGAGTTTCTTCGACAACTAAAACGTAGGTGGTGGAACCAGTGACCTTACCAGATGAAACACCGGCAGTCGCAGTTAATGCGGCGGTGACGGTGGAGGTAGCGGTGGTTGATCCACAACCGGTGGTGTCAATAGAAGTGGAAGTGGATAATGCCTTACATGATGCAGCTGGAGTTTCTTCGACAACTAAAACGTAGGTGGTGGAACCAGTGACCTTACCAGATGAAACACCGGCAGTCGCAGTTAATGCGGCGGTGACAGTGGAGGTAGCGGTGGTTGAGCCACAACCGGTGGTGTCAATAGAGGTGGAAGTGGATAATGCCTTACATGATGCAGCTGGAGTTTCTTCGACAACTAAAACGTAGGTGGTGAAACCAGTGACCTTACCAGATGAAACACCAGCAGTCGCAGTTAATGCGGCGGTGACAGTGGAGGTAGCGGTGGTTGAGCCACAACCGGTGGTGTCAATAGAAGTGGAAGTGGATAATGCCTTACATGATGCAGCTGGAGTTTCTTCGACAACTAAAACGTAGGTGGTGGAACCAGTGACCTTACCAGATGAAACACCGGCAGTCGCAGTTAATGCGGCGGTGACGGTGGAGGTAGCGGTGGTTGAGCCACAACCGGTGGTGTCAATAGAGGTGGAGGTAGACAATGCTTCACATGATGCAGCAGGGGTGTAAACAATAACAGCGTCAACGGTGACAGTAGATGAAACACCATTCGATCCTGCTACGGTGGTGGTGAGAAGACTGGTACCGGTAGAAGTAACACATGCGGAACCGGTGGCTGGAGTGGTCAAGGTGATGTATCTGTAAGTTGGGTCAAGAGAGCTGTAACATGCGCTAGGTGCTGGACTTTCGATCACAACAAATACATATTCATCAATCATGCTACCGGACACAGTGCTGGTGGATGTGGAAGTAACTGTGGAAACAGCACCACATGAGCTGAAAAGGGAAGTGATGGTTGAGGTGATAACAGAGTGGCACATAGCAGCTGGAGTTTCTTCGACAACTAAAACGTAGGTGGTGGAACCAGTGACCTTACCAGATGAAACACCGGCAGTCGCAGTTAATGCGGCGGTGACGGTGGAGGTAGCGGTGGTTGAGCCACAACCGGTGGTGTCAATAGAAGTGGAAGTGGATAATGCCTTACATGATGCAGCTGGAGTTTCTTCGACAACTAAAACGTAGGTGGTGGAACCAGTGACCTTACCAGATGAAACACCGGCAGTCGCAGTTAATGCGGCGGTGACAGTGGAGGTAGCGGTGGTTGAGCCACAACCGGTGGTGTCAATAGAGGTGGAAGTGGATAATGCCTTACATGATGCAGCTGGAGTTTCTTCGACAACTAAAACGTAGGTGGTGGAACCAGTGACCTTACCAGATGAAACACCGGCAGTCGCAGTTAATGCGGCGGTGACGGTGGAGGTAGCGGTGGTTGAGCCACAACCGGTGGTGTCAATAGAGGTGGAAGTGGATAATGCCTTACATGATGCAGCTGGAGTTTCTTCGACAACTAAAACGTAGGTGGTGGAACCAGTGACCTTACCAGATGAAACACCAGCAGTCGCAGTTAATGCGGCGGTGACAGTGGAGGTAGCGGTGGTTGAGCCACAACCGGTGGTGTCAATAGAAGTGGAAGTGGATAATGCCTTACATGATGCAGCTGGAGTTTCTTCGACAACTAAAACGTAGGTGGTGGAACCAGTGACCTTACCAGATGAAACACCGGCAGTCGCAGTTAATGCGGCGGTGACAGTGGAGGTAGCGGTGGTTGAGCCACAACCGGTGGTGTCAATAGAGGTGGAAGTGGATAATGCCTTACATGATGCAGCTGGAGTTTCTTCGACAACTAAAACGTAGGTGGTGGAACCAGTGACCTTACCAGATGAAACACCGGCAGTCGCAGTTAATGCGGCGGTGACAGTGGAGGTAGCGGTGGTTGAGCCACAACCGGTGGTGTCAATAGAAGTGGAAGTGGATAATGCCTTACATGATGCAGCTGGAGTTTCTTCGACAACTAAAACGTAAGTGGTGGAACCAGTGACCTTACCAGATGAAACACCGGCAGTCGCAGTTAATGCGGCGGTGACGGTGGAGGTAGCGGTGGTTGAGCCACAACCGGTGGTGTCAATAGAGGTGGAAGTGGATAATGCCTTACATGATGCAGCTGGAGTTTCTTCGACAACTAAAACGTAGGTGGTGGAACCAGTGACCTTACCAGATGAAACACCGGCAGTCGCAGTTAATGCGGCGGTGACGGTGGAGGTAGCGGTGGTTGAGCCACAACCGGTGGTGTCAATAGAGGTGGAAGTGGATAACGCTTCACATGATGCAGCTGGGTTGTAAACAATAACCGCACTTGAGGTAACAACAGAAGCTTTTCCGGAAGTGGAAGTTGTAAGTGTAACTAACTTGGTAACAGTAGAGGTTGTACAATATGAACCTGCGGTTGTAAGAGTAATGTATCTGTCAGTTGGATCAAGAGAGCTTGAAGGAGCTAATGAGCTCGATGACTCTACACTACTTGATGAACTTGGTGGTAAGTAACAGGTATCAATTGGCACAGTGTTAAATTGATATCCAATCGAAGTGGTTACGCCACCAATAACAGTCGTGCTAATAGTTGTGGAAACTGCAGAAGCATCACAGTTAGTGACCGTAATGTCGGATGTAATCCAAGATTTTACCGCATTTGTAGCTGGAACTTCAACAATAATTTCAGATGATGTGAAATACTCGTCATCACTGTAGAAAGTTGCATAAGTGGTGTATGTGGTAGAGTAATTCTCTTCCCATGTGGAAGTGACAGTATTTGGCTGAGGAGCATTGATATGAATGTATGTCGAGGTAATAATACCCAGAGAGTACGTGATATATTTTTCTTCGGTGACAGTTTCCGCGTAATCTTTCTGCCAGTAAGAGTAGGAAACACTGTAAGAAGGAACATATAAGTAGTTGTAGGTATGGGTGTAACCATCAAAATAAGTTTCTGAAACATAATCTGTGGTATAACTCTTATCCCATTGAATATATGTGGTGGTATAATATGGAACGTAAACAAAACCTTCCCAATAACCAGCACCTTCACCAGCACCTTCACCAGCGCCCGATGCAATCCAAGAGTAAGAGGTCACTGCTTCCCAGACATTTGCTTCTTTCGTAACAAAATCGGTCACTGCAGGACCGTCAACGTAAACGTATGTTCCAGCAACCCAGTCGGCGTTGAATCCAGTGGAAGTAAATGTTTTAGTGGCGGTGAATTCGGAGTTAAATGAATAGATGGTCTGAAGGTCTTGGTGGACGTAAACCACATTTTCTGTAATGGTCTCACCAGCAGCATTGGTTGTAACAACATTATCAGAAGTTACTGTAAAAGCTGTGGAATCTGTGACATAAACGGTAGTACCCTGTGGTTCCTCCACAATAACTTGCTCACTTGCGATTGACGCGCCTGATGGCGTCCACACAGAAGTAAAAGTTGTGGTACCAGTTTTTGTCCACGTGAGAGTTTTAGTAGATTCTTCAGGCAACGCGACGACGAGGATATCCGAGTAATAAGTAGTAGTTGCATCCGAGCTAACTGCGATAGCTTGAGTTTCGGTGTAAATGTTATTTCCTGGGGCAACATAGGAGTATGAAACGGAAAGTGATGGACCATACTCTTCAACGTAAGTATTCTGTGCACTTGTAACGGTAGTAGTACTGTAACCAGTTTTAGCCCATTGAATGTATGATGTCTTTAATGGAGCTTCATATTCAACAACATAGGTTGTGGTTGCATCAGAAAATGTTGAGAAAGCATCGTATTGCTGGTTCCAGGTTGATGTTGATGTGGACAAAGCAGGTAAGAACTCCCAACTGATAACCTCTCCAGCGTCATTCATGTAAACAGTGGAAAAACCACTAGAAGTTTCAGCGAGAGACCAGTAAGAAGTGGAGGTAACAGTGTAAAATGATTCAACACCAATGGTTTCATGAACATAGGTGAAAACGGTACCGTCACTGGTAAAGTATGATGGAGAGAAAACTGTGGTACCTGGGACCAAATTAGTATCGAAAAATGTGTAGGTAGTCCAGCTTTCAGTGACAGAAGCATACACTGAAGAACAGTCATTAGCTTCTGGAGTACCTAATAGTTGGAAAACATCATTAGAAACATCAGTTCCTTCAGGGCTCGTAATTTGAAAAGCAAGTCTACCTTGAGAAACAACATTGATGTAAACAATTTTGATTGGATAGTAAGCACCTGCTTCCAAATAAACCCATGATTCTTGAACTGTTGATGAACTGTCCCAAGATTTGGTAGCAAGCATGACTGCTTCATTGGCAGTACCAAGATCCTTAATAGATGGGTTACAACAATCTAAACCACCAGCACCAATAAAAACCATAGCACTCTCATCAGCGTGATTTATTTGAAAAGTGTAGAGACCAGTGGACGAAGCTATTAAAACAAAGATTTAAAATAGTTTGTTAGTATTTGAAAATTCGCAAGAGAAAAAAATGTTTGAGTAAAAGACATACCAAGAAAATAACCATAGAATTCAGCAGCAAAGTTAGTGATTGGAAAGTCACTAATACCCCAAATTGAGGAAGTTGCAGTTGTAGAAACAGCGGCATTGTAATTGAAGTTTGGATCAACTGCGCTTGCTGTACCGATCAGGCCAGCTGCAGTGTAACCACCGTCGATATAGAAATTGGAATTAGTATAATCGGTAGCATCGTTATAAGTATATGAGTAAAAGTTAGCAGAATAACCTTCAGTTGAGCTAACACCTTTCAAGGAACAACCAATATTAGAGGTTTTAAGTTCACCTTCAAAACCATCCGCATTAGCAGATGGTATCAAAGTTAAAAGGAAAGGAAGGAGTGAATATAAGGATGAACGTAACATTATCCTTGAATTCTAATTCTGTCTTTGCTTTAGAAAAAAAAAAAAGGAAGTCTAGGAACAAGGAAAAATGCAGGAAAATTGATGGGGGATAGAAAACTATTTATATAAAAACTTCTGGCTTTAGAACACAAAGCTCCTTTGAAATTTCCAAATAATTCTGTCCATAATGTGCTATTTTTTTGAAAAAACAAAGAAACCACAACCCATCACAGCTGCTATTGGATGGAAATGTTTGTTATATTACTTGCAGTTACTGTTTCTGGACATTCAATTAAACGTCCAAAAATCGAAAGATCTAGCTGCCGCTCGGTAAAATACTTGAAATAGTACAGGAAGAAATTAAAGTTTAGAGATACCGCTCAAACAATAATGAAATTGTTCTTAACCTCCAAATGACTTTTTTTTTGCTACTATTAAAATAGTTTTTTAAGAGATAGTGCGTCAAAAAAAAAAGTGAGGTATCTATATTTGGAAAGGCTTTACGAGTCGGAATTAAGGTCTCGGCTGGTTTAAATACGCGAATTGCCGAAAGAAAAAAGACGGTCAGGGAAAATAATAAACTTTCTTCGCTGAAGGATTACCTCTTATTTTAAGTTTTCAATTACGTATTTGAAATTTCACCCGAGGCGTATAAATGTTACATAAACTATTACCAGCTAATACTCCATCCTGAAACAGTAGACACTCGCTCAGAGTGTATCCATCTTTTGTAAGTTTTTTCTCTGTAAAGTGATCAATTCGAATCAAAAAACCATCTCCTACAAAATTTTACTCCTGAAAGTACTCCCGTAGTAACATAAAGAGTATGTGAAGAATGCGTCCACTCGACCTAAAATAGCTTTTCTATTTAGTGGAGAACACTAAAATTGTCTGACTAATGCAATAAGATGAGTATGCTCGTATAAAACTATTTTCGGAAACCTCCAGTAGAAACTCAATAAAAGACACACAAAATTGGAAATGAAAACAAATGTAACCACTGAGATCAATTTAATCTCTCATACTAAAATTTACCAGAGGCTTTGCGAATCGGCCACTAAAGTTAAAGTCTACCTTCAAAAAGTGCGTCTTCAGTTTCATACATTTTTTAAATGGCGTGATTAATAAAATCTCACATCTTAATTATTACCAGATTCGGTTTCTATTATCGGTAACCTCTGAATTCTTTTCAATCCAGGATTCAAGTGAGAGAAACAGATTCAGAACCTAACTGTATCTATTGAACGAGTGTTCCAACTACTGATCTCCGCACAAAACACTGATCTAAGACTAGGAAACGTGTGGGATTTCGCGCTGCAATTTCTACTTTGGCCGCCTGTTGACAAGGAAGGTCATTAGCGTACCTATATCAAGAAGTACTTCCAACGGAATTATGTTGATAAAAGAACAAAATTCTGATCAAAATAGATTCAGCAAGTTTATAAAGTAATACGTAATCACTAATTACATCGAACGTTTGGGTCTCTGTTGACGGGCGAATTTAAAATAATATGTTACCACCCCCTCCTTTCCTCCGACACAAAATCTATTTAACAAGCACTGCATCTTTATAATCGAGAAATGACTTTTCAACGTTTGTGTTAAAACATCCTACATTAAAGTTGCATATTTCGGTAACTGCGAAATACAACAGCTTTTTTTTTCTCACTACGTGATTGGAGATGTGAACTGAGATCCCACATATGTCTCATTACAATTTTGCTCACAACTATTATTCGACAACAAGTAGAATAATATTACTGATCAGGATTTTCCATCTCGATTTTGAGCAAAAGTGTTACGTCTTTTATGCACTAGAGCATAAGCCAGAATATCTGCTTGCGCGCTCGACATATAGCATCGATTTCAATAGCTGCATGCACGCACTCGATCTCGGATATTACGTTTATCGTATGTCTGATCAATCATTTTTGGTCTTGAAGTTACCGGTTGTTTTCCTTCGACATTTAGATAATACATCATACCCACTTAGTATAACCAATCAAGGGCATTTGTCTAACCATCATCCATCCCGCCCAAATTTGCGTCTGTAATTAAGAAGAAGTTTAACCCAAAGTACATGTATATTGAAAAACCGGATCATAGAACATGATTTTACATAAAACTTTGTAAGTGCATCTCTGAAATACATGCAAAAACTGCAGATTTTCCTACGTATGCTGTCTGTGTTCAGGCTGTGTTGTATTGTAACAATAGCGTTGAACGAAAAACATTTTTTTGTTTTTTAGACGCGGGCAAAAACTATGCAGAATCAAAAAAAAAAAGTAGGAACAGAGCTTTTTATTTTTGAACAATCAAAAATTTACGTGAAAAAAAGCGCGTAATGAACTTGCATTAAAATCAAAAAACAGGTATTACCGCAGATTGCAAACGGTAGAAAACCTGATATTTCGCTCTACGCATCGCACAGGCGCATTGAGAGATTTTTTTGGGAACATACGATTCGCGAAACCGCCAGAACATAAATAAATACAATATTATTATGCTGAAGGTATGAAATTCCATTTATTGCAGTATATTGTACGAGGATTTGCGCTCATAAAAGTTTTTTTTTCGATTATTGCAGAACTCGAAATTTTGCAAAAAAAAATTCAAATTTTTCCGATTTAATTTTGAGTGAATTACTACAATCTATAAGATCTGATTGCACTAGAATTTGGCCTCATATTTCAATATGAATTACTTGCATACTAGAAATAAATATGGCCCTCCAAATTATAGACGTCTCATGGTAGTTTGCAGGAAGGTGCAACTTACAACAAAAAAGCTAAGAACAAATTTTTATGATTTATGAAACGGCTAAGTATATACAGGTGCTTCATCTCACTACAATGTAGCAGCAAAAATGCACATTTGTTAAATTTTTGTTTGAACGTAAATTAACGGTGTAATTTTAGCCAAGTTGGTGCACTTTTAAATTTGGTCACAGAGCTCGTATTGCCGGATTTTTTTAAAGTTTCACTCTCACTCGAACCACCGAAACCTCCATCAAGAAGATGGCTTGATTCTCCCCCTTTATGTTGCAGTGTATCCCGAGAACTTTCTAGCTTAATTATGTCAGTCGATAAGTATCCATCTTCTGCGTTCCATAGTGGGGCTAACTCCTCCTTTAGTCTAAAGAGTAGTGAAATTCGGTTATAACCGAACTCGCGTTCTCTTATTGTCTTTTCAAAATCTGTCTTGTTTCTTAAAATATTAGTCAATGGATGTGAAAAGTAGAGGTCAAAAATAAAATTTTTGTCATCATCGGTGGTAACGCTTTCAGTCAATTCTTTTTTTAGCACATTTGCATTGATAATTTTATAGATGTCTCTCAATTTTTTCCTGTTGTCAATCGTAATCTGGATTACACTGCCGTCGGGAAATTTGATTCGAATGAGACTTTCTCCCGAATCATAAATTCTGCTCAACTGCTCATTTTTGCGCCTGTTTTCAAATTTCTCTCTTAAGTTCTTAGTTAACAATGGCGTGTCTGCAGCCCTTTGAGAAAGAATCTTTTGATAGAGTTTTGCTTGAGAAGCATTCATTTCATATAAACCAGTATCTTCATCATCTTCATTTTCTTGATCTGTCGGGGCTTGTTGTAACGCTGGTGCGTGTGTAGTTTTTGAACGACCCGATACATTTCCTTTTTCAGTCGTTTGGTGCAAAATCACCTGAATTTTCGCTGGACTACTTAGTTGCTGTTTATGATCTCCTGTCAGATGAGTACATAAAACATCAGGACCTTCAAGAGCTCTTTTTTCCTCATTGATAATAATATTTTCATTGGAGGTATTATTATCGGATTCTCCAAAAGCCGAGATGGTATCAGTATTTGTTATGCGTGGTTCCGCCGTGTTGGGTATTTTAATTATTTCCGGAATTGTTTTTTCTAACTCGCCTGGTAGACCCTTATTTTTATCAACGTTAAGTTTGACCTTGGGTGATTCCTCTTTTCCTTTATTGAGAGTGTTAGTGACATTTGCATTGTGATGTTCCGTATCATTTTCGTTCCCATTTCGATAGCCATCTTTAAATTTCTTCTGACTGATCAAGGTCCTGTCCTTGATTCGAATTCTAAAAGCATGGTTGCCGCTCATTACACCCAGATCAAATAAACTTTTCTGGAGATCAGCTTTGCTTAGTATTTTCATCATTGTCTGAACCTCGAAGAATTCAGAACCCTCTTTCAACTCATTGATCGAGCTTTTGTTCCCGAGTAAATCTAAGAATTGCAAAATCGTCACTGAATTTGAGATTTTCTCTGTGAAAGTTAAAGTATTAGAGCCTGGTTGCGAAATGCTTGCACGAATGTTAACTAAATCTTTATCGTTTTTCTTTTGACCATCAGTAGTAGAATTACTCTTCTTTTCGTTATCATCATTAAAATATGTGGAACTATTATCATGAGTGTCCATATCAGAAATATCTTTGAAGTCTGTTGGTCCAATGAGATCTAGATTTGCTCCCTGTGCAAGATTGCAAAATCTATATGGTAGTGAAAGGTCTAGTGCCTTTTGGTTAGAAACCAAGCTGTATTTTCTGATATCATTATCACCAGTAAATTCAATGTGGAAAAACCTGCACGCATCCCTCAAAACTTCTAATAGAACAGTAGATGGCTGAACATGAGCTTTAAAAGTGGCAAAGTTCCTGTTCACATTAATAACTTTCGACATCTTCAACTGCTCTGCTTTGGTGTGTTCAGCCTTTATACAGGATTACGCCTTTCTACCTTATTCCTACACCTCTTTACAGACCACTCGCAATGTTAAGAGAAAAGATGGTTTCGCGCTTTGGCGTGAAATTGCTGTTTGTGTTCTCGTGTGTGTCTGTTATCAACATTGGCGACGGGAGAGAAGCGTAGTAGAGTAGTGAGTGTGACCTGAATTGAGTTGGCGTGAATTGAGCTGTGCTGTGCTGTGCTGTGTTGTGTTGTGTTGTTTTGTTTTGTTTTGTGTTGTTGCTTGTGTTTACTTAAACTGACTTGCTGTGGAAAGACGGTTCTAGCTGGATTTTGATATGAGTAATAGAGACAATATCCAAGTGTACGTAAGGCTCAAGCCCAACTCCATCGTGAATGGCCGAACGAAAAGCGAAGGTGAAACCAGTTCGTTTTATAATTTATCAAATGATCTGAAGACAATAGATATTTATCCACAAAAATTGAGAAGAATAGGTAGTAACGATATCGATGAATGCTATACTGAGAATAACTACGGTTCCTTTGATGACCAAAGAACTAACTCCTTCTCTTTCAACAAAATTTTCGATGAATCAACTTCACAGTCTACAATTTTCAATGAAACGATCACCCCGATTCTGGATTCTGTGATGAAAGGATATAATTCCACCATAATGTGTTATGGACAAACTGGTAGTGGTAAAACATATACGATGATGGGTTTGGAAAAACCCTCTAATCCATCTAGTGAATCCGATGAGCACAAAGGTATAATTCCGAGGTTGTTTGATAAGATTTTTGACGAAATTGAACATTCACCACCGACTTCGCAATATACGATTGCTCTTTCGTATTTTGAAATATATAATGATACCATCAATGATTTGTTAAATCCCGCAAATGACATGTCAGAAATATACATCAAAGAATCCCCTATGATCAGCTCAGACTCACCACTCACGACTAGCAACATTTATGTTGAAGGACTAGATAAAGTCTACGTGGCTAATATTTATGATGTCAAGGAGATCATCAAACTAGGAAATTCCAATCGAAAAGTAGCTCAAACAAGGCTAAATATTTTGAGCTCGAGATCTCACTCCATTCTGAGAGTGGAGCTTTCATCAAGAAAAAATAACGATACATCTAATGAGACTCTGTATACGAGTACATTGTTTTTGGTTGATTTGGCTGGATCTGAAAGAATTTATAAATCGGGCACCAACAACTCAGATAATTCTTTGAAGGAAACAATTGGAATAAACTCTTCATTGTCGGTACTTGGTAATGTTATCAATTTGTTGGCCCTCAAGAAGAACAACAAGAGCAATATACATATACCCTATAGGGAGTCTAAATTAACTAGAATTTTACAGAATTCTTTAGGTGGTAATTCTAAAACGGCCATAATTATCAATTGCTCTACAGATCCTAGTAATGTGAGTGAAACCTTGTCATCACTTCGATTTGCACAACGTGCAAAGAGTGTCTATAATATGACCAGTATCAACAAGTCTACTTTGAGGGTCAAGAAAGGAAAAAATTTCACACGAAATGGTAACCCTGTTGATAATAGCGATGATCGAGATAATGATGCTGATGCTGATGCTGATGCTGATGCTGATGCTGATGCTGATGCTGATAATTATAAAGATCAAAAAAGCAGGACTTCACGTGACGAAACCGGTTCATGGAAGTCTAAATATGTCAACGCCCTAAAGAAAATTGTAAAATTGGAGACGCAAATTGAATTCAGTAAAAACAGTTCCATTAACTGTTGTGAAGTTGATGAGTATATAAAGTCACTGAAAAATGAAAATACCAAACTGAAGGATGAAAACAAAATTTATAAACAGACCTTTAGAGATTTGAAAAATGAAAACTTGCAAGAAGCGATTGATTATAAATTGGCAACGACCAGCACCGTAAGATCTTTACAATCTCTTAAATCAGATATTGAAATCTACAAAAAATTGCTAGTTTCTAAAACCGATAAAATCTTGGAATTAGAAGAAGAGTTAGAATATATTAAAAATCTAGATGCTAGTAATAGCAACAGAATCTTGAATAATAAAAACTCTCCAAATTTGGAACCTCTGAATTTGATGAAATCAATGACTAAAAATATTAATCTTCATAACATTGAACTATCACAGCAAGTTAGAGATGCAGAACGTTTATTAATTCAAAAAGAAAAACAACTGAATGATATGAGTAATAAACTATCTGAGCGTGATAATACAATTAATTTTGAACATAACGAAGTGAGCAAAAAATTGAGTGATTTGAGCAAAAGATTGAATAACCACGATTCGGTTTTCCCTTCAAATACCTCATCAAATATCAGAGACGCCGAAAACTTGACTTTTGAAGGATCTGATTTGATTAAATATCCAAATGGCGACAAAGATAATGTTTCACCATTGTCAAATGCTAATAGTAAAAACGGATTAAATTTACGCATAGTTAAGCCGCGTTAGTAACAATCGATGTATAATATTAACTAATTTACTTCTGAGAGCCGATTCTAGTCTGTGAGTCGTGTAATGTGCACAAATAAATTATCCCAATTGTTACAAGACAAGTAAAGGAGTGCAAATACGCTGTTTTTTGTGCAGAAACTTGACTTTTCTATTGAATTTTTCTAGCACATCATTTGCAAATACCGTCGTGACATAATATGATATTACATGGTTTTACAATTGGGAAGTCCTTTCGTGGCGTACTTTTTTCTGTCATTATTTGAATACACGGCTAGTATATTTATAAAATTATTATTAGTAAAGTGTTTATTTTGCTCTAAAAGGCTAGGCCTATCTAAAAGCCCTTTGTCCATCCTTCAAACCAAGAACGCATCTGACATCACTAACAAATCTAAGACTATTCAATAATGGTAATAAGTTCATTAGTTCTGTATCATCTGGGTCATTGATCCAACCTTCTATCATTAGACCATTATCCTTATGGCGTGCATAAGAAATCGGAGAATTGTCAATTATTATTACTTTGGAATAATCGACGGTTCTCAAGGAGCCTGACATGTTCGTTCTGGAAATATTTGACGATATACTTGATGATCTTGATCTTGGTTTTGCTTTTGCTTTTGATGGTGTTTGTCTAGAGTCATCTACATTGGAACTAGAGCTATTTGATAAAATGGATAAATCTTTGACATATCCTTTTCCATCAATGAATATACATGAATTCCTATAATATCTTTTGCTAAAAATTTTAGACGGTAAGTCTAATTTTGATTTCTTCAAGGATTTTCTAAAGGTATCATTGAGTAAAACTTTTTGCTCCAAGTAATCAATTACGGGATCGGCATATTCTTTTATGGAAGCTGTAAAACAGACGAGATCAAACCACTGATAAACAATCGCTAAAAATTCTTCCACGTAGGGACGCTTGTAAATGTGATACAACGTTGGTAGACCACCTTTGACTTTAACTTCAATCGAGATACCTTTGTTTTTGTTCAACATTGAGGAGTTATATCTCGATAATGAATGAATTAAAGTTTCGTCCAAATCCAGAACTAGTGTTTTTCTCGATAAGTTTGGAGGTTCAAAAATGTTAAAGTTGAAGAGCAGCTTTGGGAAGATAAATTTTTTCTTTTTCCGATGTCTTGTTGGTGTTTCGGATGCTGTAGGACCTGTAGATTTTCCTATGACTACGTTATCGTCTGTATTAAAGTTATTGCTGTTGTTGTTAGATCTGGAAGAAAATTTGTCTTGAAAATTTTCAGATGGAGTGTTACTGCTACTCAACAAAGAAGATGTTGAGTTGTTTGCAATAGCCAATAATCTACTGTTTAAAGAGCTGGATTTTAAACTCTTTGGTGGGTTTTCATTGAAACCGTTACTTTCTTCTTCTTCAATCACAATTGAAGGTGTTGCTGGAGAACAGTCTGAAGGAGATTTAAAATAATCGTCATTGCCTTGATAGTCTGGATCAAACTCCATTGATTCTTCAAGAATTGTAGAAATGGAGGATTTTGGAGCATATTTGGATTCGCCTGGAAAAACTGTATCGTTCTTTTTATTTTGGCCAGTAAGATGTAAAATTCTTTCCGTGGATAGAAGACCGGAATTGGTCAAAGCTCCTGGATCACCTCCTGAAACTCCCAAATCGTTTGTACCGTAGGGTTCGATGGAATCCAAAGTATCGTCTTCCATTCGATGGCCTGAAAAGAGATAAAACAATGCTTTTCGTAGCACAAGAAGTGGATAAATGAGCACATAAATCAGTGAAGATAATGGCAGATAAAGGGCAAACTTCGGTATGAATAAAACCACATCGATAAACGAGGAGGATTGTCGGGATGTCAAAGTACTCTGCTTCGAATCCAAAGCTTGTTTTTCTTCAAGCTTCTCCATGTAGGTGGTACCTGAAGATGAGATATTATTGGTATCTAGTATCTCACCAGTCGCCTTATCGGCGATTTCTGTTTCATTCGTAACAATCTTTTGTTGGGGATGGGTTATAGTGATTTTTTGGGGATTCGCAGCATCTTCAGTCACATCAGCATTGGGATCGATATTCCGAAAAGTAGCGGAGAGGTATTGCAATGCATTCATTGGAGCACATGCAGTAATGAATAACAATCAGTGAGAAAAGTTCCAATAGCTGGTCTGGCAGTATTAACAAAGATACAAAATAGAACTAAGCAACCTTCTATAGATCGAGAGGTATCTAAAAATAAAATATGTCAAAAAATTGAATGTAACCGAGGCGGAAAAACGAATCCAAAAATTGATTTTTCTTTGATGGGTGGTGAGTGGGCTTTGTAGTGAGCGTATTGATAAAGAGACTGAGGCTTGAGATGGAGCTGATGCTGATGCTGATGCGGCCTAGTAAAGGAGTGTCGTTAAGAAGCACAATTCTATTTGGTACTTTTTTCTTGTTGTCATTTTTCGTTGTTCTTATAGATCCAGCTTGTGGAAGTTTTCAGACCAAGGACTGCATACATACAGACATACCTTCGAGAGGCATGTCGTCTGCTGATGAGCTTGTTCCGTCTGCTGTAGACAATGTGCTCTCTTACATTCTGACCGTGTAGACGGGAGGGACGTCGACCAGGAATATTTCGGATAGTCTTCCACGTCAATAGACGCCGGGATGTGGCGCAGCAACTTACCTCGAATTGTGTCGGTATCATTAGAAATGTGGGTGAGTGTTTTTCTTACTCTTGCCTGAGGAAAGTAGTTTGCTGTGTAGTGCATCATATCTATTCGTGCTGAGTGTCTGGTAGGAAAGAAGCCCCTTGCTTGGTACAATCGCCGCTACAGATAATTCAACTCAATTCAAATTTGAATATCTCTGTCGAAAGAAAAAATGAATGCTCCTAACATACGCTTGATTGAATCTGCTAATGCCCGAATACTATTTGTTGCCGATATTCGGGGCCACCTATTGCATTTTAACAAACTATCTGAGATTTATCATCCAGATATTATTATACACACGGGTAATTTTGGGTTTCTTGACAATGAAAGTGTCCAAAAGATACATGAGTCGTATTTGCGTCATATTGTTGAGTTCTCACCTTTGTTACCTCAGGACTTAATTTTGAAAATATCCCAGCTTTCCAAAGTCAGTGGGGATTCTGTTCACCATCTATCGAATGAAAACATGAATTTGAAGACTTTGTTGATGAATCAAAACATATCTGAGTTGCCCAAATTCATAAGTGGTGAATTGAAACTTAATGTCCCCGTTTATACTATTTACGGCATGTGTGAAGATTCTTACGTTATTAACAAATTCAGATATGGATATTACAAAGTTCCAAATTTGCATATCATTGATGATTGCTCACTTCATTTAATTAAATTTAAATCGAACTCAGACCCGACGTCTACGCAGTCCATTCTTTTATCTGGTATTGGTGGTTCTTTATCTTATCATAAACTGTTTCATCAGGGCACAACCCATAATTTCAACGATATAGTTACATCATCTGCTTCCAAATCAACTAAAAATATCCCCGATGATGTGATACCAATTTCAGGTGATCCAGGGAATATCTGGATCACAATTTTACAACTAGGAAGATTTATTCAATCACTACTAAAATTCTCAGAACAGTACCCTAATGAATACAATAAATCAGTAAAGTTTTTCATAACGCATCAATCACCAACTAGGGAACCGTTACTTGAACATTTGTCTATTTTTTTCAAAATGGATTATACGATTTCAAATTCTCTACATTTTAAATATATATCCTCATACAATGCTTTATCAGTTAATCCCTCATTTGAAACTTTCAAACTAAAATTTGCAGATTCCAGGATGAAATTGGCGAGAATTTGGTCCAAGGTTCAAAAAAAATATGAAAAATTATTGATTCAGTTGCCAAATACAAAGTTGGCAATTTATGTGGACTTGGCTTTAACAATCTACGATAAAATACCAATCTCAACAAAGTCTGGAATCCCTAACACAAACATTTCAAATAACAACCAAATCCAATCACAAAATAACAACAATCCATCGTCAGCTCTTACATCGCCTGATGATATTCCATCATTATCCCTCTCATCATCATTGATACAGTCTTTAAACACGTCAGAAATTCAAGACGTACATGATATGTTAACAAAACATGAGGTCAATTTAGTTATAAGACATTTGAATGATTTATACTATATCGCATTCCAACATTCTTGGCACTATAATCTTTGTGATGTTTCGCATGGTCAATTAGTCTTGAATTATAATGACGGCAAAATCAGCATGGAAGCCAATTCACAAGGTTTTGACTTTAAATACAGATTCAGAAATTAAATCCTCTTTTAACTCTGAATCCGCTTGAATATGCAGTTGCAGAATCTAATGTTTGAACTTTCACCATCCTGTCTTATTTTAGGTTAAAATTCTTTGCATATGTATTATATTTACACACCCCCTCTTGTTTATCTTTTTCATCATACATGTATAGTAGCAGACTTAAATTACATCTTGAAAATTGTTCTCTCTTTTCTTTTCTTGGAAAAAAAAACTCATACGCTATAAATTTTACAAAATTGTGTAACTTTTATGAAGCCAAATCAAATTTCTCTGGTCCAACTGTTGAGGTATTGATAAAATGTGTCGCCAATTTCCCTAATCGTTGATTGTATTGACATTGTCAGCGGCATTGCGGCAGTTTTTAAAGAGGTTTATTTATTTATACGGAAGAAAAACTCCATTTCTAGAGAATAATGTGAAAATCATCGGCGTTGAACCTAATCTTAAATTTACCAAAAGTGAAGTTTCAAATTTTATTTAATAGAGCTCTTAAATTAAAATAATTTGGGATTTTTAATCACCTACTCATCCATTAGTTTTTGTTGGTGTTTCCAAATGCAAAATTTTAATTGAGTTTAGTATACTCTTTCATCTTTATTTTTGACTTATATAGACCATTGTTTTTTTAATCAACAAGTGCTTTTATGGCCAAGTTGGTAAGGCGCTACACTAGTAATGTAGCGATCCTCGGTTCGACTCCGAGTGAAAGCATTTAATTTTTTTTTGTTGAGACCTTGAATTTGTAGCAGCTAGGGGAAGTGTTTGCATTATACCATTTCTTTTAGTGGAAACTTAAATACGAAAACATACATATATATGAAAAATAAAATAAATGTAAATGTTACATAAAATGTGTTAGTTTCGATGAAACTTTATTCATTAGACTTTAGCCGCTAATTCTTCTAATAATTGATAGTCTCTCTTTTCGATAGAACCATTGCCTGGTAATCTTGTTTTATTCATTAAGTATAAATCAACTTCACGAGCACATTGTCTACCCTCTTGGATACCCCAAACAACCAATGATTGTCCTCTTCTACAATCACCAGCGGTAAATAAGTTAGAGTCAGCACTGGTTTGGTAGGAGCTTGATTCGTAGGTGGAAATCAGGCCTCTCTTGGTTCTTTCAACATTTAAGTTATCAGATTCTGGACCAATAAAACCCATAGATAATAAAACAACATCAGCTGGGAAAAATTCTTCTGAACCTGGAATTTCTTGCATTTGCCATGCACCAGAATCAGATCTCTTCCATTCCACACGAACAGTCTTAATACCTTTAACATTACCTTCATCATCACCAACGAATTCTTTGGACAAGATGCTATATTCTCTAGGATCCTTACCATAATGTTCTTTAACTTCAGTATGACCATAATCAACTCTGAAAATTCTTGGCCATTGTGGCCATGGATTATCCTTTGCTCTTTCAGCAGGTGGGTGTGGTAATAATTCAAAGTTCACCACAGATTTGGCACCATGTCTTGTAGAAGTACCTAAACAGTCATTACCAGTATCACCACCACCAATGACAATAACATTTTTACCAGCAAGAGTAGCCCTAATCGTCTCTAAATCATTTTCTAACAAGGCTTTAGTGTTAGCAGTTAGTAAAGTCATAGCATAATCAATGTTTTTCAGCTCTCTTCCTGGTATCTTCAAATCTCTAGGAATAGTCGAACCAATTGCTAAAATAACAGCATCATTGTTTTCCTTCAACTCATCAAGCTGAATGTCCTCACCAATAGTGGTGTTTGCAATAAATGAAATTCCTTCAGCAGTCATCAAGTCAATTCTTCTTTGAACGACATCCTTGTCCAACTTCATGTTTGGAATACCGTACATTAATAAACCACCAAATCTATCAGCTCTTTCGTAAACTGTCACAGTATGGCCCGCTTTATTCAATTGATCAGCTGCTGCTAAACCAGCAGGACCAGAACCGATAATTGCAATCCTCTTACCAGTTCTGACTTTTGGTGGAGATGGGACAATCCAGCCTTCTTTAAAGGCGTGGTCAATAATACCAGCTTCAACAGATTTAATACCAACAGGAGCATTTCCTGAAACGTTGACAACACAAGCACCTTCACATGGAGCTGGGCAAATTCTACCAGTGAATTCAGGGAAGTTATTTGTCATCAATAATCTTTGTAAAGCATCATACCATCTGTCCTTGAAAACTAGTTCATTCCACTTTGGAATGATGTTGGAAATTGGACAACCGGTATCTGATTGACAGAATGGAATACCACAATCAATACATCTAGCAGTTTGAAATTTCAATTCTTCAGGGGTTAATCTGTTAGATAGCTCCTTCCAGTCTTGAAGTCTTGACTTAACTGGTCTGTATTTCTCATGCCTTCTGGAATATTTCATAAAACCACCAACCTTATCTAATTTAGTTGCCTTCAATTCTTCAGATTTGACATCAACGATGGTATCTTCCAAATCAAGAACTTTTGGTTCATCTTTAGTGGCCGTTTTCTTTGGTTTGGAGAATTCACCACCGGTAATATCAGCTTCTGGGTCTTCTTTAATAGTAGAAAAGAAATTGGAAACCTCCTTCTTTTTCAATTCTTCGGCTCTCTTTGCTTCATCCTGTAAGACCTTTTTGTATTCATGTGGGATAACCTTAACAAACTTCTTCAGGAATCTGTTGAAATCGTTCAAAATTCTGTCAGCGATTTCAGATCCAGTATAGTGTCTGTGATCTTCTAACAAACCTCTGACAAACGCAATCTCTGATGGATCTGATAATGTAGTTAATTCAACTAACTCGGCATTCACTTTTTCATCAAAGTCTTGTGCCATATCTAACACATAAGCAATACCACCGGACATACCAGCTGCAAAGTTACGACCAACAGCTCCTAAAACAATAACTCTACCACCAGTCATGTATTCACAACCGTGGTCACCAGTACCTTCAACAACGGCATAAGCACCAGAGTTTCTGACAGCAAATCTTTCAGCGGCAATACCTCTGAAAAATGCAGTACCAGAAGTTGCACCATATAAACAAGTGTTACCGATAATAATGTTCTCTTCAGCTTTGAATCTGGAATCCTTTGGAGGGTAAACAATTAATCTACCACCAGATAGACCTTTTCCAACATAATCGTTACAATCACCTTCCAATTCTAACGTGATACCAGCGGCCAAGAAGGCACCAAAAGATTGACCAGCAGAACCTCTAATATTGACATGAATTGTATCATGGGGTAAAGAAGTTGGCCCAAATTTCTTCGAGCATCTGTAAGATAAAGTAGTACCAATAGCTCTGTCGGTATTAATCGCCTCAGCTTCAATAGTAACAGGCAATCCTTTATCCAAGGTGACTTCAGCTTCATCAATTAATTTATTATCCAATCTGACATGTAATCTGTGATCTTGTTTTTTCTCACATTTTGTCGCAACACCAGGTCTGATAGTATGAGCTGGAGTTAAAATTGGAGATAAATCAATGTTGGCATTTTTGGTAGTTCTCAAATCATCCCTAACATATAACTTTTCGGCTCTACCAACCATCTCGTCGATGGTTCTGAAACCTAAGTTCGCCATAATGGTTCTCAATTCATTAGCAACGTAATAAAAGAAGTTAATGACGTGCTCAGGCGTACCCTTGAATTGTTTTCTTAAAAGTGGATCTTGGGTTGCAATACCAACTGGGCAAGTGTTGGTGTGACATCTACGGTTATAGACACATCCCATTGCGATCAATGGAGCAGTAGCAAAACCCCATTCTTCGGCACCCAATAAACATGCAACGGCGATATCTCTACCGGTTTTCAGCTGACCATCTGTTTGAACGATGACTCTGCCTCTCAAGTCATTCAAAACTAAAGTTTGATGAGTTTCAGCAAGACCCAACTCCCATGGTAAACCTGCATATTTGATACCAGTCCATCTTGCAGCACCAGTACCACCGTCATGGCCAGAGATTAAAATGTGATCAGCCTTTGCTTTAGCGACACCTGCAGCAATGATACCAACACCGACTTCCGAAACAAGTTTACAAGAAACCCTGGCTCTAGGATTAGCACACTTCAAATCGTAAATCAACTGTTTCAAATCTTCAATAGAGTAAATATCATGATGAGGTGGTGGGGAAATCAAACCAACACCCGGAGTCGAGTGTCTTGTTTTGGCAATCGACTTAGAGACTTTATAACCTGGCAATTCACCACCTTCACCCGGTTTAGCACCTTGGGCCATTTTAATCTGTAATTCATCAGCATCAGCCAAATAGTAAGAAGTAACACCAAATCTACCAGAGGCAATTTGCTTAATAGATGATCTCATAGAATCACCATTATCAGAAGCTTTTGATCTTTCAATATCTTCACCACCCTCACCAGTATTGGATTTACCTCCCAATCTATTCATTGCAACTGCTAAAGTAGAGTGCGCTTCCATCGAAATAGAACCATAAGACATAGCACCTGTACAGAATCTTCTGACTATTTCTGTCCATGGTTCAACCTGGTCAATTGGAACAGGAGTGGAGTTTTCAAAGTCAAAATCCAACAAACCTCTTAAAGTACAGTTTTTGATTGCCTCATACTCTTTTTTGGAATATGCTTCATACGCTTTACTGTTCTTATTTCTAACAGCGTCCTGAATACTTGCAACTGCAGCTGGTTCATTAATATGAGATTCACCACCATCTCTCCAGTGGTATTCACCAGATTCAGGCAGACCCTTTGGTTTGATGGTATCCCTATTTGGATAACCTAATTCGTGCAAAGAAAATGCGTCTTGCGCAATATATTCAAAAGTCACACCCTTAATTCTTGAAGCAGTACCAGCAAAACATCTGTCAATAACAGAATTGTCAACACCCAAAGCTTCAAAAATTTGGGCACCCTTATAAGAAGCCAATGTTGAGATACCCATTTTAGACATAACCTTCAAGATACCGTCGTCAATAGCGTGTTTATAGTTTTCAACGATTTGCTTGTTAGTAAATTCGGTCGATAGTAATTTTTCATGGTTAAGCTTCAACAAGGTATCGATAGCTAAATATGGGTTAATACCATCAACACCATAACCAACTAAGCAACAGAAATGGTGAACCTCTCTGGCCTCCGCAGTCTCAACAATAATAGCAACCTTAGATCTTTGTTTTTGTCTAACCAAATGATGGTGAACAGCACCAGATGCAACTAAGGCTGAAATCGAAATCTTTTCAGCAGACAAATTTCTGTCGGTTAATATAATCACTTGTGCATTGTCAACAATTGCCTGGGTGGCTTCAGCACAGATTCTATCTAAAGCTTCAGTATAACCAGTTAAACCTTCAGCTTTATCAAAAGTGATGTCAATATTAGTAACATACCATTTTGGATAAACTTTGTTTATCTCTTTCAAGGCAGATAATTCCTCGTTTGATAAAATTGGGGATTTCATTTTCAACCTATTACACTGAGATGGATTGATTTCTAACATATTTCCTTGTGGTCCAACATAACAGTCTAATGACATGACAACCTTCTCTCTAATAGGATCAATCGGTGGGTTAGTAACTTGAGCAAATAATTGTCTAAAATAATCATAAACTAATTTTGGCTGTTCAGAGAGACAAGCTAAAGCGGAGTCATTACCCATAGAACCCAACGGTTCTTTACCAACATTCACCATTGGAACTAATAAGGACAAGATTTGCTCCAGAGTATAACCGTTAGCTAAAAGTTTTGGATCATCTTTCAACTTTATATCGTAGTCGACTTTTGATTGCAAATTGATACCTCTATTTTCCAATTTAGTTAGTAATTCCGGAATTGTGATCATGTTTGATAAGGTCCATGCCTTGAAATCAAATCTGTTAGCAACCTGTTTTTTCAATTCCCTATCATCAACAATTCTACCCTCTTTAGTATCAACCAATAACATTCTACCAGGATGTAATCTACCCTTTTCAACAATTTTCTTAGATTCGATAGGGATCACACCAACTTCGGAAGCACAAATCATGATATCATCATCAGTGACATAATATCTACAAGGTCTTAAACCATTTCTATCAAGATTAGCACCACAAAATCTACCATCAGCAAAGGTGAACAACGCAGGACCATCCCATGGTTCCATTAAACATGCTGCCCATTCGTAAAATGCTCTCTTCTTTGGATCCATAGTCTTGTTATTTTGCCAGGCTTCTGGGACCAATAACATAACAGCTTCAGGTAATGATAAAACACCGTTGATAACCAAGATTTCTAAGACGTTATCCAACGCTGCAGAATCAGAACCACCTTCTTCAATGATAGGATACAACTTGTCCATATCTTCACCAAATAACTTAGAGGACATAACACCTTCTCTTGCTCTCATCCAGTTCTTATTACCTCTTAATGTATTAATCTCACCATTATGCGCAGCCCATCTTAATGGCTGAGCTCTATCCCAAGAAGGAAACGTGTTGGTCGAAAATCTTGAGTGAACCAAGGCAAAGTGACACTCATAATCGGCGTTCACTAAATCATGGTAGTAAGAATAAACTTGAGCTGGAACCAATTGACCTTTATAAACAATGTTTTTATTTGAAAGAGAACAAATGTAAAACCAATTGTGTAAACCGATTGTATGAGTTGATTGCTTTCTAAGAATGTATAACTGCTTCTCAAACAATTTTTGATATTTCGATTCAAATTCATCTTCGGAAAGACCTTCTAGTGGTGAGGAAACGCCGTATGCTTCATCTAGAACGACCAAAGGTTGTAAAATCTTTGGCTCTCTAGACAATGCAGCAGGACCTAAAATTGAGGAATCAACAGGTACAGACCTCCAGCCTAGGACTCTCAGACCTAAAGAGGTTGCAATATTTTCGAAAGTAGATTTGGATTTTTGGAAAATTTCATCATCTTTCTTGAAAAATAGATTACCGACCGCATATTGTCCCAGTGGTGGTAATTCAACATTGCAATGATATTGAAATTCTCTTTTCATAAATTTGTGAGGAATTGAAGTCATAACACCAGCACCATCACCATCTCTAGCGTCAGAACCAACGGCACCCCTGTGTGTCATATTACACAGTAGGTATTTTGCATCAGAAATAATTTTATGAGATGCTTTACCTTTAATCTGACAAGCAAACCCTAGATAAATTGAAAATTGTGAGAAATCCATTGTGGGAAACAAAATAGTTAGTATTTGAAGAGATAGTACAGAAGTAATGAAAATACTAAAAGGAAAAAATCAACTAGAACATTCAATATACTCAATGTTAATACATACCAACACCACAGTTATCCTTTTCATAGTCTGGATTATACAAACCCTTTTGAACAGGGATTGTGGAAGCCCAAGATTTATTCTCCGGAACTTCATCGTATTTGTAAACTGAATAAGCCGCATCTGGGGATTCATCACTGATTGAAGAAGAGGAGGAGTTAGACTCAACCAATGAAGAAGAATCCGAGTATTCCGTGTATGCTAATTCAGGGTCAGATTTTAAAACAGCCATATTTTAAATTTAATAAGTTTTGTATTGTAGAGATTGGAGATTATATTGCACGAGAAAACGCAAATTACTGAGAGAGTTAATACACCAACCAGGGGGAAAAAAACTTCAGATGTAGACTCGTATGCTTATGATGTAGCACTGTAAGCTGCTAGAATCAGGGAGAAAAGAGTATAACAAGAAAAGCAAAGAAAAGAATGAAGGATCAATACATAAAAGAATGCCAAAAGGAGTTAGGGTGAAAAAAGTGGCAAATTTAAACACTTCGATGAGGAGACTCCCAATCGTCAATATACTTAAATTATCAGCAAATTATGCACCCCACCGGAGTCGAAAAAAATAACAACCTGTGCATGCGCCGCCGAATTATGCCCTTTTTTCCATCGGAGACCACCGAAATCAATTTTTTTACTCTTAAATTAGCCAAGCTTAGAATGACTCCAATTTTTTATACACCGCGAAGTCGCCACACACGTTTTCCCACCAATTAGAGACGCCGCTTTTTTAATCAACCCTTATCTTATCTAGCGAAATTCTTAGATTACCTATTACGGTCAACCGGTCCACCTGCTGCATGTTAGTCTTCACCACCTGCAAGAAATATCCGGGGAGTGGAGAGGAGAATGAAGGTGATTGAAGAAATCAGATCCGCTATAAGTGAGGCAACTTTCTAGAGCATGTAGTTCATCGTATGCCTTCTCAGTTCATGAATCGAAGATGAATGGTAGCCATACGTCTTATCCACACCTGTTACTTTGTATAATTTTCTGCCAAAAAAACGATAAACTCTATAACCGAGAGTTGTGAAGGTCAAACCAGTAATTGAAAAACTGGGGATACTTTTACTCAAAAAACCTTCTATAAGCGAAAAATTCAAACTTAATGTCAGAGCATTTGCAAGACAGGCATCACGGGACGTTCATGCAGACAAATAAATTGTTTGATCTTTCAAATAATCAACTCGTTTGTAAACTTATAATTTACTTGAATTTATATGCACTCCCTATATGAATGGGTATCATTTAATAGTAAAAGTAATTAAATCATATCTCCACCTCATGAATAACAACATCACTGGCAAATTTTGTATGCCCGGATATTCCCGACGCTGATTTGTCAAATTTTTTTTGACAGATTTTTCAATCACCCCAAATATAATTTGGGAGACCATCAAATCGTTATCATTCTTTTCTGTACAATTTAATATCGTCAAATATACAAACAAGTTCTAATTAATGCTTTACATATAGGAATATGGCTCTTCTAAACTCCCTAATGACTAATTTTTTTTTCTCAAGCATTCAATCATTCACTGAATCACTTAATCATCACCTTCATCTTCGTTTTCTTCATCACGTTCAAGACCACCGACTTCTGGCTCCACAATACTTTCTCCATATCCTTTTCTGTATTTTCTGGCAATTCTACTGACACGTCCATACTTCTTTGCTTCCTCAATGGCACGAGATTGCAAATCCTTCAACTCGTTCTCAAAACCCTTTTGAATCGTCTTGTTACTGAAACAGTCCCACATCTTTAAACCACCGTTGTTACTACCACCAATGATTAAGTTACCAGAAACTTCAAGCTCATCTGCAAAAGAAGTACTCAAAACATTACCACAGCCAAAATCTTTACTTAAAATCATTCTTGGCTTATCATCTTTGACGTTCCAAATCTTAACGGTTTTTTCACCCATTGCACCAGTGACAATCAACCCTGGAATTTGACAATTACTACTCAAGGTACTGATACCGGAATCATGTGCATGTAATGTCCAAAGTGGCTTTGAATTATCCTTACGAATATCGTAACAATAAACGTTACCTGAGTCACATCCTCCAATCACGTAGTTTTCACCAATCTTGTCAATACTTTCAACTTCTTCTCCGAAATCACTACCACATGAGAACTTTTTACCATTGTTGATGACATCTTCTACTCTGACATCACTTAGTCTAACATAACCGTCGTAACCACCGGTCAAAAGCATCGTTCCACCTTCCTCACCCTTTACACCATTGTTGTACATCCACATACTGCTAGACACAGCCTTACCTAAATGTAACCCATCATCAATGCTACGTTCAACCTTACACTTGGTTAAATCCCATAACTTGACTGTGCTATCTGCTGATGTAGAACATAAAACATTTCTGAATATACGATTGTGAGACAATGAAACAACGGCATCAGTGTGACATTTAGAATAGACCTTATTTGTTCTCTTCTTTTTACCCTTCTTTTTGGAAGAAGAGTTCTTGGAACTCCATTCTGCGTATTCACTTTCACCTAAAATAATATCAGGAAAAGCCTTATCAACACAATCTAAATTCCACAGTTCAATAGTTGGTTCAAAAGTACCAATGGCAGCAAAATTTCCAATGTTTTGTTCATTATTTTCACCTTGTGGTTTAAAACTCATCCACTCAACACAAAGAGGAAATGCTGGCAGCATGAGATCGTGATGAATGTATAAATTTCCTTCACGAACCAAACCACGTTTGACATCGGGATCAATTTTCTTTTCTTCCTCAGCTTCCATCTCATCTTCCGGACCCAAAGCACCAGCACCATCATCATAGACATAAACATCCAAATATGAGACTTCGTCTTCGGTTCTGGTTGAAAGGATCAAATTGTCTGTTGGGTAGACCTGTAATTCTTGAAGTTGTTCTTGTTCTTCTTCAGCTGTTGGAAGTTGTAAATAATGTTCATCTTCCATATCATCTTCGTCACCTTCAATTTCAACACCTTCAATTTCTTCTTCTTCATCCATGTTTTCATCACCTTCTTTTGAAATTTTTTTCTGAGTTTTTTTGATATAGGTAGCACGAGTGTTGGCTAAACCTGGAAACATGACAATTTTTTCACCTTTGATTTCAACTTCATCATTGTCATAGTTATCAAAATCGTATTCTTTTAAATCATCATCAATTTCAGTTTGGCTTTTAAGTTTGTTGGAGTCAATTTCAACTTCAACATCTTCTTCTTCTTGTGCACCTTCAAAATCAGCTTTAGCTTCACTTAGGTTCAACTTGGACATGGCTTCAATTCTGGCCATTTCTTCATCATTAAGATCATATTTTTCTGGGAATTCAGAAGCAAAACCTCTTGGGACCCATGCAGTTGCGGAAATCATTATATTAAAACAAAAAACCTATTAATTTCTCCTTACAACAATCAATGTACTGCACTATAGATCTAAAATGTGTTCAGCATGAAAATTTTTTTTTCAAAAAGAAAAAAAAAAATAATTAAAATAAAAAATTAAAAAAATGGGAAATAAAATAAAATAAAATAATAATGCAACAACACGAAACTAAGTCGCAGAAAGGAATTGGTTCAAAAGTAAAAGCTGGAAGCGGAAAAGCATCAATCAAATATAACTTCATCAAGTTCAAGGGACAAAAAGTCTAAAGGTCTTTGGAGGAAAATTACAAAAGAAAATTTCAGTGAAGTATTGAATACAATTATTTCAAAGGAAAAAAAAGGCGATGGCCGAAGTCAACATGTTTGGACTTTGCAGCATTTTGAATGCTTTCCACGGCAAAGACTGATTTGTCCTTATACTCTTTTAGGTCGGTCCATTTGTTATCATAATGATAATTTCATGGATATTGTGTTGTCTGAAATGATCTTGTTTCACAAAATAAGAAAGTAGCTCAAAAGGTCTAAACTCCAATGACATCTTTCTATATCAAAAAATGCATATTTCAATTAATTATAAACAAAGAACAATTCTAAATTGTCAATATGATACAAACTTATATTGTATATACTAATAACTATAAAACAAGAAGAATCTAATTTTTAAAAAGCTTTTGCGCATATTCTGCGGCCTTAGCTTTAACATAATCTTGTGATTTTTCATCACCGTGGGTTTCTTCATAACTTAACCACTTGGCAAAGAAGAATTTGGCTTGCTTTTTGGTTAACTTTCTATCAATAACTCTCTCAAATAGCTCCTCAGCCTTTTTCTTATACCCACTTTTGATTTCTTGATCAATATAGACATTCCACAAATCAACTCTCTTTGGAATATCTGATAATAGACCTTCAAACAATGAACGACCTTGTTCAGGATCACCCTTTTGGAATTCCAGCTGTGCAAATTTTCTGACAACATCAACATGATCTCTCTTTGGTAATACTTGTAACGCTTTGGCAAGGATTTTGTGAGCTTCTTCGTTGTTGTTTCTGTCAAGGAGATAATTACCATATGTAATCCAAGCATTTGGATGTTTTGATCCAAATTTCTTACATAAAACGGAAAACAAGGAATCTGCCTTATCAAATTTTTCAGAAGCAATGTAAATAGCAGATAATTTTTGGTGCATAGTAAATGCATCCATATATTGACATGATCTCTTAAAAACATCTTCTAAACTCTCATCATCACCAAAAGAATTCTCCAAATTCAATAATGCAATCCAAATATTCATCTTTTGTTGTTCTTCTCTGAAGTTGATTGTTTTGAGGGCTCTTTCTGCAATCTCTCTGGCCTTTTCAATTTCACTTAATTGCAATTGGAAGGACATGTACTGAATCCACAAGATTGATGAATCTGGATTACCGACTAATAATCTTTCAAAGTCAGAAATAGATTGAGGAGCTCTGGTATTGAGATCACCAGTTTTATCTTCAGTGTCAGTTTTGGTCTTTTTAGATTTTTTAGACTTCTTGTTAACCTCATTATTGAACTCTTCTTCTTCATCTGATTCTTCTTCTTCTTTAGCCTGTTCCAAAATAGATGCAGTCCAGTCAAATCCAGCAGATAAACCCGTGGATAAACCAGTAGACAAAGCAGTATCTTCATCTTCACTTTCAGCCTCTTCTTCTTCAGATTCATCTTTGGTGGAAATGTCTTCCATTTCTTCGTCAGATTCAGGTTCTTCTTCCTTGGCGGAAACTCCATTATCTTCCATGGAAATATCACCATCCTCGTCAGATTCACTGTTATTGAAGTATGATGCCTTCATACCTAAAGATAATTGTTTCTTTGTTGAATTAATGTCAAGAATTTTAACCTTGACGTGCTCACCTTGGTTGAAAATTTCTTCTGGATTAACAACGGAACCATCTGTGATTTCGGAACGATGACACAAACCTGAAACATCAGTACCATCTAAGGAAACAAAAACACCATATTCAGTAACACTCTTGACAGTACCTTCATAGACTTCATTAATTGCCAAATCAGAGAATGATTTAAGGTTTTGCAATGAGCCATTGACAATACTATCCTTTAAGGACATCAAAACTCTACCCTCGGAGCTAGCCTCAATAATACGACCAACAACAGATTCATTAACGCTGTAGTTATTCTTCCAATCCTTGATGAAGGCATCTGATAAATCAGAGACACGAACTAGAGCGTAAACAGTTCTACCTAGATCAACAAATATACCGGAGTTGTTAATCTTGTTAATATAACCTCTGACAAGATCGCCACGCTTGATATCCTCAACAGAGTTGATCAATCTATCCTTTGGATTCTTGCTTCTCAAAGAGACATAAATTTTGCGTGCCACTGAAACAACGGTAGCTGTGTGGAATTCTCCAACATGGAACACATTTTTTAAGTCTAAGCTATAGTCATCCAATGCATCAGTGGCCATCGAAACAGCAGTAATGCTATCACCCAAGGAAACAAGAACTGAGTTATCTCTGACATTCACAACTAATGAAGGTAACACGTCACCCACTTTGATATCATCAACTGATTTGATCGATTTAGAACGTCCAGAAACAGTGACTGCATAGTGGTCAATGTCAATGTGAGTGATAGCAGTTGGAACAATTGTACCGACCTTGTAATTTTCACTGAAATTTTCTAGTTTGGAAACGTCGTCAGTGATGTCAACAAAAGATAGTTTCGCCTTTTGTGCTGGAGAAATATTGTACCAAAAATAACCATTGGCGATGTTACTGATATAACCTAAACACTTATCACCTTCTTTAAGATCAGCAAAAGAGGTTGGGTAAACAGCACCATCAACTTTCAAGAGCGATGGTTTGATAGTTAAAACAACCAAGTTATTTTTCGCCTTTTTGGAATGGATAAACTTTTCCTTTGACAAATCAAAATAACCAATAACCTTGGCTTGATCTAACTTTTGACCAACCTTAAAAGTACTTAATGGATTTGTCAAATCTTTAATGGATAAAGCATCATCGTAAATTTCACTGACATCAATACGACCATCTTGATTTTCACTTAGTTTAACTAATAAGTGAGTACTTTCAATTGCCTTGACGATACATTTAGTAACTCTACCGACTGTATAATCACCTAGAGTTTTAATTGATTTATCGAGAGGCTTTTCTGCCTTTTCCTTGGAGTTAGCGGTCTCAACAAGTAGTGAAAGTAAAAATCTTTGGTTTGTTTCGTCAATGTTAACGACAGTACATTCGACAGACTGGTCTGGTCTGAAGATTGTAGTTAAGTCGTGTACCTTTTGGGTGGTTGCAAATCTAGGAATAACCAGACCAGTTAGGTTGTTACCAAACGAGACAAAAACACCAGATGGAATAACAGTCTTAACAAAACCATGTAAAACTTTATCCGAGAGAGTGATATCAGAGTATTTGGTAGGTAAGATTCCAGCCTTTGCATCAGCTAATAAAGATGGTTTAGCAGACAATGTCACACCTCTTTGACGTTCATCAATCAATACAACAAGAGTTTCAATTTTTTCTCCTACCTTTAATTTCTTTAAAGCACCTCTTGCAACATCAATTGGACCATCTGCTAAGTGTCCAACATGAATGATTCCACGAAGATCGCTTTGATCAAGCTTCACAATGACAGCATCTCTTTCTTTTTCAACAATTTCAGCACTAACAATTGATTTACCTGCAACTAAACTACTTAATGCACCCAATTGTTCTTCTGACATGTCACCAGAGATTCTCAGACTCACCAAACATCTGCTTTCTTTTTTGTCGAAAGTGACAATTCTTACTTTGACAGTTTGGCCAATCTTGACATAATCAGATGCGTTTTGAACATAGGTTTCACTAATCTCTGAATTTGGTAAGAAGGCGGAAACATTACCAAAAAATGAAACAACACAACCACTTGGTAAAATCTTTTGAACAGTAGCTGGAACACGCTTATTGATTTCTAAGTCATCATATGTTGCAATGATTTCATCGTCATTCATGTTGACCAAAGATCTCTTCAAGGTGACGGTCAAGTGAGCCTTGGAACCGTTTGATCTCACATTCACAATTCTACCTTTAACCTTTGAACCAATTTTGAATTTTCTCTCAGGATAGACCAACTTGATATCACTAATTTGAGTTGCAGGAACAGATGCAATAAAATCATTATCAAGTTTGACCAAAATTCCATCGGAAGAAACTTTTTCGATCTTACAATTGACAACTTTACCTATTGGAATGTCATTGGCTCTAAGGAATTCAACATCAATTTTTTCCTGATTGAAAGTTAAAATGTAGTAGTTATCAAATATAGAATAATCTAAAATTCTGGCCTTATGTGTGGATCCAATTTTGAAGTCTAAGTCTAAATCTTTTCCTTCTGAAATTCTGGAATTATGTGCTTGACCTGGGATCTCACCTGACATCAGGTCAACAAACATAAATTGGTCAGACTTACCCTTCACTGTGACAGCTTCAAAAACATGTCCAATTGGGAATGCTTCAAGAGCATCTTTACCAACAAAAGTGAGAGATTGATGAGATGGTAAAACGGAAATAGACAATTTGGCTGAACCGTTTTTCAGATATGACGCAATAACTCTAGCCTTCAGTTTGGATCCGACAGAGTAATTATGTTTAATTTCTTCAGGATTTATTAAACCACCCATATGCTGTAGAGTTAATGACGCATCACATAGTTCGTAGGCTTTACAGACCAAACCGTTGGAGTCAACTTCTTCGATGGTAGCTTCTATGAGCATACCTGGCAAGATGGCGTCAACAGAAGACACTGATGCAACAATATTTTGTTTCTTTAAATTTGATGATGGTAACTTACAAGTGGCAGTTCTTGAATTAACCTTTGATATAGTTACCATTAAAACTGAACCAGCTTGGATGTTTTCAAGATTGGCACTAGATAATTCTTTTTTGGAGATGAAACCAGATAACTTGAAATTTTTTCCAAAATTCAAAATAGCACCATGGTCTTCAACAGAAGAGACAGAAGCTTGAACAATTGCGTTCTCAACAAAGTCTTCCTTTTCATCCATCGACGTATTGACTTTTTCAGGTTCGATCGAAAGTTCAATTCTCTTTTTTTGCTTGTCATCAACGTTGGCAATGACCTTGGCTCTCAAGTATTGTCCGACAGTGAATCTTTCTGCTAAAGATGGAAAAGTTATTTCAGGTCTAGTTGCTGGTTCTTCGTCTTCATCATCACTGCTGTCATCATCTTCATCAGATCCAGATTGATCATCGTACTCTTCTAATAGCTTGATCAATTCCGAAGACACATTAGTGATAGGGAGATATCCAACCAAGTTGTCAGGTAAAGAAAGAACAAGTTCCATTTTGTTGATCTGTTTAATCATACCTAAAACATAAGAACCTGGATTTAGGAGGGTGTAAGATAAGTTGTCAATGGAAATAGTCGATTTTTCAGATTCTTCGTCTTTCGATAAAAGATTGAGTTTCTTTGATTTCTTTGACTTCTTTGCTTTCTTTGAAGCTGGACCATCTGCTGAATCTGCCTTTTTAGACTGCTCAAAGAGAACATCTCTTTTTGCTTCATTAGAAACTTCTTTCATTTCTAATGGGGTTAAGATAGAACCACCACCTCTTGGAAAAGCGATTTCGGCCGCAGAAGAAAGAAGAGATTTCTGTTCTTTAGCGTCCGGATCTTCTCTTGTTCTCTTTGGTGCCATTGCTGTTTGTGTTCAGAAAGACAAACAATTTGGTATAAATGATGTCAATTCAAAATTTAAAATTTTTTTTCATGCCAAAAAAAAAAAAAGTGATAAAACGAAAAATTTGCAAATTTTTTCTTAGGAAGCTCACGATTTGAGAAAGAAAGGTGGTGCAAATCCAAATTAGACAAGAGTACGCAGGGAACAGTTTGTGGATAAAATTGATGTTCAAAATTACAAAAGAAATATAATAAAGTAATTTTAAATGAGTTTGATTTGACGGTGGAGTCTCCTAATCAGGGACAATCAGTGGCCATTACTTTAATCTAATATTGACAAACATTACGTAAGACTTGTAGATCTTTCTTTCGTTACATGGTAAGAATATACAGCGGAACTTATCCTTGGTCAATCCCATATCGTTAATATTAAAACCAAGTTTAAACTTTTGTAAAAACTTTTCAGATAAAATGCGATAATGCTATGCTATTCAGTTCAAGTTGTATTCTTGTTGATTCTCAGGCTATGCTCCATTTCCTACAACAGTTTATAGCAACCAAAAGCTCCATCAAAAAATTCGCTGCCATCCTCAACAATTCAGCTTTTATTTTTTGAAATCTTTGAAATATTTTTTTCGGAAAACCAAGGAAGAGGAAGAAGAGGCATAGTCAAAAGCTTACCAGAAGCTGTGGATTTAAGATTTGTTAAAAGTCAAAAAGAGATACAATCAAGACTTTTTTTTATCGTACTGCAGTGCAAATAGACTAAAAAATTGTCAGTTTGTCGTCGATTCACTCTAGGATCACCCCAAATAGGAGTATAAACTCCATCAAAAGACATTTCTACCAAAGTCCGAAAACAAAGAAGATACAAATCACTAGGTCCAAGTCGACGCTAAAACAAGAGAAAAGAAACAATAACGTAGGAATGTCTTATGAATTATCTGTTATTACGCACCCATCTTCCGATATAGCCAAACCTTCTTTGATTATAGAAGACAGAGCCACAGGAGACAGAACCCTTATCGGAAAGGTTCCGGGTGGATTGCAGAGAAAATGCAACGAGATGCATTTGAAAACAAGTAGATTGACCAACATTTTCTTTTCAGGTATACTGAACTGGGAGTCCATTTCGGGGCTACCTGGTTTAATTCTCACAATCAGTGATCAGGGAGTCAAAAAACTTGGTATTTATCATAGTGGTAATAATGTTATTCAGTATATGATTTCATGCTGGCGTTATTTTATATTTAGGTTTGGACTAGACCTCAATGCCAATGATACAAATGATTCAGTTGAAGTTAGTAACATCAAATATACGCCGATTAACATCAAACCGTTGATTGATTACGGTAATAACGAAAACAAAAAGGCAGATCATGACAAATTGCAATACATGATGAGTAACATCTTTCCAATGCAGAAAGATGCATCCAAACCTGTTTACAATTCCAAAAAAATTGCTAATGTTTCCTTACCAAATTCTATTGTAAATCCAAAGATTACCACAAATTGGATCATCACTCCAAATTCAGTCAGAGGTAAGTTCTTAGTTGGAAATGCCAAAAATTTGGGTTGTCAGATTCCCCACTACAAGGATTTGTGTAATTTCAAATCAGTTACACTCGATGATGGTACTATTATCACACCTGAACAAGTTCTAGAACCAACACGTTATTTTAACCCAGTATTAGTATTGGATATTCCAAGTGAAGATTATTTATCTGAAATATTTGCTCAAAACTGGACTTTGAACTGCCCGAACAATTTGCCCTATGCTTCGGTTTTTCACTTCATAGATGATTCTATTACAGATCCACTGTCGAACAAAGATTATATTGAGTTTATCAAATCCTTTGGTCCCGAAACGACACATTTTATAAGTCACCCAGCATATTCTCCAAATTGCCTGAACTTCCTGAAAACTTTCAGAGTTTCACTCAAATGGAAGTCCTTATTATCCACTTTTTTCCCATTACCAAAATGGTCTAACTCTTCTCTTATGCCGATTCCAGAACTGCCAGTTAATGTTTTACCTTTAGTTTCCGGTCAGAAGTTAATTTTGAAAAGTACTGCTGCTCCATCTATTGAACATGCTAATGGTTCTGAAACTTCACAGTTTACTATTGAAGAGGCAAAAGCTATTTATGACACTGAAATTACAACCGCTGATATGCTCAATGTAATATCAAAAGAGGAACACTATCACTCGCTTGACAACAATAATACTATTACAAGTTTGAGAAAAACTATAGATCCGACTAAATCTTTAAAAGCTCAGACAGAGACCTTAATTTTAGGAACTGGTTCAGCTTTACCATCTAACATTAGAAACGTTCTATGTAATATTGTGCGTGTTCCCTTCAAACTGAAGGATGGGTCGACTGGGTTTCGTTCGGTCGTTTTAGATGCAGGAGAAAATTCATTTGGATCGTTAAAAAGGCTTTATCAAGAAAAAGAAGTTGATATGATATTAGATGAATTGTCTCTTGTGTACTTGTCGCACTTACATGCCGATCACCATTTAGGTATAATTGATTTTATCAGAGAATGGAATCAAAGACAGGTATCCCAATTTGGTGAAAATAGAAGTAAGAAACTATTTGTCATTACCCCATGGCAATATGAAAAATTTCTAAATGAATTAAACCAGATTGATCCTTTTATTGACACCAATTATCTATCTTATGTTTCATGTGACGAGTTCATGTTAGGTTACATCTCTCCATCGATTGAACAGGTTAACATTGATACTGTTAATCTTGAAGAAATCTCCAGTTTAGAAACCACGGAATTAGAATACATAAAAAATGAGCAAGTATCCAATTATGTTTATGAGTCTTTAGGAATGAGCAAGATTGTTACATGTTCTGCCTTTCATTGTGACTTTTCATATTCTTGTAGAATTTCTTTCAAATTGGATTTTACCAAAGAAGATCAAGACGACGAATCCAACATCTTTACTGTTTCATATTCTGGAGATACACGTCCTAAACCGGCATTTTCGTTCATTGGAGAAAATTCCGACCTTTTGATTCATGAGTCAACGTTAGAAGATGAAAAGTATAAAGATGCTGTTGACAAAAGGCATTCTACTACTTCAGAAGCAGTTCAAGTTGGTATTTTGATGAAGGCCAAAAAAATTATTCTTACTCATTTTTCACAGAGATATAAATCATTCACCTGTTCGGAACTGGTTTATAAGCGTTTAGAAGATCCAATTTGTAAGGAAGATTTAATCAACCGAGGACTTTACGTTCCGTCACCACCCTCATCACCATCCTCATCTCCAAGATCAGATAAATCTAACAAATCAATTGAAGAGAGTCCTGAAGTACCACTTGAAGCCAAATCTTTGATTTTCTCGAAGTTTCTTTCTGAAGACGTGAAACAAAAAGCAAAAGATATAGAAATTTTGTTTGCCTTTGATAACATGAAGGTTCAATTTGACGAGTTTCATTTACAGAGAGATGTCTTTGAAAGACAAGGCCATAAGCTGGAAACGCTTTTCTCAAATGATCAAGAGGAAACCGAAGGTCAAGAGGAAGATGCGATCGATGATACCATACAGACCAAGAAAAGTAAGAAACAAAAGTCTGAGAATGGAAATAAGAAAAGGAAGGTGAATGCATAGTAAACTACTTTGCTAATTTTATAGCTTCTATATATTACTAGAATGTTAAAAAGTAGAAAGAAAACTACTGGAACGAATTCAGTGGTTATTTGACCCGTTTAAAATTGTGACTATGTGGCAACGTTTTAGTCAATATATTTTTTAACTTCTTACAAATAAACTATATATCGAAACAATATCATTCAATGAAATCCAAGAGCAAAAAGTCATTAGAGAGTTCGTATTCAATGAATATCAGGACTTTTCCACTACAATGCCACAACTTATTCAAAAACAACATTTCCACAGCATGTACGGCTACCGTCCTGAATGAGACCTCAAACTATAAAAGATTGAATGATAGATCTCAGTTAAAACCACGGATTACATTGAAGAGAATCATTCCATTGATGGAGCCAATCCCATCAGTGCAAAATGATTGATATTTTCCTCCGTCACAAGAGTCATATACTTTTTCACCCTTTCACTAACACAAGGATCTTCCAAGACATCACCATCAGCATTGGCAATATCTTTCGTTTCCTTCAACAAAACAGCACCGTTTCTACGACCATCCAATTCATAGATCCCATGTGAGTTTTTAATAAAAGTCACAAAATGTAGCTCAACATCGTCATCAGCGTTTGGTACTTCAGTCTGACCTCTCTCACCGAAATTCTGGTACATTTCTGTTGCTATATTTTGCACCAATCTAACGGGATCTGCCTGGTTTCGAACCAAGTCCCTTTTAAAATTGGCGGCAACACTTTGCTGTACCAATAGCCCCGCAGGTAAATTGAGGATCGCATGTAATAGTGCATACAAGCCGCATGCATTCTTTACTTGTTGTTTCATCCAAGCCACATTACGCTGGCCAGTTACAGGATCCTCTACAGTTTCTGCATTTTTGAATGCCTCATATTCTTTGGTCACAGGGAACAACAGAACGGCTGCATACATTGGACGAGGAAGAAATGCCACGAGATCGGGATCATCTAATGAGTAGATATCTGTGAATTGTAAAAGAGGAGACATGCCAAGTTTTTGAGCGAACTCCGTAAAGACATCAGGGTTGGATTCAAGTGGAACCACGGCATTCATGTTAGCAGACTTTGTAAAATATTAGACTCAATCAAGTTCCCCTTTGTTTAGATGGTGACTCTTAATGAGAAGTGACTCTTAATGAGAAGTGACTCTTAATGAGAAGTGACTCTTAAGAGGAATATGACTTTTTGGAAAAAGGTGACACATGTCACAGTGCTGTGCTTCTCATTTAAATATTTTATCTGCGGGGAATTTCCCCCTTCGGACTGAGATACCTTATCTCCTCTTTCCACAATACTCCTATTTGCAGGAACTCATATTTGCAGGAACTAATATTTGGACATGGCCAGCATTGACTTTACACATTTCCTATCCGACAGAGCCAAATCGAGAGCACCTGTTTATTTCTGGGATAATGTCCCTCCTGTTGAAAACCCGCATCCCAACCCAATCCAGCTAATCGGGGGTTTACCTAATCACCAGTTCTTTCCAGTGACGTCTGCAGATATCCATATGAGGAACAAACCTTTTGAAATAGAGGGTCCAAGCTTTACTTCTACCGCCATTTCAACCGACCCCACCGATGTATTGGACATCAAGACGTCGTTGCAATATTCCATGCAGGGTTTGAATCCGCTTATCAATCAGATAACTAGCTTCGTCGAACGTGTAGTTAAGCCAAATTACAAAAAGTGGAGACCAGAGTGTACGTTAGGTGGTGCTGACGGGATTGCCAAATGTTTTGACATTTTTGTGAATCCTGGAGACACCGTGCTTTTTGAAGAGTTTACATTCACTCCCGTGTTGAATAACTTGAAAGATAAAGGTGGGATTCCTGTTCCAATTAAACTGGAGAAGGTTTTCAATGGAGAGAATTCCTTTGATTACTATGATGAGCTCAAGAATTTATTAGAAAATTGGTCTACACTGAAACCTGGATTACCGTTGCCAAAACTTTTGTATACCATTCCAAATGGCCATAATCCTCTAGGTCTGGCACAATCACTCCAACATAAGAAAAATATCTATGCGCTTGCTGAAGCGTATGATTTTCTCATTATTGAAGATGAACCATATTCGTATTTGAATTTCAATAAATTCGATGATCCCAACACCAACTATCAATTAACTAATGACGAGTTCATTGAATCATTGAACCCATCTTATATGACTTTAGATACAAATGGACGTGTTATAAGAGTTGAGACCTATTCGAAGATATTTGCTCCCGGAATGAGATTAGGGTACATTGTTGCACACGAGGATTTGTTCAAACACATAAGTCGTTCAGCGGACATCCACACTAGGGCTCCTAATGGATTTTCTCAAATGTTTTTGAATAATGCCATTGTTAAGCTAGGAGGAATAGAGGGCTGGATACATTGGATTACACAAGTCAGAAATGAGTATCTCAAAAGGAAAAACGTTTGTGTTTCTTCACTGGTGAATTCGTCCGCATATGAGAAAGGTTACATCAAAGTCATTGACCCGGATTGTGGTATGTTTGTTTCAGTGATAATCAATGTTGAAGAACATCCCGAGTTCAATGGAGAAAACTATGATCAGCTTATGGATCGATTTTACGTAAAGGCCGTACAAGCTGGTGTTTTAGTTGTATTGGGCCGTAATATGAGTGTTGATGCGACATTTTCTACAAAGAGGTCCAATTTCATTCGTAATGCTATCTGTTTGGTGGATAATCATGAAGTTTTGAAAGAAGCAGCATCGAGGATTGCCGAAGCAGCCACTAAGCTCTTTGAACAATAGTCGAAACTTTCTTGACTGTTTTTCCTTTGACTTTAAGGTAATTTTTGTTACCGGAGAAAACCAGGATTTCAAGTGCATTTTAAGTGTAAGTAGATTCTTTTTTTTTTTGACGTAAAACACATAATTCCAGTTGATACGGATTATAAGATAATTTTTCCATGGATTTATAACATGTTTACAAAGATCTAATAGGTAATTTACTTGAATTGTCGTTATGGTATTTACAGAATTGTTTATTCAACAGGGCAAGTTTTCTAGTTCTTTGTATATTCTTCAAGCTTGGCCTCATCACTCATCACCTCTAATGCTCTCTCCTCAAAAGCACGAGTCATCAAGCTGGCCACTTTCTTAGCAAACATTGAACTCACCTGGTTGTAAAGTTTGCTTTTAAATTCGTACTTCAAATTCAGTACGGCAATACATTTGCCTTCATGTAACGGGGTAATTTTCCATTCAGTTTCAAGAAAATAAAATAGGGAATGAGTGATGGATTTGGCCACCACTTTATCCGGTTTGCTGCATTCCAGGTTACAAGTAAATTCTTCGTCAAAAGCTTTGAAACCGACCCGTAGACCCGCAACGGATGGCTCACTCGTTTTCGCATCCCTTGCTTTTATAAAAGACGAAGTACAATACGGAATAAACTCGTGGTACAGGTCTACTCTCGATACCAGCTGATATATCAGCGGTTGGCCGTAAGCGAAGGTCTTAGTTATTGTGTACTTCTGAGAATCGGGAGAATCGGAGTTCGAGGACTCCTTCAGTGATTTGGCAACCTTGGCAAGATTGAAAACCGAACGGGTAGATCTCGGTATTTTAGCCCATGACTTTAATGGCGAATTCAGAAGCAGCATTTTTGTGTACAGGCCAAAGACTGAAACGGTGCAGAAACAAGTATCCATGTTTGAAAAATATTTTATTCTATTCCACTCGAGGTCTCATCTTGGCAGGTGAAAGGTGAAACGTCTACACACGCCTACGGAGCTGGCCATTTTGTCTCGGGCACCACTAAATCTTGTTTCTTTGAAGCTAGCCGAAAATCAATATTGTATCTTACTCTTTTACTTTTTGTGGTGTAAGTTTACTTTTCTTATCCATATTACGCCTAATCCCTTGAACCTGCTGGCTGAGCATCAGCCTTAGCTTCTATGCGGTATCGTAAGAAAACTACATATTCTCACCTGTTTTAGGAATAGTGGGAAATATGGCAGAAAGTTACAGCCCTCACCTGCAGCTGAACCAAAGTTGCAGGTTGGAGTACCAGAGAAGTTTGGGGTGAAACTCAACTCTATGCTATTCTACCGTAGTAAAACATAACTCTATTTTCTCAACGGGGAAACCTCTTGTGACTCACCTTTCGTAAACTTACATGCCAATTATTTCCGCAACACCCCCCATATTGCTACAAAACACAGCTTTTTTGCATATAATCCCTGACCAACAGCATCCGTAGTCAGCTTGATACTTCCATGGACCACCCACACAACTTCTGGTATCAATTACGTAATAGATGTCAACAACGGATTGAACAAAAAAAAAAATATTTCAACAAGTCCACTGGAGTCAAAATTGTAAGGGTTCCTGTGCTTCTGTGGCAGTCGGAACCCTCACACACCACAGGACTAAGATCAAAATGGAGCTGTTTAATCCGTTTCGTGTAGCAGTTGAAATTATGTGCATCAATTCAGGCCTTGATGCCGCATCGGTGAAAACGTTGATGTGTTTGTTTCTATCATTCCCCTTTAGTGCCATCTTTAAAAGACTACCAGATTCTAGCTACAACTTGAAAAACTATTACATTATTTCTATCAGTGCCATCTATGTGTTTTTGATTTTGGAGACATACAAAGGTTTTTTTGTTATTTTAGGAAATGCCCTGTTCACATATCTTCTTACGAGATACTACAAGTCTAGATTCATGCCATGGGTTAATTTGATTGTTTTGATGGGTGTTTTATGTATCAATCACATCCAAGCACAATTTCACATCCGTGAAACAAATCCTGGTGAAATTGACTATACAGGAGCCCAAATGGTGATGGTGATGAAATTGAGCGCTTTTGGTTGGTCATATTGGGACGGTCAGTTGTTTAAAAAGGATAAGGAAAAATTTGAGAAAGACTTAAACGTCTACCAAAGAAGTAGAGCAATTTTAAATCATCCAAAATTGATCTCATATTTGGGTTATGTCTTCTTTTATGCATCATTTGTTACCGGCCCTTCCTTTGACTATGCAGATTACGAAAAATTCATTTTGACAGATCTTTTTGATGATGTTCCAGAATCAAAGAAACCTGGAAAGCACAGAAAACGTAAGATCCCTAAAAGTGGAAGAATTGCTCTGAAGAAGGTTTTGTATGGATTTTTCTGGATCGGTTTGTATGTTTATCTGACTCCAAAAATTACCGTCGAATATACTCTCGGTGAAGACTTTAGATTCCACACTTCCTTCTTTTATAAATTGGTTTTCCTTTGGTTCCTGGGTATTGTGGAAAGATTAAAATATTATGCAGTCTGGCTGATCAGTGAAGGTGGCTGTATTGTCGTGGGTTTAGGATATAATGGATATGATGCCGTGAAGGACAAAATGTACTGGAATAGAGTTCAAAATATCGATCCTATTGAATTTGAATTTGGTCAAAATATGCATGACTGTCTAGAAGCATGGAACATGAATACCAATAAATGGTTGAAAAACTTTATTTATCTGAGAACTTGTACTAGAGATAAAAAGACAGGAAAGTTAAAGGCTGGTATTATTCCAACAATTATCACATTTACAACATCGGCATTTTGGCATGGTACCCTGCCCGGTTATTATTTAACTTTCGTTTTGGGTGCTTTCATGCAAACCGTTGGTAAGATTTTTAGAAGAAACTTGAGACCAATTTTTGCTAGTAAAGATAATACCAATATATCACCTTATAAAAGATACTATGACATTCTTTCATGGATCGTCACACAATTATCATTTGGTTATGTTGTTCAACCGTTTGTGATTTTAGAAATGAAAGAATCTTTGATGCTCTGGCAATCATGTTATTATTGGGTACATGTTGCGTGTTTTGTTGTTATCATTACATTCAATGGACCATTTGGTAAATCAGTCAGCGATTTCTTTAAGAAATATCATTTACAAAATAAAGAAACTAAAGAAGAACCTTCAACTCCACCAATTCCAATGCCAATCAGACTTGCAAATCTCAAAGACAGATTTGATTCTGCTACAGATTTACTTGAAATTTTGAAGTCATCTACTGACAAACCATCAGTTGAAATCCCAGAATATGATAACCAAGAGGAATTGAAGGATACAACCAATATTTTCGATATTGATGCATTAGAAAATGATTACGCCAAAATTGCTGATGAATATGCTGAATGGATGAACCAAGGTTTGCAAGGTAAGGAACCCAGACAAATCACTGATGACGAAATCAATCGTATGAAATCAGCCTTAACCAACGTTGAAAACGATCTTTCTTCATTTATTGAAAGAATGAAAACTAAATAATGTGCTTTCTAATTCTTTAACGAAATATTCAGACTTTGAAAGCCTTGATATGATCATTTTGGCGGCTTTAATCCACTGATTCTAAGCAACGAACGTCTGTAGTAACTAGCTGTTATATATGCCTTTTTCATTTGAGTGTATATTTTCTTTAGATGTATCTTTGCAAATAATTTAGTTCTTCAAAATAATTAGTACAATTTTTTGAGGAGTTTATATTAAATAAAAACTATTTTGTTTAGTATAGGATGTATTAATATTTCTGCATTTATCAACGTATCGAGCCAAGCTAAGATTTTATATAAAATCTACAAATATCAAGATAATCCCCAGATATGGAGAAAACCACTTCCCAACAGTTTTATCAAAAGCACAGCGTGTAGTGGTGTATTTCTTTTATTTTAATGAACTATATGTCGATTTTGGAACTTCTTCGGCAAACAAGAACTCCTCAAGAGTTGCAAAGAATATCTCTATCCGTTCACCCTGCAGTCGAAGAACAGGTTTACTTGTTTTCGTGTCCAATACACACTACTCATCATCTGAATCCAGTAAATCAAGACCGGTCATGACTGAGGCTGAGTTCGATTGCGCAGAATGATCCACAGATGCTCTTCTTTCTGGTATAAATTCTTCAAAGTCTTCATCGTCCATTTCCTCGTCATCTTCTTTATTTTCAGCGTTTGTCTCTGGATTTTGATCAACATCCTTGTTGCTTGTAGTCGTCTTACCATTTACCTGTGTAGCTACATCATTTTCCGGTGGTGGAACGTAATCTGGCCCGTAGTTCTCGTAGTTTACTATTTTTCCAGGTATTAAGGAGGCCATGGCTAGTGTTCCTCGTCTCATATTATCATCACCCGGCCAAATGAAGTTATTGGGCAAAAGAAATCCATCAAAAGTTCTTGGAATTTTGGAAAACTTCGACAATTTCAATGCATAAGATAAAACAGCATCAGCTTCTGATGGATCTGGATCAATGGCGTTTGCTGATTTTGGTTGCTCGGTTAGATTGGGTTTTGGCAGTAAATCCAATTCCCTTTTGCATTCCACGAGCGTACTTATGATCTCCTTTAGAGAATTGGACAAATTTCTGTCGTTATTCTTCAATGTTTGGTCAAACTGCGACACTGAGTCCTTGAGTCGGGTAATCTCCTCAAGTTGTGATCCAATGCGGTCCGCATCAGATATCAGAGAAAATGATATTGATGGATCTGGGGCATACTTCTCTATGGATTGTATTAGTTCTTCCAAATGTGATTCAAACTGCTGAACCGGATCTTCGTTCATTATTTTAGCACAAATTCTTACTTTACCTGTTCACCGATTGATAAATGTAATTAGTTTACCTGTTACAGAAGAATCAAGCCCAGGAAAGCCAGACGGGGGAAAAAGATCGACTTCACAAGAAAAAAAAAAGTTGAAATTTTGCCCATCACAGAAAATTGAGCCTGGATGATACTTATAACTTTAAGTCAAGGCCACAACCAGCTCTTAGATATTCTGACTACATCGTTAAAGATTTGAAACAAGTTTGTTACTATTTCAAGACTAAGTGTAGATACGGCCCTGTAATATATTACAGACTTTTAGGGTATTCATCCTGTTATATTGTCAATTATTCCTGGTCAAAAGCAGGGGGAGAACTGAGTAATGAGAATTGGGCCTATTGTTCGAGGCAGCTGGGCGGAGCGAGAAAAGTTTACGGCCCAATAGAGAAACATATTTTGGATTATTCTCCCATCATTTTACACAGCAGTAGAACGGACGTGCGATCATTCAAATAGTAACTCCAGGGGTAGTAATTCCAGAAAACTTTCAGTTTTTTTAATCCGTTAAACGACTTAGGGAGAAGCTATTGTGATCTTTTTTTGCCGTATCAGATAAGAAAACTGTCCTGATATCCGTTGTAATATTAGCCTAACGATTGAATTCCGGGAGAGTTTCGAGAGAATCAACCTGTAATTAATTATATTTACTAAAGGCATAGTTACAAAGATTGGCAGTGTTGAGGGTTTCTTGAGTCAACTCTGACTGAAGTGTTTTTTTACATATCCTAACGTACACCTTTTGAGGCCAAATCATGAGGCCGTTCACCATAATAACCCTCAGCATATTTTATTTTAATTGCAGTCACGTTAACTTCTTCTGTAATTCGCCTCAACATATTCTAATGTGGACAAAGATCAGCGCTCTTTTGCCGGAACGAGAAGATTGGCACTCATTTTTCTACAAAATCTATTGAGATTTAACGGATTGCTGATTATAATTAAAATTATCATTAATTTATTGGCTCTCACGTTCAGTCATGTACTACTTGCCATATTACTTTCTCGTAGATAATATAAAAAATTAACAGAGATTCTCGATCTTACTTGGTCGCCTGTCATCTTATGTTACATCGTATTGTTTATCGATGAAACATTCACCTAAAATAACTTTTCTTAATTTTCCTCCTCGATCGCCTCTTGAGTCTGTCTACTAATCTTAGACTTGTCGTTTCAAGGTAGATAAAAATTTCAAGGGTGCTGAAAAAGTTTGTCTTAGAGATAAAACGAACATACGACGGTATTCACAGCGGACTATTCTTCATTATGAATTACAATACGGGTGAAACTAACGGGAATTCGATGCAATACTTTAGCCATGATTATATGAATTTCACACCTGAACTAACTCAGGAAGTCACTGATATAGATGATTTCCAACAGCTTGAAAACATGAAAATGCCAAATTTAGAGGAAATGAACTCGGGGACATTTTCCATATCGAATACTTGTGCTCTTGAAGGCACCGATTCCTTTTCAGAGCTAGCTGAATACACGAGTGTTGGTCGTGATAATAGTCAATCTTATACTCAAAACACAGCCTCAAATCTGAATACTATAAGCGCATGCCCAAATGGTACTGGAGACGTAGCTGAAGTTGAAGATCAGACAACCAAAGCCATCTCCCCTTCCAATAAAATGGGATCCACTGAAAGGGGACAATCTCCGACTGAAGAAGAGATATATGAACGACGCAAGGCACAAAACAGAGCCGCACAACGTGCTTTTAGAGAACGTAAAGAAGGGAAATTAAAGGAATTGTCCGGCAAATTGGAAGACGCCGAGCTTGCCAGATTGAAGCTGGAAAAGCAACTAAATGAGTTGAAACAGAAGAATTTAGCTTTGGATATGCAAAACCAGTTGCTTCAGAAGCAACAACAACAGCAACAACAACAAAACTTTTTCAGTGATTCCAGCATTTACAGCTCTAATAACTCCACAAGTAATACCGCTACATCTGTTGCTGACTCTAAAGAGAGAGAAAGCGATAACAGCAACAAATTAATGTTTTCTTCCAACGATTTCTTCTCTTTTGAAAAAATCCCCGATGCCACCAAAGTTTTGGCCTTCAAGTTTCCTAACACCAGCAAATGTGATTTCATTGAAGGAACAATTGATTGGGCTAGTCATGGCGGTCAAAACAAAACCAAAGAATATTCTTCTAGGATTGGACAATCTTACGAGCATGAGGAAGAGAAGGTTTTGACAATTAGTGCTGTCTGGGACTATTTGGTTGAATTCACGGATTTGAATCCAGAATATACATTGGATATACCTGGAATAATGGTCGAGTTACGTGGAAAAGAAATTTGTCATGGGTTTGGGCCTGCATATCCTATTCAATCCATTAACAAGATTATTCTTAACCATGTCGAAAATGATGAATAGTTTCTGCTAATTATTAATTATTTACATTTGAACTGCTCTTATTGTTTGCTTTGTTATCTTATGATGTAATCTGTAAGATCTAGTTTCACCCCTTTTTTCTTTGCTTTTTATTTTTGTATGTAAGATTTTTTGTTGATAAAATAGTGACTTCTGAAAGTCCTATATGAATTACTCAGCGTCTTATAACTGACATTAGTTCACGGATTTAAAGTATGCACACTCCTGATCAAATTTAAAATAAAATGAAAACAATTTAAGCTTGATGTCCTAACCATGGGCAGATAGCCCTGCTAACCAACTAGACCCGAAACTTTCTCATATTATCAAGCGTCATTTTTTTGTCACCCAAGAGATTTGAAATAACTATTGAAGTTTCTCAATGGAACATTTCGGTCAGTTTGAAACCGATTGCATATACTGTTTGCCATTCTTACTTAAGTCAGTTCGATTTTAAGGTTCAAACGTATTATCACGCCAATCACCATATATACACCAAAAATACACTGGAATTCACATGGGATTTAATAATAATAATAGTTGAAGCTAGGATAAAGAACCCAATAACATCCCCTTTATTACATGTATTTTAATAAAATATTGATATTACTAAACTAAAAAAAAATAAAAAAATATATAAAAAAAAGCATGTTTTTTTTTCATGTCTATTAAGAAAAGAGATTGTGTTTGTTAAAAGGTATTATTGACTTCCAATCAAAAGATTTAAGCGGAAGTCATAACTTGCCAAACTCTGATTAAGTCATCAGTGTAACCAGAGAATAAGTTTTGACCGTCGGTGGACCAAGCTAAAGAAACACATTCTGGAGTCTTACCGGAAGCAACTTCTGGTCTTAATTCTTCAGTTAAAACTCTGTCCTTTAAGTGGAAGATCTTAATAGAAGAGGAAGTTGCAGCTGCTAACCAGAATCTGTTTGGAGAGAAAGCTAAAGCGTTGATTTCATCACCTGCTGGTAAAGTGAATAATAAGGATTCGGAAGCTAAATCCCATAATTGGATTTGACCGTCCTTACCAGCGGAAGCACATAATGATCCGTCTGGAGAAATGGTGATGTTGGAAACGTAACCATCGTGACCGACAAAGTCAGTTAATAAGGTGGAGTTAGCAATATCCCAGGTCTATAATAATGAAAAAGTAGAGATTCATTTTTGTTAGTATTTTGTTCAAAAAACAAAGCAAAAAAAGGAAAACTTTTAAAAACATCAAATCATTTAAAACATCAGAGATCTTGGTGATAATTATATGTCTCATTCACAATTAAGTGTCCGAAGTAGCAAATATTATTTGTAACATCATTTGAAAACAATTGAGTTTTAAAAGAGAAAAAAACATTTGTGTAATACATACCTTGACAGTCTTATCCCAACCAGCAGAGTAGATAACAGTATCTTCAGATGGGGAACATTCAACAGAGGAAACCCAGTCATTGTGGGACTTTAAGGTGGTTAAACAGTGACCAACAGAGTTCCAGACCTTGATGGTCTTATCTCTGGAAGCAGAAACGAATTGTCTAACGTTTCTGGTGATGGAAACAGACATAACATCAGATTGGTGACCTTCGAATCTAATGACGGATTTACCATCAGCAATTCTCCATAATCTTAAAGTCTTATCCCAAGAACCGGAAATAGCGTATTGACCATCTGGGGTTAATTGACAGTCTTGAACAATGTGGGAGTGACCCTTCAATGCTCTCTTAGCGACACCGTATTGTTGGTCATCCTTGGTTAATTGCCAGACAATTAAAGTCTTATCTCTGGAACCAGATAATAATAAATCTGGATTACCAGCACAGGTGGAAAGGGAAGTAACCCAACCATTGTGACCTTGTAAGGTACCCTTTAAAACTAAAACTTCAGTAGGTTCAGAAGACATTTTGTAGTTGCTAAGAAAAAAAAAATCAAAGAGGAGCAAGAGCAAGTAGAAGGTGAAATAACCTCGTACTATAAATCATGAGAAGGGAATAAATTTATTGTAATGTTGGAAAATTTTTGAAATTTTTGAAATTTGGAAATTCTCAAAATTTGTGCGCGATCACGTGGTAGGTGTAAGGGTAAGAGGGTTAGAGATAAAGTAAATTTGGTGTAGGGTTTCGTTAACCTCATCTGTAAACAGTGTAAGTACGTGTGTACGAGTTTTAAAATATAATTCTACGAACATACTTTATTATGGACGTTGATAAACCAACAGAATTGGAACAGTTAGCAGTTGAGAAACGACTCGAGAGTCTAAATGATGCAGAAAATAAACTAGTTGCATTTCTTGATGGATATGCCAATCTTTTGGATACATTGCATTCAAGACATAAAAATATACAGCCGGTAGATGGCGATGATGATTACGAGGCAAATGATGAAGATGAAGAGGACGATGAAGATGATGACAATGAGAAGCACGACATAGAAGACGTTAAAAAGATTATCGATCAATGTTATGAAGATCTCTCTTATGCATCGATCCATCTACGTCGAGAACTCAAGTTTTTACAGCTACAATTACCGATCCCTGCCAACTTGAGTAAAAAAGCTACAGATGTTAATAATGAAAAGCTCAAAAAGCTTCTGTGAGAGGACAAGACATCCCACTTGAGATTTCTGTAATTCAGCTAATTTCTTTGTATTATACCCTATATATTTATACGTTAAACCACTAGTTTTGATACATGATAAACTAGTTTTCGACATTATAGTCATCCCATTTGTTCTTAAAAGTCATGACATTCTTCTTGATCTTTGATTCATCGACCCACGTTAGGTAATCTTCTAAATTTCTAGTAATAAGGTACGCAGGATCAGTAATGACTTTGTTACCCACTCTGACATGTCCTTGTCTGACAAATTTATTTGCATCGGCTACATGTTGTGCCATTTTGAATTTAACCATAATAACACCAATCCTACGACGGCATAATGAAGATACTGCTATTTTGTTCTCAATTGCACTTATTTTACTGGTAGTTGGTAACAATCCCAAATCATATAATTTTTCTAGTAACAACTGTTCATGTTTTATTCTGAATGGATCATTGGCTTCTAGTAATGCTAATTTTCTCGTCACTTGTTTCAATTTACCAACGATCTTGTTATATGAATGATAATCGTTTCGGTTGGTGAGTTGATATCTGCTGATAATATCCGATTCTCTATGATTATTATCTCCTTTGTAATTAAAAAGATCAACCTTTTTCAGTAATTTTTGTTCGTGGTATTTGAGTTTTCTGACCATAGTTGTTTGTTCAAGACCAATTAAAAGATAAGCTGCTACTGTTAGGAGCTTTTAAAAAATTTTTTTTTTCATGTCAAAGAGGAAAATTTCAAAATTTCTAATCAAAAGAATTGGCGACGCGTCGATATGGATCCACATGCTTCAAATTTTTCAGGTTTCCAATGTCGAGGAAGATATTTCAAAATACCAATAAAAAGTACTCAAATCTACGCCTAACTTCTTTGTATTCCTTATAGTGACAATGTTTTCTGGACTTCCTACTGCAGTTGGTAATTCTGCCAAGAGATTATTCTCAACATGTTCCGTCCAACGTTCTCATATTGGTTCAACACCTGTTTTCTTAACTAGTGACGTCAAATTAAGTACCCACAAAATGCTGATACCTAAAGTTATTCCAAAAGGTACCGAAAAAATTTCCTTGAACAGATTATTATCAGTTAATGGTCCTAAGGGTGAAATTAATCTTCAAATTCCAAAATTTTTAAACATCGATTCAAGCAATAGTGCATTTTTGAAGATATCCGTTCAGGATGCCAAAAACAAGATTCAAAAGGCATTATGGGGTACTTTCCGTTCTCTCATCAACAACGCTGTTGTTGGAGTTACCGATGGTCATTCTACAACGCTTAAATTTAAGGGTACCGGTTACAGAGTTATGCTTGAAAAAGATGAAAATACAGGACTTGATTGGGTCAAAATGAAAGTTGGTAGATGTAATGTGGAAGGTTTACCAATTCCAAAGCATATCACCTGTGAAACACCAAGTCAAACACTTCTGGTTCTTAGAGGTCCTGATAAGCAAAAATTGAACTTGTTTGCTGCAAGATTAAGAAACATGAGACCACCAGAACCATACAAGGGTAAGGGTATTTACTTTAAAGACGAAACAATCAAGTTAAAGGCTAAAAAAGTTAAATAGTTTATTTCACTCGTATCCCATTTTATGTGCTTATATTTCATTTCTATCAATATTCATATTTATTTATGATCTATTTATTTTTATATAACATACCTTGTAAATATAATACCATTACGTAAAATCCAGTTCAAAAAATTAGCTCGACTTTATTTATTTTCATCATGTTTTTGATCTTTGTCATTTCTTCTTAGGGTAATAAGATCACCATGATTTCTTGATTTCTTGCTAAAATTGTTTCGGCAATGTCTTCACGCACGATCTATCTGCTTGTAGATATCCCACCATCTCAATCAGCAAAAGACGAATCCTTGTATGGTTTCATTTATAATTATTTGATCAACCCTATAGTTAATAAAAAATCCAATAAAATTCAGTTCAAGAAGTTTCCTAACTCCAACGACAATGTTCATACTTCCTTTGAATGGCCATCAATAATAAGTTTTCTTGAAGAATTGAGGACAGTTCCATCAACTGAAGACTACAATCCCGATACTTTGATTGATGAGATACTTAATATTTTAAATCCATTGCCCTTTTTGACTGGAAAGAGGAAACTGACAGATGTAATTGTTGTCTCAGATTTGAAAGGGAGATATACTTGGGAAGTAAACGGTCCAAAAATCTCAAGTGTTCTTAAACACTGTCCCTACGTGAATATTTCATTTGTTGATAGTTTTTCAATAAATAATGAAAATTGTTCTCCTGACTTGAAAGAAAACCACGACTTCAACATCAATTATATAACGGAAAATATAATACATTCGAATACGGAAAATACACAGAACTATGTCTATCCTTTAGAGAAAATGAATTTAGTCAGTTTTCAGAACTGTATCCCGAAATTCAAAAAGCCGGTGGATATTTATTCCGGAAATATCAACTTTTTGGACATACCAGATTTGGATTTTAAGGTTTCTGCATATCCTTTTGTTAAAAGAAACTCATTATCGGATTTTGTTACCACTTCAGCGATAGATCCAAATTCTAAAGAGAAAATCAAAGCAATATACACCAAATACTATGAAAATGATGAGGACGAAGAAATTATTTTAAATGATACGGATGAACACCTTAAAACTGTTTATCGATATGGTGCATCAAAAATCTTTTATCCAGAACTTTTAAATATAAATAAAGATGAGAGAAACATGAAGTTTTTTGAAAAGTCCATGATAATTACGGGCTTCGTACCCTTAGATTCTGTTCCTGTATGGCATTTAAAAAACGATTCGTTGATTGTGTTGCCATCAAAGGATTCAGCTAAAAGTAAGGAAAATTTTAATATGACGGAAAAAAGTTTAGCAATTTACAATGAACTGTTTTACTCCATGAAGAGATTGAAAGTTGGCGCCTTAATCCGTTTGATCAAAAGAGATGGATCAGAAAACATCAAATACGGTTTACTAATTCCGCAAAATTTTGTTGACGAGTTTACAGAGTTTAACGCAGGAGGGCAAGTTGATTTTAATTGTTTCATTTTCATTGAGACCATTTTCAGGGATGATGAAAAGTTAGTAAATTTACCAAACTTATTAATAATCGAAGCCGATGAAGATATTGAAGAGGAATTCGACAATCTAATAGACGATTTGTGTTTAGACAATGATGCCAACGATTCAGTCTATGAATCGAATACCATTTCTATGAATGATATTCCCGTAGATGATATGTTTTACTATATACGGGATAACACAACTTCTAAAAAACCCGCAAACCCAATTCTAGCCAATACTATCACTGCTGCAATTAGAGAGCACCAAAACCCGTTGATGGCTTTTGAGCGGTTAATATATCATGTAAGCTATGAAATTGTCATGCAGCATTTAAAAAATGGAGGTGATACTTCCTGTTCATTATATGAAATGTATTCACAACAGGGAAAATCCTATGTCAACTCAGAGATTGAAGCATGGTTAGAAATAATCAAAGGGTCTTTCAAACCTTTAAAAGAAGATTTGCAGCTACAAGGATAAACTGAAGACTGAAACGAGATTTTTCTAATCTAAAATGTTATTTGTTTGGGGAACTCTGCTATGAACCAAATATTGTTGCTCTTCATTGAATGGCTAAAAAGTTGGAATGTGACATTAAGCTGAACTGTATATAGCTTGGCTCAAAAAAAAAAAACAACTTATATGATTGCTAGCAAGGTTTTTTAAACGCCGCTTTTGACTACCCAACGAACTGTCTACAGAAGCATGTAATAGCCGAGCTACAACAAGAAATATTACTCGATAGTCTAATAGGACTGACATCAGCTTTATTTGATTGTTTTGTTTTTGTGCTACAGCCTCAACTATACTGCCACACATCGCAAATGATGGACTGTTATTTGTTAATTAAAAGCGAAGTCTTTCCATCGATTCTTTACTCAGAGTTGCAGAAACGCGCAACGACTGAGTGATTTGATTACGGAACTCCCTTGATAAGATTCGCGTAGTATGCGAGAACCCTGTATGTTCAGACGTCAGCTTATATCCGTTTTGTAATTATCCGATGAACAAATAAGGGTTCGATTTGATTGCATGACTCACATAGGGACAATTGATAGTATAGAAATAATTTTGATACATTCTTATTATCTGTTCGTCTATTCATTTGTTTTGCGGTGAATTTGCCCAAACAATAAGACTGAGTTTTCTTTTGGGCGAAAAATAACCGAGTTACCGCTATTTTCGGATCAACGCGGCTATCCTTCTAGGTTCTTCTATGAATATGACTAACACTATGATATAAGTAGATAACACGTTGATCAATATAACCATTCAGCAAAAAAAGTTATAAAAGTAAAGGTTTTGGTATCAGGCAAATTTGGTTTGCTATTTACTACACCAATTTTATTGACTTTGTTGTATGATTTACAAATATAGTAAAGCTAAAGATGCTTCCTATCAACACGTCTCAAGAAGTAGGTGGTAACATGTTGCCATCATATGCAATGAGGGAAGAAGATGAATTAGCGGGTGAAACGACTAATCATCAGATGGGGGCCCCTAAATTACAACAATATAGTGATGTCCTCCCATCATTTGAAATGCATCATTTTATGTTCAACAATACCCTTTCTGATGTCAACAATAAACTGTTGCAACCGCCAAGTTATGAGGACAACTACGACACTCCTTCAGTTACCACTGTTTCTGAACTTTCTTCTGTTAGTGGCACACTGTATGATCCTACTGTAAACACTTTTGAAAGTCCAACCGATCTATTGTTGAACAATCTAGAAAAGCTTCAAAAGATTAATTTACCAGTAGAAGTCAAAGTAACGCTGACCAAGGAGATGATGCACAAAAACATGTCACCAAAGCCACAAAGTAGCATGAAAATATATTTACCTGGAGAAACGATTCATGGGTATGTGACTATTGAAAATAAAAGTCACGTAAATATTCCATTTGAAAAGTTACTGGTTTCAATGGAATGCAACATGGGCACCCGAGATGATAAATGCAAAAACACTTTTCAAAAGGAATTATTCAAAATTTATGATTTAGAGGCATCTTATCATCTTCCAAATGGACCAAGTAACAAGCTTGAATTTGATGAGCATTTTGCGGAGTTTGATTCGGTTTCAACCTGCTTGGAAGCTAGAATCTTGAAGCCAGGTAAAATCTATGTAAGACAATTTCGTTTTACGATGCCTAACTACGTCTTAGACAATAATTGCAAAGATCAGTTTGTTGAGCATTTGAGAACACCACCTTCCTTTGGAGTTAACCGATTTGCTTTTAACTCTGTTGCGTCTAGCATCAATATTGAAAAACATTTGGGATACGGCAGATTGAATGCACATGGCTCTCCTATTTTATTAAATGATTATTTCCAGCCATGGAATTTTTGCGAATATTTCATTAACGTCCAGATTATTGGTAAAAACCTGGACTTCTATAAGCAATATTACACACCGAATACCTCTCACCAATATGACTATATTTTCATTAAAAACTCAAAACATTATTTTCTTGTTGGAAAATCTCAAAAAAGCATTGATGAAAAGGTGAACTATGGTTCTACCGAATCACAATTGTTACAACTTGAAAATTTGGCTAAAGAAGAAGTTAGAATTTTGAACGAAAGAAAGTTTTTGCAACAGATCAACATTGATAATATCAGAGATCAAAATGAAATTATTTATGGCAGCACAGGGAAAAGAAAAACGGCTTTTGATTTTTCCACCGATCTAAGTGAAAATGAAATAAAAAAGCAAGTTGAAAGTAACTATTATGAAAAATGCGTCAAACTTGAAACAAAAAAGGATTTTTTCTCAAAGGTAAATGGGGTGCTAAATCTCAAATGTAGTGTTATAAAAGACGCAACAACCGAGAGAATTTTTCCGAAGTTAGTGGAAAACAGGACTGTTAACCTATGGAATGATAAAGAATATATGCGAAAAAACTCTCCAAAGGTTAAATTGGAACTAGAATTCAAACCAAGAGAACCAGAAATGAATTCAAAACTACCACGCTCATTATCTATAAAACCGGAATTAATTGCAATTGATATGAGTTCAGCACATTCAATTCCATTTATCATGGACAATGATTTTATTTTCAATAATAATGGCCGGGAAATACAGCAATATTTTAAAAGGTTTCCATTATATTATAATCAAATTAAGGATCTTTTACAGGAAAATTCATTGACCACTGAAAGGGCAACTTACGAGTTACTGAAAGGAATAGCAACTTTTAAATACGTGGAAACTAGAATTCCAAAGATTTTCAAAAATTTGACTATTGATTTGGAAGGAAAATGGGTATGTGATTCCGACACTGGGACATATAAGTGTGAAATCGAAGAAGTTTTGGAATATGATCTCGAAGGATTGACCGCTGCACCAAAAGCGTTAATACCAACATTTCAGTCGTGTATACTTTCAAGATTGTATAAAGTTGATATTACCGCCGCATACAAGAAAGAAAAATCCGAGGCTATGGGTTTTCCACTTATTGTTGTGTGAAATATGGTGTTTATCATTTGCAAAACTGTATATTTGCCTAATAAATAATTATTCAGGTAGATACAATTTAGATTGATATATTAAGAGCGATGGTAGCTTTAATTGCAATTTTGAGTGGAGCAGTATTATATGGGTTTTCATCAATATTATGGTGGACAAAAAGTAGTTAAATATATAGCTTGCATTTTGAACACGAGTTTGTATACCAAGGCAAATTGCTCATTAATTTGAAGATGTTGATATTAAGGGCATATTTCAAAGGAATTTTACAAAACCCGTATATCATGTAAAAGCAGGATCCAGGTGTGTTTTCCCGTAAATCTATTGAGAATGTTTAGGTTGGAAATGCTTGACCGAATATGCCATTGCTATTAAGAGTCTACATCTAATGACACGACAAGATATTTTAATGTTTCCTTAGTTGTTTGTTCTTTTTACATTCCAGTCTTTTTCAAATTGAGAAATTTTTTGTTTCTAATAAAGATACTACAATTAAAGCAAAGTTTTAAGTAAGCAGATTTTTCTCTCCGTACAAAGCAGATAAGTTCTCACACCTCAAAGAAACTATAATCTTTTAAGAACTTAATGAACGGTTTGTTTTCACTACAGAGCCATAAAAACATGCCATGATCGAATCATACTAAACGCACCCACAATAAGAAGTTTGCTATTTATATTTACAATTGTTTACATCAGCCACAATAAGCCTCGATATTAAAGAGCACAACAGCTTTGAGACAAAAAAGCCAACATGTTGTTAACACGTTATTATGTTGTAACAAAGAATTACTGATCCTCTTGTTGTGTGAAGCACCTAAAGCATGATGTCCACTTTGCTCTTTTACATCGATACGTCACTGATCTGACTCAAATCATACTCAAAACGTACTAATCGCCTTTTTGTTGCACTAGTTTGAATTTGAATTTTGTAGCATTTCGCTCGCTAATAATTGCATAATGGATTTTTATTGTGTTGATAGTTAACCTTACATAGCTTCTTTCTACTTCCCAACAGACAAATGTCAATTGAATTGAAGAAAACAATAGTAGGCAATCCGTCTACAAAAAGGGCGTTTACTTCTCACGTCTCTTACGATAAGAAATTGAACAGACTTATCTATGCATGTGGCAAATGTGTTATTCTACGTTCACTCGATGAAGGCGCCCCGGATTGGGTTTTTAACGGACACAAATTCCCCGTGACAGTTGCAAAGATATCACCAAGCGGATTTTATGTTGCCTCTGGTGATGAAGCGGGTAATGTATTGATTTGGGACTGTTCCCAACCGGAAATGATCTTGAAAAGTGAATTTAAAGTGTTGAGCAGTAGAATCAATGATCTATCTTGGGATGCCGACAGTAAGAGAATTATTGCTGTAGGTAATGGTACCGACAAATTTGGCCATTGTTTTACTTTTGATTCAGGGAACAGCATTGGGGAGATCATTGGTCATTCAAATCAGATCAACTCCGTCGATATTAAGTCCACCAGACCTTATGCCGCCTTTACAGCTGGCGACGATTCCAATGTAGTTTATTTCAAAGGCCCCCCATTTAAGTTTAATCTCAGCAACAAAGAAGCTCATTCCAACTTTGTTAAAATGGTGAGATTCTCACCGAATGGCAAACTTGCTGCCAGTGTTGGAGTCGATAGAATAATCACGTTATTTGATGGTAATACGGGTGAAATCATCAAATCCTTTAAAGATTTGTCTAAGGGCGGTATATATGCTGTATCCTGGATAAATGATGATTCTTTTTTAATTGCCAGTGCTGACGCTTACCTAAGAGTGATTGACATCCAAGGTACAGTTTTAAAGGAATGGAACCTCACGTACAAGATTGATAACCAATTTCTTGGTTGCTGTGTTATAAATGAAGACACATTTGTTGGTTTGACATTGGATGGATCAATATATCTTTTTAATAAAGAATCTAATGAGCCCGTTAAGGTTATTTATGGTCATCAAGTGAGCATTACAGCAATGTCCAAATTATCCGATAGTTCCTTGATAGCAGGTTCATATGACGGGAAAATTTTCAAGCATTCTTTAGAATCAGTCACTCAACCAACTACTGGCTCTGAACATAAAGGTTTGATTGTTGACCTTGTTGAGACCAATGACGATTCAATCCTTTCAGTTTCCTGGGATGATACTTTAAAATCAATCAATAAAACAATGGAAATTGAGACCAGAAATGATTTACAAAAACAACCAATCAATATGAAGAAAAACTCGAAACATATTTATGTTTTATTTGAAAATGAGCTTAGAATTTTTGATTTCACCGGCAACCAGATTGATTCCAAGACTTTATCATTTGAAGCTTCCAGTTTAGAAGTTTCTGAGAACTTTATTATTATAAGCGATTCAAGGTCATTTAAAATTAATATTTATGATTTGGGCTTGACTCTTAGAAACGATACGAACGTATTGCGTGGTAAGCCATCATGTCTTTCAGTTTCTTCAGATGAGAAATATTTAGCTTGTGGTGATATTCAAGGTAAGATTTTGCTTTACAATTTAAGTGATTTTCAATTGGTCACGTCAAGATGGTCATTCCATACATCCAAGATTAATTCCATTAAATGGAGTCCGGATAACAAATTTGTTTTATCAGGATCATTAGATACCAATTTGATCGTTTATTCTGTGGAAAAACCAGCCAGAACCATCAAGTACTTGAATTCACATAAAGAGGGAGTCAATTGCGTTGAGTGGTTGGATCAAAACATAGTGGTATCAGCTGGCAGTGATGCCTGTATCAAGTACTGGGATATCAAATTTCAATAAATAGACTAGTTTTAAGTATAGATCTATAAAATCATTAGACAATCTATAAACTGTACTTTGTCGACCTTAGACTTCTATAATGGGGGTATAACGTTATTAGTTGCAATTTCAATCACATCTTCTGGTGTGATGACACTGATCAATTGCTGTATCAACTCAAGTTTCGATCCATACAGTAAAGACGGTTCGTAACGAGAACTGGTTAGTTTGACATGCAACGGTAACACAAATTTACAGCATTTTTTGACTGTAAGAGGAGTCACAAAGGCCATTCCTAGCATGAAAGTTTTGAATTTAGAAAAATTAGTAAGATCCGTTATGACATATGTAGGGACTCCGCTTTCAATGAACCTTGAATATCGTACTTCAACAATAAGATCATATATATATGTTTTAACCTGAGTAGTTATTGTGATATTGTTGATCATTTCCCTGATTTCATTCACATCGTATAACTCCAACTCATTAGGCTTTGCCAATTCGAGTAGTTGTATTTCTTGTCCCTCGTTATCTCGTTCCATTTTATGTTCAAAATATATCAGCTTTTTCAAATTTTTGTGAATATGTATTCCTGGTGTTCCAATAAGAACTATTGGATACTTTATTTTACGCATTTTACTGTATAAACTTATCTGATCGTTGTTAGATAGTCGATTCAGTGACATGAGACATATACCATTCTCAACTTTATCTGTTCCTATCTTCACACTTATATTCCATCGTTGTAGAGACTCATATAACTGTTGCAATACCACTTCCGAATTCAAAGACGTGATAAGAACAGGTCGACAATATATCAAGGAACACAAAATGGTCTCTTCCACTGTCTGCATTTTGTCTGTGAAGAAAAACCACAAGCAACTTAAATTATCTGAATGTATCATATTATTTCAGCATCTGCTGGAATATTGTAGTGTTCTCAAAATTGGCACGTGATAAAATTTCAAACAAGCAATAAGTGAATAATCCCTGAGATACTTTGTGTAGTGTTTGGGCGAGCACATTAGTTGCCCCCTGGGCGGAAATGGAAATGCCATGATTAGGGGCTACAACAAAATCATATAGTAGGAATAATATTTACACCTGGGATATTCAGAAACACATATTTACCTCGTAAACTACGTATGTAAACTGTATAAGATGATGTTATGTCATAATTATCAATGAATGTTAAAAGCAAATCACGAGATAAACCACGCTAAATTGAAAATCCTCCCCCATCCCTTCATTAAAGGGAAACTGTATTTTTTTTGATTTTTCAAAATGTAATGTTAAATTAAATAGTGAATAAATGTAGCAAGGACTAGCCATACCTGATACTTATCAATGCCAATTATACAAACGGAATCTACAACTAATATTTTTGTTCTGCTCCAGACATAAAGATAAAGGAGTATTCTCACTTCAATCAGTTGATGCGTTTACTTATAACACAGTTTAAACTGCTTTTTCATAAGTAAACTTCCCATCATCGACTAGCTCCAGGAGCTCTGCTAATACCGAATGAGTTCCTAAAGCGGTAAGTGAAAAATATTTTTTTTTTTTTTTTTATTTTCATTTTTATTCAGTTTTGATGCAACTTTGACTTGTTTTACTCCCTCTTCATTCAAATAAGATAAACTAAATCCTTGACAACTACAATATGGGAAAACTTGTACACAACATTCAAAAGAAGCAACACAGAGAGAGAAGTCAAGTTTCCAGCAGAGCTCGTTTTGGTCTATTGGAAAAGAAAAAAGACTACAAGTTAAGAAGTGAAAATTTTCATAAAAACCAAGCTAAATTGAAACTTCTCAAAGAGAAGGCTAAAAATTACAACGAAGATGAATATTATCATGCAATGACAAAGAGGAAAACCAATGCCGATGGTATTTTAATACAGGAATCCGAATTCTCGAAAAGCTTATCCAACGAAGAAGTTTTGTTGATGAAGAACCAAGATATGAATTATCTGAATGTCGTTTCTTCAAAAGAGGCCAAGAAAATCGAAAAGACCTTACAGAACTCGACTCTGTTTTCAAGCAATGGTAAGCATACAGTTTTCGTTGAAAACAAGAGAGATTTTGAGAATTTCCAAGCAGATGAATATTTCCAAACGACTTCCGAATTGTTAACAAGACGAGAAAACAGATTAAAAGTAGATCAGTTGGTGGAAAATGACATTAATCTTGAGCAAGATCATGAGGTTTTAGAAGATGCGCTTGCACACAAGAAGAAAGAGCTCGATGTATTGAAACAAAGAATCGAAAGGGAAAAGAAATTGGTCAATGTTAAAAACAAGCTACATTTACAAAAAGAACTAATGAAATCAGGACCCAAGAAGAAAATAATGAAAGATGGTCAAGTTAGCTTTAAATGGAAAAATCAAAGAAAGAGATAAGGATCATCTTCTTTTTCGAGATCTGAAGACAGGTATATCATAATCGTTGTCGTTGTTATCGTCAATGTTATTTTCATTGTTATTGTCATTGTTATCATCGTTGTCATATTCAATCATTTTGTTGGAAGTTCGATGATTCGATACCGTGTCAAATCTGTTATAACTATTTACTCTATTATTATCGCTATTATCATATTCGTCTTCACTTTCCACAAAAAGCCCCGCTGTAGTAGGCTTCACAGGCTCTGCTCCTCTCGTCCTTTTTTTGCTTGCAGAAAATTGCACAGGTCCATTTCTTCTTCCTTCATTTGCTTGTAAATTTTTAACATCGCCAAACATTACATCCAATTCAGGTATCATGTCATCATTCTGTTGAAGATTGATCTGCATCTCATTAGATTTATAGTTTGAGTTTTTTAATTTAACCGTCTGCATGCTACTGTTGAAAATGGGGTTTTCACTAGTTCTGGTCGTAACCTTAGTAAAGTTCGAATAATTAGTCCGTCCTTCCCATTTGGTATTTTTCCCATATGCCAGATCGTAATATGCATAAACTTTTGGATTTTGCCGTGTTTCTTTGGGGGTAACTTCGAATTTTTTCGTCTTGATTAGGCTAGAAAGATTGTTTTGCGTCAATGAAGAAATTATCCTTTCATCTTCAATATTCTGATCGATCTTCATCTGTTTTGCTTGTTTGAATGCTTGTGCCAACTTATCGGGAGTGGACGTCTCGGTAGATCCCATGCTATGTATTTTAATCTTTTTAGATGGTGTATCACTGGGGATTCTCGTTTCAAGATTTCCGGTATCGGATTGGTCTATTTGCGAAAGATCACGTTTGAGATTTATGCTTGATAAATTGACATTAACTTGATCCAAATCATCATCACATAATTCATTGCTATTAGTTCTGACAGAGTCTGCATTTGAATCATTCATCTCAATAACTCTGATTCCAGACTTTTCTAGTAAATTCTGATTAAAATTCAAAATTTCACCCTTGTTTTTGGCATCTTCTCGTGATGTACTACTCGGCGTCTTCTGAGACGGCTCTTTAGCATTAAAGTTGTCAAGATTCTGTACAGGTTTTTGAGAATATTCCGTTACGTAACTGCTCAAATCAGGCTCATTTTCTAAATCATCAAACAGGTCATCCAACTGACTCTGCTTTTCTCTGTATCTGTCTGCTTGTTTTTGCTCGTTGGTTTTGGCACCCGTTGACAAATGAGCTTGAAAAGATTCCACGTGTACAACATCTTTCAGTGTGCCCTTTCTTTTGATAATAGAAGCTAGTCCTTTATGTATAGTTTTCGGTATTATCACTTCGGACAAGTTGAAATTATTTTTAGATTGGATATCCCTCAAATCTTTAAGCCAATCTTTCATAACTGCTACGCGTTCCATATTCCCATCAATCAAAACATCTTCTTCCTCAATGAGATCATGGGATACCTCAAGATCTGCAAAAATCTTGATATCCCTATGATTTACGCTCAATTCCAGGGAGATATTCAATTTTTTCATTTTTTTAAGGTGAAACTGCCAATGAAACGAACTGCCATAATAAGACATTGTTACAGGTTTTTCAACAGACAACTTTTTACCCTTTGGCACATTCCTTTTACCATTTCCCAGATCAATCCAGCATTTGGCACTTCCTAGGTTGAAAAACTCCAATTTACTTTCATCTTCTACACAGATTTGGGCCTGTGATTTGGAAATCGATAAACATGAACTGAAAATATCAGCCTTGGGATCTCTTCCAATGTAGTATGTTCGCCCATTTTTTAGCAGTAGACCACATGAGCTCTCATCTTCATGCAAAGGTGTTCCAGTATTTTTATTTATCAATGGATTCAGCTCTATTATCCACATATAAAATGGGATTAACAAAGAGGAAACACATGTTAGAAGAAGTGGAAAATTTGAGGGCTGAGAATATTTGCTTACATAATGTTGCAAACCAGATGCTGGATTAGCAAGAATCATGGGAAAAAATTCGTGGGGAACTTTTTCCCATGATAAATACAATTTAGTGCTAATATCATTTTATAGGTTCTTTAAAAACCTAGTTAAACGCCAATCATATATATTTGAAAACATTTTTCCAATATTCTGCGGCGAATAGGTCTGGTTATATAGTGTTTGAACTCTCTTGAACTTCACGTCTATATTTATTACATGGATCGAAGCAATAACTAAGTATTACGCTACGCTACTGAGAATAAAGTGCTTTTCTCATGATGCGCTCGCTCTCAGGATCCCAACAGCAATGTACGGAAAAATGGTTTTGGTTTGTATGATATGAATAATGTTGCTGGTAAAACAAAACCTCCCTCTTCCTCCAATGCTGTAAACCTTGGGTAATCTTATCTGCTCACTTTTATTTGAGCAGTGCAACTCAACTGGGTAATACACTTGGACGGTTTCTATAGAAACGCATACTTGTTTCAGGCTAATAAAATCACATTTTCTTTTTGCTATGCGGTGATAGAAAGGTCAGTAATATACAAAAAAACATTATAATAATTGGTTTATCATCACCAACAAACAAAGTAGTGAACAAAAACCTATTTTGAAATTTAGCTTCGGTATTGATGAAGCTACTGAATAAATCCCAAAAATTTAAACTTCATTTTTGCGATCAAATCGTTTGAAATCGCTTGTGATCTCTATAATCAATTTTGATGAAAAGCTTTTTGCCGCATAGCAGGGCAGATACTAAAAAAGCAAAATTATGGTTGTATTTTTTTTGGCTAATAGCAGAAAATATACTTACATGGACCATCTTTAGGCTTCCATATGGCAGATCGGATATCCTCTGGGATCAGGATTGAGAGACGACATAGTTCCATTTGCCGAATAATAAATATTTAAACAAATAACTTTCAGGAGGCAAAAAGATCACCTTACCGTCATGTACAATTCAGAATTTTTTTTTGACGAATAAAAAATCAATTTTAAATACGATCGAGAGTTCGACTGATTTGAGTAAATCTCATAATGCAATCTAAAAGTGTGTAGTGTGTTATAATTTATTTAATATAAATGCCATTTATTTAACAAAACCTTAGACTTTGCTAAGGACTCTCTAATAAAAAGAGATTTGGGAGATCAACAATTGAGCCCTTAAATAAACAGCAAGCGTAGCAACGTACCATGTAAAATATGAAAAGTGTGACTAAGCACAACTTTGAACTGGTTTTTTATTTTTTCAATAAGTGAATTGAAAAGAACAGCTGGAGAATGCAATAGTAGCATCATCTCCATTTAAAATATAAAAAGTGTGATTATTCACAACTTTGAACTGGGGTTTTATGTTTCTGTTTGTGATATTGGTGTCACAAATAAACAGGGAGAATTTAATAGTAGTATTATCTCCACCTAAAATATGAAAACTGTGATTCATCACAACTTTAAACTGTGTTTTTAATTTTTCAATAACTGAATTGAAATGAACAATAGGAAGATTCAATAATGGCAACATCCCATTTAAAATATGAAAGTGTAAACCATCACAACTTTGAGTTAGTCCTTTTTTTTATTTTTTTTATTTTTAATAATAATAATAATAATAACTAATAACTAAATTGAAAATGAACAGCAGAATTATTTCATAGTAGCAGCATCTCCACCTAAAATTTGAAAGTGTAAACCATCACAACTTTGAACTGGATTACTTTTTTTATTTTTTATTTTTTTTATTTTTTTTTTGATTTTTAATAATAACAACCAATAACTAAATTGAAAATGAACAGCTGGAGAATGCAATAGTAGCATCATCTCCATTTAAAATATGAAAAGTGTGATTATTCACAACTTGAAACTGGGGTTTATGTTTCTGTTTGTGATATTGGTGTCACAAATAAACAAAGGAGAGTTTTATAGTAGTATTATCTCCACCTAAAATATGAAAAGTGTGATTTATCACAACTTTGAACTGGGTTTTTAATTTTTCAATAATTGAATTGAAATGCACAGCAGGAGAATGCAACAGTGACATTATCTCCATTTAAAATATGAGAAGTGTGATTATTCACAACTTTGAACTGGTTTTTTATTTTTTCAATAACTGAACTGAAATGAACAGTGGGAGGGATTCAATAGTAGTATCATCCCATCTAAAATATGAAAGTGTAAACCATCACAACTTTGAGTTGGTCCTTTTTTTTGATTTTTTTTATTTTCTATTTTTTTTTATTTTTTTTGATGTTTAATAATAATAACTAATAACTAATTGAAAATGAACGGCAGGAGGAATTTATGGTAGCAGCATCTCCACCTAAAATTTGAAAGTGTAAACCATCGCAACTTTGAACTGGATTATTTTTTTTATTTTTTTTATTTTTTATTTTTTTTATTTTTTTTATTTTTTTTGATTTTTTTTGATTTTTAATAATAATAATAATAATAATAATAATAACTAATAACTAATTGAAAATGAACAGCAGGATGATTTCATAATAGCAGCATCTCCATTTAAAATATGAAAGTGTAAACCATCACAACTTTGAACTGGATTTCTTTTTATTTTTTTTTGTTAATAATAAATGTCGTAAATGGATAGCAACACATAAAGTGTTACTGCTTCCTTCTCATCATCTAAGCATTCCGTTTCTTCTTCTGGGAATTCTTCATCGTCACACTCAGTTTCATCTGTTCCTTAGATTTCCTCAAATTCAGCCGGATTTAAAAAATTCTGTACTTGAACAAAGTAACCATTGCTTTCCTTCTTGGAAAAAAACTGATCAGTTTCCTCCTGTGTGTAAAATTAATAGTATGCACAAGCAATTATACTCTTCCACAAACTTCGTAAAGTAAAACAAGACCTTCAAAAACAGAAAACTGTATCCTCCTTGGAAACTGCAACTTCAGTGCTTCCAAAAACCTTCATCACAATTGTTTTATCAACCACTCCAGTAATAGTATCTATTCACACAGTTTCCATTTATTCTGTAATTTCATAATCTTTTGATGAGGAAGGACCTTGTAAGTTAAAAATTTCATTTGATCTTATCGGTTCATCTGGCTTATCTTCGCTTATTTCGTCTTCATCATAAAACGCTTCATCAATATCATCGGTATCACCATCATCGTCGTCAACTTCGATTTCTGAGCTAAAACTGGAATAATTGTATTTAGCAAAGAACAATTGAGCTTAAGATATTTTTATCTTTATTTTTTTTATTGTTTTTGTTGTGTGTGTGTGTTTTATAAGGCGTTTCACAAATTGGAAACAAATAATATAATAGCAGAGCTCTCATCTAAGAATATGCTGTGTGTAATTGGTAAAAAATGCTTTTTTTAATTTTTTCATTCTTTCAAAAGAAAAACAAATCCAATGATGCATAGCAGTAACTTCTTCTTATGATCCACTTTTCAAAAAATTCAAATTATGTTTGAGTAGATTTGTACCATCACCACCACCGCCACTACCACTACCAGTACCATCACAGCAATCAGCTATTGTGTTTTTGATTCATTTATATTTTCAACAAGAATTGCTAGAGTCAAGTATTGTACTAATGTGTGTATTAATAAGGCCATGTAGTAAAAACAAAAAACCATATTACACCCCATCTCCAAGTATTTCAAAATGAAAATGCTTCTGCAACTAACAAACACAAGTGTATAAACAAAACCAAATTTATGAACCTTCGGTAAGTACTCTTCAAACTTCTTGTCATATCAAAACCCTTTTCTTATAGACACTTTGTTTTTCCTACTGTCTTCCCATTGGTGACCTGGCTCTGCGTGAAACCTTCTTGAATTCATACCATCCATGCTGTTCCTCATTCAAAAAAAAAAACGTCGGTCCTGAGATATCCCACTCAGAAATTATCTACTTTTTGATTTGCTTCTGGATTCATTTGTATCCACATAAAAACATACTCAAAAAAACCTCAATTGTTGATAAAACCAACTCTTCCTTTGAATTATGTGTCTGTAATTAACATAACAAAACATGTCCTTTTTGAATCATTCAGCCACATCATTTTCATCAATGTATCAAAAGGTATAGCCATCACCTTGAAACAAATATGCCCAAAAATCTCAGCAACAGGATCTTGTGAAAAATCAAATGTTTTCGGAATTATGTTCCCTTTTACCAGCCATGATTTGTGAAAACCAAACTCTCTTCCCAAATTCTTTATCTGCAACTGGATTCATCTTTGATGATTTTTCCAAACTATTTACTGCTGATCCCGCGTTGTGTTCCACTGCCTCAAAGCCCACTGCAGTGTTTAAATAACAAGTCTTTCTATCTTCAAAAAAAATCTGCAGAAGCTTTATCAAAATTGCTGAAGAAACACTCGCCATTTGTGGATATGGCGAAGAATCTTATCAAATATTTCGGTCATAATAGAAAGAGACCTGAACTTCTTGCAAAACTTGAAGGAAGGAACTCATCTTCAAACAACAAAACCGCCACCTTTTCCTGAAGGGCACTCGCTTTACTAATCCAAATACGAAAAGTCCCGTTCATATCCTGCCAACTCAATAAGATTCTTTTTCCGCCAATTGGTATTCTCAGATTTACTCATCTTGTTAGATTCTTATAAAATTTATTCTTGCCCTGATTTCAAAACTCAATTTTCGATCTTAATGTTTCAAAAAGTGTTGATAAGACTTGGAGATATATTTTCATAGCTGCAAAATAATAACGCCGTCTAAATTCATATTGGTGTAATTTACAACCTTTAAAAAGCCGCAAGTACTGCTCGTTTTTGCTCTTTGAATTTTTAATGGCAATCTTTAGTAAAATATCCTAATGATTTTGATAGAAATGGGGTTGGATAAAAAATGACTTTTATTGGAAATGCTAATTAGACAGAGTGAAAGGCCTAGTTGATGACTACAGGTGGTCCCTGAGTAAGGCTTTTACTGGGATTTCTTCTTCCGCCGAAAGCAATGTTGGATTGTCAATACCGATTTGTGTTTGATTGCCTCAAAGGCTTCTGAAGGAAGTGCTCTACCAATTGCACATTACTGATTACTGATTACTGATAAGTCTGCCGAATCTGTTCACCCTGAGAAGGCTGCTAATTCTGTCGCTCCCCCACAAAAAGCTGTCGGACTTTAGGAAACAGCGGAGGATCTGGAGATCGCACTCTTGGAGCAACAGGCACGACACCACATCACAACAACTGTAACTTGGAGAGCAACGGCTTTCTCTGGAACAAAATTAGCTTTTCAGAATGATTAACAGACTTGACATATTATTGGCAATCAATCATGGCTCGGTATTAACAGAACTAACACTGTGTTCCGGATGAACAACAAATTCAATGGACTTAGGGATCACAATCAACTAATTTTTTAAATGTGCATAATCTGTTTTCATTGAACATTTCCGTGTTACTCATTTTTTATCTATCATTTTTATCAGTCATTAAAATATCAAGTTGAATTTATCATCAAAAAATTCAATTCACATAATAATCAGTACCGTTTGGCTTTAGCTAGGTGTAATAATATCAGCTCATGCGGATTTGGAATTTTTTCAATATGGGCGTACATATCCCCGAATAACTTGATATCTCTTGAGTAATTGTTATCTAACATTGATTTCTTACTTTCAGGGAAGGATATCCTACATAGTGAACAAACAAGACAGGATAAATTGAGGAAAACCTCATATTGGAAATGTCTTCCTATTGATAAAAGGCTGGACATGGTTAGTATTTTCGATCTCTGGAACTTTGGAGCAAATGTTTCAGTGGCGGACGATTTTTCTATGTTTGAATAATGGTTGCCATTCTCATCATTTTTGCAATTAGTTCTGCACTTTCTATTATTGTTGAAATATTTTTACGATTCTTCCTTGATGGTCACAAATGGTTTGTGTTTTCCTTTTGACAATTTCAATAGCATTTTTTTTTGAATATTTAAATGTAGAACAACTTGTATTGTAAACTCTTCAACGGCAGTTGGAAATGATTTGGAATCAACAGACATAGCATTGTTTTCAAGATGAACAAAAAAGTTAGCAAACTCTTCTTGGAGTGAAACAACTGGTAAAGCAGATTCTTTAGTTATTTTTGTGGCACTAAGGCATGTCTGACTCTTAAAAATAATTGGTTTTTTAACAGCATCAGTAATACTCGTGAATATTGAAATCTTAAATATGAAAGCATCAACGCATGAATCAGCTTCAGCATTTCAAGAGTGCCAGCAACAATCAAGAATTCAGAAGTACTAAGCTTTAAAGCGGTGGCGGTGGCACACCATTTGCCTTTGAGGCAATATCAGCTTTATCAGCAGGCTTCCTGCTTTAAAGGGAAAGCTGCAAGCTGCAGCTGCTGCAAAGAAAGCAGTGCGCCTTGGTGGCTGGACTGGATGAGTCTATTACAGATGTAGTTCTTTGGAAATAAGAAAATGAAGAGTAAGGATATATACAAAAACAAAAAAAGGGCAACAGGAGCCAAAAACAACAAAGTAAGAGTAAAGGCAAACAAAAGAAAAAAAGCAAAAACCACTTGATCTTTTCTTGTATTCTAGTTTTTGCTATGTTTTGCTTTTTCTCAGTGCCCCCTTTTGCGAAACAAGAACATATCGCAATCCATATGCTGGATTAGTAAGAATCGTTGGGAAAAAATTCCGAAAGACCGTTTTCCTGTGTTAGGTATTAAAGTGGTATTGAATATTTTACAGTTTCTTGATAGTGTGAATCCTTGACCCATTTAAACACCCGTTTTACTAAATTGGGAAATAAGTTTAATACTCTACTCAACGCAAATATGGTTACTTTGATTAAACGCTTTTGACATGCAAGCTATTCATGACAATGATCCGAGAGGTAGCCAAGACTTGCGCTGCTGATAAAAGATTGCTTTTCTCGTAATTTTCTCCGAGGAGTCAGGCGCATGATGTCGTCCATGAACAGAACATTGGAATATTTTATTTACATCTACAAACTATCTTAGATTATGAGACAAGTTTTTCCTTCCCTTAAAATCGGCGCCTTGCAAGTAACTGATATATAGTGCTCATATTCTCAATTACTTTTGTTAGTGAAACCTCTTAACTGAATTGCTGCTCGAAATCCCTCAAAAACTACACCACGACCAATCAACGAGCGAACAAAAATATGTTATTGAATTTGGCAAATTGATGCAATGGCCATATGTTTTGTCTATATGGGCTTTCCGCAGTGAAGAATGTCTTCCTTTAAGAGACTATGTCTCTGTCTGTTTTCTTGAAAATTTTGCGCTTAGTATAGTTGGGCTTCCTTTAGTGCATAGAATGAAAATTACCATTTTCAAGTGTTTTACATCGTTTGCTTTGCGAATTTGCACCTTCCGCAATTCGCACCACCAAATAGACATCATAAATAATCATTTGGATGGTTTTACTCACTTTAAACTTGTTTTTTTCGCTATTGCTTTGTGAAAACCATTCTCAAAATAGTTATCAAATGAATGGTGCCTGAGACACGTTGTCCCCACAACATGTGGCATTCAAATGCACGTATCCTTTGTAAATCAGCAATACCGTTGTAAGTACATTCAATTAAATTTTTAAAAAACCCTCTGTAACGGTTTTTATGCTAAATGCAATGTAGACTAATACCCTTGTTATCCGAGGCCGTATGCAATGCAATTAAGGGGGATATCCATAAAATCCATTCTGTTTCATTGGTCAAAAAAAAATGAAAACCAAATTATGTTTGAAGTTGAATTATAAAGCAGCTTTTATACTGATTGAATAAACAAATAAATGTGTTGTTCAATGATAGTTGGTCATATTTACATAGTGATCCTTATAGTCAAATCCAGTATCATTGTGATAAATTTGAAGCTACAGAGTTATAGAAAGAAATAACTTCCTGGTCAACAAAAACCTTTCTTCTGTCAAAGTTTAAAACTTGAAGACCGTGCGATGAAACACAACGACTGATTGCAACATAAAGTTGACCTTTCTCAAAAACTTTACGAAGATCAATCTTCACTCTTTGTAAAGTTTGTCCTTGACTTTTATGAATCGACATTGCCCATGAAAGAACAATCGGTAGTTGCTTTCTCAAGAATAAATCGTCTGTCGGTTTGTTTGATTTCGGTCTGAACTCACTCTTTTCAATCAACAGAAAAACATGTTTTCCATCATTGACGGAAAATCTCACAAAGGGTAACAATTCGGCACGAGGATCATAACTTTTCATAATTTCACGCATGATTTCAGCAGTGAATGGATCCACCAATGATAAATTATATTCAATAGAGGTTCCATTGATATTTTTCTTGTCTGAAATCATCTGCCCAATTTTTACTAACACCTCTAAATTGGCTCTCGAGTAGTCCGAATTGAACCTGGCGTTGAAACTATTCATTATTGATTTTGTAACAAATGTCAAAACTTTGCCAAGCTGCCCATTGACCAGACGATAATCAATATCATTTTTCAAAAGCATCACCTGAGCGCCTATTTTGAGTTGGAGTGTTGGAACGCAGTTCAACAAATCTAATTGCTTTTTGGCGTTTTCATCAATCGGTATACCCATTGGTGATTCATCTTCAGCATTATAAACAAATAATTCCCCCTTCAACGCAGTGAGCTTTCTGAAATTTGATTCTTCAACTTCTTTCCTGGTAGGGAATAATTCCGTGGGCTCAATTCCATCATCAAAGACAATATCTCTACTCAGTCGTTTTAGCTTACTTTCAATTTTATAGTCCACTTTTCCTATTCTTAAAGAGTTCAAAATATCAATCAAATCATGATCGCCCTTTTGTCTAAAAACAGTGTTTAAAAGAATCGATCTATCAACAACTTCTCCCCAAGCTTTGGACTTAAATGCGTAATTGATTGAAGAACTATTGTTTGCATTAACTGGAGGCAACTGTAAAAAATCACCACATATAATCACTTGTATACCTCCAAAAGGTCTCTCTGACCGTTTGATCTTTTTGGCCAGATAGTTCAATTTATCAAACAGGATTGAATCCAGCATACTAATTTCGTCAATGATTAAAACATTCATCCTTCTCCAAACGTTATACTTCTCTTGACTTTTTTTGATTCTACTCAATAGGATATCTTGCGATTCCAAACCCAGTCCAATTCCAAATAATCTCTGAATAGTCTGTCCACCAACATTAGAGGCCGCCAAACCTGTAGGTGCTGAAATACCAATACTAGATTTTCCGTACCTTGTTTGTAGTTTTTTGATCAGTAGCTTTAGAAGGAAAGATTTACCTGTACCGGCTGAACCTGTGAAAAAGACATTTTTCCTTTCGTTCAGCACCACATTTAGTACTTCGATTTGTTCGGGACTAAGATCAATTCCGTCAACAGTAGTTGAAATAGGAACCAAATTTTGGGAATTTGTATTTTGGTCGCCTCCCTTTTTTGAGTTAGAGTGTTCGATTTTGATTCTGTAGTGTGTTTTCTGTTGTATTTCCCAAGGCATTGCTCTTGTTACTTTACTTGCTGATACATCTTCTGTCGGCTCCAAAAAAGAACCCCCAGCCCTAGATTTCAACTTTAATGAAGCCGAAGATGGTCGGGAAACTTTGAAAGCTGGGGATTTTTTGTTTATAGTTGTTCTGGAAACAACTGACAATCTATTGGAAAATTTGGACTCCCTGCGTAAAACAGAGGCTAGTTTTGACGTTTTCAACGTAGAAGAGATAGAAGATGGTGTAGAAGAAGTTTTTTCTGGTATTTGTAATACTTTTCTACCCGATCCTGCCCTGTTTTCATTGAGATCGGATTTGGCTCTGGATATACCCGGAAAAGCATCATTTTTTTTCAGCACGGGCAACGTTGTGGATCTCTTCAAAACATTGTTTGTTGAAACATTCAAAATGTTGTTTCGGTCACTTCCATTTTGTCTTTTCTTATGAGAGTCTAGCACATCAAATGGGGAAGCCATGGCTTGTTTATTCTATCTGGTACGAAAAGGTAAACAACACGAACATGTTAAACGCTCCTGGAAAAATCAGGGAAAAACCATCACGCGTACAGGAAAAGTCAAAAGCGGTTAAATGCTTGCCAAAACACAGTGAGATAGAGTGGGTAGAGAAATTTTCATAGAGAGCTCCAAATTATTGGGATTCTGTTAATCAATGTTCTCTGTTGACCAAGAATTCACCCCAAAAATTTTTCATCAGCCACTGTACCTTTTGAAACCATACGTGTGTCTGAGTTACTATGGTCAGACACTTTTAAATGTGGATAGAACAATTTATGCGCTGGTGCATTTTTCTTTTTTTGATAAATAAATAAATAAATAAATACATACGTCTTGTTTACTTTTAAAAATATATACTGTTTATCTAATTATTCTACATTACTGGATTTCACACCAGTAGCAGATGTTTTTGTAGTACTATCAGTAGCAATTGTACTGGTACTGCTAGTCATAGATTCGACATCATTATCAATCAGGTATTCTTCTTCAACTACACCATTTCTTTGTAACCACGGTTTACCACTCAAGAAAATGCCGTAAGGGTCCATTTCTTTTCTTACCTTTCTCCATTCAACCAAATCCTGACCATACCATTCTTCCATTTTTTCCTTGGTGACGATGGAATTGTCATAATTCTTAGCCCAATGTGGTTTACCCCCTGCTGCTTCCATGATTTCTTCAAAAATTCTAAACCATTGCTTGTATTCGGTCGCATAATCAAATGGTCTGTAAATTGTAGCATTAATGTACATGGTCAACTGAGAGTTTGTAACTTTATCCTTTGGTAAATAGTTCAGTTTTGGAGTGGTATCTAAATATGGTCTCAAAATGTTACCAAAAATTGGGCCCTTTTCAATTAGTCCCCTTGAACTTAAATCGGGGGTTTCTGATGGCAGAGTGGTGTTTGAACAACGAATTTCCACTGGAGAATGAACATAAAAATCATTGTTTTTCTTGCCTTCTTCAATTGCATTTTCCAACATTTTAATGATTTCTGGGCCTCCAGCTAATGGACAAGCCCATTCATCAACATATTGATGAAACAAACAATCCATGTTTAATCCATCAACGGAATCCTGAACAGCAATATCACCATTCTTGTTGAAAGTTTCAATCAAACCGTATTGTCTTGAAAAGACAAAGTTTTCAACAAAAGGAGTCAATTTAGGTAAAAATTTCACGCAAATGTACAATAATGATTCATAAAACAATCTTCCAAGAAAAGTGCCGTACCAAGATTTTCTAGGATGAGAAATTGGTTCCGTGGATTTTGAAGCTCTCCAAAGGATACATTTTTTGGTATAAGGGAACCACCAGATTCTAATAAATTCATCTGAGGTCCAAATAGAATCAAATTTATCTATTAAGGTGTCAATATTAATGACTTCTTGAACAGACTTAATTTGAAACTTTGGAACAGTTCTTAAAGTGACTTCAACAATGATACCAATTTTACCAAGTGATAAACATGCAGCTCTAAAAATGTTGGAGTTTTCCTCGGGGTTACAGTTGACTAATTCACCATTACCGTTAATTAATTTCAAATTGACAACTTGTGAAGAAACCAAACCGTGGTACTGTGAAGAGCCATGTGTACCGGTAGATATAATACCAGCTAAAGATTGTTCAGAAATGGAACCTAAATTTTGAATTGCAAGACCTTTTGATGAAAGAATTTCGTTTAATTGATACACTCTCATACCGGATTGTGCTGTAACATCGGTAAATTTACCGTCTTTAGATGGTTCTTCCTTCAAGAACTTATTAAACTTATCCAAATTGACGAGCCATTCGTTATTAGATACAATTGTAAGATCTGAAGGAGAGTGGCCACTACCTACCACCATAATCTTTTTGTTATGTTTCTTGGCATTATTCACGATTTCTTTAATTTCTTCGACATTACTTGGTTGAAAGTAGTATTGCGGTAAGCACTGATACGTATTAGCCCATGTGTGATGGATCTTCGGCACTCTTATTTTAGCAAGAGCAGATGGGAGCGTAAAAGTCATCGAATTGGATGTTGTTAGCTCTGAGACAAGTTTGCGGAAGAATACACAGTCGCCAAAAATCTCTCTTTGCTTACAAACAATGTTCAACGGCGATCAGCTTTTTTTTCATCTTTAACGATAGGGCCGTTATTTTGAATTCGCCAAGACAGGTTTAGTCAAGTCGATAGTCGCTACACGAAAGAGTCAACATCACAGCAGTTGTTGCTGAACAGCTACTTTGAATCCTGCTCTTTGTGTACTATAGGAGGTAGGGGGGAGTGGGAATGTAATTTGTACATATGGAAAATTTCATCTACTTTGTTATTGTTTAGTTTTCTCTCTCTTTATTTTCTGATTAATCTACAGCAATTTTTGTATACAATTTATATTTAAAGCACATCAAGAACATCCTCATAGATGTAGTTGAGTAGGTCCGGAACAAATATAGAATTTTGAACAAACTCATGTTTGCTGTTCTTCAACATATCGATTCCCAAAGGATATTTTAAAATCTCCTTAATCAATAAACATGTACTAATGTTTATGTCGTTTAACTTTAAGTAGTCGTTGAAGCCATAATTAAACTTTTCAATTTCAATCTGTTTGCTTTCATTCAAGTCTGGATTGTAAAATTTCGAGCTGCCGATCAACTGGTTATTATAATTAATCAATGCATCATTTTTCCCGTTTTCAATCGTTGTGCGCTCCAATCTTGGTTCAATACCTTCAATAATAAATTTCCTGCCTTCATTGTTTGGTAACTGAATTACCTTGGCCTTACTTTGAGGAAAGGCAAACTGGACATTTTTAATGAATTCAACAGCAGGTAATAAATTCTTTTTATTAAATTGTTGCTCGTATGCTCTCCATAGCTCAATCTGTGTTATATTTGCAAATTTGTTTGGCTTAAAGCAACATCTCAACCATGCCGTCGCTCTCAGTGGTTCTTTCAATTTATTTAATTCTTTGAGTAAAACATCATTAGATTGCACAGTTGGAATAACTGTGTTAAAATCTTCATTGTTTTCAAGTATTCTTTTATATAATCTGAGAAAGGTTTGGTTTTGTACATTAAACTCAGTTTTGAAATTTTGTTTGTAAATCATCAAGGATGGTAATAGTTTATCCAAAATTAATTTTCTGTTAAGATCGCTTTTGATCAGAAACTTCAAATTTTCTTCCTTGATTGAAATGTATTGAATTAAAAAATCCAAAGAAGTTAGAATAATTTCATCATTAATTAAATTGTTGTTGATTGATAAAATCAAGAAACCCAATGTTTTATTCAAAAACTCATCATCCACAAGAATACTGGCATCATTAGTTGTTTTGCTTGACCCATAAAGATATCTGGAAATAGACCTTAATATTGTAATTGATGTATTTTTATCATTGTTAATCTTAAAAATGTAAATTAATTTGTTAAAAATCAAATCGTCTTTATTAATCGGTGATAAATAACTCGAAATATTTTCAATAATATCTAACGAATACTTGATTAACTCTTTAAACTGGTCGTTCTCAAAAAAATCCAAATGCTTGATGGAGTCGTCAAAAATGTCTAAGAACGATAAGATGATTTCTCTCAGTTTGGCATTGAAACTCAAAATTTGACAGTTTTCTATATTCTGAATCAAATTTCTGATAATTAACAAGCAATCAATTTTGATATCAATCTCGATGCTGGGCATTTGTAAATAATTTAATAAATGATCCAGCAAGAAGGAATATTCTCCTTTCAAATTGATTTTGGCTGGATTATTGTTAGATAACACAATAAGCAAGTTTAATACGTATTTGATTTCGTCCAACAATTCAGATTGAAAGGTCATTTTAATTCTTTCAATCTGTTTGATACCTTGATGATTCAGCCCATTGATGTTTTGATATGTGAATTGGTGTTCATTCTTCAAGATCTTATTGTTTTCGATGAATTTGGACTCTTGTTTGGCCGTAGAAAGCGGTTCTACCGGATACATCTTTATCGATGATCCTCCAGATTGATTGCTATTGTTAATAGCATGTGATAGCTCCGACATCGTTTAATGAAGGTGTTGCAGGGAAGGGTTCAACAGTTCACGCTGCTAAAATAAACACACGGTTAAATCAAATCATCCACGCGAGAATGCTGATGAAAGGCTTACTCAAAATTGTGAGGGAGAGAGAGAGGATAAAAAAAAAAAAAACATAAAAAAGCCGACGCGACGATAAACAAATTTGTCAATTAGACGCGTCGCTTTGGTTTGGTTTTATTTTTATCTTTGATTTTTCTTTTTTTTTTACCTTATCATTTGAAAAAGTCGATTGCTCGTATCGATCAGAGCTACAGATATTTTGCCCGAAGCGAAAGAGTAAAAAATTCCTTATCTTCAAAATTTATGAAGAGTTTTGTAAAGATTTACAGTTGGCTGATAAGAAAAAGAATAGTTGCTCCCGCGCTATTCAAAGGCTTGCAGCCATATCAGCTGTTGAACAAGAAAAAGGTGCAAATGTGCATAATTTTGATGCCGCTAATATTGTCATGAACGAAATACATGTCACTTTCCCCACAGCAGCTCTAGCGGGTTCTTTTTTTGGCTTGGAATTTAAAAGGCGTCTCTAAATATATATGCGATTCTTGCAATTGCTGCAGTATTTTTGTTTGATAAGATAAAAAAAGACAAGATTATCGAGTATCAATTTTGCTACATTTAAAAAGGACCCTTTAACTGCATTATGATACTTTCAGACTTTCCTTCTGTGACTTCAATTGCTTTTATCGTGACATATCATCTTAGATTATTTATTACTTTGTAACCAAGTCCCACCTAAGTAATCTTGCTAATTAGCAGGCAAAGCCCTGGATTGTATTATGTAAGTTATTAGCACAGATATCTGGATATCGTATTTATCCGATAATTTGCTGAAATAGCTACACCTTCCTTAATAGGAAATGTCTCGTCAAAACTGTTATCTAATCTACCGCCTTTCTAACGTTTTCTTATCTCATAACCAGGTAACGGTTTAAATAATAATCTGTATCATTGCGATGACAAAGGATATATAAACATGAAATATTCTCCTTCTAGATTTCAGGTGATGACAACTTGTATTTCCAGAATACTTTTCTATATCTGTCTGAAGTATCGAAGTGAAAAATGCCTGCTCCACTTACCTCAAAACAATCGGCTTTTTCACCAATCACTTCTGTAACTTCTCGTATTCACGATATTACAGCAGCTGCTTCAAATATCAGAGAAATTGATGCAAAGCTTGTGGAGAATGATGATCATATTTTAGCAGAAATCGGGTATAAGCAAGAATTGAAGAGAAGATTCTCAACATTCCAAGTCTTCGGTATTGCATATTCCATCATGGGTATCTTGCCATCTGTTTCTTCGCTTTTAGGTACGGCACTGACTGCGGGTCCAGCCGGTGCGATTTGGTCTTGGGCTATTGCTTCAATTTTTATTCTCACTGTTGGTATAGGTATGTCAGAGCTAGCTTCTGCCATCCCAACATCTGGTGGGTTATACTATTGGACATTTTACTATGCGCCAGAAGCATGGAGAGTGCCATTGTCTTTTGTTATTGCGTTGTCCAATACATTGGCATTGAGTTCTGGGGCGGTCTCGATTTTTTATGGTAATGATGAGGAAATTCTGGCCGCTGTCTATCTTACCAAAAATGGTGATTTCGATATTACAACAGGTAAGACATATGGTGTATTTGCTGGATGTGTGATTGCAGGTGCTTTAGCAACTTGTGTATCCTCTAGAAATGTTGCTTTCCTTCAAACTTTGTCATCCGCTTGTCATACTGGGCTGTTGATTCTTTTCTTTATTGCTCTTCCTATCGGTACAAAAATTAACAGAGGTGAATTCAACGGCAGAGGTTTTATATTTGGTCAAGTTAACAATTTTTCAGATTGGCCAATTGGATGGACTTTTTGCCTATCATTTATGACATCTGTGTGGACTATCGGTGGTTTTGATTCGTGTGTTCATATGGCCGAAGAGGCTAAAAATGCGTCTTACGGTATCCCTATTGGTATTTGTGGTTCAATCACTGTTTGTGGTTTTATGGGGTTCTTTATTTTGGTTTGTACTGCTGCTTGTATGAGCACTGATGTTGCAGGTGTCCTTGCAACAGAAACAGGTTTTCCAATGGCACAAGTGATCTATGATTCCCTAGGAAGACGTTGGGCCATTGCTTTTATGGCATTGATGGCGGTTTGTCAATGGTTAATGGGAGCTTCAATCGTCACTGCATGTTCAAGACAAATTTGGGCTTTTGCAAGAGATGATGGTTTACCTTTTGCTAATTACGTAAAGGTTGTCAATAAGAAATTTAGAGTTCCAATTAGAGCCGTATTATTTGCAAGTGGTATTGCATTGGCACTCGGTTGTTTATGTCTCGCTGGTTCAACAGCCGCAAATGCCTTATTTGCATTAGGTGTTTGTGGTAATTACTTGGCATGGTGTACTCCTATTTTCCTTAAGTTGACCTTCGGTAAAAATAAGTTTGTGCCTGGGCAGTTCCATTTAGGTCCTGTGATGTCCGAGGTTATTGGTTGGATTGCATGTTCGTGGGGTCTATTTATCATGGTGTTGGTTTGTTTCCCAGCAACTAAAATTGTGAACAAATCTGATATGAATTACTGTGCTGTCATTAGTGGTGGTGTTTGGATTCTATCCCTCATTTTCTTCTTCACCTACAAATACAAATATTATCATGGTCCAAAGAGTACCTTAGAAGATGATTCTATTGATGTCGTTTCTTCTGCCGAAGAAGTCCATTACCCACATGAAGAAAAGGTTTAGTTACGTGTTTCCGGTAATCATCATTCCCTTGTTTGTATTTTTTGTATTCATCTTTTAATTATTTTTTCGCACACAGGTAGGCCCGCTAAACCATCACATGTACAATATCTGGTGATACATCAAATTACCTTTTTCATCATCATTTCAGAAATAAGAGAGAGTTTAATTTTTTCTGTAATTTTACTTTTCTGCATATGGATGAAACTACCTGCTTACTTCAAAAGTGAAGCATGCTTTCATTTTTGGCTCGAGCTACCAAACTCAATTAATCCATTAATGTGCATATACTATAAGTTATGTTCAGAGAATTTTGCTCTCATAATTTCTCAAATTTAACTTTAGAATATATAATAAAACCTCTAAGACGCATTCTAAAAGTAGACAAGTATATATGAAAACGTTTATACGAAACCTAAACTGAAAGAACCAAAAAATATTCATCATGTTCAAAGGATGAGACCAGGCACAATTCGATTGACCAAGCCAAAAACTTCAATGATATTAAATGGATGGTTATGTTAAATCTCTATAGATAGAAATATGACATGAGAGTTTCAAACAGTGAACTATATTACCTATATTACCTTTGGAGATCAACGACACACATTTTGTCTGATTTCTGACCTCCATAGACTATTGCCCACCGAACACCTCTTGCTGCTTCCTTTGCTAGTGAATTATATATATTGGTGATGAAACTACGTGGTAAATCTCTGGCAATACCACCAACTCTTCTTTTCCATTCCTCTGGCTGAGCAACTGAAGTGATAGAAATCATGTCAAGGACTTCTTCTTTCGCCTCAATGATAAACACAGGAGCGTTCGACATTTGTGACATCAACGAAGATGCGGCCTTCTGCGATCCTTCCACTCTCATTTTGTCTTTTTTACTGTTCTTTTTGTTGGCGTTGACCGCATTATTCGGCACTACGACAAATTTATGACTGGTCTCACCTGAGCCTAAATGTGTTGAAGAATCAAACGAATTGTTTTGTGAAAAGTTATGTGTCGTTTGTAAGCTGCTTATCTTTGTGTCTTCAGCGACAGATGCAGCACCGTGTTTTTCAACTTTTATTAATGGTATTAACTCGTACATGTCCAATTCAGTGTCAGTATTAGCATCAATATTCTTCAAACGCATACTTTTGAACTTATTCGGCTTTTCACGTTTCAAGGAATCTAATGTTGTCTGAGCTTTAATGAATAAAACAAACCTGACGTTGTCCTTGCGGGCTTCATTCACCATGTCGTCCACACCAAATCTATTTTTGATAATATCAGCACTTATTCCAGCTTTCCATAATTCATTCAAAATGTATGGGACAACTTCTTTTAGGACATTGGTTGTAGAGATTCCAATCAAAACATCACATTTGTTTATTTTCCAATCCACATTTGCAAGTTTATTTTTCTGAAATTTACTAAACATTTTCAGCTTATCTCCATTCTTAAACATTTCTTGATATCTCTTCATTGAATTAAATAAGAAATCCCATGCTATTCTGAGGCAAACTGCATTAGGCAAGTTCTTGGAGTTTTTGTTTCTAGCCAATTCGGTAATCAAACCGCCGTATCTACCACCAACACCAATAATGGATTTAAACTTTTCTTCATGAACAATGGCAAACATGATACCGCTTTTATAAAAATGGGCGTTGTATCCACTAAACGGGTTGATTTCAATTGTCAGGTTGATCTCAAATTGCTCTAAGTATTGAATGACTTTGTTCAAATAGTTTAGTGCTGCATCAACACGAAATAGCAATGGACTATCCAACATCAGCTTATGCAACTTGGCCCTACAGTTTGACATGCTTACCGAAAATTCAAACTGAACCAGCTCATTCAACACAGTGGACGATACATTCAGCTCTTGCTTCAAAAGAGTCTGAACTTGTTTCAATGTTTTGGTGAACCCGATTTCGGCTAGAAGCCTAGAAACAATCATCATTTGAGCGGACTCGATACCACAAAATTCAAGGACGGTTTCTAGCAAACCGCAATGATTTAGAATAATTTTAACATTGTTTGTTTTCAAAAATGGGAAGATATTCACAATTTCAGATCCCACCTTAATACACTCCGCATCTGAGAAGGATAAATAATCTACTGGATCTGTTGCGTTTGTAATGATGTCAAAATCAATTTCTCTAAAACTTAATGGCCCTGAACTTTCGTCTTTGTCATTGGATCTATAAACGGAGTCAATTCTGTAAAGTTTTTGAATTTTTATTTTGGTCCGCCCTAGCAATCTTGCAAGAGGTAATGTCAAATCATAAGGCAATTGTAACACTGACCCCGAACGATCCAAAACCTGGTATAGAGCGTAATTTGAATCATATAAGGGGCTCTTGGGAAAGATTTTACCATCAGAATCATTGAAATTAATAGCAGAATGTTTTTGAAAAATCAGTACCAGCTCCTGTATAATTTTTTCTTGCAAAATGAAATCTGTGGTATCAAAAGATTTAGTATTGTTTCCAAATAATAAATCTTTTGCAAAACTATAGTGTTGAGAAAATAAAATATTTCTTGCTTGGTGATTCCACGAAGAGGACGGGTCGACCAGCGCATTTAATGCTTCCTTCATCAAATCATCTTGTTGTTGGACACGAATCAATCCACTAGCCAGTAACTCATCGGCTGATGGTCTTTTCTCTGGGTCGTGATCAAGTAATAACTTAATGATTTTGGTCTCAGTGGCTAACCTCTTTTTATCGTAATCGCTCGGGAAAACAATGGATACCGTACGTAAATCCCTTATGGCAATGAACCTTTCCATAGCTGTGCCTAATGGATACACCATCTCAAAGAATATAACACCTAAAGAATATAGATCAACTTTTTCATTGTAGTTACCATTCCCATTCAGGACTTCGTTCGCAACATACAAAGTGGTACCAATCTCAGAAGTCAACTCTTCAGCGGATTTAAGAATATCCAACTTTCCTGGAGAACTGTTCATGGTAATCATTTTATGGACGTTCTTGGCTAAACCAAAGTCACCGACTTTGACATTTTGATTTTCGTCGATGAAAATATTCATGGGTTTCAAATCTCTATGAATGATACCTTGAGCGTGGATATGTGATAGTGCTTCTAATATCTGCCTCAGTATTTTCCAGTAATTATCTGGATCTTTTGGTAAACCTTGTCTTATCAAGTCATGAAGTGATCTGTTTTCGCAATACTCCATTTGTATGAACAAAACAGATCTTTTCTTCAATTTGGTAGGCTTGAGTTTTGGGGTTTCGGGTGACTTGATTGTAGCATCTGGTGTGCCAAATTCAAATGGATTATCATCCTCCGGGGACTCATCCTCACCTTCATTTTCATCTTCGTCACTTTCATTTCCGTAAGACTCACTTTCTGATATATCATCTTCAGAGCTATTACCGTAATCTGAAAACGTGAAATCAATGGACTGGTTATGAGAACCAGATATAAAATCAGTAAAGCTATTGGTTCTCGTATCGCTGATTAGATTGGTGCCATCGCAGCTATCGCTTTCAAATTCACTCTCAGATTCAAATCCATCATCACTTGATTCAATTGCTGAAGAATGAAAATCATGATCATCTTCTAGCCATGCAGCAAAGTATCTCACAACATATTGATGATTCAACCTAGCTAACAACATCACTTCATTCAATATTTTAGCTAATTTATCTTCCGTGTGTCTGATCTTTTTAATTGCATAAAACCTACCGTCTAATCTATTACGTGCTTTGACGACTTCACCAAACCCACCTTTACCTAGTACGCCCACTTCCTCAAAATCTTGCGCATATCTGGAGTAAAATTTTGGACCAAATGTTGATAGACCAAAAGATTCCCTTTTTGCTCTTCTATTCGTAGATGGAACAGATAATGGCATTGTGGATGTTTCTAGGCTAGAATTATTATGTAAAGAAAGAGAATTTGATGCTTCTGTCCCAGCTTCTATACTGACTTGTCTATCCACTATTGAATCTAATGGTGAAATATTAAATGATAATCTTAAAAATTTGTAAGGTAGTAGTTCCAGGGGATCTGGTCGTTTCTTTGTTTTGAATTCAAAAATGTCGTGTAAAAATTCGTAAATTGAATTATCAAGGCCTGTACATGTCGTCATAAAGTCACTCGGATTTTGAAATTCATAAACTATATCTGTACCCAGAATCATTTGTAGTACTACGACACCTAAATCCCACACATCCGTTTTACGTTGGGGTTTCATGTATATCTTTGAATTCTTGGAATTCATCCTTTCAGGGGCCATCCAACCACTATCAGAAAATGGTAGATCAATCTCTTCTGTTTGGTTGATATTAGGGTAGTTATAAAGCATATCCAGAAGGGTATATCCATATGTAACACTGGATAGTTTTACGCTCGGTAATTCCGTTGAGTGCGCTGGTATGATACTAATAGAGTCCAATGTAATACATCTGTGAATTAAACCATGTTTGTGTAGATTTTCTAAATTCTCAAGTAATCGGATTGTCCATTCTCTTGCTGTGTTTGTATTAATATAAGGGATAGTTTGTAATAATTCTCCAAGGGTGTCTGAATACTTTGACAAAATACGAACCTTCCAGAGGCATAATTTTTCTGTTTCAATTTTACTCCCTAACTTTTTGGTCATCTTTCTAGCCGCAGAATTGTGCAATGATTCTTGTCCATTTGAAAGCATCTCCTTTTTTTCTATATGAAATGCAATGACGTTTTGATTTAAATCACATACGGTCTGTAGTTCTTTTTCCAATGTCAAAATCATTTTTTTACCATTTCCGGTTTTCCAAAAAGGATTTGTTAACTCAACCTCAGTTAATAAGAATTGCAAATCCTTTTCAAAACCTCTTTTATTCTTACCATATCTTCTATTAATATTCCAATCGTTGTCCATATTGGACATCTCTATAATACTCTGATATGTTGGTGTTTTTTTCCTAATAAACGGTTTAACAAGATATTGTTTGGAGATATTCTTCAACAAACCGTTAGGTTCAATGGGAACAAACCCGGTAATGGCTCTAAATTTAAAACTAATCCAACTCAAGTTCATATCTATTGGTTTGTCAAATATAAAATGATCTTCTCCGTAATCTTCATTGTTTTCAAATATTAACTCATCAGTCAATTGGGCAGAATTCTCCTCACTTGAGTCGTTTGTTGTTTTATTTTGAGCTGTTGTTCCGTTGGTGTTTCGAGCATTATTGTTGTTTACGTTTTTAAGGAAATCCTTCTCAGTTCTATTATTGTTACTTCTTCTCTGCTTTTCCATTTCAACCATTTTATCTAAAAGTTCTTGTTCTCGCTCTCGTTCCAGTTCCAGTTCCTCTAATTCTTGCTGTTTCATTTTCTCCAATTCAAGCTGTTCGTTAATTTTCCTTTTCCTCCTTTCGTCCTCTAACGATTCATTTTTAATATCTCCTTTAATCTCATTCAAATACTCAAAGATTTCACTGTACAAAATGAAGACAATAGGCTGACCTTTAAAATCTTTAACCAGTTGTCTGCATTTATCTTTAATCACGTTCAACTGGGAATCCATAATGTTTTGAACATTGGAAAATTTGTAAATAGGAGCAGATAAAGGATACGTTGCTGTAAACTCAAAATGCAAATCTAGTGAGCAACTTTTCTCATTATCTTCCTTGTCCTGTTCATCGATGTTTGTGTCTGATGACACATGTAAAACAAACTTTCGTAATGGGGTTTTATTCCACGCACTTGTCGCAGGAGTTTCGTCTTGTAAAATATCCGGATATATGGCCTTAATTGCTTTCCACTCGTCTTCTTGTTGTTGCTGAACCTCCATTGCCTATAGTTTTACGAGCAGTGGTTTTTTTATATCTATAAGAAATATCCATTAAATATGGTGAACACCATTTTTTTCATGAAAAATTGGTGTTACGTAAACATCTGGCTTTGAAGATCACAAGGGAGAGAAACCTGAGATCATAGCAGAATGTCCGGATAACCATGAACGGAATCACTTAAATGAAAAAGTTGAAAAGACTGGTTTTAAAAAACTTTAAACGGTTTGTAAAAATATAGTGATGGAATGGCTTTTCATGTTAATTACATATGTACTAAGATACTTACAAGTACTTAAGGTTTTTTTTATTCCGCTACGTTTCCAATAACGATGCAAACAATCCCTAGCAGATTCACGACGGAAAACAGCCAAAGTTAAGCAGCAATTATGTTTACATTGGATATATGAAATGTCTGTGACTTGTCTACATGACCGGTCAATAATGACATTGTCTCAACTAAATGGAGAATAAGTTTTTTCGAATAGTAACCTTTTTAAACAATATGTAGAAATCGTGAACGTTAAAAGATATACCATAGTTGTCAACACATTTACAGATCAAAAGGCATGACAAACCATTATTCCTTAAAGCTACAACCTTTTTGATAAGTGCAGCCTCGTGAGTGGCTTTTTCGTTGACGTCTTTAAATCATTTTTGATGGTTGTCGCTCTGAGGTGATGATTTGGAACTTTCTAGTTCATCGATTTTCCCATTCTTCGAACTGAAACCTGCGGAACCAGCTGACATAATATGACATCGCATAATGAACGTAAGACCCAATTTGTTTCTGATTTGGTTGGAGGCACTACGTTAGACATTTATTTTGTGACTTCAGTCTCTGCAATTGGATATTTACTATGGTGTTTGTTGAAGAGGAAAACATCGGTTTTCGATAACAATGGCGATATCAAAGGTATTTTTTCCGTTGCAACCTTTGTGGATGTGTTTTTGAACTCACACAATCTGTTGCTTGCCACCACAGTTTTTGCTAACAAAATTGACAAACTGATCTTGATCGATTTAGTTTTGGTGTTTTTTGTTTTCGTCTTGAAGGGAAAACCGTCACAGAAAACGTCAAGCAAAAGAGTTGCAAAAATTAATTTGAAATCCTTAACTTTTAACGATTTCTTGACACCTAAAACCTATATCACGGTTTATAGAGCTCAAATGATGGTTATAACGTGTATCTGTATCATGGCTGTTGATTTCAAGATTTTTCCACGTAGATTTGGTAAAGTGGAAACATGGGGTACTAGTTTGATGGATCTGGGTGTGGGATCTTTTGTATTCAGCATGGGTTTGATTAATTCCAGATCTTATCTTCGTCAAAAATTCAATAACGATTATTCATATTTGAACACTGTTTTCAAAACTATTAAGAGCTGTACTCCCATAGTGGTTCTGGGATTGATCAGGTTGATTAGTGTGAGATCAGTTGATTATCATGAACATGTGACAGAATACGGAAAACATTGGAATTTCTTTTTTACTTTGGCTTTCTTACCAATAATTAATTCACTCCTGTTGCCGGTGGTAATAATGCTCTCTCCATTATTGATCAGTATCAGTATCTCAATTTTCTATGAATACTTGTTGGTCAACAAAGGGTTAATTGAGTACATCATAACAAGTGATAGAGATGGTTTTCTCAATGCAAATAGAGAAGGTATCTTTTCATTATTTGGATATTATTCCATCTTTTTGAACGGTTTTGCGTTGGGTGCTGTTATTTTACCACTACTTCCATTGCCAAAGGCTCCCTTCAAAGTAGGAATCCAAAAGGAAGATTTGCTCAAATATGCAATCAAAAATAAAAACAGATTGACTGAAATTCCAACGAACAAGATGTTAAAATTGGCAATACTGTTTCAATTTATATACTACATTGTGGATACATGTTATCTATATTCAGTTTCAAGACGGTTTGCAAATTTATTATATGTAATCTGGGTCAGTGCTTACAACTGCACCTTCCTCTATGGTTTTAGTATGATTGACAAAATGATGTTTGGGAAAATTACACTTGAGTATGTCACAGATGTGTCTGATGAATCGGAGGACAAGTTTGCAGAACAGAAAACAGATGTTTCATGCGTTTTTGACGAGCAGTACGTTCCTAAGTTACTTTCTGCTGTTAACAAAAACAGTCTAGTTTTATTTTTAGTTGCAAACTTGATGACAGGATTGATAAATCTTACCTTTAATACATTAGATGCAAGCAATAATGAAAGTTTGGTACTTTTGTACGCATATGAACTGATGTTGACTTTATTTGTCCTTGGGTTGAATTACAAAGGAATTGTCATCAGATAAATGTGAATTTAAAAAGTATTTGAGTGTAAGAACTTGCGTCATCTGTGTATATATAGTATGCGCCATGCTTGCAAAAAGATTTGGAATTCGTTATCATATGAATTTTCAATCTGACTGATTTTAGTGAGTATGACCCATTCTGTACACCCCTGTATACCTCTGAACAGATCCTAATGGTGCATAGAGAAAAGCTTGGAATAATGGTAAATTTGGAGGTTCAATATGGAACTCCTCATTGTTTGATTCTAAACTACTTTCATCGAACAAAAATAAGCAAATACGAACTAATTAGCATATGTTTTTACATTTGGTAGTGGTAAACTTTTCCCCTTCAGAAAAGCTTTCGGGTGTCATTGGGATTTGATACTTTTATATAGATTACGTATAAACTCCTGGGCTTTTGTTCAAACGATGCTTTCAATAGAACAAGCAGTTCCTGTGGAATTTGATACTTTATTTAAACCACTGTGTATGTTGTGGTTTTTTGAGGTGGACGGCTGCTTATAATTTTTTCAACGCTTCAAATCTTTTTTTCAAGTCATCAAGATCATCATGCTGCTTTTTTATTGTTGGCTTAACTGGAATAGCAGATGTAGCGCTTCCATTTGCACCCTTATTTACGTTTTCTGTACTATCACCATCAGCTTGATCGTCATTTTCTGGATACTTACCTTCTTTGTACAAATCTAGTTGATAAATCTCACATAACTCATTAATGTAGTCGGTAACGATGGATTCTTCATCGACTCCTTTCAACTTTCTCAAAATTTCAACAAATACTCTATCCTCTAAATCTAAACTCGATCTATCCTTCTCGTCAAATTCCAATAGTGGGGAGTTGAGAAGCTCTTTCGTATCCACGGTTTTGGCAAGCAATACACACAACTTTTTCAACTCTTTGATATCATCGCCAAGGAAGGTTTCGGCAGTTAAAATATTTCTAATTACTTTTGTAATTCTATCAAGACATACGTCCTCGGTACCCACTACCTCACTTGGTTGCGGTTCCTCAGAGGAAGTAATTTCGGGTGAATCATTCAGTGATGATCCTTCATTATCACTGTTTTTACTGCTTTCTTCGGGATTCGGTAATGAGTCTTTGTATCTAGATGGCTCCACATCAATTTTTGGTACTTTTCTATTCGTCTTTGCAAAACTGAATCCTAAAAAGGACCACAAAGAAATTGGCTGTTTATCTTTATTTTCATTATCATTAACTTCTGAAGATTTCATGCTGCCATTTTTATCATTAGAGTATTGGATCTGCTTTGAAATTAATACTCTATCTTCCATCATGTTTAATAGTTGTGGTATGGAATTTTCTAATACTGCGATTTCTGCATCTAAATCCTCCCAGACATCTGCTAATCGATCTCCTCTGATTAGTTGACTTAGTTTCATGCGTAGCATATCCAGACCGCGTTCGAAAGCTCTTGATTTCAAGTCATCTATCTGGTTTAAAGCCCTCAATTCTGGAATAATTTGCGTCTGCAATTGATGCTGCGATAACTGCCTTGCTTTTAAAAGCTTAAACTTCAACTTAGAACGTGATGTTTTGATGTGTAGTTTTAACTGCGATTGAGCCTGTATGTGATCCATGGCTTATCAGAATAATCACAAAATAACCCCAAAATGAAAGCAATTGTTTCTGAGATAGAGATAATAAGATTCTCAAGGACGCCCCATGCGATAAATTAGATTTCACATAATTGTGGCGCAGTAGCTTCTAAACCCCCACAGCTGTTTCCTGCGCCACTAAAACAGGCATAAATAGGAAGTACACAAATTGATGTGCACACAAATTGATGTGTTTTTGAAGACAGGGAGAAAGAAAGGTATATTCATTGAATCATGGGTATAATGCACATCCAGAATACATGTTTGCTCATTAAATCCAATATATCCTTTCTAAGTCCATCATCTTGAAACACAGATTTAACAGCTTGTTGCGCTCAAGAACAACAACAAAGCAGTGACGTTTAAAGTAAAAGTATCTTTTTTTTTCTTTGTAACAAATAAATTAAATCGCTATAAGTAAGTATAAAATCAAATTGTGGCTAAAATCGCACAGCCACTGTTATTAAAGAAGAACAGCTATATGATGATCAAAGGAGTGAATGCTGAGGATGTCAGGGTGAACGATGGATGGAATATAATCGAATTAGTTTAGTAAAAGAACTCAGTGAAAGAGGCGCCGTTGGAGACCATCTCGTCAGATTTACCTGAAAAGACCGCACGTTTTTTCAACGCTTTGACTGATTTTGGACAGAAGGAGGAGTCTGAGTTGGACAGAGACAGGTTTAGCCTTCCATTGTTGAGTAATCTGTATTGATAATGATTTAGTAAATTGGTAGACGAAGCTGAAGTCTGTGGGGGTGGGGTGCTAGTAGAAAGTTGATCGACATCAAGAATATCGCTTAGCATGATCAATTCACCGTTAGAGGTGTGGTTAATAATTGCTTTGTCGTCCTGGTATTCAAAATCCTTTTCGCAACCATAGTCAAAGTCGAAATCAAAGTCTTTGGTGTTGAGTGCAGTGATTGGAGATTGAAAAATCAAAGATGAAGCATCAGAACCTGATCTCATTTTAGTTATTGGACTCATTGCAATCGCTGGAGATATCAATGGAGTGCTAGGAGAGGTGGTAGATGGAGTCGTTGACGTAGAAATGTCAATCTCTGAATCGTGGATATCTCTATCTAGTTCGTTTTCATGGTTGATATCTTCAGTGGTTGTATCTTGAAGTAATTGTAACTGATCAATTATTGTGTCAACTTGATGGATTCCTGTCTTTACAGAATCAAAGGAAGTGGCTTGAGAAACTTCAATTTCTTCCTTTTTTGAATTGGCAAGGGATTCTTCAGTTTCTTTTGATGGAGCAATTTCCGTTTCATTCTTTACCATTTTGTATTTTTGCTTGGCTAAAACCATACTTTCGTTGATAATTTGAGATTGAGATTGGACTAAATGATGTCCTGTATTACTCAGTTGGATCAAACGCTGTTGTCTCTGTAATCTTAAATCACGGTTCCAATCAATTGAAACATCTTCATCGGCAGGTACAGACAAATTCAAAATTTTTGAAAGTCTGTTGTCATAGCTTAATTCGATATCAAACCTGCTGGTGGTGGTGTTCTGATTATTCTTAGGAGTAGAAGTGAAATCGCTACTTACTTTTTGCTTTTTGTTTTTACTGTTATTAGTAAACTTTAAAGTATTTTGTCTTTTCATTATAATATTGATTATAATAACAAGAGGTGCTATTAGAAAAGGAAAGGTCAAAAGAATAAAGACCTTAATCGAAGGATAAATAAAGAGGAATAAGATAAAACGAAAAAGTTAGAAGAATCAATCAGAAATAAATTGGGGAATACCTTTTATCGATTCAAGTTCTAAATATAAATTAATGCACCAAAGGATACTGAAAAGGCTGAAATCAACAGGGAAGAACAATAGAATTATTGCCAAAACGAAAAATATGCGGACATCTTAGATAAAAAAAAAAGAAATTTCAAAAAAAAAAAATTATTAAAAAAAATATTTGACACATTTTATTTGCTGGCCCTATGCTGATTTTCTCAAAACAACAAACAAAAAAAAAAAAATTAAAAGTAAAAAATAAGAATAACAGAGAGCGGAAATTCCTGGGCCTCTTCGGCATATCACAAACGTGCTCAACTATTTTCGCTCAGTAAAAAAATCCTTTTCATTTTTGTGATTTTCTCTTTTCTACTTTCTTCTATAATTCCCGACGCGACGACTGTAAAATTTGAGCACACAAGTAGAGCCTTCAATTCGACGGCTTGGTACTTAGTGGAACTTTCTGGAAGCTCCCAACTATTTCCTTCTGGTACCTTCCCCAAAATTCGCGCAGCAGTAACATGATTGAAACTCCGAGACAGCTGAGGTAATAGAATTTTATGGAGGTTGAACATTTTGTATATAAACATCATTGAGTCAGTCTATCCATACTTGATATCTGAAGTGATTTTTGTATTTTCTCAAAAAATTTGTGTTATTAATAAACAATGCTCAATAGATCGTTATTAAAATATTCCAATGCAGGTCATGCATTGCGTGCAATCAAAAAATCAAGGATAGATCCAATTTTTGTTATTGGTAGTGCCAGAGTGTCGTTACCTATGGCAAGGAATTATCCGAAAAATATGAAAAATACAAGTTCAGTTTTATTTAACTCGATCGGTTCTGCTAGGTTGTTTCATTCTTCATCCATCCCTAATGTTGAATTGAAAATGAACAAAGATCAACAGGAAGAGCCAGCACTTAAAAAGTTTGCAACCGATCTTACAGAATTAGCAAAGGACGGTAAGTTAGATCCAGTTATTGGGCGTGATGAGGAAATCAAAAGGACAATCCAAATTTTGTCGAGACGTACTAAGAATAATCCTGTTTTGATAGGTAACGCCGGTACCGGTAAAACTGCAATTTTGGAAGGTTTAGCGCAAAGAATTATCAAAGGTGAAGTTCCAGAAAGTATGAAAGATAAAAAGGTGATTGCCTTGGATTTAGGTAGTTTGATATCTGGTGCAAAATATAGGGGTGAATTTGAAGAGAGACTGAAAGCCGTTTTATCGGAATTAAATGATCAAACGATCTTATTCATTGATGAATTGCATATTTTATTGGGTTTGGGAAAATCTGAAGGTTCAATTGACGCATCAAATCTGCTGAAACCGGCATTGGCTAGAGGTCAATTGCAATGTTGTGGTGCCACAACTATCGACGAGTACAAGAAATACATTGAAAAAGATGTTGCTTTGGCAAGAAGATTTCAGCCAATTATGGTTAACGAGCCAACAGTGGAAAATGCTATCTCAATTCTCAGAGGTTTAAAAGAAAAATACGAGGTTCATCATGGTGTGAGAATTACAGATTCGGCATTGGTGACCGCTGCTGTCTATTCAAATAGATACATAACTGATAGATTTCTACCAGACAAGGCAATTGATTTGATTGATGAAGCTTGTTCTGCTTTAAGATTACAACATGAATCCAAGCCTGACGCAATTCAAGAGTTGGATAGATCCATAATGACGATTCAAATCGAGTTGGAGAGTTTGAGAAAGGAAACTGATGAAATCTCCAAAGAGCGTCGGGCCAAGTTAGAAGAAAACTTGAAAGTGAAAAAAGAGGAGCTGGCTAGATTGACAGAGATTTGGGAAAATCAAAAATCTGAGTTGGATAGGATCAAAGAATTAAAATCCGAAATTGAAAAATGTAAGATGGAGTTGGAAGTAAAGAGACGTGAAAATAATTTTGGAGAAGCCTCAAGATTGCAATATGATACAATTCCAAGCCTAGAAAGAAAACTGAATGATTTAATCAAAAGCAGTGAGGATGAAGCAGAAAATAACAACAACGGAGATTCGAATGCGTTGTTACATGAATCAGTAACTTCAGATGACATTGCAAGGGTTATTTCGAAAGCTACCGGTATTCCTGTTCAAAATATGATGAGAGGTGAAAAGGATAAGTTATTGTACATTGAAGAATCTTTAAGGGGTAGAGTTATTGGACAGGATGAGCCAATTAAATCTATTTCAAACGCTATTAGGTTGCAAAGAGCTGGCTTAACTGATGAGAAAAGACCAATTGCATCTTTTATGTTTTTAGGGCCAACTGGTACAGGTAAGACCGAATTAACCAAAGCAGTTGCTGAATTTTTGTTTAATAATGAAAACAGTATCATCAGGTTTGATATGTCTGAATTCCAAGAGAAACATTCGATTATGAGACTGATCGGTGCGCCACCATCCTATGTCGGTTATGAAGAAGGTGGTGAGTTGACGGAGCAAGTGCGTAGAAAGCCATATTCAGTGGTTTTGTTTGATGAATTTGAAAAAGCACATAAAGATATTTCCAAGTTATTATTACAAGTTTTGGATGAGGGTAAATTGACTGACTCTCAAGGTAATAAAATTGATTTCAGAAATACCTTAATTGTTATGACTTCAAATATTGGACAAGATTTGATGTTAGAAGATAATCCTGATAAAACAGCGGTTATGGATACAATGAAATCATACTATTCTCCTGAATTCATTAACAGAATTGACGAAATAGTTGTGTTCAACAAGTTATCTAGAGATGCATTAAGAAAGATTGTTGACTTGAGAATTGATGAATTGCAAGATAAATTGGTTGAAAGAAGAATCGAATTAACCTTAGATCAGAACGCCAAAGACTGGTTGACTACTCATGGATATGAACCAAGATACGGTGCAAGACCATTGAATAGATTAATCAAGCGTAAGGTTTTGAACCCAATGAGTTTGATGTTGTTGAAAGGTGACATCAAGAACGGTGATAAAGTTGATATTACAGTTGATGCAGAAAAGGACGATTTACTTATTACTAAGGCAGTTTAGTTGGATTTAGGTAGAATAATATAGTTACTCACAGGTTTATAATAAAAACATAAGATTTTTTTTTTTATTTTAAAATGTTTTTCCCCATCTACGGCATACAAGATGATAATGTAGCTCGGTGTTACAGATCAGCTTTTAAGGTCTGTAGAGATACCGTTACGGCAACGCGTAAAGCTAAATTACTGAACAGGGGTTGCAAGCCACGCAATGCCGACGTTTTGGTCCAGGGGATGAATAACCCGATTGATGGAGAAAAGTGATCAACCATATTAGGTTGATACAACTTCATCATAAAAAATCCATTTGTAGTTCAAGAAAGTTTGGTCAGGTAAGAAGAATGTATATTATCGTCTGTGTCCCTTAAAGAAGTATTAGCAAAGGGACTCTGAGCTTGACTCGGTACGTTGTTTCATCATTCAAACCTTCTTAAACTAAATTGGAGAAAGAAAAAGAGTATTAGAAAACTAGTAAAAACTTAGTTTCACACCTTTGACAGTGATCTACTATTAGAAATAATAGACGTCCATGACACAAGTGAGCTCCATTGGGTTATCAAATACTAAAAAGTAATCGACAATCATCATAAATATCGTCAAGACCACATGGTCCTCTGCAGAATACTCCCGCTAGGAGAGATAATCAAGCAAACAAAATTCGCTGAAATAAACTGAAGTCAAACTATATTGAAAGCCAGCAAAGAAGAGATCAAAAAAGCATCGTGTATTTGCCAGTCAGGCAAAGTCAAGCCAAACTCCAGGATGTTTTTTATTAAACGTGTAGGGTTCAAAATTGGACTATTCTTCTTTAAAAAAGAACACGTGCCCAAAGTATAGGCAAAATAGCAACTATGCACCGTACATGTTTAAAAACAATCTGTTTCATTTCGCTCAACTTCTAGGGACAAATGATACAATTAAAAATACTCCCCTGCAATGACATTTCACAGTCTTCGCAACAGTTGATGGATATGTGACGATCCAACGGACGTTACCGCCTGATGGGAGTGCCGGAGACTTTCCCCAAGACAATACAGTGGAAACAAGAGTTTCCCTTTAGTGAGTCTCGAGAGATGATTCTTGAGGCATGGACGTGAAGAAGAGGAACTTATCTATTCAAAGAAGAGACACAGCAGGATAACAGGCAACTTTTATAAAGGCCCGCACGAGAGGCAAACCAGCGGGCGCAGAAGTGAAAAAAACTTTTTTCTCGTTTTTTTCGCATCTCAGAGGTCGCGTTTCTCCATGATAAAAGAGCTTCTTATTCCGAAGAGGGTTTTTCTATAAGGAAACTGACTCGAGAAGGCACTTGACAGGTGATTTATCAGATAGTTCTGCACACTATGATGGAATTGAATGAAAGTAATTTACTACACGCTTTACAGATAGCTTCTAGTGGGCAAAGCCTCCGTGGTTCACAAGAAGCGACCACGGAAAATCAGTTGAAAGCATGGGAATCTGAAAAAGGGTATCACTATTTACTACAATCTGCATACATTGATACCAATTTAGGGCTTCAAACACGATGGTTAGCAGTTATTTTGCTTAAAAATGGTATTGAAAAGTACTGGAGACCAACTAGAATCAATGCGATCACACAAGAAGAAAAGGTTGAGATTAGGAAACGTCTGTTTGACACATTGAATGAACCGAACAACCAGTTGGCTATACAAAATGCACATCTTGTGTCCAAGATTTGCCGATTGGATTTCCCCACTAATTGGCCAACCTTATTTGAAGACATTATAACGATTCTAGAGTCTTGCTCCAACTTGAATGACCCAAACTCCATTGTGAGATTGAACAACTTGGCGGTCATTCTTAATCAAGTTATAAAAATTCTGGCAACTGTTCGAATTGGGAGATCTAGAGCTATAATGCAATCTAAAGCACCAATGCTATTACCTCATTTAATCAAATTTTATACGATTTTGTTTGATAGATGGATGGTTGATGAATCACAGGACATTTCTTCGATGGAAGTGGGATACTTACTATTGAAAAACATTCGAAGGTTGATAGTTGACGGTTACGTGTATCATAATCGTGATCAGTGTATTCAAGATTTCATGGAGTTATCGTTACAACATTTTCAAAAACTCTTGATTATAAATGCTTCGCAGCATTTGGAAATGATGGAAAAATATATTAAATGTTACGTCAAACTGTTTCACAATCTATCGACAGAAAACGCTTGTGGTTTCATTTTGATGACAAGCAGTAAGAATATTCTTTTGACTTTGTTGTCTCTTTTGCAAAGAAAAGCTAAATTCATTCACGAAAACGACGATGTTGACTCTGATTTCTGGGAAAAGATTGCTATTCGGTCTGTGATGATTATGAAAACTATCACGAGTTTCACCTTCAAACAATCAAATACAAACATCATAAAACAAAGAAGTGATAAACTAGAGATTGAAAATGCAATTAGTAACCTCAAATCAGGATTTTTTGACCAATCATTGATTGAAAATTTATTTGATTTACTGCTAGGTTGGTATTTGAAATTGAGACCAATTGATATCGAGAATTGGAAAAACGATCCTGAAGAGTGGTTTAACGAAGAGCTATCCATCAACTGGGAATTCCAAATAAGAAAATGTGCCGAAAACTACTTGCAGGATTTGAGTATCTATTTCAAGGACTTTTACATTCAATACAGTTCAAACAAATTATCAAATATTTCATCATTTAGTGATAGCATCATTACTCAAGATGCTATTCTGTCTCTTTATCAATTAGGATTTGATAGTTTGAACGGAAATGTTGACTTTTCTCAATTGATGAATAATTATTTCATACCTGCCGTTCTTAATGGAGACCAAATTTTACAACGTCGATTCTTTTTGATCTTAGGAGAATGGATAGATGTCTTGAACTCTGATATGAGAAATGAAATCTATAAGTTCATTATTGAAACAACATACAATTGTCAGGATTTAGTTGTCCAATTGACTTGTATTCAGACTTTGAAAATCATGATTGATGACTGGGAATTCAGAAAGTTCAAATTCCAACCTTATTGCAACAAAGTCATTGAACTGATGATTAATTTGATCAATAGTTTGCATATTGTTGAATGTAAAATATTTGTTCTGAACTCATTGTCCTTGTTGATTGAAAGAAACACACCATTATTAGATGAAAAGGTTTTGATGGATACGGTCTCTATTGTTCCCGTTTTGTGGGAAAATTCCAATAACTCCAATGAGATGATTATTAAAAATTCGTTGTTGAGATTATTGAAGGATATTGTCAATTCTTTAAATAACAAGAGTTTTCTGATTCATGATATTGTGATCCCATTGATTCCCATTTGTTGCGATCCAAAATCCGAATATTATAGTTTCTTATGTGAAGATGGTCTAGAATTATGGTTGAGTTGCTTGAGAACTGTTGATTCGTTATCGAATGCAACGAAATTGATCAATGATAACTTCTTCTCGATGTTATTGAATGCGTTGATTAATTGGACGGAGATTTTACCCGTCGTGTTAAATATTGTTAAATCCTATTCAATTTTGTCAATTTCCATATTCAACAACGGATTGGGTTTGGAAATTTTCAAAATCTTGGCTGAGTATTTGAAGACTATGAGAGATGACAGTTTATTTATTACTAGTTCCGTGATGGAAGTTTGTTTGCTAAGTGGGGAAAATAAGGATATTTTCTATGAAAATCTTGTTAATAGTGGTATGTTTGATGAAATGGTCAATTACATTATTCGTGATACGGATTCTCCATATTGTGAGATTAAGCTGGGAATTCCCTTACTGAGAATGATGATAGATAGAGACAATATGTTCATAGGTAGGTTAGACGCCAACTCTATTTATAAGCTGATCCAAAGCTACTTCAAATTTTTAAGAAACGTCACAGAAGCCAAAATCAAGAAACTCATTTTATTGGGACTTCTCTCATTTTACAAACCTGTCTATGTCAGCACTAGCTTTGTTCAATTGAGCGGAACTTCGGACGCGGATATCGAATATGAACTCAATCAATTGGAGAAGTCTGTGGCACTTTCAACAGTTCTACTGACAAATGTCAATAAAGTATTGCAGGAATGTTTAAAGTTTGCTGAACAAATCAACGAAACTACATCCGGAGATTTACCAGCTTATCATAAACCGTGCACTTATGATGATGAAGAGTTGAAGGAGCTTGATTATGAGGAAGAGGGTGAAGATCCAGATAATGAATATGTTCTGGAAATGAAATTGCCACCTGTTTCAGAGAGAGTGAGATTTAGGTCACAGGTTGCAAATAACGATGTCATTACTCACGTTTTTTTCAAAACAGCAGTAAGTACCGTCTTGCAGAGTGTCGGTTCGACCATTCTCGGTGTTGGCGCCGTTGATAAGGTTGTCATTGAAGAACTCGAAATATTGTTATAAGTTGGATGTTTCGAAGTTGTCTTTTCTTGGAAAAAAACGGCTTGTTGAAAGTCTGCTTTCAATTATAAATAGTTCAAGCTTTATAGATACTCTGAGCTTTATAGATACAAAGACATTTATTTTGCTGATAATAAGAACTGAACTCTGGAAATAGGCTGAAATTTACTATTTCTGTGGATCCATGACTTATACCAAAATCTATAATCTTTTATCAAGCGTAACGCACGTTATTTCAACTTGTAGTTGTCAATACTAATGAACCATGTCCATTTTTTCATTCTTTCATTCTGTAGTTCATTCTCTAATCTAGTTTAATATACAGTAATTGTACGTATTCTAATAATAATAGTAGTTCATGTTTTAAAATGGTATTATGAAAAGTTTCAAAACTTTGAATTGGAGGGGTTTTTTCTTCATCTATTATTTAGCGGTTTATATCAGAATTGATCAGGGATTGTAATAATTCTGGCCTTTTTGATTTTTGTAATTCAACCGAAGCTTCAGTGAAAGAAAACCATTTCCTGTTCCTGAAATCGGATTCGGGCCATACATCTTCTACTTTCAAAGCTTTCATTTGATAGAAATGAAACTGGCATTTGGGGAAATCGCCTTGTTTTATTTCTTTCCTACAATCATTGAGGATTGGCAATTTCTTCATGCAATTCTCATCAACTACAACACCTGCTTCTTCCCACACCTCTCTTCTTGCAGCAAGAGTAAAATCTTCCTTTTCATCCTCCTCTATTCCGCCTTTAGGAACAATCCATTTATCTTTATGCTTAGCAGATGAAATCATCAAAACCTTTTCCAAAGTGGAATCAAGTATTATACCTCCGGCCACTAACCTCGACCCATCCGCGGTGTAAAGCTGGTGTTCCCTACCTTCTCTGGGTTTGCTCTTATATTCCATGCTTCCGGTTTGCTGAAAATAAAAGCAGAAATTAGCTGCTACAATGATGGGGAAACAAATATTTGGTTACATCTTTGTTCCCGTTTTGGGAATTTCAAATAACCTTTGAGATTTTATGACCATTTTTGGTCTTGGCATCTGAGGACGTGCAAAATTATCGGGAGTGTCCTCGATGTGGAAAGTTTCGAATCTGTTACTCATATAAGGGAATACATATAAATAGGACTTACATCTTGTTCGTACAAATGTCTAGATCAGCTTTGATCTTTAAAACTCGGTACTGTTTAGCTCGATAACTGGCGTTATATGGGTAGGCTCTTTTTTGCCCACCTCAGTAGTAAAAATTGGATGTAACTGCAATTGAGTAGCTTTGCCGGGTATAGTTGTATAGCATCATTCGATAGTGAATAAGACGAGTGGATAATGAGTGATGGCCTTTTCTTTTTTTATAAAGTGAACGTTTAGTTAGTGATACAAAGAGAAACGCCAGTGGTGTGGCTTATATAAGGGTGCTTGAGGCAATTATCGAGGAGATAAAATAACAAGGTTGAACTGTTCAAATCATACGCTAATCAGGTGTGCCTTTTTCAGCTACCATAACTAAACACTACATACCTTTCTTTTCCTCAAACTGCTATGATCAAAGCAAATCGAAGTGAATGAAGCTGCTGGGCTGGAGAATGTTTGTTTGATTTGCTCGGATTTATATATGAGCCACATTTCACAGCTTATATTCATGTGATTCTGATTATTGACAAAACGTGTATCTAGGATACAGCAGGAGGGTCAATTCCTGTTCTTCGGCCTGTAGACATACCAACGCCAGGAACAGGCATTGTTAGCGGTGGGTCCGAAAGTATGTAACCAGAACTAAACGGTGCTGTCCAGTCAATTGGTATATATGTTTCAGTGATAGCCTGGTTATATACAAAGGTTCTCTCTGTAGACGATGAGCTGGAAGAGCTTGCAAACGGGTTATTTGATTGGTTATCCATATTTGAAAAATGCTCAAATAGTTCATCATTTAAAACTTCCTGTCGACATAGAGGACACGTTGTATTTGACTTGAGCCATTCAACAATACATGACTTTCCAAAAATGTGTTTGCATAGGGGCAACATTACAGCAAAGTGATCTTCGGTGCCTTGTCCTGTGGCTAGGGTTTGATCATCAGTTGAAGATTGGTATTCCTGTTCCACAGAAGGTATATAAGAGTGTTGATAAGTTGCGGTCTCAATTGCAGGGAATGCAATGGACGGATCATCATCAACTTCATAACCTTCGAAAAACTTCGATATCATATTATTGGTTGCAGCGTCGGTGGCATTGACCATATCGATATCGCCGTCTTGAAACTCATGCGCAGTTTCCTCTGAAGGCAAATATGGATCGTAGCAAATCGCACAGGAATCGGTTAACTCGATTCCTTCAGGTATGTCATCCTGATTCACAGGCTTCAAAGATTTCAGGAATGATTCAGGGATTTTTCTCTCGTTTGATATAGTCGTGTCTGTATCCGCTAATCCACCTATATTTCCTATATTTTGTAAAAGAGAAGTTATAGCAGCTGATATTGAAGCCCCAGGGTCTTGTACATTCAATGGTGCAAATTGACCATTGATTGGTCGGCCAGTGGTTCCGTTTGCATCATTTGTCCCTGCACCATTACCATTCATAAGATCACTCAAGGAAAATGAAAATACACCAGGTGGAGCCTGATTGTTGAAATTCATGTTATTGTCTATCGTGTAATCAGTTCAGACAATATTCGATAGGCAAACAGAAGCTGAATAAAGGTTAATGACATCGAGGGATGAAAAGATCATTCCTCAAAAACGGATTTAAGCGAAAATCAACTTTAGTCGTAAACTCAGCGGCCCTTACTCTAAGTATATGAATCAAGAAAGCGCCGGAGTTCGAATTAGTACAATGCTTATAAGAAGAAGAACGACTATTTTATAAAGCGGGAGACTAGTAAGCTCACTATTGATCAGAAACGATGTTTCTTTAGTAGCCAAAAAACAGAGGGACCCTTTACTTTATCTGCTTGATACCAAAATGGACATGGCTTTTGGAGGAAACAGAACGCTTTTTCATAAGGGGCATAGAGTTATTGCGAGAGCGGAAGTAATCATTTATATATCGGAGAGAAAAATATACAGTTTATAAACATACATCAATGTTTCAATAGACACTTGTGTCTAAGGGCGTTAGTCTTTTTTTTTTTTTTCTGGATCAAAGGAAAAACTTAAAGGTATTGGTTTCTAATTTGCAAAGCCATTGATCTTTCTTGTTCAGGTAATGTTGACAGCTGTTGTGGTGGCAATGATAACACCTGAACAATCAAATCGGCTTCGGCTGGTTGTAAGAGTAAAAGTTTTGAGATTGTATGTTGAGGTAAACCCAACCATGCACTTGGGATGTGTTGGCTTGGGATTGGTTGTGGGCTATTATTGGTATTTTGATTGAGATTCGGCATTGGAGGTAAAGTAGCAGGATTTTGTTGAACAGGTTGTGGTTGAAGATTTTGCTGTGATTGTATTGGGGTTGATTGGGCATTGGCAATGACATTGGCGTCAATTACACCCATCAATAACAATGCTTGAGCTGCAGCTACCGCCAATTTTGGATTCTCTTGTAAAATAGATATAGCTTCTTGATAATTGGAAGCAGATGGATTGGACAACGTCAGTTTTAGCTTGGCCATCAATTCAATTAAAACCCCTGGTGGGATCGTGGAGAGTGTTTTAGATATGGTATCCGATGATAAATCTGACTGCATTGTACTTGTTAGAGGTGGCAAAAAACTAGAAGCATTCAAATGTGGTTGGTTTTGATGTTGATTCTGTATTATCGGTAAATTGATATTTGATGATGCCACTGATGGGGAAGCCATATTTGGGATATTTGGAAGATTTGGTACGTTGGGAACATTTGGAAGATTTGCTCCAGGTGTATTAGTGCTGTTATTAAATTGTAAAACCATTTTGGATATTTGCATCAAATCCATTCCATTGGCTAACATCTGTGATACCATTTTCTGTGTTTCCAAACTCTTAGCTATTGCCATTTTCAATTTACGAATATTCGGAGTACTATCACTATCACTTTCAATTGATGCGGCAACATCAATTTGATTATCAAATTGAGTCATTTCAGGTGGTAACAATACATTTGAAGGCATCAATAACCTGTTCAACTTGAGAGTTGGTTTATTTAAATGCATGCTATTTCGTAAACCTTCTTTGGAAAGTTCCACCCTAATTTTCTTTCTGCTTCCTTCAATACGAATCTTTGTCAATAATGATAATGCATTAACAGCATCGGATGGAGTCGAGTATTCCACAAAACAGAAACCTTTGTTCTTTGCAGCATTATCCATCATGCATCGAACATCCACTACTGGGCCCGAACCTAAAACAACACTTTTAATCACTTCAACATCCCAGTTATATGGAATTGCACCCACATACAAAACAGATGAAGTTGACATGGTACAATTGGTGTATTGGTTATAAGCTTCCGGTGGTTACAATTGAATTTGATAAAAATAAAATTTTTACTAAAAAAAATTTTCCTCATGGAAAAAAAAAATACACAGCAATCTTTTTTGATTCATGTAGCAAAATCGCGGCTCAGGCGAAATCATGGAAAGAAAATGAAACAAATCTATCCATCACACGATGTCAAAAAAGTTGGATACGCAAATAGGTAGAGGTAAAGCCAAATTGAGATGGATACAGTAGAATGGAATTGATTTTGATGGCACCAGGAAATAATACACCAGCAATCAGACTTGTTTTTTTTTTTCATGTTTGGGAAATGCTGGGTTTCACAAAAACAGCCATATACTGACACCTGGTTCGCCTTGAACTCTTCATCAGTTGATATGGTGAACTAAACTTCACCCAGCGCATAACCTCATTCCGTTCCGGGCATTGCTTCTTTTTCTCGCTTGAGACGCACGGAACTTTGAAAAAGATATATTAATACTACTGTACGCATTTCAGGCGAGCCAACATCAACTGCTCTCAACTTATTATTACCATTTAGATCAAAATGAAATTCAGTTCAATTTGAATAGTGATGGTTTACTTGATCGTTAATAGCATTTGTTTTTGTCTCACCTTCATGAGACCCTTCCTATCTTCCAAGAGGTGTTGTGTTGCCAAATACATTTGTTAGTTACTTGCTCCCCTCTCCCTCAAATTTTGTTTTTTTTTCTCGCGAAAGTTGTCGCAAACGTTCTGGGAAAATGATTTTTCTTTTTTCCGTTTTGACCAAACGATCGATGCACACATCAAATAGTGGGAAACAGCAAATACTAAATTTTAAAAGAGTATATCCTGATTTTGCTTGAAATTCGTTGAGATGAATTCCACTGAAATTAAAACGGCTGCAAGGTCGTTAGATAAAGCCAGAAGTGCTAACGACACCAAAACTATTATCAGTATTTTATCTGAGTTAGAATCCATCTCTGCAACTGAGAGTTTATTGAGAGAAACCAAAATCGGTGTTCATGTCAACAAACTCAAGTCATACGATGACGAGTCTGTCACTAATCAAGTGAAAAAAATCATCAAAAAATGGAAAGATCAAGTTTCCCTTGAAAAAAGATCTTCCAAATTGAAGAAGGAAATTAAAAAAGATGAAATTAGTACTTCATCTAAAAGTTCTGCCGAAACTACTACAGCCGATGCTGTTACTGTGAAACAGGTTTCACCTCCAACATCAAAAGGACCGCGTACACCAAAGACAGATGGTATTAAGGTTGAACCATATGCGGAGTCAACTAGAAATTCCAGTGTGGCAGCACTGTACGTAGCTCTTGGTGTTAATACTCCAGTCGCATCCTCGACTATCTTGGATGTTTCTACAAAGATAGAAGACTGTATATATAAGGCACATGATTCATCAATTAACAACAACTATAGAACAAAATTAAGATCTCTGATATTGAATTTGAAGAACAAAAACAATGATTCGCTCAGAAACAGTGTGCTCAATGGTGATATTTCTCCCCTTAAATTATCAACAATGACGAGTCAAGAATTAGCTCCGGAGGCATTGAAACAGCAGTTGCAATCAATTCATGAAAAAAATTTATTTGACGCTCAAGGTGCTGTTGAAAAGAGGGCTGTCACCGACAGATTTGTTTGTGGTAAATGTAAACAAAGAGAGGTTTCATACTACCAAATGCAAACTAGATCTGCCGATGAACCTTTAACTACTTTTTGTACTTGTGAGAAATGTGGTAATAGATGGAAATTCTGTTAGTTGAGCATTCTCTTTTCATTTTGAGTAATATTTAAACTGTATTGTACCCTACATGTATACTTGTATATCAATCATAACGAATTTAGAGTTGTAAGCCCTTTTTACATTGTATATTCAAAGGTTAGGATTTACATGCTTACAATCCTGATGAAAAAAGACACCCTTGATGTATCTGGGATAGAGGGAAAAGCAAATTACATAGTTTATTACATAGCTTCCAATTAACTCAGCTACAAACTTTTCAAAAGATAAAAGCTATGGAAACAAGTAAAACACAACTATTGCGTGAGTCATGTGGTATGCTCTTTAATAGCTTACTTTGACTAGTTCAGAAAATACATAAAATGTCAGCGTCTCAACAGCTATTCTCGTGAAATAAGGTTTCACTTGGTATAAATACATTTAAATTCTGTCTATACTGGATGCTCAACGTTTCACAGAAGATTGTATTATCATTAAATAATTTGCCTTATATATAGTTAAATATGCGTCACAATTTCAGTCCCTTTAATTTTATGGACAAGTCAGCCATTATCTCGGCTTTAAAAATTACGTGTAAGGGAAATTCCGGAAAGATTACTCACGTTTAATTCTATTTTTGTTTCTCTTTACTACTAAGGGAAGATACTTAAAGAGAGAACTTTCCATGAATATAGATTGAACCTTTCCGGCAATCCACTAGAAATCTTTTCAGTCAAACAAAGATGCGTAAATTATCAGGTTATGAAGCTACAATTCTGTACCGATCCATTTTGGACATTTATACGTCTTTCATGGTCGGAGCCGATTATCCAATTGAACTGAGTGAACAATTGATTCTTTCTGGCCTGAGTAAACTCTGCAACCAATATCCTGTTTTCTCACTAAGTATTAAAAAAAAGGACATGACGGTTGATTATATGGATTCGTGGATACCTACTGAAAGCTTGATTGAGGTTTATGCAGATGAAAATGATGAGGTGGAAGAAATCATGAAAGAATATCAAACATATAAATTTGATTACGATTCTTTGGATCAACCACTGTGGAAATTGATTTTGGTGAAAAATACAAACTCTCTGATTTTACTGACGGATCATACTTTCATGGATGGTACAGCGGCCAGAAACTTCCATTCAGAGTTCTTGGAATGCTTATCGAATGTAGATGATGCTTTGACAATAGATTGGGTTGATACCACAAAATTCGACGAATACCCTGATCCAACAATTGAAATGAATTTCCAACAAAGGGTTGCATCAGGATCTTCTTTGCCTTATGAATCAGTGATTTCAGAATTAAATCCCGCATTGTTTACTTTGCCTATGCAGAGACATAAAACAAAGCAAATATTTTTGAGTAAAAAACAATCGCAGAGACTTATTGATAAGGCACACAAGGAAAACGTCAAACTCACAGCATTTATTTACAAAATTGCATCCAGTTCAGTGCCTTTGCCAAAGGATGGTATTAAAGCGACTATGATACCAATTAATTCCAAAAGAGATCGTAAATTTGGAATGTTTTTCGGTAAATACTTTCATACCCAAAATACTACTCCACTGGAATTTCAAAATCTTCTGATGGAAAATATCCCATATGCAATGAATGATTATGAAGTTTTTGAAACAACTTATAAAAAAACACCGGAAATTTCTTATCAATCTATGGTTGACTTGAAAAAGAGAAACAACCGCCCAAAGACTACCCTGGCAATATCAAATCTAGGTATTCTGGCTGGTAATTTTACCGGTAAAGTTTATTTCGATCAGCCAATGGTGGACACTAACTTTTCATTGCATCTCTGCTCTACCAGTAACGGTATGGTTCTAAACTGTAGTTCCCATCGTGCTGTGAAGCAAGAAGACTTTGACCAGTATGTGGAAAACGTTAAATCGTTTTTGTAAATATTTAGCAAATTACAGATTCTGGGATCTTTATTATATGTCTGTAAGATAGTGATTCGCAGTTTACAGTGTTAATCTGGATATTAGCCTGATACTGAGCCCTAAGACAAATACCCACCTCTTCTAACTGACATTGTGTGGATATCAGTTTTAGATGTTCCACAGAGACTCGAGTGGTACCGCAAGGGTGTATGTATTACACTTCACTTAAGCAGCACAAGCATAATCAGTATACATTATTACATGTTTATAATATGATGTTTCTAGTTCCCCGATTCTATAAAATTTCCCTTTTCTGAGAATTTTGAATAAAAGTCCTGAGAGCATTAATTACTTTTGCGTATTAACTCAAAGTCTAGTCCCGGTTTATGAATAAATGTATGTAATGGAATCAGTATTCATCTCAAATATCGCCAGGGCAATTATCACTCACATTCCAAAATTACATTTTCTGGCTATGCATAGCGTCTCATTTTTGTAGTTTCTCATAAACGTGTTTTCCGTTTGCACATTCTTTGAGAATTTCCATGACTCTGTCCACCACCACATCGTCTAAGATCTCCCTTTCATCTGGAGTAAATTTACTCAATACGTACTTGGCAACATCTGTTCCCTCATAGTTTCTTCCGATTCCCAGCTGGAGCCCAGTATATTGTTTTCCAATCACTGCCTGATAGTTTCTCAGTCCGTTGTGCCCTTTATGTGATGATCCTTGTTTACGGATCTTAACTTTTCCCAATGGGACATCCAGCTCATCGTGTAAAATGATGACAGGAGTTTTCAATGGTGATTCGAATTTTGACATGAACAATTTGTAAAAGGGTAAAACAGATTTTCCAGAAAGATTCATATACCCCGGGACATTGTACATCCAGATAGTTGAGTCTTCCACTACAATTGATCTAATGTCAAACTTTCCCAATCTGGAATTGTTTGCCTGAAATCTGCGAGCTAAAGAATTCAAAATGTAGTGTCCAACGGAATGTCTAGTTCCATTATATTCAGAAGGATTACCTAATGATAATAGTAATATATTTGCGGGTTTAGACATGGCTCTACCTGCTGTACTTGTCAATGGAACTTACTTCCTAATGCAGTAATCACAAATGTTCTCAAAGTGAAAAATTTCAAATGTCGTCGCTTTCGTCCTCGAGGAAATTGATTTTATCTTCTTATCAATTACTTGAGTTTCAAGGATAGCGAGTTCATATTTAGCAAGCACCATGTTTAATCCATTAGCACAAATCAAGTTATTATCGGAAGAGTTAGGTAAAGTGGAAACTACAGGAGATTCTAATAAATTAGGTATAATTGAGGCACTATTGCTAAAGTTTCTATTTGCGTTTGTTCTTGTTTTCTGCATCTTCGTTTACTTGGATAAGACTAGTTCGCTGAATAACAGACCACCGGAACTTAATGCTAAGATTCAAAAGGGAGAATTGACTGAAGAAGAAGCGGACAAAATTGTTGCTGAAATGAACAGAAAGCAAACAGTGACGAGTAAAGAAGGCGATGATGATGATGATGATGATACAAACAATCTTACCCCTAGTGTTACCAGGGCCACCGGCAGGTCACGAAAGGTTTGATTGATTTTTTCATAATACTCCAAAATTTATTGTTTTAGATCGTTTCATAGTAGTAAAATCATTTGTTTTGAACAACTAGTGTACAAGTAAAAAAAACCTAAGCATATAAAAAAACAGTATACATCCGGAATATAGAGAATGGCGATTATAAATGTGTTAATGGGAACTAAGCTTCTTCAACAACTTCATTTTGATCATGACCTTCCCATTCTTCACCTTCAGTGATACCTTCTGGAACAGTGTAAACATCATCGATACCTTGGTGCATGGATAATAATGGTTCCTTTAAGTAAGAATTATCTAAAGTCCATGAAGATAATGAGTTTTCACAATCAATAATAATTTGCTTAGAAGCTTCGTAACCATCATATGCTGGTCTGGTTTCACCAGGGGTAACAGGAGAATCATCTAATAATTCCAATAAAGCTTTACCGTAACCTGCGATAAGAGCCATTTTTTCAGTTAATTCTCTTAAAGAATCAAATTGATAGTTGAAAGAAGCTTTCAATTTTTCTCTTGTAATATTAGATAATTGAGCTTCAGCAACTAAAGATTCAGCTTCAGCTCTGACCAATTCTTGTTCTAAAATGGAAATTTTAGGAGATTGAGGATCTTTGTATTTGAGGTGAGCAATTTCATCGGTAATCTTGACTTTACGCTCTCTTGAAGGTTGAACAGAACTTTCAATGTTTCTGATGGATTTTAAAGTGATTCTGTATAAATCATACTTATCAATAAATTGATCTTCTAATTCACCAATTTCATAAAGTAAAACACCAATCTTATCAGTGACATCGGAGACATCATCATCATTGTCAGCACCCCAAATGGACAATTGCTTAGCAACCAGTTTTCTTTCATTGGAAACGGATTCAAGAGATCTTTCTAAAGACTTTTCAATCTTGATCAGTTGGGCCAATTTACGGGACATTTCTGGGCCAAATGAACCGGCAGATTGTTTACGGAAAGCACCTGCAATTGAAGAAGTACCAAAGAATTTACCCTTGGTAGAAGAAGGTGGTGGTGGTGGAGTAGCCAATTGAGCAGCAGTTGGCGCTCTGCTTGATCTCATAGAGTAAGTTCTGTGCATTTTTGGTATAAATTGAGTATATAAAATGAAAATAAAGCAACAAAGTAGTAACTGCGCAAGGGCGGTGAAGCTTTCCAGTTCCTGCAAGTGGGACATCCACTCCTTTATATAATCGCCGCTGAGGATTCACGCGCCTTGCCTGTTTTATGCTGGGACATTTCCAAATCGGGAAGAACACGTTACCGCTTTAGGAAGTGTCATTACGACATAAACACAATTTTTAAATATAGAGAGAGTAAGCATATTTAATTTACTCAGGCTATAGAGTTTACGCAGCTTCGAGCTTATGTTTCTGGCCACGAAATTCACGACAAATAACAGATATTTCCTCTGTCCACACTCTTGTCCATACCTCTTCCAATTTGGCTTTTATATCATCGGGGGTCCAATCTGCCAAACCTTCTTTATTGGCCAAATAAACCCTCTTCTTAACCATTTTCTTAGCCCCTTCGACATCTCCCTTGATTGCAGTGAGAATTTCTTCCATGCGCTCTCTTTGTCTTTTGGCGAGTTTATTAGATTTACATTTCCCCGATAATATCATTTTTAAATCGCTCTTATCTCTTAAGTTATCAAACTCTTCGCTGGGATCCTCAACAGTAATACCATAACATAAGTTATCCCTTTCCCAGTCCAGGAGTATACTTTCGTAAATTTCGCTTCCGTGACCATTACCTTGGAAAGCAGGTAAAACGACGACTTGTGAGATCTTGCCTGTGTATCTGAACTTGAAATCACCATCATCATTTTCTTTACTATTATTGAATTTCCAGTACTTATAAACTGTTGCAAATCCAGTAAAAATTGGTGCATCGGCTGTTGTGCAGTCATAGATTATCAAGACTTCCCAAACGGGATCCTCGAGATCAATACAGGATCCTCCTTCGATATATAACAAGGAAAACAATTGTAATCTGCTCATTATCAATTTCCCAATATCTTCTTGTAAACCGATTTTGAAAATTTTGAATTGTTTTCCCTTTCTTTTGTATTCATGGAATAAAAATTTCTCTTCAATGTCCTTAAAATCAAAAAGTTCTGCCTCTTTTTTCTGAATCCATTTCTCTTCGTCATTTATGATGAATCCTTCTCCAAGGTATTTACTGAAAGTTTCTTCAATGGTATTGACACCGTCCTTCTTGGAACTATAACTATATGCGAGTAAGGGTAACAGTGTTTTACAGTCGACAGCAAGATCAATCTTCAAATCTTTATATCCGTAAACTTGTTCAGCATCTCCAAACAATGCATAAGTGAATGTAGCTGGGAATTTTATGGCTTTATCTTCCAATGCTGTTCAAAATCAATATCATGCAAATGAATGTTAGTATTCGTTTTTTTTTTCTTTCACTGTTTACAAAATTAGTACTTATTGCAATGGATAAACTAAATACATACCTAAACAAATTTTGAGCGCATCTGTTGTGTTGCACGTCCATGACTCGATATCGGTGGTATCACTCATTTCTTTGGTAATATATAAATTTCTTTGGTTCTGGTGATGTTGTCAATTATCTGGGAAACTTTGATCTCTCCATTTTGGGCAAAAACGAGTAATTGCAGAAAAAGTGAGACTGAATTTTTACGTGTCATGCCTCGTGAGATTGTCTTGAAAGTCGTTTCCTCTGCAATTGGAGGGAATTCAATATCGATAGACACATCTTGCGTAGATTCTATGTTTGCATCATATTCATCATTTATCATTGATGGGAGCAGTTGATTTGGAAATGGTGAGGAAGTATTAAAGATTGCTCGCCGACCTTGTTCAATTGATGATACTGATGAAACTGAGCCTCTTCTTGTTCGACCAATTTCAATGTCGTCAATGTAATCATTTGAAACATTGAAGTTTTGTAGATCATACTCAATATCTGGCATATCCAATTTATCAGCAAAATTTGTTTGAACTCTCCGGTAATTTCCATGGCCAAGTTTCTTATTGTTTTTTGAAATGAATCTGTCTCCATAACCTAAGGCAATTTTTAATAAATCATCAACCTTATCATTGAATTGGGTATGCATTTGATGGTCTGCATCTTTGGTTCGACTTTCCAATAACACACTTATATGCTCGTTTTGTGCTTGGCTAAGTGTATTAGTTGAAATAATAATTATTTCATCCACTTGAATCTTTCTTTTGCGTCTGATTTTCGGTATTAAGGTGTTTGAACGTCTTCTTTTATTTGCTTCAATCTGGATTGATTTTTCTTCTGGTTTATCATTTTCAACCGGATTATCTAGATCGAAATCAAAGTCGTTCCCCAAATCCACATTTATCATATCGCCAATATTGATATCGTTTTCATAACTAATTAGACCTGCTTCATGGTCTTCATCAATGTGGTTGGTATGAAATGTGTTATTTTCACGCTGCAAAATAGCAAATATACTAGATTGAAGTTTTGACTCATTATTTTGTGAATCATCCCATTCTGGGTCAAAATCTTCCATTTCTTCTGGTCCTTCAATTCCTAGATCGAAAACATCATTGAAAGCCTTATTGATAATGGCCATATCGTCATCTCCCTGATTAAGCAACAAATGAATATTAAATCCAGGATCGTCATGTAGCAATTTTATACCTTTGCCAATTTGAGTTTGCTCAGCTCCTTTATCTTCACCCTTTCTTATTTCTGAGACTCTACTTCCCCTTAACATTGTATAAAGCCTCTGCATTGAGTCCCTCACCGTATACACATCCTTCCAATTTGACTGAGTTTGCTTACTGTATGTAAGAACAGTCCCCCACATCAACATAGCCGTCTTTCGCAAAGGCTCAGCATTACTTCTATCCATTATACAAGTACAAACATTAGAAATATTAACTTTGTTAACAGCTGCAGCTCGGCGTTGGGTTTTATCCATCGTGGCTAATACCCATACACTCTGTAGCTCATCGAAGCTCATCTTACCTGGCCAAAACCCCGTAAACACCAAGAACACCAAGAAAAGCACCAACAATTCCAACAATGTTCCACTTACCGCCATAGCAAAAACATGGCACGCACACGCATACGCCAAAGCAGATCCCGCTCCCCAGTAAACTTAGAACTGAACCAAATTCAACAACGTAGATGCTGATGGTGCAAAGAATTGTACTCAATAATAAACGATTTAGGAGTATATAGCTGCTGTGGTTGTCTGTGATTGTAGTGAGAGGTTTGCAGACCAAAGGCAATTTGGATATTGGTAATAATCCCATCAATCCCACTAACGAGTAACTAATCCACATCGGATATTGGTCATTTTTGGAGAGAATATTTTCGGTTATTTCGTCTTTGACGCTTTTACCAAACATTAAAAACCCTAAGAGTCCAGTTAATAAATCTACACTGTATGAAAATGAAAAGGATTTGTTCATACAGCTATCAAACGCTTCAGGGTATAATTGGTCCCTATAAATTTCTGGGAAAGTGGCATGCCCGCCCCATGGAGCAAGGAATAAACCTAACGAAAAGAGTAGATCAATAGAGCTGGTTGGCCATAGATTGGTCGGCATTATTGATAACAATGATCCTGGTGATGTGGCTTTAAGTAAACCCGATACACCAATTATCAAACAAGTTAATGACGTACATATAATACCAGATATTGACAAGAATGAGAGTATCCTGAGCGGTAAATAGTTCAGAAATACTAATAATAAGCAAAGCAATATTTTAAAGTTCGTTTTGGTGATTTCTGGAAATAGGGCATTAAAAGAATCTGCAAATAATAAAATCATGGATAATCCAGCTCCAAATAGATCAAAAATAAACAACACACTGATAAACAAACCAAAGTTTCTACCAAGAAAATTAACTCCTAAATCATGATATGTTTGCAGGGTGTGATGTTTCTTCAACATTCTACCAATCAATATTGCTGTCCGATTTGTTGTAAAGGCTGATAAAGTGAGGAATAATATACCGAATAACCAACCCGACAAGTGCAACGCTAATGGGATCGAAAGAACTCCTAAACCGATCAGAACATTGATCGAGTTGAATGTGGTTTGCATTGGGGTTGATTTGTTTGAAATGATCTTTACTGATTGAATAGGTAAGACCTCGTCAGGTACAAAATGATCTGATTCTCGTGATTTGATGGATGTTAAGTTGGAATTATAATGGTTATGAAGCTGTTTTTTATTATATGCTTGTGACAATGTCCCATAATCTGGCGTAGACTCATTCAATCTGACATCGATGTTCTCATCTTGTTGATGCGGAGTCAATCTTTCACTATGATCAGATTCAATAGATGTCGACAGAAATTGCACAGATCTTTCAACGGAGGATGCAAAATTATTTATCGAGGACACACCTCCCGCATCCAGTATTGAAGCTCTCCGACGGCCCTGGACCGGCACAGTAACTATATCTGGATGACTGGCTGCATTCAATGAAGTATATGTTTGTGAAGAGTTTTCATCTGGTTCTTCAAATGGCATTTTTTTTCAGTTCTGCTTAAGGAAAAAAACTATTCAGAATATGATTTTGCCTCTTGAGAGCAACACTTGATATTAAACTGATTGTTCCAATTATCTTATCAATATTGTGAACGAAGAAAATGACCAAATTCCAGAAAAACTTCTTCGATTAAAGCCGGCGCGATTTTCTTTCAGCTCTTGACATGCGGTGCTTCATGAATTTTTCAGATGCTGGGTACACTTCATCGAATATATTGAGGATTCCCAAACTAGTGACACCATGTTGAGGCAAGCAGTGTTAAAACCTTCCAAATTTGGTTCGTGGAGTCGTGGGTTTCATTCTAGTGTCTTTCCATGCAATGAAGTGCAGAAGAAGGAGGTTTCATTTTCCCATACTGTGTTTTTACCCTCAACCGAGTTTGGAAACAGATCAAACCAAGAATTGATTGATTCCACCCTGAAGCCAGAGACAATGGATAAACTTTACAAATGGAATATTTCAAGAAAAATAGCTTCTATTAATGATCTTTTTGTCCTTCACGATGGTCCGCCGTATGCAAACGGTAATTTGCATATTGGACATGCCTTGAATAAGATCTTGAAAGATATAATCAATAGATTTCAGTTGATCAATGGCAAAAAAGTTCACTATGTTCCTGGTTGGGACTGTCATGGGCTTCCTATTGAACTTAAGACTTTGGAAGTAATTGGTAAGCAGCGTAAAGATACTGAAAAGGCCTTGAAGAAGAGTCTCAAAAAGGAAACCGACCCTTCCAAAAAATCGGATATTGAGAAGCAAATTCAAACTTTGAGAAGCACAAAGCTATCTTCAACGGAAATTATCAAAGCTGCTTCGATTCATGCGCATAATGCTCAAAAAACACAATCTGCAGAGTTCCAGCAGATGGGTATTATGGGTGATTTTAGCAATCCTTATATGACCCTGCAAAAATCATATGTTATTGATCAATTAAGAATCTTTAAAAAATTCCTTGATAACGGTTTAGTGCATCGTCAGGAGAAACCTGTTTATTGGGGTTGTGAAAATGCGACTGCTTTAGCTGAAGGTGAACTTGAATATAACCCACAACATAAATCCAAGGCTGCCTATGTTAAATTTCCGCTAGTCAAGCTTTCCTCTAGCTTAAAAGAAAAAATTGAGAAGAAATTTCCAGACACAGAACTTTCAGTTTTGATTTGGACGTCAACACCGTGGACCTTAGCTTCAAATCTTGCTATATCAATAAATGAAGCCATGGAATACACAATTATCGACTCTGCAAAGTTTGGTAAACTGATTGTTGCGAATGATCTGGTTGAGAATATTTCCAAATTTTTGACATTTGAAAATACAAACATCATTTTCCAAGGTTCAGACTTGATTGGTTGTAAGTATAAATCTGAAATCTTGAATAATAACCTATTATACCCATTCCTACATGGTGCTCATGTTACCAGTACAGCCGGTACAGGTTTGGTCCATACGGCGCCAGGTCATGGTCAGGATGACTATCTCGTATGTATGAAAAACAATATCAAGCCATTTTCCCCAGTCGATAAATACGGTAAATATACAAATGAAATATGTGATAATCTAAAAGATTTTGTTGGACTTAAGGTTTTAGGTGAAGGTAACGCCAAAATGCTTGCAAAGGTTGAAGAATTGAATGTTTTGGTTCATTCTGAAGAATACACTCATTCTTATCCATATGACTGGAGAAGCAAGAAGCCAATCATTATTCGTGCAACTCCACAGTGGTTTATTGACGTCAGTAAAATTAAAGATGCGACTATTACTGCCCTAGAGACAAAAGTCAAATTCCATCCAGATAGGGGTTTGAACAGACTAGCATCGTTTATACGTACCAGAAATGAGTGGTGTATCTCGAGACAAAGATCTTGGGGTGTTCCTATTCCAGTGTTATACCACCGCGAGACTGGGGCAGCGTTATTGGACGATAAAGTCATTGAAAAGATTATTGAAGTTGTTTCAAGAGAAGATATTGACGCCTGGTTTAAACAGATTGAAAACAAAGATGATGACGTTAGCAAATGGCTGCCTACCGAATACCAGCATTTATCTAAAGACTATATATTGGGTACTGATACTATGGATGTTTGGTTTGACAGTGGTAGTAGTTGGAAAACTATTGAGAATTATCTCATTGCCGAAGGCTTATATGAGGATGCCATGAAAAGAGGCTATTTAGCTGATGTTTATCTTGAAGGCTCGGACCAACATCGTGGGTGGTTCCAAAGTAGTGTTTTGACCAAAGTTGGAACGAATGCAGCAAGTACTGTAACGATGCCATATGCAAATATTGTCACACATGGATTTACCTTGGATGAGAAGGGAGAGAAAATGTCGAAAAGTATTGGTAATACTATTTCTCCAATTGATATTTTATATGGTAACAAGCAGAAGAACATTCCAAAGATTGGCATTGATGGGTTAAGACTATGGGTTGCGCAAAGTGATTATACGCATGATATTAACGTTGGACCGACAGTTTTGAAGCATGTTGGAGATAACATCAAAAAGCTTAGATTTACGTTCAAATTTTTGCTTGGTAATTTGAAGGGATTCAAAAAGGAGAATGTTGCTATTGAATATGAATCTTTGCCAAGTATTGAGAAATATATTTTGAGTAAACTTGCCAGATTGCATGATTCCTGTGTCAAAGATTATGAATCTTTTAATTATTTCAAAATCATCAAAAACGTTAATCATTTTATTAATGTCGATTTATCATCCCTCTATTTTGATGTTAGGAAAGATTCTTTGTATACAGATAAACTGGATGCACATAAAAGAATATCTACTCTGTTAGCTTTTGAGGAAATCTTACAGTCATTAGTTTCCATTTTGTCACCAATAATTCCAATCATGACACAAGAAGTTTGGGGTAATATGTCCAGTGCACTAACGAGAAACCTTGACACTCCATTTCACAAAGGTTGGTACGATGTGTCCAAAAGTGATTATACTAGAGTCAATAAGCAAATTGAAGATGAATTCAAATATCTACTTGAATTAAAGGACAATGTCAATGCCCAAATTAGCCAGCTACGTTCTAAAAAGCAAATTGGAAGTTCATTAGAAACGGTCGTTCTCGTCAATCCGGAAATTCCATATTCGATGGAACTTTTAACTGACCTATTTGTTGTATCCGATGTGTTACCATCACATGATTTAAAATACGAGGCTCTTGATGGTTCCAATACAGAGATACTTGTTGTCGGATTAGGACACCACAAATGTCCGCGTTGTTGGAAAGAAACTAGAACTAAAGAATATCTCGTCAAGGACAATAAGCTTGTTCCTCAGTTTCGGGAAGAAATGAAAAATGAAAAATTATGTGGTCGCTGTGAGGAAGTTGTCAAGGAAGTTTCAAATTTATAGAGAAAGAACAAAATGTATTGGTCTGTAAATAGATTTTACCTGTATATACGTACATATATTTGTTAAATAGAATAAAAGATGTCACTTCAAAATAAGTACGACGAATACACTCAAACCATTCGATCTATACAAGAGCACTTAGGATCTATTGATAGTCAATTATATGAACACAAAATAGTCGTCGAGACACTGGAGAGCGTACCGGCTGAAAGGAAGGCATGGAGATTGGTTAGTAACGGTGACAGTATTGTCAGTAGTGCCAAGGAGGAAGGTGCTGATATCAACACTGCCAACGGTGCACTTGTTGAAACTACAGCCAAAGATGCGTCAATCAAGCTACAAGCGACGGTCAAGGGACTCGCTGAACTGAAGTCGAAATTGGAGAAGGAAATTGTCGAACTGAGAAAGGAATTTGAAGATTGGAAGGAAAAAAACAATGTCAAGATTTACAGAGGTTGAATGAGTGTAATTATATGGTTGAAATGTATATAATGACGTATATTTTTAAGTATCAGAAAACTCAAGCTTTAAAAAACGTGACGGGGGAGATGCAAACCAGACAAATTCATAACAAGTCGATGGGGTTTTGTGGTGTCAAATACTTTTGAAATGAAAGAAACGAAATAAATTGATTGAAATAAGTTTACTTCTTTCTACAATACTAATCTTTCTTCTCGTGACAGTTCATAGCTTTACCATTGCTCATTACAAGTGTTTGATGGAAGAAGCTTCATGCAGCTTACTGTTCGTAATAACTCGCAATCATTGAAACTTCGTAAAAAATCAATGATCTTACACTTACAACGCTAATTCTCTCTCTTAATCTAAACGTTTTGATATATAGTCAATTACATATCTTTCTTCTCTTGGTTGAGCGATTTCTGTCCAGAAAAGATGTAGAAGAACACAAAGAGCATCCATGCAACGACAACAACCGCATATCCCGCCATATATACAGTAGAGTTTGAAATTTCCCATGAACGTGGATATTCATCGTTCGCTAGATGTCTAACTGGGACGACTGTTTCTTTTGTGACATATGAGTATCCTGGTCTCTTATATTCAACCCGGTACTTGAACATACCATGTTGATCTGGAATTTTAAAAGTGGTGGAATAAATAGCTTCTTTTTCATTAGTTGAAGTCAAGTCGAGGTTTAAGCGGTAATATGGATCAAGCATGATAAATTCTAGCTGGATTTTGTCATTATCGGAAACAATGAATGGTGTCCAAGACTTTGTTTCATAGTTAAATTCGGACATACCAATTTCAAAATATGTTTCATCCTTGATCTTATAATAATCATCACCATCAATGAACGGTAATTCTAAGCCTTCAGAGTCGACTCTTTTATGGTTGAACACAGTAGCTTTAATAACAGACTTTAGTTGGAAAGTCCACTGAATCAAGTCGTTGACTAGTTCCTGATTGAAATTTTCATTGGTGAAGATTTTCGACATACCTGACCATGAAACACGAGCGTTATTCAAACCTTGGAATGATACTAAAGCATACCCTTGGTTTCCTGAATGCCATGTAGATTCATCAGTAATGGTTTCACCTTTATCGGGATTGTATGTAAATGAAGTTTTAGATGTCTGAATCAACGGAATCAAAAATTCAGAGTTGGAAAGTATTGCAACGGCAGCGTCATTAATGGAGATGTCATTGGTACTGGCATCGGAACTGATGATATTTTCATTACTTAGCACTTTAATAGGGGAGTCATGGTAATCAACGTATTTAAAACCTTTTGGAGATGGATAGATACCCAATTGATTTAAAAATAGAACTTCATCAAGCTGGGTACCTGAGTTTTGACTTACAATGAGAACGTTACCTCCATTATGTGAGAATTTCAGTAATGAGTTTTGATCGATATTTGCAGCCAAACTTTTAGCTCTGTTTGGAAGAACAATCAAATTATCAAATAAAAGGTTATTATTGACGTCAAAGAGATCGATCTGGGCCTCAGAATCAATGTGTTTGGTGACATACTCCAAATCGTTAGTTTTCAACACGTTCAACAACAGTGAGAAATCATCGGTAGACTCAGTTTCATGAAGCACCAAAGTCTGTAAACCCAAACAGGTGTTCACCAAAAGTACTAGACATGTAATCACCTTATATGCAGACTTTATCATATTGGCAATAGGGTTAATGTATACGTGTTACAAGTCGTCTTCTCTCTTCTTACAAGTAGGTAGGCGTCTTTATCGAGGAAGTTGGTTTTTTTTTTCTCGCCACGTTTTACTTTCATGCATCCACCACGTCTGGTGCCTGTTGGTCAGGGGGGTATCGATTGTTGTTAGGTAAGACGACGGAATGATAATGGAAAAGGATTCTTCGAGAAACGAAGTTGCTGAGACATATATGCAACTCAACAAGGCTGAGCAAGCAGCTTCCAGAATGGAAAAGATGTTGGACTCCATTGAGGAGAAGATGCAGCAATTACTGGATCTACAAAATGAGATGGATTCCTCGAATAACGACATCAGCAGCAACACGGTTCATGAATTTACGAGACTAGACTCCGAATTGGAAAAGCTTCAACAGGAAGTTGAAGCGTTGCAAACAGAAGACAAGTACGAATAGAGAATGGTCTATAGAACGTGCGGTGACAGGACAGTGGGCAGATGCGTTTGAGTGTTTTTAGTGCAATAGAAGATATATCAGCATGAAAATATGTGCATATTACAGCATCTTCCCTGTATCATTAAAATTGGATGTGTTTTTTTTTTCCAATCAATTCAAAATTCGAATCAGACCTACTTTCGATGTGGTTTTGTATAGAAATGTGGATGTACGCCAGAAGGGGCGAACGAAATCGCTGTTCCCGTCGTGGGATGACGGTAGATTTCAAAAATACTCGTGTAAAAATGCTTTAAATATATAAGTGTATGGTTTTGGTGTCTCACAGGAAACAACTTGTCGTTGAAATATAGAACTATATCACATTGTCGTCCAACTGTTCATAAGAACCAAGTGCTTCCCAAATGTAAACACTACTAAGTATACTGGATAGCATTGACTAGTTTCTAGTTTTTGTTGATTCAACTTTTCAAATTCTCTCTAGTATGTCATCTCAGCTTATACTGAACACTTGTGACCCTATTCTTGGTTTCCTACTACCCTTTCACTCTCTTTGTCTCAACAATCGTCTTGTTACGAGCTACCACAACAAGAGATTACGTAATGGTTTTTTTGTCAAAGAATCGCTTATTATTTACGTACACCAACGTTTGGCGGTGTTGACCTTATTAATTTCTCTTTACGTATTTACCATATATCTAGTACCGTTTAGTACAATGGGTGTCGAAGATTTAGATGATAGAGTTGTGTTGACTTCTACCAGCTCCTCAGAAAATACTGCAACGATTCTCAAGTACGGAGCCACAGTCATTTCTTGGAAAGTTGACTCTGTTGAACAATTATGGCTTTCTGATGCTGCCAAATTGGACTCTTCCAAGCCTGTACGTGGTGGTATCCCGCTCGTGTTCCCTGTTTTTGGTAAGTCTGATGCTGCAGGTTTTGACACTTTACCACAACATGGATTTGCTCGTAATTCAACTTGGGAGTTCTTGGGACAAACCAAGGAAAATCCTCCGACTGTTCAGTTTGCTTTGAGTCCAGAACAAGCCAATCCTGAAATTTATTCCAAATGGGATAACGGTGATAATGATTTTACACTTATTCTGACAATCACCTTGAATGATGACAATTTGACAACTAAGATTGAAGTTGAAAATCCAGATTCTAAAACTTGGAAATTCAATTGGTTGTTCCATACCTACTTGAGAGTGAATGAGATTGAAGATACTTTGGTTAATAACTTACCAGGGGAAACATGTTATGATCAATTGATTGCTGAAACTTACACAGAAAAGGCACCTGCAATTGATTTCAATGCAGAACTTGATAGGATTTATAAGAATGTTTCAACTGACAAAATTCTACAAGTTATTGAATTGGGTAAAGTTGTTCATAATATCAAGAGAGATAATTTACCCGACGTCGTTGTCTGGAACCCATGGATCGAAAAATCTAAAGGTATGGGTGATTTCGAACCAAAGTCGGGTTACCAAAAGATGGTTTGTATTGAGCCAGGACATGTCCATGATTTTGTTGAATTGAAACCAGGAGCTTCGTGGTGTGCGGAACAGATTATCTATAAAGGTGACGCTATTAAGCTTCAATCTGTTTAAATAAAATTTGTTTGCTTTATGTTTACTTTATTCTTCTAATTGAATTTCTACTTTTGATATAATTTTTGACAGGGGAAAAGGATGCAATTTAGTTTCGTCAAAACAAAAGGATATATAACTTCAGAGAGGTTTAAATTAACTTCTTTTTAATCATATTTTCAAACTGTAAACACGATTCTTCTAAGTTGTGGTTCCAATTAACCGTTCCTAAACCAAAATCCTTTTCTATTTCACTTATAATTTTTCATCTCAACTCTAGGGTTTCTTGTAATTATTTTACAATCAGGATGTAATTGAATAATGAGTAATAATTATGAAATATACATGTTGGCAATATTTTAACATAAAGGTGATTGGTTTCAAAAAAAAAATAACAGAAAAAATCCATAATGTCAAAAAAATTTATTATTCCACCGTTGTGTACCTTCTTCAATTTTTCATTTCATCAGAAAAAAATTATTATAGTAAAATACACGGTAGTAATATTAATAAAAAACAAACAGCTGAGCTTATAATTAACCATAAAATTTTTAAATCAAAAATGCCTGGTTAGCTCAATCGGTAGAGCGTTTGACTCTTAATCAAAAGGCTGCGGGTTCGAGCCCCGCATCGGGCTTTACTTTTTTATACTGTTTATATGGTAACAGTTTGGTTATATTGTCTGAGTTTAACTGTAAAAACAGTAACATATCCTTTTTACTTGTATTTGAATAACCCTTAGTTAAGCTTTAGAAAAGACAAGCTGAAATACTATAAAATTGTTCCAGGTATTACGCTCTCAGAAATTGGTTTGAGAAATTACTATACTGAACTTAAAAATGCTCCTGTTGAAAAAAACAAAAAATTGATCCAAATTATAGTTTTTACTTTCTTAGATTAGTGCTAGTTCCTTTTTCGGCTTTATAGTTTCAATAAACGATTTGTTCTTTGAACCTTATCCTTCATTAGCATATAACGCGGGCACTGGAAGTGGAATAAAGCCACTTTTTTCTCCTTTGCTTATTATCAAGGTATTTTGAATTCTAATATTGGAATTCTAGTATTAGTTGTACCGTAAGTCTAACGCACTATCATTAAAGTTAGATTTAATTAACTCCAATCCGCTATAATCAGCTTGTAATTACTGTCATCAACATAATGGTTTAAAATCACCCATAGGGACAAAGCTCAATAAATGTAAATACACTCTTTACATATAAAAGATTTTTTTTTTTGACTAACCGCTATTAATATTATTCAACACACCTATAGACCAGTTTACCGTTATTCGTGAAGATCGAGGCCGAATTGATCAAAAGAGGGATCCGAACGGCAAAAGGTTTTTTTTCCCCAATTTTTTAATTTTTTTTTTTTTTATCTTTGATTGGAACTTTCTTTTTATTTCTTTTTTGAGGTTAGATGAATCTGTTGTGTACAAGTATATTCTGAGAGTTTAAGGACAGTTTAAACCAGAAGAGATGACTCTACCAAAGATTTTATTGATTGGTACCGGCGGTGTCGGTACTATTGTTGCATATGGACTGGTGTATAATAAAAAATCTATTGTTGATGTTGTAGTTCGTAGCGACTATCAGCACGTAACGGAACATGGTTGGAAAATCGATTCCTGCGATTACGGTAGCATCGAAGGCTGGAAACCGAATAATATCTATCCAAGTGTTGAAGAAGCAGGAAAAAATAATGTCTATGATTATGTCGTCATTACTACTAAAAATCTTCCTGATGTTACCAAACCTGAGGAAGTTGCAAAATCTGCTATTACACCGGAGATAACTGCTGTTGTTTTGATACAAAATGGGTTTGATTTGGGACGCCCGTTTATATCAAAATATCCAAATAATTATTGTTTATCTGGTGTTTCATATATTGGATCTCATAATAATAATGGTGTTATCTCTCATGTGGCCAAAGATAAGGTTATTGTCAGTTATTTTGAAAATCCAAATTTGTCTAAAGAGTCTCAAGAATTGAAAACGAAAGAATTCATTGATTTGTACAGTAACGATAAAAACGCAATCACGTATCATGCCAATGCAAAATATTATAGATATAAAAAGTTGGTTTATAACGCAACATTGAACACAGTCTGTGCGTTGACCAAACTTGACACAGGTAGATTATTAGAATGTGGTGTTTTAGAAAGTCTCTCAATTCCAGCTATGCATGAAGTCATCAAAATTGCAAAGGCAGACAATGTCGAATTACCAGAAGATGAAGTTAATACTGTTGTTCATTGTAATGATAACATGTGGTATAAGCCTTCTATGTTGGTTGACATCGAAAAAGGCAATCCCATTGAGCTTGAAGTCATTTTAGGTAACTTATTAGTTGTTGCCAGAGAATTAGAGGTTGATACTCCAGTTTTGAATGTCCTGTATAACCTACTGAAGGCAACTCAATTTAATCTTATGGAACAAAAAGGATTGATAACTGTCCCTAAAAAGAGACTACCTAATGATAAATTTTACAAATAGGCCACGTAGACATTTATAGAAACGGTTTTTTTGTGTTTATATTAATTCGTAGAGACATTATAATATGCATTAGATATCAATTGTCAAATCCGTTGTATTAAATAGGCCACGTTTTACTTTATGCAAATGAAATCCACTACAGACCATTTGTTGGTTAGTAGTAGAATATTATCGAAGGATAATTGCCTTTTACCAAACGAAAGCTTATCTGTCAGGCTACTGATAGCACCACCGGCTAAAAATATACAACCTAAATCAGTGACGTTTCTTGTATATGTTTTGCAAAAAATAATCACGTGAGGCTGCGTTATTGTTTTCAGTCATAAACTGGAGCTTTCTTTGGTGGTGAGACTCAAAAATGCATATAATAAACAGCTCACAATATTTGATTATTTACTTTGACAAAATGGTATTGTTTTCCTTTTTCCTTTTTTTCTCAAAAACAATCACGAGATTAATGAAAAGAACTGAGGTGGTATACCTTTGGGAAGTTTTTCCGTTGAGACTGTTATCATACTCGGAAAAACTAGTGTTTACATATTGTTTGAGATTTCGCTGTAGAAACCTTATTAGCGGAGCCAGTAGATAGCATAGGAAAATCTTTTAAACAATCGTTGTTTTATCATCTCCAAGCTATGAAAAAAATTACACCTCCATTTACTTTGAAGTGCCACAATATCCTCACTTTCGGAAGAAGTATCTTTAAATGGAAGAATTTCTTTGTGAAATCTAGGGCTCGTAAAAAACAATAAAAATGTTCGGAAATGTTTCGTTAGTGCGACGGAAAAATTATTTTTCCTATTGTTAAAAGATGATCCATAATTGTGTTGTGGAAAAAAAGGTTCCATTTTGGCTCTTCATTCACCAGAAATGTATATAAATGTAACAGATCTGCTACAATTTTTCATTTGATATACTTTATTTGTCTTCATCTAAGTTCAATAGTTTTTTTCTTCCGTTTTTTTTTGACTAGTTCTCCTTTCACTTTTTTCATCAAAGATGAGTTGTATAGTGGAAGCTGCTTCTAGATTGAAGTGGGGATTTCTTCCCGTCGAAAGACATGTACAAGACTTGGAAGTTTGTGAGGAAACCGTTGAATTAGATTTTAAAGATTCGACATCTGAGACCTCAGAAAAAGAATTGAACAATGGACAAGAAATCGAATACAAAGATGTATCCAACAGAAAATGGTATCATTTTTTCGACGAATATGAATACCGTCAATCAAAAAAGGAAAGAAGTGCACATAAATGGTACCACTGGTTTAATGAAACAGATACGCCTGCTGAAAGAAAACTTATTTTAAAGCTTGATCTACTGCTATGTTTTTACTCAATGATGGCATACTGGGTCAAATATTTAGATCAAACAAATCTTAATAATGCATATGTCAGTGGTTTGAAAGAGTCTCTTGGTATGTATGGTAATCAACTTGTTTACACGCAAGCAGTTTTTACAGTCGGTGGTATTGTTTCTCAGCTTCCTTTCATGTACATCTTATACAAGGCTCCACTGAGTTATGTTTTGCCAGCAATGGATATTTGTTGGAGTTTATTCACCTTAGGTTGTTATAAAGCCGAAACTGTGGCTCACTTGCAAGCCATGAGATTTTTTGTTGGTGCATTTGACACGCCTGTTTATTTGGCTTATCAATACCTTTTTGGTAGCTGGTACAAAGTTGACGAAATTGTTCGTCGTTCAACGTTTTATTACTTTGGTCAATATCTAGGCATCTTAACATCTGGATTATTACAAGGTTCAATTTATGATACCTTGAATATGGTCGATGGATTAGCCGGGTGGAGATGGATGTTTATTATTGATGCACTCATTTCCTTTGTTATTGGTGTGGTTGGTTTCTATGTATTACCAGGTACACCTGATAAATGCTATTCTATTTTCCTCACAGATGAAGAAATTTTACTAGCAAGAAGAAGATTAAAAAAGAATAAAACATCAATCTCTGTTGATCCTGGTAGTGTATTCTTTGACAAAAAGATTTGGAAGAAAATTTTCACCTCTTGGCATGTTTATGTTTTAACGCTTTGGGACGTTTTCTGTTGGAATAATAATAACGGTACTTCTGGTGCTTATCTCCTTTGGTTAAAATCGTTAGGCAGATATTCAGTTGGAAAGGTGAATCAGTTAGGTGCAATCACTCCAGCTATTGGTATACTTTGGCTGATCTTGACCGGTTGCTATGCGGATTTATTCCATTCACGTTGGCAAGCAATTGTCTTATCACAAATATTGAACATTATCGGTAACGTAATTTTGGCTGTATGGGATGTCCCTGAAGGTGCCAAATGGTTTGCATTTATGTTACAATATACTGGATGGGCAATGGCGCCAGTTCTATATTCATGGATGAATGATATTTGTCGTGCGGATCCACAATACAGAGCAATCATTTTAGTTATTGTGAATGTTTTGTCACAAGCATCGGTTTCATGGATTTCTGTTTTAGTTTGGAAAACAGTGCAGGCTCCACGTTATTTAGAAGGTTTTACGTTTACTGCATGCAGTGCCTTCTGTTTGACCTTATGGACTTTTGTTGTTTTATGGTACTATAAGCGCCAAGAAAAAGAGTTTGCTGAAAAATCCGGTACTATTATTGTCTTTGATCGCACCGATTCAGAATTCAATAGCAAAACTGAAAAATCAACCTAGTGCAGTGATATGAGGTCAAATATATCCACTACTTTTTGCTAAATGAAAATATGGGCTCAAATTCTTTTCTTTTTTCATATGTTATGTATGAGAGCAAAAAAAAATAATTTTATTTTCAGAAATACGATAGGTCATTGCCTCCAGTGGAGCATCTCGATATGATTTGTAATGGACATAAGATATCTGTAGCAATTTCTGGAATGCTTCATTAAAACCATTCCAGAAATTGTGTTTAATTCGGGAAAACCAGCTTGTTTTTTTTTTTTACCTTTTGCATCGATATAATAGTCGACTTTAACGGTCTCTTTTTTTGTAATTTCAGAATTGATGAAATTTTTAGTCTTGGCAGCTACTTTGTGCAAACAAAATTTTATACGATGAAAGAACCTTCAATAAAAATGTTTTTTTTTGGCTTTGGCGTTTGTTGAAATAATTTGTTTTCTTTGTTTGACAAAACAGTATGTTATTTGGTAAACTCTAAAAAAAATAATATCTCTTTTCACCAATACACTTTACTAGTTCTCTAATTGGCTGCTAAGAAAAACTAATCCAAAAAACACAAACTGCGGAATCTGCTATCTTCTTAGTTAAAATATAAACAGACCAAGTCAAGTCTGCTTCCAAATTGAAAACCGCTACTTCTCCAGAAAAGCTTGGATATGATAAGAAAAAAGGAATTTGTACCCACTAAAATGTATCTGTAAGCAGACGGAAAATAGTGATTGGAACGGTGATTAACTACATTATTTCTACTTGCCTATACGTTTTTTCAATCTTTCATATAGTAGCCCCAGAAGTTTTTATGGAATTAACATTTATTTGCATACAAGCAAGTTTCTTCTACTCTTTAATGTTTGAAAGAATGTGGGTGCTCCGAAACCACATTTTATCCACATGTTCTTTTATTGTCTAAGTTGTAGCGTTTTGGGAAAAATTGGATTAACACTTTTTTGATAGAATAGACAACGTTTATGACAACCAATATTGTAAATATCAGCTAACAATTCATATCAAAGTGTGGAAATAATGAGAAACAATTGTTTAAACTGATCTGCATCAGCGGTTTAGTCCATGCCGCCCATTACTGTAAAAAATCATGAAGAAAAAAATACAATAGAGTAGAAGATAAAAATACTAGATCAGGTTTGGGTAGAGGTAGAAGCCGCCCCCAATATCATCTCCTCTTTAGGAAAAATTCATGTATAGCTTATTGCATATATCAAATACTATGATATGGTACCTCGGGCATTTATTTTTTACTTTCTTTATAAAGGTTTCTTTTTATTGGTTATATATCGATGGCTCGATTTCAAATCGGGACTGCTTTTCCACCAATGAGTTTTGAATGACACTTTTGCCGTGCAGCCTAAAAACCATATAAATAGCCAGTATATCCTTCATTATGATAAATTTTAATACATCAGTTTCCCTTTAGCATTGGTATTGAGTAATAGCTTATGTTTTATCAGGTACAAATGGGATTATGTTCAACGATTGCTCTGTTGCTATGCTCCACAATTACTAGTGGAGCTGGAGCTGCAATTGACGTTACTTTTGAAACATTCACTACAACAGTTCTAGACCCAACGCCAGTTGTTTCTTATATTACCAAAGAAATGATGACAACATCTTCCTCAAACACTGCAACCGGAATTTATGCATGGACTCCAGAGTTAAAATCAATCGTTGAAGAATCGGAAATTATTGGAAGAGAAATTGACATTGAGCTGGCAAAAATTGAGGTAGAAGGAGACATTGGTAATTTCAGCGTTCCTACAGATTTGAATGATACTACTATATATTATGCCATTGAAAGTATGGAACAACTGTCAGAAATTTACCAAAAATTGGGTATGTTTGATGCAGCTCCATTAGTTGAAAGGTTGGGTTTACAATTCACAGCTACTGTTCCACCAAATACAGAATCATATCCAACATCTGCTGTTGTTGATTCTGCGGAGCCTTTAAATAATAAAACTGAGGCACTAAAATTTGTTACCTCTTTTTGGGATGCATTCATGAACCCAGATGATAAAACACAAGCTACAAAAATCTTTTCTCCATTCTTCACTGAGAATTCCAAAGGCAGAATTACTGTCACTAGGGATTTTGAAGGTTCAGAGTTAAACACTGAGTACATATTTGGATTGTTCAGTGATATTAACACAGTTTTATTCAGAATGATTGGAGTTCCAAAAGTTGCAGAGCTACAGAACTTTTTATTTGACGATAATAAAGTTGTTTCAACAGTCACAGCCGAATTCCTTGTTGAACCTTATAATTTCACGATTCCTGTCCAAATAGATATGTTCATGTTGCTTGATGGATCTAACGGTGAAAGCTATTCTATTGCCGAGTACGACGCATCATTCCGTAATTTTGAAAGAATTTATGAGATAACCGGTGCATATACTGTTGCCCAACTCGAAAAGGAATTCAATGAAACAACAACACTCACAGGGGAAGAGATATTCTATGATTTGGCTATTGAATCCATTTGTTTACAACACGAAGCATACTGCCTTGGTCCTAATAGACAGTATTCAAATATGGAGCAATGCCTACAGTTTTTGCACACTGTAAGACTAGGTGAAAGTTATGAGGGAGGTAGAAACACAATTTTCTGCAGGAATATCCATCAAGTTATGCTACCATTCAGACCTTCTGTTCATTGTCCACATATCGGGCCAACCGGTGGTGGGATGTGTGTTGATAGTGACACTTACTATTATGATGTAGTAGGCTCCTATGAGGAATATTTCAGTACTTTATTTTATTCTCCGTAAGTTCAGACGACTGCACTACTCCTTTCTTCCTAGCGTAAATACACTTTTTTTTTTAGCTTTTACCATCTTTTTAGTCTATTTTTCCCCCAAGAAAAAAAATCATTGTTTATCACTTCCAACTGAGTTTTTTCAACTTTAATGGTCCAAACGTTTGATCCGGCCCTGATTTTCCTAAATCATGCACAAAGCATAAAAGCTTTCTTCACGATACCAAATCCGGGGATTATTTGTGGCTTTTTTTCAAGGAATGAAAACATGCCTCAATTTCCCAATCCGGTAATATGGCTTGATCAGTTCCACAACTGTGGTTCCTCAAATTACACAGTTTTTTTAACCGAACATGACTATGCATGAATTAGTTTATTTTCATAGGGAACAAGCTGAAAAACGACGATGATCTCTTTTCATCAGGGTCTTCGTATTAGTTGTTTATAAAAATGCCCTGGTTTGCTAACTTTTTTTTTCCAACCTTACAAGGATTCTACATGAACTTATTTTTATCTTCTGTTCTCTTCTATCATCTGGCAAACCATGTCTGAGGATATTCAATATACTACATCTATTAATCATATTGACATTCCGCAATTTAATCAGGAAGTTTCCGTTGGTGGTAAATTGTATGTGAAAAATCTAGTGAAAAATCCAAAAAAGAAGGCCACAAACTACGTGAAAAGTCTTTTCCCATTCATCAGTTGGTTCCCACATTATGTCACTAATTTCGACTGGATTCTCTCGGATTTCATCACTGGTGTCACAGTTGCAATTGTGTTAGTGCCACAAGCTATGTCATATGCTAAACTAGCAAATTTATCGCCACAATTTGGTTTATATTCTGCCTTCATTGGTTCCATGTTTTATTTCGTCTTTGCAACATCAAGAGAAATTTGTATTGGGCCCGTTGCAGTTTTGAGTTTGCAAACAGGTAAAATTATTGCATCGATGCAGGAAAAATACGGTAATGAATTTACCGCACAAGAAATTGGAACGACTCTTGCACTTATTGCTGGTGGAATTGTTTTCGGTATTGGTTTACTCAGATTGGGCTTTATTGTTGAGTTGATTTCATTACCTGCAATTTTAGCATATACTTCTGGTTCTGCTATAAACATCGTGGCATCTCAATTACCCGCCTTGATGGGTTATAAAAGTCTCATCAGCACCAACAAAGACGCAACCTATAAGATCATTGTTGAGTTTTTGAAAGATTTACCACACACAAAATCCGATGCTGCTTTTGGTTTGATAGGTCTATTTGTTTTATATCTATGGGAATACATTTGCGAATACCTCGTCAAAAGAACAAATGATAGCAGGAAAAAGAGGATCATAATTCAGATTCTAAACCTTCGTACTGCATTTGTCATCATCATTTCTACCTGTATTTCATATGGTATTTTGAAAAACCACAAAGGCAAGAAATACCCTTATTCGATTACTGGTGTCATTCCTTCAGGTTTGAATCATGTCGGTAGATTTGTTCCACCTGCTTCGATTGCGTCCAAATTAGGACCAGATATCCCAATTGCAACCATTGTGATGGTTTTAGAACACATTTCGATCTCAAAGTCGTTTGCAAGAATCAACGGATATAGAGTGGATCCAAATCAGGAGTTTATTGCAATCGGTTTCACCAATTTGATTGGTACATTCTTTGGTGCATACCCTGTTACAGGTTCATTTTCCAGAACTGCACTTTCTGCTAAATGTGGTGTCAAATCGCCTTTCAAATCTGCCATCACTGGTGCCTGTGTTTTGCTATCCATCTATTGTTTCACCAGCGGTTTCTACTATATTCCAGCTGCAACTCTATCTGCTATTATTATCCATTGTGTCACTAGTTTGTTCACAAGCTACAAGTTAACAACTCAATTGTACATGTTTTCCCCGGTTGATTGTGTCATATTCATTGTGGGTGTTTTCGTCACGGTGTTTGCGTCGATTGAAGATGGTATTTACTGGGCCATGTGTGCGTCTTGTGCGTCCATTTTATGGAACTTGTGTATTACCAACGGAACATTTTTGGGCCGTGTTAAAGTTGCCAGTGTTCAGAACCCTCTGTTAACTGCAGGCACCATCGACGATTCCTCCTCTGAAATTGAAAAGATCCATCATTATCCATCAAGCAAAACTAACGATGTGAGAAATTCTGATTCAGAAACGGCTTCTGATCAATCGAGTTCCTTGTTGTACCGTTATAAATGGGTTCCATTGAAGAACGTTGAATCAAATCCAAGTTATATTCATACCCGATACATCAATGATAGAGTATCTGTGGAAGATCCGCCAAACGGTGTTTTTGTTTACCGATTATCTGAAAATTTCATCTATGCCAACGCTTCACGTCAGCTTGACAACATTTTCGGAGAAATAAAGAAATCTGTGCAACCACACGATAGTAATAGGGAGAAATTGTGGTGTGAGTATTCATTGAGTCAATTCAAATGGGGTAAGAAAAATCAAGATATTGATGAAGATAATAAAGTTGAAGAAAAGCCAAGTCTCCGTATTCTCCATTTGGATTTTTCACAGGTGGTTTCAGTTGATGCTACATCTATTCAAACTTTGATCGATTTGAGGTCAACCATAAGAAATTATGCCGGTGAAGACTGGGAGTTACATTTCAGTGGGATCATCAATCCTTGGGTTGTTCGTGCATTGATCAATGCTGGTTTTGGGAAACCATTCTTTGGCGATGCTGACTCTATTGCCAATCAATTTTTGAAGAAAAATATCAAGTCTCTCTACAATGATCATCATGAATCATCTTACCAGCAGGATTATGTCTATGAAGGTGACCTAGAAGTTGCCCCTGGATCAGATGGTAAACTGAATGCTCTTTATGATACATCGTATCCATTTTTCCATGATGAAATCCCTTCCTATTCCGAATACTATTAATTATTGGCTGGTTTGGTAATGTCCCGTTTTTTTTTACTCTGCTTTGTTTAGATTCTATACCAATTAATTGAATTCCTTTTGACCAGAAACCGTAATTTTAGTAATACAAAGTCAACGCGTGTGCTTTAAAATGAGAGGAACACCATGTAGAAACACATTTCAGTAGAATAAAAGTTCAGATTACAAAGTTCAGATTATTTCAGGTATATTTTGTTCCTCTGCTAGGAATTGTACCATCATACTGGGGTTTCGAGATTTCTGAAAATCAAGTGGGTTCAAAGAGTACTGAACGGATGTGGACGTATTCGGTGATTATTGATCTCAACAAGTGAACGTAAACGCACTTGTGAAAATTTTCAGCTAGTATAAAGAAAATATCATGTTTCTGATTTTTTCATAAATCTCAAACAAAAATATTTTTGAGATATATGGCGCGTAAATATCTGTATATGGATAGTGAAGCGTGACGATCTGAGATGAGTGCAATTGTGGGAGAGAAACGGTCACAGGGAAGCTACTAGTATTTGAAATCAAGATGATGACAAATGGAATTTATGCGGAGTTTAATATAAGTATTTGAAGAGCTGGTCTACAATCAACAAATATTTCTCCCAAATTTTTATCTTACGGGAAATACATCAGAGAGCTGAGGAAAAACAACGTTGGCACTATCCTAATCATAGCAAAAACACCGAAAATGATGTCCCGAAACTCTTTGAGTCATGATTGGTAGCAACGGTGCTAGCTTGTTCAAAATACTGTTTTTTGAGATGCCAGTCACATCATTCAAATTGCCTGTGTCAATAGCTTAATTTTCAAATCACAACGTTTTGCTTGGTTTGTGAATGAAAATGTAACAAGATACCATGTCATGATCTAGGTCCGGCCGCTCATTTTTTCAATCTGTTAAAATAACACTTAATCACAACGGCTTTTTGGAAATGACAAAACTGTATTTTTTCAATCGTTTTTTTGCTAAAATATGTGTGTGTCCGTTATATTATGTGAGTACTAATAGACCCATCACTAAGGAAAGCAATACAAGCATAAGTGGCCGAGCGGTCTAAGGCGACAGACTCAAGTTCTGTTACTGGTAACAGTGCGCAGGTTCGAATCCTGTCTTATGCATTATTTTTTTGAATTTGTCAAAATAATTTGATTTTCAAACTGGGATTGTCATTAACTGCTGAAAGATCTTTTTATTGTATAAATCATATAAACTGAGTCAAAACTACTACTCCAAAAAATAATAAGGATTATCGTTTCGAAATTACCTTTTCATAATACTCCGTTGCACTCAATGTAGCATAATACTCAGTGAGTTTAATGTTTTCCTTTTCCTGCTCTAGAGTCCAGCTCTTGTACTCTTCCTCATTTTCAACAGGTCTCTCGGCCACAGTTGTAACTCTAAAGGCATGTCTGATGTCTGCAGTATCCCAATCATTGGTAGCAGTATGAATAACCCTTCTGTTGTCCCATACAACGACAGTGTTGGAGTCCCAACTCATTCTGACATGAGCGTCTAGACAGGATTCGATGTGGTTGAGTAAGAACAACAATAAGTTGTCGCTTTCTTCCGTTTTTAAACCCAAGATTCTTCTGGAAAAACTTTTGTTGATGTAAAGCCCTTTTCTTTTCAAGACTGGATGATATCTCACCAATGGGTGAATAGAATCAATTGGATCCTTTCTCTCGATACCACCAGTTCTTTTTGCATCGGCGGCTTGATCCTTGGAAGTGTGTAACACTTTCAGTCCTTCCAATCTTTCTTTCATTAAAGGCGATAATCTATCATATGCTTCAAACAAATCTAAAAACTGAGTATCACCACCTGTTGGTCCGGATTGCAGCATTGCAAAGAGAGTAAGCCCAGGTGGCTGATTCTCATAAGTGACATCAGAATGCCACCTGATGTTATGGTGTTTATCTGCAAACAATTTCTTTTGTTCTTCGGTGCTACCCCTTCTAAACACCAAATGAAACTCTGGGTGATTGAGTGGAGCAGCTGATGTTGGATGAATATGCAAAGGACCAAAATATCTACCCCATTTCTTAATGTCTTCAAACTTCTGGTGCTTGAAATCTTGATTTCTAAACGTAATGACCCCTTTTTTTGCAACCAATAAAGCCAAATCGTCCTTCTGTTTATCTGTCAATTGACTCAACTGGATTCCTTCAATTTCTAAGCCCAATTTCGGGGTTATTTTTTTGAAATTTACGTTCTTGTTAGCAAGCAAAGAATCAATTTTTGAATCAGCATAGAGACCTCTATCGATGTGTCTGAAAGTCGGAATATGCTTAAAAGCACAATCATCTTCCAGATTCCAGGTCGGTGCCCATGCGGGATAATCTATTTTTTCTAGGTTTGCCTGTGAAACTGTCAAAATATTGCCATTTCTGGAATCACTATCACCATGGAAGTGGATTTGTTGAGAGTAAGTTACTTGACCAAGTGTGCTCATCTTTGATTACAAATCTGTCTTGGGGGAGGGGGGAGGCATTCCAAAATAGTGCTTTCCATTCGAGGGAACAGTGTTTACTTTTATACATGTGTTGACCACTAATTAGAAAAATAAAGCAAAAAACTAAAACTGCCACAATTTCCATAACAAAGCTGTTATTTTCACCACGATTCATGTGAGATTCTCAGTTGATGGGAAAAAATTGCTTTTGCTCCCACTGTGGTGTCTGTGTGGCATCGAGTATTCTGAGAACGCTTGCTGTGCCGTCGGTACTTTCCGCGGGGGATCAAAAAATGTGAGAGTGCTATGTCACTACAGGAATAAATGTCAAAAGCATCTTCGAAGAATCAGAATCCAAATGCAATGAATTTCCCAGATGGAGTATATAGTCTATAATGAACTAGGTGTTTGTTTTTAATTACGATGTATATAATGATAAAGTAGACTTATAGATAAGCTAACTGCAAAATAAATATTCTAATACGAATAACAGAGTCCAGTTTTGATTCAGAAAACGCATTTTCACTTATTCAATCAATGAATAAAAAAAAAGTTTGCAAAGCCGATTCAATAAGACCAATTGTTGAGTATTCACAAGCAATAAATCAATATCAATGAACTAACTTTCAAGCTTACTAAGGGAAAAATTACAAGGAGTTACATCTTTGATCAGCTGATTGGCTTGTTTGGCTTGCAGCATAAAATTTCCAGTTATTGGTTAGAAAAGGTTGCCGTACCACATTTTCTTCATTTTGGAATGTTCCGCCAAAAGAACAATAGAAAATCATGTAAATGAAAGCCTACATCCTGATTCCCACTTCGCATAACATACCTACCTTATTTTCCTAAAAAATCATTTTTAAATACATATAATTAAACTATAAATCAATACTATGAAAATAAACACTCTAAAATCATAACATAATTTTAATTCTTCTTAAACTTACCGATCAATCCTTTGACCAACATAGCTGGAGTCATCTTCTTGACTCTGAAGAGGTAATACAAGAAGTTCAACAAAAAAAAGTTAAAGCAAATGTAAGCACAATATAAACCAATGTTTCTCCATCTATCATCATAACTGATACCAATACTTGCTAGATAATCATCACCAACGGAATATTGGCAAACTGCACAATCGCTAATTGAATCTGGATTATTAACATAACCTGTATTTTCACTGAAATAGTCCTTCAAATACTCACCACAGGTTTGGCCAGATGGAGGTTGTAAGTAATTGTATTCTTCAGTACCACAAACAATTGGTCTATCATGTAAAGAAATACTTAGTAGGTTGCCAATGAAATATGTGAGCGGAGACAGTCTCCACATGAATTTCCAGAAACCTGGCATCAAATAAGGTCTTTGAATAACACCACAGAATCCAATGGTGAATGAGAATAATAAACCCAATAAAATGTTGGCAGTTGGTAAATCAGGGGAAGGATATAAAATCATCAAAGCAAATGAAGGATAGTATAATTGGAAGAAGAAACAATATGTGAACCACCAGAATCCAGCATGTTCCGCATCTCTGTCAAGTTGAATTGGGAAATACCAGCAAATAAAGAAGATAGTTGAAAATACAATACCATAAGGAATTTCATTCAGATATTGAGAAATAGTTAAACATGACCAATGGAAAGTATTTGACTTACTTTCACGAACTTCATATAATTCTCTTGACGCAATTGCCTTTGTTTGGATTTGGTTCATCAATGGCGAACTCACAATAATTGTTAAAAACGAAGCAAACATCACATTTTGATTACCAATGACTGTATGCTTGACATCCCAGAATGAAAAACCAATCAATAATCCTGCAAGTAAGGTAAGCATAAACTTAGGCATGATGTAAGGCAATGATCTCCAAAACTGATAGAATGTTCTGATCATGACTAATTTCAATTGGTAAAAATAACTAGTTGCGTATTTGGTTTCAAGCTCATCATCGTGATTATCAACCTTTGACTTGGCTATTTCGAAGCCTCTTTGTAATAACTGGCCAATTGTAGTTGAAGTGACTTTACATTCGTTACTTTGTTGCCAAATTCCAAACCAATCTTCATCAACAGTTGCAGTTGCACCGGCACCAATAACATCTAAAATATACTCAGCGGGATTTTCAGTTGGAGAACATTTTCTACCACCATTTCTTTCAAAATAATCGACAACAGTACGAGAGTCTTTTCCAATATCACCGAAGTAAACAGTTTGACCTCCCTTCTTTAATAATAACAATCTATCGAATTTTTCAAATAACGTAGCTGAAGGTTGATGGATAGTACATAAAATTGCTTGACCTGCTCTTGCCAATTCTTGAAGAACTTTAACAATCGCATAGGATGATTGAGAATCTAAACCTGAAGTTGGTTCATCCAAAAATAACAATAATGAAGGCTTGGCAACTAATTCGGTAGCAATAGATAATTTCTTTCTCTGTTCAACATTCAATCCGTAACCTGGGACACCGGCAATTGACTCAGCGTAATCTTCCATGTGTAAAATTCTGATAATCATATCAACATATTCAACCTTTTCCTCATCTGGAACACTAGCAGCTCTTCTCAGTCTGGCACTGAAAAGTAAAGATTCCCTAACGGTCAATTCTGGAATATGTAAATCTTGTTGTTGAACATAACCGGTTCTCCTTTCAAATGATGAACCCATCGAATTACCATTGATCAACATATCACCTGTGACAACACCAACATCGGTACGTCTAGACAAAACATTCAACAAAGTGGTTTTACCGGCACCGGACTCACCCATCAGTGCCGTTAGGGTACCTGGAAGAACGTAACCTTGAACATCATCTAATAATTTTCTCATTTCACCTTCATATGGAACCTCATAGTTGAGATGTTGCCATGTAAAAATATCCTTTGATCCTAATTCATGGGAAACCTCATCAGAGCTATTGGAAACCAGGGTATCGGCCTTCACATCAACATCTTCATCTTCATTCTTTTCCAAATCTGTTATTTCGTCCGTTTCTGCTGTGATTGTTCTAAAATGATTATACATAGATTTGGAAATCTTGGCTTGTTTGATGAAAAACAACTGATCGGCACTAGATGTAATTGGATTGAAGTTTTCAACAATTATGCAAGAAATGAAAATATACCCAACAATGAATGCAAACATAATACCTAAATTTCTCCACAAATCTTTGAATTCATAAGTGAAAGCCAATCTCAAATAAATATCACCATTGACATCATTTGCATCATCATATAAAACCTTAGAAGCAGCTGCACCAACAAATCCACAAACTTGATTGAGTTTGGAGTCAACGTTCTGATAAGTTGCACCATTAGGGATCAACTCAGCAGGAGAACAGGGCATTCTTAAACCGTGGAATTGCATAAGAATCAATGATTCAAAAGCATACAATACTGGATTGCAGTACGAGAACCATTTAAACCACCAGTACATTGAAGGTCTTTGAATCATGTACGAGGAATAGATAACCATTGACATCATTGTAATACCAGAAATACCCATAGCGGCAGAAGCATTTGGCATGATACAAGCAAACATCATGAAGAGCGCAGAAATGGCCTGAACAACCAAATTCACAAACAAATAATATTCAAAGAAAGCACCGGCCTCAACCTTCAAACCTGTCATGAAATAAATCACAATACAGAAAACTGTAATAGCAAGCAAACGAACAGGGAATTGGGTCAAATGCTTGGATAACAATTCTGCTGACGGATGGTACATTTTATAGCCATATTGCTTATTGAGAATTTGTTTGTCCATGTATAGACCAGGGGTTTCTGCCAATGTCATGATTGCAAAATATAAGCACGAAAAGAAAAGAACACCACCTCTTGAGAATGCACCGACGGTATCCGGAGTAATATTGTACAACAATGAACCAATGACCAAAGACTGGACTGTAGCAGCCATCACCAAAGTTCTAGCATATGCACGATTGTTGAGTAAAATACGGAATCTTCTATCACAACAGGCCTTGAGTTGAGTCAAGTAATTGACAGTGTAGATGGATTTTTTGGAGACATACTTTTGCTTGATCTTATTTGAGTTTTCAGATAATTGTTTCAATTCGGTTTGAGGATCGTTCCTGGACTGTTTGATTTCGCTGATCTGATCTTTGACCCATTGGAATTCTGCAGATTCAATCCAACGCTTTTCGAAGTCATCGGCAGTTTCTGGAATGGACGCTTTATTTGCAAATTCAGGATTGATGTTTCTAGCCATTGGATCCGTAATGGATGTCAAGAATTCTGGTGTTGTTTCTCTGTCATGTTTGACAAAACCTAGGTTCTCAAAATATGAGACGGCCTTTTCAATTGGACCAAAGTAAATCTGTCTACCCAAATATAAAACAGTGACATAATCAAACAACTCATAAATGTTCTCTGAAGCTTGGTAAATGGTAACGATTGAAGAGGTCTTGTAAACATTGGTAGTAGTTCTCAATGCTTGAACAAACTCCAACGCAGTGGACGCATCCAAACCTCTAGTGGCATTGTCGTAACAATAGACACTACCAGACATGGCCATGGATTCAGCCAATGAAACTCTCTTTCTTTGACCACCGGAAACACCTCTGATGAAATCATTACCAACCAACGTTTTTTCAACGAATTTAAGACCGTATAAAATTTCGTATAAGTCCTTGATATTCTCAATATATTCCTCTCTTGACGCATCATCGTGTCTTACTGCTGGAGTCTTACAGGCAAGAGCAAATTTAAGTGTTTGTTCCACGGTCAAAAATGGGAAATGCACATCTAATTCGGGGTTGTAAATCAATAAATTCTTGAGCATGTGCTTGATGTCAATTCCATTGAAAGAAATAGAACCGTTGGATTCCTTGTAGGTTTGGGTTTGGCCGGTGATGGCCTTGAGGTAGGTAGAACAACCGGCACCAGGTCTACCTAAAACCAAAGTAAGAGTACCCGGTTTGGCGAAACCGTTGACATTTCTGATGATTTTTCTTGTTTTTGGGAGATCTTTCAAAAAGGGACCTTTGTTATTTCTGTTTATGTACTTTTGATACATGACTGATGCAGGTAGAAAGAAGACATCTGAAACGTCCTTCAAAACCGAGGCGGCTGTATTTTTACCTATTATATTGACATCTTCATAGGCAATATCAACAGTACTTAGATCCACACCTTGTTGTTGATTATAGTTAACTAGATATTTCAAAATTTTTTCCAAATCAAAGTCTTCATGGTCAAGTTGGAAAAGTTCCATTTCATTGGCGTTTTTAGAGGACAAAGTTTTCGAGAGAGTTGCCAATCTGGTCAGGACATTTTCTTCTGGGTTATTTTCAACAGAACGGCGAATTGTGTCGTTCAGATCTTTGACTTGATCAACAAACTCGTGACTACTGGAGTCGTCCCCGTGCATGTATGGTTTATCGTCAAACGAGGTCATTGGTGGTCTGTGAAGAAAAAACAAGGAATTCCAATGGCATTACGGAAGAAGACAATAACCTCCTTATATATATATTTCCCTTTAAATACAGGAACAGATAAAAATTTTCGGAGGTTAGCACTACGTCGGCTCCAAAAAAATAGTAAATCTAAACAAATAAATGCGTCAGGGCTTATCTCCGTTGGCCAACACGTAATTTTATTCGAAAAAAAGACCGACCCGCTCGCTTTTCAATCACGGAGATTAACCGGGTTCAGCTGTTTATTATTAAAAAATTTATCTCCGGTTTCTGCTTTCGGCCGCGAAAAGTTACATGTGTATGGGTGGCCTTCGTAATTACGAGACATTGTGCATGCGTCTACGCTTTCAAACGTATTGAATATGGTAAAAACGACCTTGTTGGAACAAAATTACAAACAAAAAAAGAAAATGGACCTCTATTTTTCAGTGTTTTGTTTGGCAGGGCTTTCACTAAAACTTTGGAAGATTGTATTTGCCACTCGGAGATAATTTATGGATTTCCGTGTAATTTTTACCATGTATCAATGTGCTCTATCTCTATTCAAGGAAACAAAAAATCTTAAAATTACTCGTCAATATTTCCTGAACCACTTGAGCCTTTTAAAAAAATGCATAACGGGTTATCCATAAAGATTTGTAAGATGAGGTGATTATTTAAAGTATACCGGCTGGTATTCCAATCAACATCGGTATGCTGTGAGTCATTATGTTAGAGCCACTAGTGAATTGATCTTTGAAGATGATTCATAACCAATCTAACCAATGAAATACGGTTTTTTCATCGCTTAAGATGCGCATATAACAACGAGGAATATTTCTGCTTAGTAATACCGTTTTGCGTTTTGGATCATAAAAGCATTAATAATTTTACTAATTAGATGTAAGTCAAAGTGCTTGGTTTAATAAAAGTAAAACAATGAGTTTTAAACTACCAAAAAATGATCTTGGAATTCCGCTTCTAGGAATTGGGTTAGGAACTTTCCATTATAGACCCGAAGAAGTTGCTGTGAACCATAAGGTAATTGAAATTTTTGATTCAGCAATTGCTTCTGGCTTAATACATATCGATTCCGCTGAATATTATGAAAATGATGCTGAATTGAAGATCATTTTGACGAACGCTCTCTCCAATGGGAAAGCTAAACGTGGTGATATTTTCATCACCGATAAGTATTTTTGTGGCACAGGTAGTTACTTGAGTCGTTCATCATACAAAAATCCGTATGATAGAATCAAAAAATTGCTTGAATATTTAGATACTCCCTACATTGATTTGTACCTACTCCATGCTCCTTTTATCAAAAAAGAAACACACGGTTTTGATTTAAAAGAAGCTTGGGGGTTGGTCCAGCAAGCTTATGATGAAGGATTGGTGAAGAAAATTGGAGTTTCTAATTTCTCTGTTGCTGATATTGAAGAGATATGTGATAACACCAAAACGAACCCACAGGTGAACCAAATTGAGTTTCACGCATTTTTGCAAGAACAAACTCCTGGAATTGTTGAATTTTGCCAGTCAAAAGGCATTACAGTCCAAGCTTACTCGCCGCTTGCTCCACTCAACAGTGGTACAGCTCTTGAAGCAGGACCAGTCTCAAAGTTTTATGAACTGTTAGATAAAATTGCTACTAAACACGGGAAAAGTAAAACCCAGGTTCTTTTACGATGGGTCATCCAAAAGGGAATCGTTCCGATTTCGACCACAACAAGAGTGGAACGTTTAGAGGAGTTGATAGGTATTTTCGACTGGAAACTACAGGCATCTGAAGTCGAAGAAATAACAGAACAGGGCAAGCAGTACAAATTGCGTAAGTATTGGAAGCATGAGTATGGTCATTTTGATGAGTTATAATTTCTATAAACTATTTGATAATATTGCTCGACTTTATAACTCCAATAAAATGTTTGTTCCTTGATGGCAGCTATCATTTATAATGCGGGTACTCCGTGTAAGGGAGCCATGTTCTTGTCAGGAGTTGGTGATATGCGAGGTAAGTAAACTATTGTTAGATTGGCACGTAACAAGTTGTGCAGACCTGTACTCATTTTTTTCACCACATTGAACAGTCGCCTAACCAAACGGGAAAAAATCAAGGATATCAATAGTGTCGAAATCCCGAGAGCGCATTGCAAGAAAAGCACTTTTTTCCCGGTGGCGTAATGCTTGGCTTTGCTATGCGAAGTAGTTGTCAGGAGAGTTTAATTAAAGTAATCAGACTTGTGTCGAGCAGAATATTGGACTTGTTTCTTAATATAGTATAACTGGCGTGTAACTGGTTTAAGGATTCACACTTTAAAAAAACTGTAAAATGTTTAATACCACTAATATATTTAACACATGAAAGAGTTCGTTAAAAACTCGTCCCACGATTCTCGCTAATGCAATATGTGGATTGCGACACATAATTTTATGTGCGCTTGAGCGAGTTTGCAAGTTTCTTTTTGCTGAAAAATTTACGGGGTATCCAATGACTGAACAAAATTAACAGTTTCTTAAGAACGCAAAGCCATCACAAATCCCGGTATTATTACAGAATAACAAATTTTGAATAGATTAAACACCGAAACATATTTAGAACAGAATATTTGAATTCAGTAATGATTTAGAATGAAAAAAGTCCCAAACTCAATGCCACGACAAAATAGTTGTGGTAGACATACATTCTTTTTCTCCAGATCAGACTAAAAAGTATAAAATATGTTCGGTACTCAAAGCATATTATTGAAATAAATTTAGCTAAACAATATGAAATTATCCATAGCTGTAGTTATAGAGTGGAGTAGGTGTAACTGTGACATACAGAGGCTCAGTTACTAGTTCATATTACATACGTGATACCTACCTGCCCACCACAGTATTTAGAGATTCCCAAGAGATCTGCACTATTCCTACTATATCACCTGACACTTACCCATTAAGTACTAAAGATTAGGTTACAAAAAACAAGAAAACAAATATACTTATCGCTGGAAATTCAGCGACAATTGTGACGGGCCGCCCTGAAAGAAGGGGAGTCTGTTTATAAGAGTGGAAATGAAAATGAACAAAAATATATCGATCTGAAGAAAAGTTCAGACAAACTTTCACATTGCAAAAATGGAAACCACCAAAATGGCAATACTTCTAATAACATTTGAAGGAGTGAAATACATTGCGGCACCTTCGTACAGTGACGTTGTTGGTTGGGACGCTTGTTCTGTAGAGCTGGTGGATAGGGTCACCGAACTTAGTGATTGTTGAGGATTACCTGAGGAAAAGACACTGGTGGTTGCAGCTGGGTTACCTGTACTTTCTGCATCACTGCCTTCATCGCTGGTAGGAGTAGCTGAACATGATGTGGCGGTGCTATTGTCAGTTACCGTTGCTCCATCGGCATCGTTTCCTTCGTCACCGGTACCAATAGTTGTGGTGATATCTTGTGGTGTACCTCGGCTAGAACTAGATTCGGTGGGGAATGATGACGTATCTGGCAGTGGAGTGCTGGTTTCATCAGTGGATGGCAAGCATGATTGGATTGGTGTTTCTTCCACAATCAACGTAGCGTTGATGTATTTTCCTGAAACATCCGTTGTTCCAATGAAAGTGGTGTACGATTTGTATTCACAACCGGAACCTGCTTCAGTCGTATTATAGATGTTACATGTAGCTGGAGGAGTAGAAATGATCACTTCAATCACTTCAGTTGTAACAGATCCTGTGGTGACGAAGAAGGTCTGTGTGTTCAAACCAATTGTACAAATTGAATTGGATGTCACGAGTGTTGTTGTTTCGGTTATTAAATCAACACCTGTAGAAGAAGTGTTTGCTGTTTCATCATTTTCAGAAGATGTGGCTTTTGAAGTGGAACTGAAAGAACCGAGAGGTGAACCCGATGGTGAAACTGAAGAGCTAGGTGATGAAATTGAAAAAGGCGTAGACTCATAACTCAATGCGCTGTCTGTCAGTGAATCTGATGCTGTGGATAATGTAAAGCTCGATGGACTTGAATTTTGTGAGCTTGGAGATTTGGAAGAAATTGGAGAGATTGGGAAATCCGGTGTTGCAGAGGTGGGTAGGTGTCAGGAGTTATATGCGAGGTAGGTAGGTGTAGGTAGGTGTCAGGAGTGTCAGGAGTTATGCGAAGTAGGTGTCAGGAGTAGGTAGGTGTCAGGAGTAGTAGCGAAGTAGGTGTCAGGAGTGAGGTAGGTGTCAGGTGTCAGGAGTTATATGCGAGGTAGGTAGGTGTCAGGAGTTAGGTGTCAGGAGTTATGGGCGAAGTAGGTGTCAGGAGTTAGGTAGGTTTGGTCGGGTATTTTTTAGGAATAATCTGAATTCAGCGCCAATAATTCACGGTATTTTGGACCATGCTGAGCAATTAATCGCAAGTGATAATTCCCCAAATAAGATTTCAAATGATGATGAGTATGAAAATATGGACACCTTTGACTCAAAGGCTTTGGATGTCAATGAAACCACTTTGAACGCCTCACCAACTAGAAGTTTAAATTTTACTTCAGGCTTATCTGCTGACACAGATAACTTGAATTTCCGTCTCAATGATAGCGTTGATTATACAGCTGATAATTCGTCATATTTGAACTCATCAGTTCCTACTCAAGATCTGAGGAATTTAAAGTTACACAATCGAGATACTCTCAGTTCCGATAATAATTTATCCAATTACCATGATGATATCGACAGAAGTGAGAATTTACCATTTGATGATGATAAAACCCCCATCGTTGGTCAAAATGGGTTTATGAATATTGATGATTTAACTCCAATTGTAGCTGCATCTAATCGTAGAAGTATTGATAATGAAGATTTGAAGTTGTCATCACAGGCAATAACAGAAATTTTTGAAACAAATTCAGCTAGTGATAGACTGACGCAACCAGTTTTCAATAGAGTACAGAGTACTTCTTCAAGTGTTTATTCCGAGAGTATCAGAGAACACAAACCGACTAACTCGTTCTTAAACTCGAACCCAAGAATTCAAAGCACAAGTTCAAGTATGTACTCGGAACTACCAAAGACTGACAATAATGGTCATGATTATAAAAAGCAATTTAGAACATCTTCTCTGAAACTCTCACTAAATAAACATTTGAGTGTTCCACTTGCGGGAATTCAAGAGCAAGAAAATGAAAATTCAAATACAGATCATCTGGAAATACCTCCAAGAAGACAGGCAAGTGTGACATCGAACCAATTACAACAAGTCGAACAATATCAGCAAGACGAGCCATTAAGTTTTACGAATTCAAGTGACCATCCTCATTCAAATCTCAGAAATGATTCAAGAAATTTGAGTCTCAATGAAAACGGTGAAAAATATTGTGGTCACAAGACTAATGAATCTCTTGTAGAGACAAATAAACCGAAAGTTTCTGTATTGAATAAGTCGATGTTTGAAAATAGATACGATTCAAAGACGGGTTTGATATCTAAACCTAATGAGATTGTATCTATTTCCAATTCTCAGAGCTTCACTCGGGACCATGCGCCAAGCTCATATAGATCTTCAAAAGCATCAAAAGATCTATCATTCAGGTCTTCCAAACAATCAAATTCTTTATTTTCTTTTGACAATGAAGACGAAGATGATGACGCATCTGCGCTATTTGTGACGGCCTTGTATCCTTTCAATTCCGAGTCTCTGGAATCTGAAAATGATTCTTCGATTTGTCTATCATTCGACCAGGATGAAATTGCGTTCACATATAATTTGGATGATTCAGGGTGGGGTGAAGTCACTTTACTCTCTTCGTTGAAGCGTGGTTGGGTTCCAATGAATTATTTTAGGTCCACAGTTGCAACCAACTTATCGGAAATGGAATTGAAAAATCTTCAACCAAAAAAGTTGACAGAAATGAGAGCCCCATTGAGGCTTCTACTGAAACATGCAGGTAACTTTTTACTTAACCCACAATCGAAACCTGTTTATATAAATAATGCACTCAAGGGGTATACTTTTGACGTTGAAAATTTCAATGGTATAACTGATGGTCTGCGAAAGTTATTGGCAGATACTGATTGTATCTCCAGATCGAGTTCAATAGTTCAGGACAAAGCAGTCGTTAGAAAAATGAGAAAGAAGTTATTGCGTGGATGGGCGGATTTGATTGCCAAAGCTAAAGACTATATGGGAACAATTGCCACTCCTAAAATTGAATACTTACAACTACTTACTTTCCATCTATTGCAGAAGTCTATTACGTTTTTGGATATCTGGGGCTTAGAACAAGATTTGATAACTGAAGAAAACAACAGCCTGGAAGATGAATTAGAATATAATGCCTCTTCAAAGGAGACACAATCAAAACATACAAGTCTGAGTAGTTCAAAATCAAACAATGTTCTCAATCTGGATATAAGGTATTTAAATGAAGCGCCTATTGTCTCGTACAGAGTTAATGAAGTTTATAATCAGTTGCTATCGTATTTATGTTTGGTAGCTGGTAGAATTGATCTTGTTGAGCATAATCCAAATAGTTTCAATATTATGGGTGTTGTCATTGGCCATATAAATCTGTTAGTCAACGAGTATTTCTTCATAATTAAACTACTGAGAACTTCCTTGGATGAAACTGAAGGGTCGGCAAAACTCACTAAATCCATGTCAAAATATGGGAAACTATCCTCAGATATCAATCTTCAAAACCAGTTACATGCATTGGATACCAATATTGATAAGTTACGACAATTAGTCGACGAATTGAATCATTATATCAAGATTGTTCATGGATTTTCCAAAAAGGAGATTCAGAGACAGAATAGTAGCAAAAGTCATGGAAACATCACCATTGGTGAACAATCTAGTGATTTATATTTTTACTCACGTGAAGGTGGTTCAGTTGTTTTCTGTTGTTGCAAAATGATTGAACTTTCCTCTCATGCTTACCGTATAATCAAGAGTGTCGTTAATTTCAATAATGAAGTTGTTTTACCTAACAACAGGAAATATCCAAATTATTTGGAAATGAGTATCTCTCCTCAAAGATTTATTAGAGAATGCACAAATGCCATGATCAGCGACACCAACATTCGTAAGCAAGTCAATCAATACAAAAAGATGTCGATGATGCCACAATCATTAGAACCTGCTGCCAAAATCGATAATAGGGCCAGCAGAAGGTACTCTATTTTTAAAATTGGGAATTCAACGGATAACCAGTTAAGTTCAAGTGGGTTGGACTTTTTATCGAATATTGAAACGAATACTGCAAGTAGTTCCCCGTTTATGTCTCAAAATGAATTCGCTGATCCTTCCCAAACTGATGACTTGGCAGACTTTGAATTCAATGTTGAAGATGAATTGATCAGAAACGAGAAGACTAATAAGATCATTGGCGCTTCATTTAGGGCATTGGTTCATTTATTGACAGATGAAAATAACCCACCCGACTATTTTTACATTTCTTCCTTTTTCTTGACTTTCAGGATTTTCTCCGACAGTGCACAATTGCTGGATGCTTTAATCAGAAGATTTGACGTTAATAACTCATACAAAAATAAACAGCACAGTTTTAACAACGATTCATCGATCATGGAGTCGAAAATCAGAAGCAGAAGAAAACTGGTTGTTAAGACTTTCCAGCTCTGGTTAGAAAGTTACTGGAACTCCAAGGCCGATTATGTTTTGTTGGCTCCAATAATGAATTTTTTCAATGAAGGTATGAAAAATTATCTTCCTGTTGAAAGTTATCAGCTGTTGATTACGGCGTCCAAATTGATGGGTCGTCCTCCAATCGAACATATTAATGATAAACTGAATTATTACAATAATATGACCAATACCAGACAACTTTTACCAAGAAAGATCTCTCCGAGATTACAGAAGAAAACTGTCTCTAGAATGTCATTAGGTGCGACTACTTTTGGTCTAATCGGTGAAATCGAAGCCTATAACACATTCTTGGATGACGTCGAAACTTATGGATTAGAAAAAATGGATAGCAATGACATGGGTAATAATTCGAGATCTTCATTGAGTCTGAGTCTGAATATTGAATTGAAGAATTCCACTTCGAGTTCAGTGCTCTTGACCACGCAGCAAAAATCCACAATCAAAATGGTTATTATGTCATACCGTAGAATGCTTGGAACTCACTGGTACAAAAACTATAAAAAAGACGAATATTGTCCCTTGTCGACGCAAGTTTTAATTGACGCTTGGTGGAATGCCTCACAAGAAAACTGGAAGATTTTGAATGACGATTTGACACTTTTGAACTTCAATGGACTAGAAATAGCGAAACAGTTGACGCTAATCGAGAATAAACTATTCTCTGCAATTCAAGCGAACGAATTGTTGAATCAAAATTTCACAACAAAGAAACTGCATTTGAATTTATCACCGAATATTCAAAAATCTATTCTTTTCACCAACCTTCTCAGTGACTATGTCATTGAAAGTATTTTAAAACCCGGATTAGAGATGAGACAGAGAATTCATGCATTCAAATGTTGGTTAAAGATCTCAATTTCATGCTTATATCTAAGAAATTTCAATTCTTTAGCATCCATCATGACCTCCTTACAGAGTTTTCTAATTACAAGAATTGTTAAAATTTGGGATGGTCTTTCTGACAAATATAAAGAATTGTTCCAGTATTTGGCATCAATAATTCATCCAAATAAAAATTACAGCAGTTACAGAGAAAGATTGAAGGACTTTTTATATACCAATTCCCAAGACAAATTGGATATTCCAACTGTTCCATATCTTTCATTATTTTTGGCTTAGGGTCCAACGGTGTCAGAGTTTTATTGACGAGGGTTACAGATTTGACGTCAGTTTGTCGCGTTGACTCGGTACACATCCCCAACCCGACTTATTGTCAGGGAGTATTTATGCAGAAGCAGAATTTAACTAAATCGCGTGTCACTAGGATCAAGGGTGGAGGTAATCAATGAGTTGGCAGACAAAATATTATTTGTTAAAATTACAGACGAATCAGTCATCGAGATATCAAACATTACAATCTTAGCTGGGTCCAATCTTAATCTTTCTCTCT